>CM076574.1:1312276739-1312876739 GCA_034641835.2 Pinus albicaulis
TTGCTAACAACTGGCTGGGATTTATGGAAAAAATGGGGGGGTGCATGGACACAACCGATGGATGCATGGAGGGATGGATGCTATGTAGGGCCCGTAGCCTGGTATCTCGCCGCTTAGAACATACATTACAAATATCAAACATAACATTTCCTAAATTACTTATGAAGATAAATTACAAAGGTCTATGGGGATTACAAATATTGGGTGAAAAAATCCTTTCCCGAAGGGATGGATTCGACTAAATCCGCTTGGGAAATGTAGCGTAGTCGATAAGAATTCAACATTCACCCACAAAGAACTAGCATTGTGAAAGTTGAAGTATAGACTCGCACACACCTACACTTTGAAGCATTCACATGTGAAATTTAGACACACAACTCTCACCCAAGGGTACTGCCTAATTTATATAAAAATGACTGATAACTAGTAAATTCCTTGCTGCAATCACCTTTGTCGCACAATCGTGCCAAAATTTCCTTCATCCAGCCATTCTAAGGGGTTGATGATCAACACAAGATTTACATTTTGTCACCACAAGATTTATAGAATGTTATAATTATTTTCTTACCTAAAAAATTCCTGCAATCTCACATTTAAATCCTGTGCTACCCTCCATTATATGATCTCAATTCAACTTGAGTCTAAACTAACCCAAGATCGATCTTTGCACATAAAACTAGATTCTCCGAGCTCCATTAGGCTATCCTCGCACCTTATAGTAATGCAAGGCCAAGAAATTTCAAGGATATAATGACCTTCTAAATTTAGAAAACTATATAATATTAGCATCATAAATTTGAAAAAACATACCTACATTAGAAAAATGTGTTCTTTGTAATCATACAATATTTATAAGGAAATTTCATCTTTAAGATACTCAAAAATTACCATAATAAAAATATATTCATTATACTTCACCTAAAATATATCATACCTCTATTATAAAAACTCAAATTTCAAATAGTCATACACAAATTCTATAGATAAAAAAATCATATATTTGTAAAACTAATTCAATTGTTGAGTATGTTGTCATTAAATTCAAAGCAAGATCAAGTGCAGTAGCATGGACTAGTGCATGATACACATATTATCATTGATGTCAAGGTTGGAGGCTATTTATGTGATAGGTAACAACATGATGACTATGAGGCAATATGCTATATGTTAGTTAGTGGAGCTCAACATTTGAGGTTTCCGTGAGAAGCACTTCCAAATATTTAATTTGATAAAATTTGATTGCTTTTTTTTACAATATCCTGGTCTAAAAATGCAATCTTTGAAATGGATACCATTACTCTACAAAAATTATGAATTAGAAAAATCGCCAAAGTTTGTTAAGTCAATGGTAGAGGCTATACATTTTGAAGAATATTCTAATGAAGGGGGATGTTGATATATTCTTTATAAACAAGGAACTTTTATTTTAATGGATCCACTACATACTTATGTCAACAATCCAATAGAATGGATTTTACATAATAAATTTCCAAGGTTTTGACTTGTAGAATTGGTGGCATAAAATGGTTGTAAAACTTTTGAGAATGAGATTAATTAAAATGTTGTGCATGGTGAAAGTGGATAATGGTCAAATGGATCTAGTCATAAGGTGATAGAATGGATATGCACCAAGCCATTAAAAGATCAAAATCAAATATTGTTTTGAAGCAAGGGTTTCAATATTGATCTAAGCGTTAAGTAGATCATTGAAAGTGAGGACGTGATTTTGACTCAATTCGCTAGATATAGTAATGTGATATGAGGAAAATGTTATGGTGTATCACGACCTAAATATAGGATCAATATTAAATGATTTATGTCATCAAAATTGACATGGTAGTCTTTATGTTATATTGACCTACTCTCTATTGAAGGAACCCGAGTTCATTGGGTTACATTGGCATGGATTAACATTTCTATGTGAGTAACAACATTATAAATTCAATGTGAAAGGGTATTTATGGGTTAAGTGTTGACAAAATATTCACCCAAAAAATAAATCATGACCATGTTGTGGTCATCGATAGAAAATCCCCGTTGTCCAAATTGTGGAATCATAAGATGAGTTGGAAGGTATGTGGGTTCTTATTTCCACTTCATTGAAATTATACCCTCATAATTTATTAAGTGTAGTTGTTGGCAAGGGAAATTGATTCCTTGCCAAATAAAATCCATTTCCACTCAAATTGTAATGCATAAAAACATTAATAGTAGAGCAATTGATCCTGTTGTTGATGGAATAATTACTCAAATTTCTTAGTAATCTAGAGGGTTCCAAATTTTTTTTTGAAGATTTGAATTGGTATGAGTCCAAATCAAGCATAGGAATTGAACTTTGGTTGGAAACTTGGGTCAAAATAATGAAGGGAGATCACCATAGAGTTCATGATGCAGTTAACTCTGATAATCAGTCGATGAATGCATTCGGATGAGGAATCGACCTCTTGGGAGAAATCGTTCTAGTAAGAATGTTTCCTTTGTAGATTTATGCGTTGAATGGTAGATTGTAGGAGTCAATTGGTCAAATATCTTGATGAAAGAATACATCTAGTTTGAAATTGTTATGAATTGTGTAACTCTTAGATGCATGAGTGAATTGTATGTAGAGTTACAGTTTTGTGGATATGCATGTGCATAAAGCCGTGTTTATTTTCCCTTACAATTGGAAGCCTCCCTTATCCTTATGCTTGAATAGTCATTGTAATAAAGAAATATCAAGGAGATTAAATGTTGATTTCATGGTCCTTTGTGCATATGTTTGTACACAAAATTATCTGGATTTTTGGATAATCGAGAAAAGTTATGGAACCTATCTCTCAAACTACTTAACACATCATTCAAAATTCCTTTAAATGCATAATATTTGGATAAACTTCCAGAGTCCATAAAAACAATGTAAGATGAAAAATTGTTGGAAGAGCTTAATTCATACATTTAATCACCAATTTGCATAGGATGTCCTAAAACACATGACGTACATGGGAGCCTAATAAGAATTGGGCTATGCTTGAACCCTAAAGTTCATTATGTCAACATAAAAATGAATTATTCCCTTCAAAATTAGTTGGATATAAATTTGGTTATTTTCTTACAAATGACACAAAGGTAAAGAAATATAAATCATATGTATTTGTGTACGGTACCATCTTCATTTTTTTATTTGGACCCTTTTAGAGAACAACTGCAAGAAATATAATTTTGACATATGAGATTCTAAGTAGGGAAATTATAAAATGATTTGAAGATCGAAGACATATATTGGAGGATATTGGTATATGTTTTAAAAGGACTGGGGACTTTATAACTGTCTCAAGCTAGATGAGAGTGTGCGTTATGGAGATTATGAGGTTGAGACACTATATATTTTTTTCGTATTGAAGAAATTAGAATGAAGCATAAACCTAAGGGAAACATGGCATGTATTTTTTAGGATGGATTCCTTTTTCATGAGGACATGAAAATGCATTGGAATGAGGGAGATGTCGGGCTCCTATTTTGTTGCATTTTCTAATGCCTCATTTAACCTTTTTATTGTTCATGTCTTAAAATCATAACTACAGATTGCCCTCTTATTGTGAATTATTGACCCTTTGAACATGAAACCATTTCGACATGAACAACGATGTAAAATTTCTAATAATCATTAATTCTTGTCTCTAACAAATTAAATATATTGGCATTAAAAAATGTTTACAACTATTTCTTGAATGATAGAGGATGGTTGCGGGCTAGGAACATATTGAAAAAGGATATTTCCTAGTTGGGCTCACTAAGATCACTTATCTTGTTGGCTTGCATTATCTAGCTAGGTCGAGCTTGCTAACAACTAGCTGGGATTGATGGAAAAAATGTGGGGATGCATGGACACAACCGATGGATGCATGGAGGGAGGGATGCTATGTGGGGGCCGTAGCTTGGTATCTCACCACTTAGAACATACATTACAAATATCAAACATAACATTTCCTAAATAACCTATGAAGATAGATTACAAACATCTATGGGGATTACAAATATTAGGTGAATAAATCCTTGCCCTAAGGGATGGAGTCGACTAAATCCAGTTGGGAAATGTAGCGCAGTCAATAAGAATTCAACATTCACCCGCAAAGAACTAGCACTGTGAAATTTGAAGTATCCTACACTTTGAATAATTCACATGTGAAATTTAGAGACACAGCTCTTAGCCAAGGGTACTGGCAAATTTATACAAAAAAATGACCGACAACTAGTAAATTCCTCATTGCAATCACCTTTTTTGCATAATCGTGCCAAAATTTCCTTCATCCAACCATTCTGAGGGGTTGATGATCAACACAGTATTTATAGTCTATCACCACAGGATTTATAGAATGTTATAAGTATCTTCTTACCTCCAAAATTCCTACAATCTCACATTTGAATCCTGCGCTACCCTCCATTATATGATCTCAATACAACTTGAATCTAAACTGGGCCAAGATATTTCTCTACACATAAAAAAATACATTCTTCGAGCTCCATTAGGCTATCCTTGCACCTTACAGTAATGCAAGGCCTAGAAATTTCAAGGATATAATGACCTTCTAAATTTAGAAAACTGTAGAATTATAGCATTATAAATTTGAAAAAACATACCTACATTAGGACATTGTGTTATCTACAATCATACAATATTCCTAAGGAAATTTCATCATTAATATACTGAACACTTACCATAATAAAAATATATGCATTATACTTTACCTAAAATATATTATACCTCTGTTATAAAAACTCAAATTTCAAATAGTCATACACAAATTCTATAGAGAAAAAATCATATATTTGGAAAACTAATTCAATTGTTGAGTATGTTGTAATTAACGTCAAAGCATGATCAAGTGCAGTAGCACAGACTAGTGCATGATACATCTATTATCATTTATGTCAAGGTTGGAGTCTATTTATGTAATAGGTCACAAGCGGATACAACTTGACCATGAAACCCTAGTGAAAGCAGAACCCTGAATTGACAAGATGGAACCCCAACCTTAAGGTTTGACCTTTTTGATGCAAATATTGATGATACAACTTGATGAGATGAAGTGTTGGATATTGTTGTATATGTATGATGGAGTATGTATGTTTTTTAAACCCTAGCCACTAAATTTAGTTTTTGGGTTCCTTAGAAAATAATGATACCCTACAGTTTTTCAAGTTCTAGAGCATTTGATTAACAATATTGTATTGGAGATCCATGTCATTGAATTCTACTCATCTTGCTAATTCTGGTGGTATGTGGACCATTTCATGGACCATCAAATTTTGAGAGAACTACTTGGTCAAATTCAAAGCCCCAATTTAGGGTCTGAAACCCCAAGGGTTGATATTTTTTAAACAACTGCGATGAAATAGGATCAATTGTTGTTGTGGTGTAATATTGATGGTTCGGAGTTGTGGTATCCCTAGAAATTTCGATGATGTTCCAATCACTCACAAGATAGATTATTGCAAATATATAGAAGTAAAATTCACAAGGATGTATCATCATTAAAAAATTAAATTTAATGTTAAATTTTGAGAATAATTTTTATTAAATAAAATATTTATTCAATATTTAAATTCAATTTTTTTTTTTAAATTCAATTTATCTCCAAAGGATGAGTCAGTTTCCACAAAAAGGACTTTTTTGGCACCATGAAATTGAAATTCAATATTTGAATCTAATTTAAATTTCTCCCTCCATTTTGTCTAGTCAATGGAAACTTCTAAACAATCATTAGAAAAAACTATATAATAACTTTATTTCTCTCACTAATATGGGGGATTAATCTCATATCTTGAGGATCAATGAAATTTTTCAAGTGATATCACTCTTGTCCTATGGATTCATTATGAAGTTGATCTATGACCCTAGGGAATTATTTATACTTAGACGAAAGCTTTGGAACTATTTTTCTGGATATACTAAGGGTTTATTTTGTTTTCTATTTCATTATGGGTTTCATTACAGGTGATTTGTGTTAGGTGAAGACATTTATCTTGTGGGCATATTTTTGCAGGATCGATATACTTGATTGGGAATTCCTTGCAGACTTGGTCACTATAATAAATATTAATCAAAGGCCACGACACCCTCTTGAAGCATATTTTGATCCTTGGTCAGGTCCTTCTTGACATGTAATATGTATATCTTGATACATAAGAGCTACTTCTTCTCTAAAGATTTGCATCTATTCTTAGTTACTTAAACTTATGACCTTCACTATTGCAATCCCATTTTGAAGTTATTTTCTTAGTAGATCTCTGCCTCTCTAAGATTTCAATACTGAGGAAAAAAAAATTTGTACATCAAGAATATATTAAGTGAAGTTTTTTGAAGCATTTTAAAAGAATTCTTGGTGGATTTGTTAATTAGCATATTTTGCAAGGAATACAAAAACTTTTTTGGAACCTCCCTCTTGTGCGGACCTCTGGAACACTTTTAGGGAATTTATTTTCAAAGCCCCGAAGTTAATGAAGTGAAAAAAAGGTATTTTGTTCATTTTTTATTCGATTGGGCTCTTCTCTTATAGTGGATCTAAAGAGAGACCAAAAGTTTTGGGTATAAAATTCTAGCTTTGTCACTTGACCCGATTTATGAATTTATAAAATACCTGTAACCCTACTTATGTATTCTTGTTATGGCCTTCAACATACAAATTTTACTTATCCATTGATCTTTTGTATCCCCTTGTGTGGCCTAACTCTTAACTATAAATCTTGTCAAATACATATGGAAGTTGCAACTCAATATATCGAGTATAAGAGCTATTGTTGGGAGCATTGTTAGATCATCTTGTGTCTCATTATGATGAATAAGAGGAATATATAGCAGTATAATGGATGGAGATACTAGTGAATTATGATGAATAATAGTTTGACAAACCTTTTGTGCAGCAGTTTCATGATCTCATTGAAAAATTATGGTTTTGAATTTTTCTCAAGAATAAATCTGTCAAAACTAAGTACTTAAAATCTGCAAGTTGTTAAGAATGAAATATGTTAGAATTGTTTGCACAATAAAATGGTAAATTATGGCTTTATTCTCATATCATGGTCTATTATTTGTAGATTAATCTGTGTCTTCTTGCAGTAGACAAATGATCTATTAACAATAGGACAAAATGATCTATTAAGGACAGTCACAAGGTTTTGAATAGATGCAAAGGTTGGATATAGTGAGGGAAGAAACATAGAAGAGATAAGGAAGAAATAGAAGTGTGTTGATGTGATAGACATTGCAACAACGAACTAAAGTGGAAGAAGCAACAATTTGGACAAAGGAAGCAACAGTGATAGTGTTGAAAAACCAGTGACCTTGACATAACGCGAATTCTTGTGGCTGTGACAGTAATATTGTATGTTGCAAACACATCGGTGACAATGATCATGATATGACATCAAGTGAAGTAACGTTGTGTGACAATGAAAAAATCCATTCGTGGAAGTGATTCAGAGATCTAGCTCAAAAATGGTACTTGATATATCAGTCATAGATATGTGGCAGAATGATGAAGGGCTTAAGGAAGAATTCTGGTTAAACTAGTGTCATTCCTGTGACAACAATTTTGTTCCTATCACAATGATATTATTCTTGTGAAAAGATTTCTTTGATTCCAATGTAAGGTTTCTTATGAGAACAATTATAGATTGCAGCAGTAAAAACACCAACAACAGTATGTGAATAAAGACTTGCTTGGAGGCACGAAGTTGAATGAACCTGATTCGATATCCCAGCGCAGCCGACAAGCATTCAACATTCACCTGCAGAGCACCAACACTGTGAAATTTGAAATATATACTCGCACACACCTGCACTATGAAGCATTCACCTGTGAAATTTAGACATGCAACTCTCACAAAAGGGGACTGACAAATTTATACAAAAAAATGACTAGCAACCACTAAATTCATCATTGAAATCATCGCTATCCCACAATTGCGCCAGAATTTCCCTCATCTGACCATTTTGAGGGGTCAATTGTCAGCACAGGATTAATAGAATGCCAACATAGGATTTATAGAAAGTTATAAGTCTCTACTTACCTCTAAAATTTCCACAATCTCACATTTGAATCCTACGCTACCCTACATTATATGATCTCAATTTAACTCGAGTCTTTCCTGAGCCAAACTTGATCTATGCACATAAAAACTTGATTCTCTGATATCCATCATGCTATCCTCAGGCATAAATCATTTTGGTATTGGAATATTCACTTGGGTATTCAACATTCCTATTGTGTAATAAAATTATTGTGGATGAGAATGAGTTTTGTGACAGTTTCTCCCTGATAAAAAGGCTCTACCTGCAGTCATCCTAGGAGAAAACAAAACTCCTAAAGAGTGAAGTTTCCCTGATCATCTGTGTCCCATCATCGGCATAAATCTGGGAAAAGACTGAAGTTTCCCTCATCATTCGCTTCCTGTAATAAGTCTTTTCTTACCTCCAAAATTCCTGCAATCTAACATTTGAATCATGTGTTGCCCTCCATTATATGATCACAATTCAACTTGAGTCTTTCCTAAGCCAAAATCAATCTCTGAACATAAAAAACTAGATTCTCCAAGCTCCATTAGGCTATCATCAGGCATAAAATAATTTGGGTATTGGAATATTTTCCTAGGTACTCAAAATTTCTATTGGGTAGTAAAATGATTATGGATGAGAACGACCACTATGAAATTTTCTCCTTGAGAAAAGGCTCTGCCTACAGTCATCCTAGGAGAAAATAGAGGAGGCAGAGTTAGAAGCAAAAATTATGCAGTCTCAATTGATTTAACAACAAAGAAAGAGAGAAAGGAAATATCAGTTTATCTCATTAACCGAGAGAGTTGGTTTTTCCCACCCGGCATAAATTTCTATCCATCCCTAGGTGGGACGGAGGTGGCTGAGATGAAAAACTCCAAGACTGAAGTTTCCCTCATCATTCGACGTCCGCGTTGCCATCATCAATGTAAATCTGGGCAAATACTGAATTTGCCCTCATCATCCACCTCCATGCACATAAGGAAGGAATCCTAATAAATTTTTTGACATACAAACAAAAATCCAGAAGGTCAAAGCACTACAAGAAAAAAGCACATTTGTGAGGGGCGAAAATGGTCACCATAAGCTCATTGGTGAGGGTCAAAAGAGCCTTCGTCACCAAAAATTGAACGTCACCAAAGGTGGCGTCGCCAAAAGTATAGGTGTTGTGGTGACATTCAAGGTCCGTCACCAATAATGATTTATAGTGACGAATAGTGATCGTCACCATTTCATATTAGCAATGGTGACAGAAAATAGATTCCGTCACCAAAAATTTGAACGTCACCAAAGGTGGTGTCGCCGAAAGTATAAGTGTTGTGGTGACATTCAAGGTCCGTCACCAATAATGATTTATAGTGACGGATAGTGACTGTCACCATTTCATATGAGCAATGGTGATGGACAATAGCCTCCGTCACCAAAACATTGAACGTCACCAAAGGTGGCGTTGCCAAAAGTATGTGTTATGGTGACATTCAAGGTCCGTCATGAATATTGATTATAATGACGGATAGTGACCGTCACCATTTCATATGAACAACAATGATTTTTTGTGACAGACCTTTCATGGCCGTCACTATTGGTGCATATATATGGCGGAATTCATTGACCATCACCATAAATGCATTGGTAACATCAAGGTCCGTCATGAATAATGACTATAATGACAAACATTGACCCTCACCATTTCATATAAACAACAAAAATTTATGGCGACGGACCTTTAATGGTCGTCACTATTGATGCATATATATGGTGGCATTCGTTGACCATCACCATTTCATATTTTGGTGAGGGTCGAAAAATGTCACCATAAGCGCATTGGTGATGGTCAAAAGAGCATCCGTCACCAAAAACTGATCTTTTTCATTCCCTATATATGAATATCAGGGCACGATGGGATCGAACCACCAACCTCCTGCTTGTAAAGTAGGTGCTCTTCCATTGAGCTAGCACCCTTTAAAGAATTAGACTTTAAACTAGTAATTGCCCCTAAAGGTACAAAGATACACCAAAGGAATAAGAACCAAGAAAACTGAAAGAACTCAGTGTCCTTGCTCCTATTTTTATTTTATGACACTCTACAAAGTATGATCTTCATCTATGACATATTCGTGTCGAGTGGTTATAATTTAATAGTAAATGTTATATTAGATAAAATAAATGAATAACTGAGAGGCCTTATCATTACACCAAAATCTCTTAATATTCAATTCTAAGGAACAACTCATTCAAAGTTCAAACTGAAGTAGATTTTAAATGGAAAGCCTAAAACCAGCTAAGTAGTTTACAAGTTAACATTTTGGATATAAATTCTATTCAATTTATATGACAAGTTATGCCATAACCTTGAAACTAGTTTCTTAGCTAAAAGAATTTCTTAAGTCAATAATGACAAAGAAATATAGTCATGGGAAGCAAAATTCTCTTGTTTTTTCTAATGATGGTGCATGTAACTTGATAAAGGTTGTATGAGAGTATCAAACCATAAATAGTTTCACTAAAACATGGAAATGACAAAGTCTTGTTAAGCAACAAAGGTTTAGTTAAATATACGAAAATCATCGAGCTAAATGATATAATTAAACTAAAAGTAACTGTAAAAAGATGAAATTGCCATCATATACTATTTGGTTTGGTTATTTCTTCAGAAAGAGAAAGTGCAATTGCATGATCCAGCTCCTCATCTTGATTATGTAATGGACCATCTTGAACAAAAATGTCCACATACAACAATCAATGTTATTGTATTGGTAATAATTTTGATATAATCTATCAAAGCATGTACTATGTAGGAGAATAACTGGTAGTTGAATTACTTCTCTACTCGCATGTACTACCTTTGGTAGTTGAATTACTTGGAAATAAAAATCCTTATTAGAAGATAACGCAAAGAAAAGAAGAAGCCTTTGAATATGGATGGCCATCTTGATTTTATAGAGTTATAATTGAATAATAAAGGACTAGGAATGTTGCAACGAAATAGATGGATGGAGTGTAATAAAAATAATTTGGATAATTTAGGTTGCACATATCTTTAAATGGAACCACTTTTTCCTTTTGGATTCCCAGTCTTTAATATGCAAATAAAATTTTTGATTCAACCAAAGAGCATAATATTTTGAAGTCTTAGTTGCCTGAAACAGGGTAAGGACAACATTTGGAAATGGGGATGACTTCTAAAATTACCACTTTCAAAACCTTTGGAAACAGAGCAACGAGCACTTCCATACACAGGTCCAAAAGTCATGACTTAGGAGCATGAGCACACCTAATTCAGGGATGATTAAATATGAAACGAATTGGGTTGCAATTACACTCAATTAAACGTAAAGAAATGATTAAAATCTATATAAATGACTTAGAATTCAAACATGACAACTTTCGAATATGGTAGAATGTTGGCATAAAAACTTTGTTCATTATACATTCTCTTTCATTCAGTTTTGATGCTTTACTTCCAAATTAGGTGTTTTCTTTATTGGAGATAGAAATCCGTAAATCTAGGTTGAACCATTAATGATGCCCACAATGAAGGGGCATGTAGCTCAGTAGTACAGCAACACACTGGCCAAGGGAAAATCTGGGGTAAATCTTAGTATGTATAATTTTCAAGATAGGGATAGAGCTAGTTTTGCTTGAGGTTAGGCAGGGGACCTTAGCCAAAGTGTGGCCTGATGAGGGTGTTGGAAATAGGAATACACACATATATGCTGAACCCTTAAGGGCATCCCTCATGAAGGGGCAAGTGGCTCAGTATTAGAGAAATCCAACCAGCCAAGGACTTTAAAGTTTTGGAAATGTTTCAAGTAACAGACATTGTTAATTAGCCTGTTGTGCTAGACCAAACGGTGGACGACCTACATTGGAAAGTGTGTGCATGGGGCAAGTGGCTCAGTGTTTGAGTAATCCAACCAACCAAGGACTTAAAAGTTTTGGAAATGTTTCAAGTAACAAACAATTGTTAATTAGCCTATTGTGCTAGGCCAAACGGTGGATGACCTGCATTGGAAAGTGTTTGCTGACCAATATTGAGGCCCCACCCAGGTTCAAAACTCAGTTAACCCACCTCATGAAAGGGCCAGTGGCTCAGTTTTAGAGAAATCCAATCAGCCAGGGACTTTAAAGTTTTAGAAATGTTTCAAGTAATAGAGAATAGTTCATTATACAGTGATATGTGGTTTAACAGTAAGTTTCACTGGGTGAAACTAATGAGACCGCGGTTCAAATCCCATTGAGTATATGGCCTCATTGGGTGAAAATAACGAGATTGTGGTTCAAATCCCATTGAGTATATGGCCTGCTATGATCTCGCCTCAAGGAGTAGACTCCCCATTTCCTAGAGTCTCCGCTCTTGCTAAATCATAAGATCTGGTATATCTGGCTTATATCTCGCTTACAGGTTGCTGGATATACTCTTGGTGTTATAAGGCTCTTGCTAAATCATAAGATCTGGTATATCTGGCTTATATCTGGCTTACAGGTTGCTGGATATACTCTTGGTGTTATAAGGCAACCACAAAGGTTGATCCTGGACCTCCCCCAGATTAGTCCAAGGAAGAAATTTTTTGCTGAGTAATATTGAGGCCCCACTTAGGTTTGAAACTCATTTAACACACCTAGCATGTATGTGGGCAGTTGCATAATGCATTAGGTTCAAGAGTATAGGGTGAGTCCATTAGACATGATCCTGGGCCTCCTCAGAGACAGGTAGTAAGTTTAGGAATTCTCCTAATACCCAAAAAATAAAAAAATGAAGGAAAAAGAAAGAAATTCTCCTAATACTGAAAAAAAAAAGGAAAAAGAAAGAAATTCTCCTAATACTGAAAAAAAAAAAAAATAGAAAGAAAAATGATAGTATTTAATTATCAATTCTCGTGATAAAAAAATAAACGAAAAGAAAACAGACAATAGTTAATTAGTAGTTTTCAACTTTTCACTAGCATGTCCTAACATTTTTTGATGTATATGCAGAAAGACTTTGACTTCAGGATGACTCAGGGGTTGCTTTATCAAAGTTTACGTGCATGCCAAAAATTGTTCTGATGTCAACTGACATGAATAAAACATGATCATAAAGAGATAAAATCTGATAAAACTTCAACAAAAAGCATGGATGAAGTTCACACTCAACAACAATACTGACGTGGGAAGAAACATCTAAAGAAAACTTTTTAAGGTTCCATCTTTCCACTCCTTAATGATAGGTTTAATAAAATAATCAGTTCTTAATGAAGGTGCTACCTCGCCATTAAGTTATAATCTTTTGTTCCCACATTTTAAGAGTAAAAGATAGCATCTCAAGGCACTAGGGCTGTTATAAGTGAAATTGTAAGTAGATAGATTGTGATGTTTAGAATTTGTAAGTGACTCGTGTGGACTTCTTAAGCCATGGGTGGTTATTAAGCATGGAGTTAAGCTTGAACCTTGGGGTTTTCCAATTCATAATTAAGATAAAATATATTCAATGGTCAGAAATTGAAAATTCAGAAGTTGCATGAAGAGAAACACAGAAGAAGCACCTGGCAAAGAGTCTTGGAGAAGAAAGTGTACCCGCAACAGAATGGCCATCGACTCATGCTCAATTTCCAAAGGCCAAAATTATAACCAGTATGTATGGTAGAAGTTGGGAGAACCTGATAAGATTTACCATCCTGGGCAGAAGATGGTTTAGGAGACACCTTGGAGAAGCCAACTGAAGAACCAGTAGGAGAATAGGACGTCTTTATCTTATACAGGTTTGCAACAGGATATGTATTCCCTGATCCTTTCTCTGAATCATGGCTCTTCACTTGAGAACAACTTGTGGGTATTGACCTAGAGGTAGAATGAAATCGGTTTGTCAAGCTTCTGGGAATAAATATATTGAGAAGAAACGGTTTAGTATTTTCTCCCTTACTCTTACTCGACCCATTTATATAGCTTCCACTTGTCTTCCTCTTGTCCTGCTTTCCTGAACTCCTCTCCTCTTCTTTATGTTTTTCTATTTGCACTTCCTCATTTGATCTCTTCTGCATGGCAGCCTTCTACTCCACCAGATCACTCAAGGACAATTTATAAGCTGATTCAGGCATTCCTTCAAACATTTTCATGAGATCCTTTCTACCTTTGGCAATATCCTCTACCCTGGATGACATGAGGTATGGATATGAACATGTCGTGTCTGTAGATATGGGATAAGAACTTGATCCAGGACGCCATAGTGGAGGAGAGGTACATGAGTGTTCATCTTCTTTATGTTGAATAGCCCATGAGAACAAATCTGAAGAACCCAATTCAGAATCCATCATGGATCAACCCAATTCATCTCTGCTCAAGAAATTTTTTTCTTATAGCTTGCCCTCAAACATTTGTTCTAAATAGCTTGTATTGGGTTTGATCTACCAAATCATCCCCTCCAAATTAGTGCCAGCATATATCATGGGTTGATGGGAAATCAATCAACCGCACAAAGTTAATTCCAATTCTCCTGTCTTGCTTAGAAAGCATAGTGGGTCCATAACACAATTGTGATCTGACTGATTGTCTCTTGCTCCATTATTTTTCCACCTTAATGTCCCTGTCAGTTTTGCTGGCACTTTACCTCTGTAAATTTACTCCAAATTTGACATGCTAAGCCCCCGATCATCTCTAGTAACCCTTAGTGATTCGATCACCTGCATTGACATAAACCAGAAAGAATGCATAGAACATCAAGAAAAACCTATTCCACTGCAGAAATGAGACATCTTACAAGAAAATCAAAACTGATGAATGTGACAGCTAGTCCACCTTGTAATGAAACGTCTCTGCGCCTAGTGAAAATAAAGATGGCTTTACATATGTTTAAGGTTAACCTGCCCGCTGCTCCTTCCTTTGACTGGTTTTCATGAGAATCCTGGATCTTAAGCTTATAATGGTGGGTGCGAGTGTCCTGTCCTCCTATTAAACCATCATATATCGTTCAACAACCAAATCCAGGCATTTGCACCATTGTATCAGCATATGAATGTGCATCAATGTACTGAATTAACATGACTTCAAATTTTGAAATTTTCCTGCAAGATAACATTTATCAGCAAAAATGGTTCAACACTAACATAACCTCATGATACTGGTTGAAACTTGAACCATATCTATTAGAACACAATGAGTAAAATTTGTATAATTTCAAAACCAGCTTTTCTTTTTGGTGACATTCAGATATTCTTTAAATTTAGAGTACGAAATTTGGTTTAATTTGATAAAAACAATCAGAAGCAGTTTTTAAAATCTAAAATGTGGGATCTTGAAAACATTATTACCAAAGTCTAATAGAATCCTTTCTACATAATAGCTTCAATTTAATTTAGTAATCTCCAATATTTTGCATGTCTACTACTTGCTTTCAAATATATCAGTCTATTGCTACATTGTTGGAAAGAGTGAAATAGTTTCTGAAAACTGTTTCATATAGTGTGTGCCATTTTGTTGGATCTATATAATGAATACTAATAACAAGTTGAGGGGTTTAAAAAATACAAGTGGAACTAACCAAGATCATTAATGTTAGAATTGAATCATCAAGTTTCTAATTGAACTCTATATGATTTATGGATCACTATGTGCTTGTGATTGCAAATTTTGTTTCGTTCATTGTACTTGTTAATTAACAACTTATTATTTTGAATATTTGAAGAATGCCCACACCTTATCTGGGATGTAACTAAATAAAATTTGCACTTTTTCAATTGTATATCTGTGCATTCTCTTCAGATTTATTGAGAAGTATGGCACACACGTTATTGTTGATGTCAAAATGGGAGGGAAGGATGTCATATACGTTAAACAACCTCATGCTTCAAATCTTCCGATAACAGAAGTGCAAAAAATGTTAAATAAAGAAGCAGATGAAAGATTTTCTAATGTCGACTGGCGGTTCAGTATGGACTCTGAAGCGACATCCCAGAGAGATAAGGTAAGATTTGTTTTATATTTCAATGCCATATTTACTCTGCTGATTGGCCATATACATCTGACATTTTTCATTGCATAGTTGCACAAAACTGAGAAATATGTAATGAAAAAAAATGAAAATTGACAATCCCAAAAATATCCTAAGATTATGACAAGACAAATTAGGGGTTTTTGAAAATTAGACAAGTAAAATTTAATAGATTTACCAGCAGTCTGGAAATTGTAGAGTTTGCTTCCCTTTATCTTGTAATCTTTGGGTTAGCACCTCTACCTATTGCTTTCTGGACTAGCTGATCAGTGAAAAATATATCGCCGCTATTTTTTTCTCAGTACAAATTTATGTTTCAGGGGTTGGTGTCATTAAAAACCATACATTTAGGCACTTACTCAAACCAAATTTTGATAATCATTATCTTGAAAAATTTGTTATCAGTGGACACTGAACTTGAAATAGAAGGAGAGAGGAACTTGAATTTCTTCCATAAGGCTATGGTGAAGCACATACATAACAATAGAATATTTTCTCTCACCTCTTATGATGGGAATGAAACATGAAAAACTGGAACAAGAACTTGTCTCATACTACCACTCCTTATTAACTGAGTCGATACCCTGTAGAGAAGAAGCCATTCAAAGAATTACATCTTACATTCTAACATTAATACATTTAGCCCAGAATGAAGCCTTGATGTGGACAATCTCTTTCACAAATTAGAAAATTAATTAATGCCTGACATGATCATAGCAACAAAAGCATCAAGCAGAGGCTACAACAAGATTATGTGAAAGTGAGAAAGAACACCCATCATGAAGCATCAATTAATATCATCCACAACATCAACATCACTAACATCACTGTGTGAGGATATAAAATATGTCATTGGGACTGTCAAACTGCAATTGTATAACTGCCATCATTGCTAGATTGTACATGCCATTTACAAAATGTCAAGGAACTAGATTAAGAAGAGATATCTCAAAGATCAAATTAAAAAGGAAAATCAAATAATCATCATGATACAAGAAACAAAAATATCAAGTGAAAGAGTTAAGGAAATAGCATCTTCATGTTGGAGGAGATGTGAATATGTAGCCTTAGATGCTAGATGAAGTGTTTGGGGTTTGGTATGCCATCATTCATGTTTTTCACTTCCACTCTTGTAACCAATATTGTTGCACTTCACTGCTACCTTTGTCCACCCTTGTTGTCACTGCTGTTGCACTTCACTGCTAACATTGCCACGCCTGCTGCCACTGCTATTGCACTTCATTATTTCCTCTATCCACTCCTGCTACCACTACTAATTCACTTCACTGCTACCTCTATCTACTACCATGCCTGATACTACTATTGGTGCACTTTAGTATTCATCTTTGCTCAATTTAAGTAGCTGAAAACCAATCTGACTTTTGCACATCTGTCTACAAAATTTTCTCTGTGATAACTCTCTGTTAAACCCTAGTTGTCAGTTCTGTAATGACATGACTTCAATATGAACTTACTACAACATTGATATTCAATCTCAAACCTTGACATTGTCATCTCACCTTTCACTATCAACCATATCAAGTCTTCATTGTTTCTGCAATACTAGCAGAAGCTTAAATTGTCAACACTAGCATCATAATTATCATCACTGGTACATGAGTATATCAACCTACTCTTTCTCACAACCATAACCTTATAGAAACTACACCTGTCTCAACAAGACTAGTTCTGCTCAACACATCAACATTTCTTAATATTCAATTGACAAATCTCAATCATACTAGGCTCTGTCTACAACATGTGAACTATGGAAACTATGCTCTATTTTTGCTCACGTTTCAAATTCTCTCAAGTCTAGAAGTAAAATTAGTTCTCATGATAATGTCAAACACTCTGAACTTCTTTGCTAACTAGCCATTCCAAATTTTGAGTTAACAACTGTGATCAAGCCTAGCAACATCTTAGGCAT
The DNA here is from genome assembly GCA_034641835.2 of Pinus albicaulis. NCBI lineage: Eukaryota > Viridiplantae > Streptophyta > Pinopsida > Pinales > Pinaceae > Pinus > Pinus albicaulis. The sequence continues at coordinate 1,312,294,668 of CM076574.1, forward strand.
TCAATGATAACTCTTTCTGCTTCACATCAAGTATAAATGGCATTCTGTCACGACCTACAATTGCCCCTGTTGTACTTTAAATATGTTGGTTGTCAAGGATATGCAATATTGATCTTCATTTTATTGATGAATTTTCCTGAAGTGTCTGAAAAGTTAGAGTTGAATATGGAAATAGGTCACATATTATCAAGGTCTTCACTAAGATTCCTTTGCTACTGATGCACAATGTGTCACACCTATCCTGGTGAAACTTTCAAATTCACTGATGTACTCCAAAACTTTGATCAGAGATGCACAATTGGAGAGGACACTTACTCTAATGCAGGCTTGGTATTGGTAAATTATTACATGATTGTGTATCTAAAAATGACCCATTAAAATATGCTATGATTTTTTTCCCAAGAGATGCCGCAGGTAGATCCTATGATATATCACTTAACTGTCATGCCAAAACTATTTTTCTAAGTTCAATAAGAACATTCCAAAGAGGGAAGAAAAGGATACAATTTCTGAGGAATTTTTGAATACATTTAAGCTTCTTCTCTGGTTTTCATAGGTCTTATTTGAAGTCTGTATACCTACTTGCTAAGCGATCTGGACTTCTTCAACAAGGTTGAGGCTTATCAAGCACGTCTATCTTGTCAATTTTCTCTGCTCCAATCTTTAAACTTCAGAATCCAATGCTCATAAAAATAATGATACTTACATGAGGAATACAAAACAAACTTCCCAGATTTATGCCTTGAAAAACTTCATGGACAATTCAATTCTCAGTTTGGTGTGCTAAAGTAGGATGTATAAATATAAATTCTAGACAAGTTTAGAGAAACCCTCACTGCTATAAACTCTAGGACTGCCTTCAAAACATACAAAACCATACCCAAGTAGATGTAAATTACTGATTAGGGAACATTGAGTCTCACGCAGGATCAATCATTAAAATTCAGAGATACATGTAAGAAAGGAGGTCACACTCATATATATGCATAGATTTGTTTGAAGAATCAATTCTAGGGCATCAAAAAAGATATTAAGATAAGTCATCAAGGTAGAAATTTGCTTCAAATATTTCAAACCTGTGTCAAATGCACCTTCGCTCCAACCATCAAAATTGTCTTCTATTATAGGGATAAACCTTCTCCATAATTTTCCTTACATTTGTAAAAAAAATTGTGCGCTAATGATGCCAATATGCTTTGCCAAGTATGAGTGTATTCCTCAAGAGGTTTGCAATAAAATAACATGTGGATACTACTTTAGGATTAGTGGACATAGTGAGTGAGTTCCTCAAACAAGGCATGGCCTTAGATATAGATCGAAAAACACCATAACTTAGTAAAGCAAGTGCCCAAAATAGTAGCCCAACGAAACCCTTTTGCTCATAATTTCAACCTCCAAAAAAGAATGATAAACTTGGGATTCAAAAACTCATGAAAGCACCTACAAACACAATAAGGAACAATGAAACCACTTAAAAAACCACAAGCCCAAAACCATTTCAATGCAGTTGTCATCAGTCTATGCGTCCAGATCTGTAATTTTCCTCGATCATTTTGGTAGGTTTGCACCAATCCAACATTCAACTTCCACGCCCCTTCCAAGCCCCAACCACTTCTCCGACCCAGTAAATTCTGGTGAACCAGTGAAAATTTGGGGTGAATCACTCCAACTCCTCCCTCCGACCCTGTAAATCCAGGCGAATTCCATTGAAATCTGCTACAAACAAAGAAAACCGAGGGTGAATTCCATTTTTCCAATTTTATGGGCATTTATTTTGGTCGGCTATTATTTAATAATTCATTATTTTTAAAATATTTATTGGGCTAACTTTATAAAATTATAGAAAATGGGTTTTATATAAAAAAATTCACCCTATTAAAATTTAAAATCCCTTAAAATTCACCTTTGGGCTAAAATTCGCCCTTAAAATTTTCCCTGACTTTGATTTGGATCATATTGGGGGGAAATTCTACTAGCATAAATATTCTCAAGGGTTTGGCTGCATTCTAAACCATTCTAACGAAAGCCAAGAAAATCATGAATAGATCCCCAATCCTGCATCTTGACTATTGGACTTAGCAGAATACCTGAAGAATGCAGTTTCGAAAACTGCAGATTGTTGAGACTGAAATTTCACCCAGAAGAAATTGCAATAGATCCCCCAATCCTACATCTTGAATATTGAACTTAGTAGAATCCGTGAAGAATGCAGCTTCGAAAACCACAGATTGTTGAGACTGAAATTGCACCCGGAAGAAATTGCATTAGGTCCCCCAATCCTGCATCTTAACTATTGAACTTAGTAGAATCCTTGAAGAATGCAACTTCGAAAACTACAGATTGTTGAGACTGAACTAGCACTCGGAAGAAATTGTGGTAAGGCAGTTGCAAGAACAAGACCCACAAAAAAAAGACCTTGTCCCTTAACAAACCAAGAAAACATATGTGACTGAGAGGAATGGAAAGCACTACAAAGTTGAAGAGAGTACAAAATACTAAGACGGTTTAAAGGATAAGCTTGAAGAATGTAGCAGTGTTAAAACAACTAAAAGTTGTCCCAGGCAAATAGTTGATAATGCGAAACCTTCTTTTGTACCATTCAAGCAAGAGTACACTCATGTGAGAGCAGGAAGAGGCCAAGCAATTGATAGGCATAGCCTGGAAGATGGGGTATGGTTCCCTCTTTTTGATGAAATATTTGATCTACATTTTTTCTATCGAAGATTAACCATTTTAACCTTGCCAACAAGGAATAATTAACCCAATCGTAGGTCCCAATATGTCATGATATATATTAACTCTAGATATATATGAGAAGGAATAATAAAGACATAGATTGATAGAGGTGGCGAGACATATTGAGACCTACGAGAGAGATTGATAGAGGTGGTGAGACAAGGGGAGTCACAAGGGAGAGATGGAGATAAACTGAAGGAGAGGGGAGAGAAGGAATGGAGAAAGAGAGAGAGGGAGAGGAGTGAGAGAGGTAGAGAAAGGTAAGAGAGGGAGATAGTGACACAAAGATGGAAGGGGGGCAGAAAGAAGGATATAGGGAGGGATATAGTGAGAAGATTGGAGGGTAGAGAGAGAGAGAGGGGAAGAGAGAGCAAGGTAGGAGAGAAAAGGAGAGAGAAGAAGTACAATGTATTAAAACAACAAATATATTAGGCCCACTCTACACAAATCTGCAATCTGAGAATTCGGGATAAAAATAGCAGGCTCCAACAAAAATTGCATAGAAGTCAAGCTAGAAAACAAAATAACATGCTCAAAGAAGAAAGTGAAAATGCCAAAAATCAAAACTCGCATGGAGTTATTACTATAGTCCACAACATGATAGAATATATTGAAAACTGCATGGCAGTTGAAAGTCAAACTGTAGATGGGATAGTGAGTGAGTGGATGGGATAATGCATGTTTTATGAATCATTGCTCAGCTGATTTATTTATGTTCATGATCATTGGTTGAAACCTGGTGGAGCAATCCTTCCAAACATAGCTAATATGTATGTGGTTGGTGTTGGAAAAGGTGGAACTAGTCTATCGTTTTGGGAAATGTATATGGATTCAACATGTCTTGTATTGGTAAGGAAGTGGTTGAAGATGTTGCTCAACATACAATAGTCGATGTTGTGAATAGCAGGGATATAGTGATAGAGACTTTTGTCAAACATACATTTGATATTATGAAAATAAAAGTAATCCCGTTGATTCCCTATATGTAGGAACATATTAAAAGAATATTACGATTTTATAATTCTAGAATATTACAGTGATGTTTTTGGTGTAAATTTGAAATAAAATATGCAATAATATGACAAGTGGAATTTTAAAGCCTCCTTACCAATTAGTTTTTTGGATTTTTAAAGCTCTGAGATTCGATCAAGAGGGTGATCATAGAGGGTTGATTCGGCAGAATTGGCGAAGGATTTTCGAGAGGGAAATCAGTTGTCAGAGGGAGCAGTATCTCTAGAGGGTTTCTAACACCAAGAAACCTAGATCCAGTCTTCTGTTGAGTGCAGCGGTAGTAGACAGGAGAAGAGTATCTATATTGACAGTTTGAACAGAGATGGCCCCATACGGACTAAGAGATCAGGATAGGTTGGAAGGTGTGTCTAACTTTGTGATTTGGAAGGCCAAAATCCTGATAGTCCTAAAGGAGTATAGTATCAGAGACCACGTGAAAAATGTCCTAGTTGTGCCCACCAATGTGAATGCTCTAAATAAGTTCAAAGAAAATCAAGCTCGAGCAAATCGCTTGATCATGGATGGGGTGAAGGATCACATGGTACCATACATTTTGGAGAAGAGGATGACACATGATATGTTGAAAATTGAAATATTTGACCACGTTGTATCAAGGCAGCTTCGTCCAATGAAAGATGCTTCTAGAGAACCAAATGTGGATGTTGCAAATGCACAAGGGAGAGAAGATTGATCCCTTCCTCTTCAGATTGCAGACAATCCGAGATCATTTGATTTCCATGAGGGAAAATCCATATGAAGGGCTCTTGGTGAGCATTTCCCTGAATGTAGTCACTGATGAGTGGGAGACCTTTGTCCAAAGCATCTTGGGCAGAGCACAACTCCCAAATTGGGGTGACATGTGAGCTATCCTTCGACATGAGGAGGAGGGAGATGTAGCCCTAGCATCAAAGGGACAGCGGTAGCAAGGGAAGAAGAAGTACCTATCCAAGGTCCAGTTCTTTAGATGTGGCAAAATTAGACACTGCACCAGCACTTGTCCTAATAGGAAGGACAAGGAAGCTTTAGATTCCAAGGCAGGAACAACTATAGGGGACAGTGGTAGTGAGGATGATGTGGCCATGAGTGCTCATGTCTTGAGAGAAGAGGTGGGGCAATATAGATCTGTAGAACAACTACAGATGGGAGGCAAGATCCTTGAGTTGCCCAAAATCTTGGATCACATACAAGCTACGAGAGCCTTAAGGTAATAACAGGATGATTGGAGCAGTGGAGAAGCAAAGGCAATGTTGGGACGCTGAAGTTTGGAGCAGCGCAAATGAGAGACAGTAGCGCAAAGGCAGTGCTTACATAGTAATGTGCAGCAGACATCGCAGAGCTTCAGAGAGACAGCGCAACATAGTAGCAAAGGGTGCTTCAGTGATGAGATGCAGCCCGACTGAATTTTCTGGTGATTGGGTGGCGGTCCTTCAACTGCTTACTTCTCAGCAACTGAGTTGTAGTGCAGCAGTTAGCAGTTAGCAGTGGCGGTGCTATGGGCAACATGATAAAATAATTTGAGAGGGAGATGCGGTACAGATGTGGCAGTGTCATTGGTAGTGACATGGGCAGAAATATAGAGAGTAGCATCACAATGGACGGAGGTTAGCAGTCCAAGCATCGGTGCAAAGACTAATGCTAGAGATCAAGGTGACACTTCAGTGGGGAACTATTGCTAGAGCACACTCCTCGCTAAGAGGGAGTGTTGAGATTTTTGGGTAGCATCGGATGTGCTATAACTCCAAAACTTTGTGGAGGGGCTAGAACACATGAGATCTCCAAGACCCATAAAATAATTTGGAGAAATTCCATCTGGTGTAAAATTTATTCAAATAATTAAATTTTTTAATGGGGACCCTATGTCTAACTTAGGGAAATTAAAAAAATTAAAAGTGAATTAATTTACACATGATGAGAACATTCTAAGTGATGTGGATCAAGATTATTTTAATCTTAGTGATTGATTAGTGATAAGATCATATCCATTGATTTGTTAATGATAAAATTATAAAGGAAGGGCTTGGGGTCAATTGGAGAACACACACACAGAATCTAAGAGATCGAATTCTTCTGACGGAGCAGTGCTCGGACAAAGATCAGATCTGAGTGATTTAGAGAAGCAGTGAGGGGCGGATGCTGTGATTGTTCAGGAGTACCAAGAGTACAATGCAAAGCAAGGTCAACAGAGACGAAATGGAGGCAGCGCAGCCATCAAAGGGTGTGACGCAATCCCTAGAGAGGGTGACGCAGGCCCACGCAGGGGCAGCGCAGAGCCTCCAAGGAAAGTTTGAAATTCAACTAGAGACTAGGGTTTCTAAGCCGACAAGGCTGAAACCGGACTCTAGTAGAAGTTGATCAGTGCAGAGCAAGGGTGACATAGTCCCTCAGTCAGCGCCACGCAACCTTACACAGTGGCAGCGTATATATTGTGCAAAGCTAGTTGGGGTTTCACTACTTACTCATCCAGATCAACTAGGACTTGCGGGAGTGAGGTAAAACTCACATTTTCTTTGTAGCGAAGGTTTTATTTGTTGGGTGAGCTAGATTATGGCACCCTAGATGTACTCAGAATATTGTTGCTTAATAATAATAAACCCTCATATCTGTTGCACCGGTTTTCCCGCATTGGGTTTTCCGAGGACATTTGTCCAAAAAATCTGTGTCCTTTGTCATATGTGCATGATGCTCAGTAAATGATTTGTATTTGTGTAGGTTGCTCTTTGTGTTTACCTTGAAGTTTTTTTTAATATTTTCAGTTAAATAACTTGTGCATAATAAAACAAGTAGGAGAAGTAAATCAATATTTAGCAGTAGGATTTTTGTGCTTAGAAATTTTCACAGTATACAAATCAGAAATAGACTAAGAACCCAATGGCATGCATTAACTCCATTCATTCTCTATGCTTCCCACAAATAAATAACATCAAAGAGTAACAAATATACAAAGCAAAACGAAACTGCATATCAAAATGCACACTTGCATTTCTGACCCAAATGAAAAAAACCTGCAAAGCCTCCAAACTAAACAGAGTCAGCTCCACAACAAATGAGATTACTCGTACTAATATCAAATGGAAATCAGTATACACTAGCACAGACACATCTAAAATTGTGTTTGATATGCACATCAATGTTCCAAAGCTCGAGGTCGAATATCTCAAATTTCAATATTTAATATATCAGTCATTTCTCTGAACTCAAGATATGCAATATTGACCCTATCAAAACCATAATTAGATGGATTTGGGATATTATATTCGATGCACCTAAACTATTGATGTACCCACCCACCCCAAGCAATATGTAGAGCATCTCACATATTTTGATACAAATAGAAACAACTATTCATTCAAATACCACATAGTTTATTCCTGTGGTAAGGATATGAATCAAACTAAAACAAGAATTAGAAGAAGAAAAAACATACCTTCGATCCCTCTCCACAAGTGCATGTTCTAAAAGTACAGTATATCCAATGTCACAGTTGATGCATTTGCCAAATAATCCTAGCCCAGACAAAAATGGACAAACAAATCAGTATCACATGCCAGGCATAAGCAATCTCAAATTAAGCATCTAGAAAAGTTCCGTTCATAGTGCCAAAATAATAACAGTAAGTTGAAGTAGTCATTGGTGATAGAAGCACAGATCTATGTTCCTAGATATAATGGATTATTGCATTAATTCCCTTGGATTACAAGTTAGAAAGCAGCACCGAATAAAACATACATCAACAGGTTTTTATCTATAGCTCTTTCATGTTTGGACAAACAATAAGAAATTGAATACAATTCATGTGAAGGAACAGTTAAAGAAAATTCAAAGCACACTTCAAATTCAAGAATGCAAACTCAAAATCAAAAGAGCACATCAGAATCTCTAAAGAAGGTTTCATGATGTTCACCAAAAGATGAATCTTTGCAAAATGTTTGGCTCTAAAAGCAAACCATGAGAATCTAGGCTATGATAGATCATAGGAAGCTAAGAAATTAAATCTATAGGATGCAGGATATCATTGAATTAAATTATGAGTAATGATTATAAAGAGTCAAATAAATGACACCTACCTACCCATTTTTGTAAACAATAACACAAAAATTTTATAGCTAGATATGCTTGGAAAAAGGAGGGCATGGTTACCTCTACAGTGACAACTAGAAAATGAAACATTGAAACCCTGTGCACAGCAGGTTGCATGAGTAAATGATAATAATATATGTTGGAAAAGGACATTGATGTGTTTGAGATGAAAAAAACTGAAAAATAAGTTAGGATTGTTCATAAAGTAGTTCGAAACTGAATCCACTGTTTAGAAATTGTCCCCCACCAAACAACGATTCAGGCACCACTCAATTCTACATTTGGTATCCAAATTATCAAAATTCAGTTGTGCATAATTTTGTTTTCTGTGATCAAAACATAGTAATAGCCACACAAATGTTCAAAATGCAGAGCATATATACATACATTTTTGGTTTCTTCTTGAGGCCACGCATTGCACATACTGTGGCTAGGGTTCAAAGCCCATACTCTAGATGGGGCAATCAGGATAATTAGACACTGCAAATGCACATACTCTTCTAGGGTTCGAAGCCCATTACATTTTTGAAGATCATAGAGATCGCAACATCAACTTCACAAATGGCTACTACCATCAATAGAATATTGGATCTTTTCAATAATTTCTCTGATGGATTGAAAGATAAAATCATGGAGTAAAATCTTAAAGATGTTGATCTCAATGTTAGACCTCAGGAACTCAATGCCCTACTTCAAAATCATCAACTCCAGGTTTTCAAGCAGAGTGATTTCATAGTTTATAAGCAACAGACGAAAGAAGAATCTGTAAGGTTTAAGGGCCTCTCATCGGAAGATATGCTCATATATCAAGTCATAAAAAATGATGGAAATATGGGTATATGGACAAAAGATATGAAAAGAAAAACAAATTTACAGGAGCCACAGGTTAACAAAGCATTGAGAAATATAGAATCTCATGACTTAATAAAAGGGGTGAAGTGTGTTTCTAACTGAGAAATGAAGGTGTATATGCTAGCAGAATTGACACCTTCAAAGGAGATAAATGGAGATGCATGGTACATAGAGCTAAACTTTGATATGGAGTTCACTAACATTGTCAAGCAACAGTGTTTGCAGTTCACCTTGCAGCAGGGTGTAGCCACTATTGAGAGTGTTGCTGATTTTGTGAGAAAATCAGGGATATCAAAGGTGGAATTGAAGGTTGATGAGCTCAAGAAAATGGTGATGTGGAAGAAGCGATAAGCACGAGAACCAGAGACTGCTGCTATAAAGGTTCCCAGGCTCAAATTCAGGAGTGGTCATCATTTACGAACATTCCTTGTGGAGTTTGCCCTATCTTGCGAGAGTGCACGGATGATGGTCTGATTTCTGATTTCCATTGCACAATAGCTACATTATACATGCAATAATTTCTTAAACTCTTACCTTCTTGTATGCCTCTCAACAGCTGGAGGAGAGCCCACCTTCTTCTTCTTGAAACCGAATAATCACTTCTTCATCTTTGCTTGAGTCGAACTCTTCAATGCAGTCAGTATCGATAAGAGGGTTTTAAGGCTCCCCTCGTGTAGCTCTAGCTCTGCTCTACTATTTTGGTAAAAGAATGCTATGTGTTTAGTTTTCCCCCATTTAGTTTGCATGCCAATCCTCCATGACAATACCCTCTTGAAATTTTAATCGAGTGGGAGGGAAAATGGTTTTCAGATGACTCAAATCATTTTAATCGAAGGGTCAAAAATGTTTATCACAATATAATAAATATTTTAATTTATTGAAAGTTATTTGAATATGGTAAATATTTTAATATTTTTCAAAAGAAAGGTGGATACTATGTTTAGTTTGAAAATCAATTTATTTTTTATGTTTTTTTATTTTTTTCATTGTATATGATTAATTTAGATTCATCTTCATTTCGAATTTATCAAGTGTCTAGAGATCAAATCTAAAGAGGTTTGAACCTCAAAAGATTTGATTCTTCCCTCTAGACCTTTGGTAGATCTAGAGTTAAGATAGATCTAGATTGGTTTAATTATTAATTTTATGTTTTTAATTTTTATTTTATTTTGATGGACTCAAAATGTTAAAGAGAACATTACAACATCTTTACCATAGGAGAAGAATTCAACACTAGAGAAACCCTAGAGGCCCATGGAAAAATTTTAGGCGAAGAAAGCATCGTAGTTTTGACAAAGAGTGAACAGGCTCTAGACAATGTTGGGCTCTAATATCATTTTCAAAATGCAAGATAAGATTAAATGGTAACCATGAGTTTTTTATCCACGTGATATATATTTTGTAGAGAGATGGTCGCCATGATAAACCCTTTGAAGACATGCAACTAATCATCAAATATGCTTTTAAGATGAGATGTTGATTGCTTACTATTGGACCCACATGGAGAAGGAGAAGTTGGTGGATTATGAACTAGAGGAGGGGGGTTTTCAACAAATTTGGTCTAGTCTCAAGGATTTTACCCATTTGAATTTCAAAGTCAACTTAGAAGGCCACCATACCGCAGTTTCTAGGCCTACCAGATCTTTAGAAAGAAAAATTAAGAATTCAATAGGCAACTATCTAGCGGTTCGAAGGCCCTAACCCTTGCTCCAGCCATGCACTATTTGGGTCCTTTAGTTTCGGCTAGCTCAAGGCCTGAGGATGTCCTGAGGATGTTTTTCAGGGGCTAGAGAACTCTTCTTGGGGTGTGCGGCTCTAAGTTTAGTTTCCCTATTATCCCAGATATTGGAGGAAGACATACAATGTGCTACTACTTCCTTAGGGTTTTCAGAATTTTTTGAACAAAGTGGGGGTTCTTCACTCTCAGAAGCCTCTCTAGATTGTTTTCATGTATATCCTTCATCTCAAGTGCCATCAGCCTCGCCCTCCTTTGGTGAATTAGTGAAGGAGAGCCTTGCCTCAACAACGGAAGAAGGTCAAACTAACATCTTGAATGGTCTTGTGGTTTTCAGGGAGAAACACTCTTGTGAATAAGAAGGAATTATGATTCAAAAGGAGTATGAAAAAGCAAGGAAGAGGAAAATCCATTGTAGTGTCAACAAGAAGAACAAAGTCCCGCTTTCTCTATTTTTGGGAGTCAACATCACCATTCAAAATACTGAGGAAATGTCCCAAAAATCCTTGGTGGGGCAAGTAAGGGGTTGAAAATTCAGGTCCTCAACCCTAAACGTGTAGGCAGACATTGAAATCTTACCTATTGTAAAATTTTCTCCATAGGTGTCACTATTAGCCCAAGGTTAGATTCATTTGTGCTTCAAAGATGTAGCAGACACCTAGAAGGTACAACAAGTGGCTTAGAAAAATGATTCATCTCCTATCCTTTTCAATTTCTAGATGTCCCTCTTCGATGCAAAGTAGGAGAGACTAGATATGGCCCTAGTCTAGGTTCATCTTCCAAGTCACCCTCCTACCTATTGGGATGCCCTAATTTTCAAAGATATAGGTAACTCATTGGGATCTTATTTAGCCCATGAATCTACATATTTAGAGATTGGGATTAAGACATACACCCATATTTTGGTTAATATGGACCTCATAGAAGGGCTTATAGAAGGCATGGATATCGGGATTGGGGTGGAGTGTATTCAGATATTGAGTTATGAAGGAATACCTTTTAGGTGTAGGCGGGGCCATAGGTATGGGCACCTGGCTAAAAAATTTAAGCTTCCATTTTCTTTCTTAGGACTATCCATCTAGAGGAAAGGACATATTAGGTTAGAAAAGGGTTCTGGATTGGAGGTTTTGGGCATTGAGGAAAAGCTAAATGGTGCAACTCCTCTCTGCAACACATCCTCCAAGTCGTTGGTGACAATTACCAAGATATGGTGTTTATGTTGTCAGTTTTCTAGAAGGCCTGCTACAGGGGTGTAGTTTCATTTCCTTGGATGTTAATGGAAGGTTAGGGGGTTTAGCAGTTGGACGGAAAGCCATAAATATTTGGGTATCCAATTCTCAGGGTTCGGATTCTAGTTTTTCCATTAAGGACAGAGAGGAAGAAATGGAGGGAGACATGGAGAGGGAGGTATGGACAAGGAAAGAAATGGAGGGAGGGAAGGAGGAAGAGGGAGAGAAAGGGAGAGCTAGAGACTAAAAATTATGCACACTATTATTAGAACGAAGGTTTGAGATTGTATTTTGTTGAGGAAAAGGTGAGAGGAAACCCTAATTTTAGGGGATGAAGTGGTTATGGTAGCAAGGAATCTTTTAAATGAATCATTTTTTTTCATGTTATAAAATGCCACCTGTTTAAGCAAACTATAAATGAATTTTAAACCAAGTTGTAAAAATCTAGAATCATTATTAAATGTAAAATCATTTTATTGTTGAGAACTATCTAGTCTGGGAATGAAACTCCAACACCTTCCATTGACCAATTTTTAGTACACACTTCATTAGAGGCCTATTTTATACTCAATTTAATATCAATTTTATGCTTCAATGATAGGACTGCCACACAACTTCCCTCATTCCGTGCTTTACTATATGCCTCTTATATATTCATAGCTTATTTATCATGTAGGAACCTCTAGGACATATGAATCCAACACACGACTCAACCCCTAAAAAATACATTTTATGCTTCCTCATAATGAAGGGGTTTATTATAATGATAGCGTTAGTGGTGCATCTCCCTTGAGCATGAGAAACTCCCTCATAACTTTTCCTTGTATGCAAGGCTTTTCTTTTAGAGTAGTGCATTATCATAGTAGATATAACTCCTCTCCTGAAGGTGCCTCATTCCATAAGTGTGCACTCATGAATGCACCTAAGATGATGGTGTTAATCTCCTCAACTAGTGTGCCATACTTGGTGGGTGTGACCCAACAACTAATTCATCTATCCTCGAAGGTGTCGTTATAAGCTTCTAGCTGTATTTAAGAATCTTTCTGACTGGTGTACCACAATCTAGCTCTGCAATCCTGGTGCTGCTCAACTTCTCGAGGCTGAGGTGAGACCAACTCAGACCAACTAGGTAATCTAACACTCTTGAGAATTTTTATTTTTTCCAATAACCCAAGAATCTCCCCCAACATGTCAGACTTCCCCTTTGTCAGGAGCTTTGTCAAACTAATAACCATATGCAACTTTTTCAAAATGTGGTCCAACACTACTAACTCCCTAATGAACTTGGAATCTTATGAAATTGTATTGAATATCAATGTGTTTGAAATGGTCATGACACATTGGATTTTCATAGAGCTTGATGTAACTTTGTTTCTCACAAGAGACAACAACTGATTGGTTGACACTAAAATCAAGTTTTAAATCTAGATAGCTTCATAATAAGTATATGAAACTGCCATATACTTTGCTTCAGTGGAATTGAATGCAATTTTTGCTTTCTTCTTGTTGATTTAATAAAAATGATTTATAAAATGATAATAATGATGTTTAAAATGAGCCTTATGATGGTCTATTTATACACATTGATTGTTCACAAGGTGTAGGGGTATGTTTATAACATCACTGCCATTGAAATTTTTTTCTTGAAAGCACAGTAATTAGAATTTTCTTTAGTTAAGCACATTTTTGTGGTGGAATGAAGATTCGCAGACATCTATTTATACTTTTTAGAGGTTTGACTTTGTTTGTCCTTTGAGTGTTGGTGAGGTTTCTTTCTATTTTTTGCATAATAGGTTAAAGTCTTTTGACCTGATTGTTTAACATGAAAGCTTTATGCTTATTGGAAATATATTTGAAATACCTGCATGATCAAGAAACTATTATGGTTAATTAAATTACTAATTAGGTACTACAGAAAGAGGATGATGTTGAGAGGGCTTGCCTGGGTGACTCTGGGAGCAACCCGAAGGTGGTCAGACAAAGCTCTTCTAAGTTACAAATCTGAAGAGAAAAAACTGGTGATGTATATGTGGTTGCTCAACCTGGGCTGTATGGAAAATCTTGGCAGAGAGTGTTTACCTTTCCATGTCTTCACGAAAGTAGGTTGTCTGGTCACAGAATAAGATCACTACATGTAGGTTATGGTTCTGTAGTAAGTTCTCAGCCTTATCTTCATAATGGCTAATAGAGAGGATCAGGTTTGAATACAAGATATAATTTGAAGAATTTGGAGATTTAGAGTTGAAGAAAAAATTGTGGTGATGTTTGGATGGGTGCTAATTTGTAGGGTTTTCCATTTTTATAATTTTCTTTGTTGTGCTTTCTACCATGCTACCTAGTTGCTTTCCTATTTCCCTAGCATTTTAACTTTTTCAATGTCTATCTCTATTGTTTCTTGCCCCATTTGAAATGTCATCCTTATTTGGTAGGTGTTTTCTTCAATATAGTGTGAATATTTTTCCATCACATGGCTTCTGTGGGTTTTGTCTACACAAATAGATTGTAAGGCCCATTCATTAGGGTATTTGATGAAATGAAATGATTATCGATGATCACCAACTAATGGTACTTGTAGATATTTACTCTAAGAATTCTACAGTTTTCCTGTGCCAAAAATTATACAACATTTTAACCTCATGAATTAGTCTCCTCTGTTCTCTTAGCTGATTCTATAAGCACGTATTGTTGTTTTCAAACCTTTTACTCTCTAGTCCCATTGAGCTATTTCAGTTATTTGTGGACAATATTGATCTATTTTCATTTCATTTCTTCAATTTTTCTGACAGTTATGCATTGCCTTTCGCCAGTGCCTTCTTTCTTACCTATGATTTTTCTACTTAAGAATTCTAGCTAGCCAGAGCAACAGGGGCATCAGAAGCCACGCAGTCCAGCCAGAGCCCAGCAGGGGCAGTGTAGAGGCAGCAAGAGCCATGCAAGGCTGACACAGGCCCAGTCAGGGGAGTGCAGGGGCAGTGTAAGCCCTTCAGGTGTGACATAGGCCCTTACTGAGCAGCGCAGAAGCTGACACAAGCTAGTTAGGCTAACGTAGAGGGATTCAGAGCAGCGTATTACTGTTGTTTTTATTTCTCTATTGGGTGAACCAATTTTGGTGCCCAGGATTGTTTTACTTAGATTATGCATAATAATGAAAACCCTTCAAAGCTAGCTACACCGATTTTCCCACATTGGGTTTTTTCTGGGGATAGTTCTTTAGAAAATCTGTGTGTCACTTTGTCTATGAGCATCTTATTCAGTATTTGATCTGTATGTGTAGGTTGCTAGTTGTATTTACTATTTACTTAACTAATTTATTGAATATTTCATAAATTAAATTGTAACTTAATTCAAGTAGGAGAAATAAATCAAGACACTGCAATAGGGATTCTTAGATTAAGAAATTTTCACATTCCCTAGGTCTAGCCCCATTAGGTCACCTAGGGCAACAATTTCCCAGGAATCTAGCTAGGGGGAAAATTCACTCTCCTCAGAACTTGGGCCAATTCCGACGGTGGAATCTCCAGATACCTCAAGCCCTAGCTCTAGGATCAAATTTTTCCTAGGTGTTCCCAAGGATAGAACCTAGTAGGATCAATTTGACCTATCGAAGTAAAAACACTTGTTTGATCCTTTTCCATCACCTTGTCTAGGATAGGAACATCATTGGTTACTAAATTCCATCCCCGAACCTGGGCTAGGTCCACTTGGCCCCATGTAGTCCCATTTGGTGTCAAAGGCATTTCATCAAGGACCATTTGGGAATCCAAGTTCCCAAAGGATTTTAGGGATTGAGAACTTCCTTCATAAGTCTTATTCTTCTCCCTCAACCCTTCAATCCCCCTCCTCTCTCCCTAGAAGGTAATTCCCTTGCTTAAAAGGAAATCAAGTCCCATTCTTTATTTTATCTTAGGGAAAGGGTTTCGAGGGTCACTTCCCACCTATTCATTGATAAAACCCTAAACAACCAAGGTTCAAGGGTATTTTTATTATTTAAAATAAGATAGAACCCTAAACAACCAAAATCCTATCCTGAGGAGATGTAACACCAAGATTTTATGGGCCCCGTTGGGGTTAGTTGGGAAGCCAACTTCCCGGGGTCGTAACTTGGTCATATGATCTTCGTTTGACGCACATGATACCTCGTTAGAAATATCTCTCTGAGGACTAAAACCACTAATGTGATTTCTATGAAATTTCCAAACCTTTCATGCCCAAAAGACATCGTTTGGGGCCTCAAAAAAGCTTCAAAAGTTCAGGACCCGAAAAACTGACAAAATTAGTAAATTGTGCTATAATTAAGGAAACTAAAAGAGACAATGGATGGGGCCCAAGTGGAATAGGCAAGTGGCCACCAATATCCACCTTGATCACCTTAAATCAAATTTCTTGAGCTAACTCAATCATCATGACTTAGTTAATTGACACAAGTTGTTATGAGACGAAATTACAATTTATTGTCCAATTTATTTAAGGGAAAAATAAATTAGACGCCTCACATTCCTCACTCCCGGTACATCAAAATTCCTCACCAGTGTGGGTGCATTTTTTTTGTCCTTTCTAGTCGCCAATTTCACTGTTTCTTGTTGCAAATTTCAACACTCCCTCTCAACAAGAAAGGAATTCAATCTATCCCCATCCGGTACCTTTGGAATGTTCTGCATGCTACACTTCTCTAGTGTTGTTTGCACCTGCAAATCCTGAAACTGAATAGCCTCTGAAAAATTGAATCAGTATAATGCATCTGTCATCAGAGTCTTCTGACTGCTGCTACCTACTGCACCTGTCTAGTAATGGATTCTCTGCACTGCTGCTAACATCTGCATCCATGCCCAGTGAACTATTGCTAACTCTATTTGTGCTCCAGTATTTGACATATGTCACTTTGATTTCTGTCTTGCTGACATATGGCTACATCAATATAACTGATCCTTCCTACTACTTCTATACTGTGGGCTCCTTGTAGCCAAGTTCGATCGATGAGACACGCCATCTCAATGAACCTTGCCCAAATTTCTTATCTTGGGATTATGTCTAGACATAACCCCACCTGACACCTCGAGGTATGGTTGCTCCCTCTTCCCATCTGGCTTGAAATTTCCCCCTCATGGAGGTCTTTTCTTGAGTGGACGCTTCCACTCGGTCTCCTCTCTACTTCTCCAATTGTGGCAGCTACTCCACAACCTTCTGAGACTGATTCTCATGAGGATGCATATTGAGAGGTAATTTATGCTCCCTCTAAACCACCAAGTCTTTAACTTCTGCCTTTATCCTCAAATATTTGCATGCATCTGGTACCTCAAGTGCATATAGGTTTTTGACTCGCGCACAGTGTAATTTTCTAGAAGTTACAAAAATTTTCTAAAAAAGAGTTGATTTTAAATCGATGATATCTCCCTCATCCGAGCTCTGATTTGATCGATTTTTTTTTCCATTTGGGTAGATTTTCACAAGGAATCCAAATATTCTATTTTTTTTCGAAAATTTTACCCCAAAATCTTCAAATATTCTCTACAAACTTGCCGCCCAAAAAATTCATGCTCTGATGCCATGTAGAATATCTAACCAACGAGATTCAATCTGATCTTGTAATCTACTAAAACAAGATATAACTGAATCCTTCCTACAATTTACGGAAAAAAAACACGATCGCACAATCATATATATGTAAGAGAAATAAATTATCAATCACACAACAACATGATGTATTTGGGGAAAGCAACTAATCAAAACCCCTCTATCTCTATTGTGTATTAAGTCAAGGAATCATGAAATAATAAAATGCTTAATCTCTCATGAGATTCTCCAACACTCTGTCAATTGTCTCCTATTGATCTAGGCAAACTCGGTCTAGTACTTAGCCAATTCTCATCCTTACTTCAGCCTGCCTTGCTCATGCAATTCATAGGGAATTAACTCCTTATTAATTAGAAAAATCAGTCTTCCTTGATTGCACAATTCATCATGGCATCCCAATGACTTTATAATTGCACATGGGAAATTTTAACTGAATAAAAATGATAGTTATGTTCCCTTTAACCTCTGTCTCAACTGGGTATTCCTCGAAACTGACATGCATGCAACTATTAATAGTGAATTATCAGTTATTTGATCGATCACTCATTGTCAATTAAATCTAATTTATTTCACTGGACCTCTCACTAGCTCATCACTCAGTTAGAACTAGTTAAGCTGATTTTAACTCATTGAGTTAATTACACTTGCACCCCACTAATGCATCAACTTCAACTGGACCCCAGAAATATTAGAATCCCTCTAGAGGCTTCATATTAGACTCTCAACTCGAATTTATTGAGCTAACTCGGTCATCATGACTTAATTAACTGACACAAGTTGTTATGAGATGAAATTACAATTTATTGTCCAATTTATTTAAGGGAAAAATAAATTAGACGCCCCACATTCCTCACTCCTGGTGCATCAAAATTCCTCACCAATGTGGGTGCATTTTTTTTTGTCCTTTCTGCTTTCCAATCTCACTGTTTCTTGTTGCAAATTTCAACATTTCATAATTTGATGCGACCTTCACACAAAGAAACCATTGAAATCACATGCCCAGATTCTCATGAGAAACCTCTCTTAAGCTTGATCTGCCATAAGAGAACCAACAATATGCCATCCTACTTCCTAGCGCAAACCGACCATTAAGGTATGAAAAATTCTTCTGAACCCTCACATGATGATCTTGCTCTTGGAGGATGATCATGACCTCCCTTTAGCAACACTTACTTGGCCCTCATACTCGACCTGCTTTATGACTACATCTCTCTTCACCCCCTTGATGTGCCAGATAGTGGGAATACATGTCAAACATGCTAAGATGTGCCAAGTGATAAGGCATGCCAAGATGTGCAAGGGTGTGTTAATGCATGTCAGGGACTGTCAAGACAATAAAAGGGAGAAGAAAGTTAAACTATAAGGAAATGAACACATAAAAGAGTTAATAAGTCATCAATTTAACTTTTCCAAGAGGGGCATGCTAGGCACACTAACATTAGGTGGCAATAGGTGCCAAGTGAAAAGTCTTAGTGCATTCTAAGTGCCAAGTATTCCTTTGTTGCTTCTCATCTACTTTCCAACAATTGATCATCACAAATAAATTTAATATTAAACCATGCTAAATCATACCAAGGCATTTCAACGTATTCCATACATGCTAAGACTTTCCAAGCGCCAACACGTGCCAAGTTCCAATATGTGTCAGGGACTAGTGTTATGCATGTTATGAAGTGGAAGGGAATGTTGAAGAGTGATAATGCATGTTGATGAGTGTTAAGGAGTACTAGGAAAAAACATTAAGGGAGCACTAGGTAAAAATTCAATGAATATGAGGAACGTGTACTTCCAGAGACTAGTGTTAATGGTCAGTGTTAGTTGTCATGCCAAGGAGGGAGTGACAAGGTATGCTAAGCATTGGTAAGCAATCCTAGGGAATATCAAGGCATGTTAATAATTCCCAAAGTGTGCTTGGGAGTTCCAAGGTGTGCTAATTATATCATGTTCCAATTAATAGTGCCAAGATATGCCAATACATGCTAGGTGCTAAGGATGTGGCGTAGGGTGCCAGGGTATATCAATATGTGTCAAGGCAACAAAAGGAAGAACCAATAAGAGGGTTAATAAGTTATGACTTTATCTTTTTGAAAAGGGGCATGCTAGGCACAATAATAATAGGTCCCAATACATTCCAAGTGGCATTGTGTGCCAAGTGCTAATGTATGTCAATGCATTCAACGAAGGTGTTCCAGGGCATGCTAGGGACTATATGCAGCATGCCAACACATGATAGGAGAGTTCCATTTTGTGCTAGCACATGCCACCATGTGCTTGGGCATCAATGTCATCACAAGATGTTATAGGTACAAAGATGTTCCAAGACATGTGGGGTGCTAAGAAATGTTAGTGTGTGCCAAAGCATTAATTTAAGGTGTGCCCAGATTGTTGAGGATTGTTAGGTATTTCTCATTAATAGAATTGTCAGAGCTCGATTATGTATTAAATAATATATTTCCTACACACAATAGTGGAACTTTATCTAAATGGAATTTTCTAGATAATAAAAATAATAGATATGAATCATGTGTTGACTCATAGGAAATCTTTATTCGACTAGTCATTACTTGAGGGAAATGATACATACTTATTACTTCTTAAAAATTTGACTGACCCTAACCACTATGGCCTTGGACAAATTATAAAAAATCCTCCACAATAATGGTATTAAATCACTATATTTTGACAAAAAATATATTAACAGTCACATAGCATCATCAAAAACTCATTGGAATGATCAATGATGACGAACATTTTTTTATCATCACCAAAAGTAAAAAAAAGAGCATTGGTGAGGGTCATTAAAAGTTCGTCACTAGAAGTGTCACCAAAGAGAGAATTAGTGATGGGCCTTTAACGACCCTCAGCAAAAGTGAAATGTATTTGGTGACGAACCATAAAGGACCATCACTATATACACTTACAGTGACGGTTTTTAGTGATCAATGATGACGGACATTTTTTGACCATCACCAAAAGTAACAAAAAGAGCATTGGTGAGGGTCATTAAAAGTTCGTCACTAGAAGTGTCACCAAAGAGAGAATTAGTGATGGGCCTTTAACGAGCCTCACCAAAAGTGTCATTGAAAATGTCTTTGGTGACAGACCATAAAGGACCATCACTATATACACTTATAGTGACAGTTTTTAAATGACCGTCACCATATGTGACATTGGTGATGGACCTTAAAGGTCCATCACAAGCATGACCCTCACCAATGTGCCTTTTTCTTGTAGTGAACTAGTTGTCAAATGACAACCGGAGAGTGAATCAAAGTTCCACACAAGGAATCAACGCAGTGCATTCCGTTAGGCCTCTGTAATTTTAGCAGATTGGTAATACTAAAGCTGCAGAGACAACATTATGAACCACTTTGGGATTTAGGATCTAGCCCTCCTGAATCCAGAGAGGGATCTCTCTTATAAGTGCAAGGATTGATTTATCTTTAAGGCTTTTAGTATGATATTAGGCTAGTTATTAAGAATAAGGGTTTTTTGTTTGTTTGGATGGTTGAGCATGATTTTTAATTGATTGGAAAGTACTAAAAATTAAAGAGTTTCAAAGGGGTAAAGTTGTGAACAATCAGAACAAGATTTAGCTGATAGGATAGATATGAAACAACACTTAATCCATTGGGCTATGGAGTCATAAAAAGGGTTTAATTGTGCAACAATTTCAAGAGTGATCCAAGGGGCAAGTCATCTATATCAAAATATCCTTTAGATTAAATGATGAATGGAACATTAAAAGTGTTGAGAAGGTGGAAAAAGTCAATAATTTAAAAAAGGATTTATCAACTTTCCAAACAAGAAAATCCTTTTAAGCAACTGTTTGAAACCAACCAAAGACAGGGCTAACCTTAAACTTCTTTGGACAAGCTTGTATTAAAGCTAACTTATCAGACAAATAATCCAGCAATCCACATGACTACTTTTAGAAGGGATGAAAACAGATAAGAAAACAAAGTGCAGCTTAAGATCAAGCAAGATACATTAAAATCTAAGCCCACTTTATCATACTCTTAGGGAAACCTTCAAAACAACCTTTGGAGAAAAAACTAGAAGACAGGGCAAACCATAAACTTTCCTAGTCCAACTCTACTTATCATATAATGAAAACATCATTCAAGGACTTCCTTTCAAGTTTTGCACATCAAGACAGGGACAAACCAACATTCCTTGATAATGTTTACACTTAACTTAAGTCATTCTTAAATAAAAAATTGGAGGAAAACATAAAGATAAAGCTTATCAGTGAGAGTAGGGTACTTTTGACAGTAAATCCTAGCTCTATATTTGTTGTTCTTCATCAGAGAATAAGTGAAAAAAATGGCATACATGAAAGGAAAACAATAACAGTAAGAAGTACTTCACCAATGATATAGACCAGGATCCCAAAAACCAGCTTGTATATTGATGTCAATCCAATTACATACTTCAAGTCCAATGTTTCAGTATAAAAATCATCTTCTCTTCTCAGCCTAACTTCCTTGATCACAACACAGAGCTTCAAGAGCCTCTGAAAACTATTTACATGTAGAAAGTTTCAAGCACAAGTATTACATCAAAGTTCAGCAACCAACCTATATCTCATCTTCTTCAGAAGTATTTATAGAAGAAATGAGGAGGTGGGATAAAATAAAAGATCTTTAGTTAAATTAATACTAGTAATGCTTCTCGGACTTTTAGGGGCTCAACAAAGAAGATTTCTAATATTTCTTCTGTATTAATGGGTTTTCATTAAGTATTTGATCTTCTTGGCAATATTTGTTGACTTTAAAACTCTTTAAGTAGGCTGGCAATAACTCTAGCAAAATATCACTGACTGGGCAATAACTATGCCTTCTATTGATTTATGGAAGCTGCAGGTGGCTCTTTGGTAGCTGAAGAGGATTCAATTAGCCTCTGATGTGGCAGTGGAGGCCTCTTTACTGATATATCTTTTTGTTTTATCCTAAAACACTGTTAATTTGCTTTATTCTGTGTTTTAGGCCTAATTAGGCTTAATTTTTGTCTTCAGGTATACTATTTTTAACTGTGTGGATTAGGCCTTTGATAGTCAAATTTATGCCTTAATCCCTCAAAACTGTGCTAAAACCTTTAATTCTTCATCTCTGCTTTGATTTTATGCTGTAAAACTGATACTCTTTGTCTGATTAAGGTTTTCTGTGTTTTTGTTGCTTTTGTAGGTGCGCAGAGGGTTTTATAATGTTACCAGTGCTCATGAGGCATGATAAAACCATATTTGGAACCCTGCAGATTGATATTATTCATGAATAATGGCCTAGGGGATCGTCATCCCCGGCCCTTGAATTCATTTTAAAAACTATGGAAAAGCTTTAAAACTTGCAAAAAATGAACAAATTTAAGAAAACTCAGCGAAAAAAGGTCTAGACACCTCTGGGGCGCGAGATTAAATCGTGGTCGTTGGATG
Source organism: Pinus albicaulis (assembly GCA_034641835.2). Classification (NCBI taxonomy): domain Eukaryota; kingdom Viridiplantae; phylum Streptophyta; class Pinopsida; order Pinales; family Pinaceae; genus Pinus; species Pinus albicaulis. Next base: position 1,312,317,310 of record CM076574.1, read on the forward strand.
AAATCAACCAACAGCCGAGATCGCTCAATGGGGTTAAATGGGGAGGCGGTTGGATGAATGAATGGAGGATTAAGTCTGGGCCGTTGATCTAGATTGATCAACAACTGAGATCGATCGAGAGCTTTACAATGCGGGGGGGGAACAGTAACGAATTTGCAGTTTATCAAGACCGTTGATCTTCAGAGATCGATAGTGGAGGAGCCTCGATAAAATGCCCGGGAGAGAAAACAAAGGGATAAAGAGTTGGGCGTTAGATGTAATATGAGTCGTTTGATTAAAGTAATCGACGGCTAAGATCTTCTGATGTGGTCTTTTGGAGCAAAGGGGAAGAGCGATGGCTTGGGGTCATAATGAAATCTGGGCCGTCAGATTTAAATGATTGACAACTAAGATCAATTAATGAGGAATTTGAGAGCAGAGGAAAATAGTAAAAAGGTTCGGGGTCGCATTAAGTCAGGACCTTCGAATGAAATCCATCAACGGCCAGGATCAACGAACAAACACACTGCAGAAGAGAGTGGTAAGACAGAAAAACTGTCGGTTTCGAGCAGCCCAAAGGTGGTTTCAAAAATCTTCAAAAAAAAACGCGATATGCCTCGCTTCCTGAAATGTGTCCCTTAGAAAACCACTTTTTTCACGTTTTTTTCTTGGCGTTAAACCCCGAATGCTAAAAATATGCGAAACACGCTACTGGCTGTCGGATGGAGGGGTGCAGATCCGACGGTGCGGATCGCACATGATGGAGGGAAAGATGCATGGACAGAAAGGTAGGTGGGGTTAAACGACAGTTTAAATGTGAACTGTTGATTCTTTATGATGGACAGTCCAGATTCGATCTTGGGCGATGAAAGCAATGTGAGACGGGGGGTCGGGGGGAGATCAGACACAATAAGGATCGTTGATCTGAAAATATCAACAATGGATCTTTATCGAGAAGTTTAAACTGTCGGGCTTTGTGAAATAACAAAGAAAGGTCGGGTTTGATCTGGACCATAGGATCTATGAAATGGACGATCAAGATCCAATCGGGATGATCGCAAATCGGAGGAGGAAAGGGGAAAACACAAAGGGAATTTTGTGATGCAATGTAACGCTGTTCGTCGGATCTGGGAGTCAGTTCGACGGTCGAGACTTAATCAGAGGGGCAAAGGTAAAGAGTTATGGGTGGAGAGTGACAAGATCTTAGCCATCGGTTCTTGTGGATTCGACGGCTAGGATTTAATTGGGAAGAATGGCATCGGAGGAGGGCAAGGGAAAGAAACAAAGGGAATTTGCAATGCGATTGTGAATTGACCATTAGATCGGAGGGATGATCGACGTCTGAGGTTTGATCGGATCAGAATTTTGAAGGACATGAAGAAAAGGGAGGACCCGAGGAGGACTTGCGACGCGATGAGCCGACGATCATTGATCAGTTTTAGATCGACGATCGATATTTGTTGCAAACTCGAACTGTCGGGTTTTATTAAAACACAACGAAAAGTCAGGTTTTTATGAAATACAAAGGAGAAAAAGGTTTTGACGGGGTTAGGAGAGGAGTTTAGGCCCTTTAAGCGCCCAGTTGTGGGGCTTAAGGTCCTATGCAGAAGGGGCCTACTAGAGTTAAGCCCTCGGGGGCTGAAGAAAATATTATATGGAAAAAGGGTATTTTGGCCTAAAAACAGAGTTTTTTAAGGCAAATTTGGGGTTTCGGTAGATGGAAAAGGAGATTTTCAAACCAAATGGAAGGAGACCAAATGGTTTTAAAAGGGTTTTGAAGTAAATTTGAAGGTTAAATGAGGCTTATGGAGGAATTTTCTGAAAGAAAGAAGGGATAAAAATGGGGTTTTTATGAATGAAAGGAGGGGTAAAATGAGGGGAAAAATGGGATTTTTCAACAGTCTTTTCTTCAGGCAAACAACAGATTTTTCAGGTTTATGAGGGAAACAACAATGAAGATTAACTAAAGGATTATTTAACTTCATAAGACTTTAAGAACTAACAATTTGGTCATAAAATTTTTTCTTAAAGGCTTAAAAAATGATCTAGCCACCATTTGATATGACAAATTTTTATAGGTGGCTAACAGTGGCTCCACATGGGGATGGCATCTTCTTGAAGATGTCAAGAACTTCAGACATGTCTTCTCTGGAAGCTGATCAATGCCTCATCCATTGGGCTGCAACTTTCTTTCCTTTTTTGATCTTCTTTTGCTCTGACAATGTTAGCAGCCATTAAAAACAATGGAATTTATCAAAACAAGCTTTCTACCTACCCAATCCTAATGATCTAACATTTTTTCTTCTTTCAGAGTGCATTTGGATTGGCAAACTCTTTTTACAAACATTTTATTCTTTTGAAAACATAAAACTATTCTAAATTTACCCTTATTTCTCCATGAACTCAGATTAAGCAGTTGAGTTCATAAGCTTCTCTACCTAACTACACTCTGTCAGGATTAGACTGTCTGACAGAGTTTATTCTCAATTTTTTTTAAACAGAAATTTAAAAGCGGACAAATCAGAATTGAACAATCTAACTTGTTGTTGATCTATGGCATAAAAACAAGCTGCACATAGACTAAATTTTGTAGAAAAGTAAAGCAAAATCATGAAGGCTTAAGATCTGAAAGTTAAAGAACATCCTTCACTTTTCTTCAGCTCTGTTTTTAGGCTTGTTTGAGCTGCTTCTTCTTTCTTCACTCGTTCAATTTTTTGGCATATTAGAACCATTTTGCTTCTATCCTTGGCTCAAGATTTGATCTAGTTATAGCCATTCATCTTTTGAAACTCATAGGTTCAGATTTTGAGTTTGTTTGAACCCTTTTTCTTCTATCCTAATCTTGCTAACTGATAAGCCAAGATTAAACAGTTTGGCAAATCTATTTCACTAACCTATCAATAGTAAATTGAAAACTAATTAGTCATGATTAGGTTGTATGACCAACTAAGAGGATGTTTTTTAGGAGTGGCATTTGAGCTTGCACACTTTCAGATTTTGTTTCTCTTTTTGGGTATGGGGTTGTACCTTTCCGGTTTTTTACAATCTGCCCTCTTTTCTCTTTCTATTGTTTTTTGTATTTTTCATTTTCTAAATTTAAATGCAATGATGAGTATGATATTCACAATGAGAAAAAATAAAAAGGCTTCCAAACTGATATGGTTAAGAGAAATAATGTTTGAGCATCCTGCCATTGACAGGACCCCCAAACAGTTCAGCTCCATTCAATTCTTGCAAGAAATAAGCATTGTTACCAGCAGTAGAATCAATGAGATAAGTGCCAAGCCATAAATTATCAAATTTCTCATGCTTGCCCTTATCTTCTTTCCTTGAATCCCACTTTAAAACTTTGTCACCAATGCTGAAATCACTGGCCTTTGTCCTTCTATCAAACAGCTTCTTGATGTTTTCTCGCTTTTGTAATGCTCTGTTGTAGACCTCCTCTCTGGTTTGCTGAAGATGTATGGTCTGATTTATTATTCTTATCATGTCAGTGTCTTCAGACTGTACTTCTTAGATCAGCTTCATGACTGGCACTCCTAGGCTGGTTGGAAAAATTGCATCTACTCCATAAACAAGCTGGTAGGGTGACATTCCAATTGATTTTTTAAGTGTTAATCTGTCAGTCCATAATGCATGTACTAGCTTTGTGTGCCAAGATTTCTTATTGTCTTCCAGCAACTTCTTGATTATGTTCACCAAAATTTTGTTTGAGGATTCTGCCAGCCCATTACCTTAAGGGTAATAAGCAGTAGAATGGCCCAATATAATTTGATATTTGTGACAGAATTCAACCATCTTTTTGGATCCAAATGCAACAGCATTGTCAGTGATAATCTTAATAGGGCAGCCAAATCTAGATACGATATGATTTTCAAGGAATTTTATAATGACAGAGTCATTGGCTTGCCTAGAAGGGATGGATTATATCCATTTGGTAAAGTAGTTTGTTGCAGTGAGAATCCTTCTATGTTGGGCAGATGATGGTGGATGGATTTCTCCTAGGAAGTCTAGACTCCACTGTTGAAAAAGAGCTTCAACAGTGATTGGATGCAAAGGTAAGGGAAGCAATTTTATTTTGCCTTCAAAGAGTTGGCATTTATGACAAGCAATAATCATTTTATGGACATCTTGAAAGAGGGTGGGCCAAAAGTAACCAGCTCTAAGGATTTTATTGGCAGTTGTCTTCCAATAGAGGTGGCCTCCACATTCTCCTTCATGGAACTCATGTTTGATCTTATCTGCATCATTCTCAGGCAAAAATTTAAGCAATAATCCACTAGCATTTTTCCAATAAAGACATTTATCTAAAATGCAGTAATTTACAGCTTTCAACTTTAAAAATCTTTCCTTTGTTTTAGACAAACCAAGAGGTGTATTCAAATTGAGAAAAACATATAAAATATCAGCATACCAGGAGGAATTCATAAATTTATCTTCAACAATGGGAGTTGACAATTCCGCCTATTCATCTAATGCATTTATCATGTTTATATCAAGAGCTTCGAAATTAGATTTAGCCATTAATCTTTCCAGTCCTTGGCCTTTTATGAGTTTAGTGGGCTTGATTTCTAAATCATATTCAAGTATCACATCTATCCACTTTCCTCTTTTTCCATCTGGGTCCTGTGTTAGAATGTCTTTTACAACTGAGTTTGGCACAAATGCAATTATGTGGGAGTGTATAATGTATACTCTGAAGTCTTTTAAGGCTTTGACTAAAGCAAAGGCTTGTTTTTCCATGATGTTGTACTTCAGAGGTACATCTCTCAATGCCTTACTAAATAATGCAATAGGCTGCTCTTGTCCTTTCAAATTTTTCTGTAATAAGACAACAGCCACTGTGTGTTCTGATGCAAATGAAAAAATGAAAAAATCTTTTGTAAAGTCAAACTTATAAGAATTGGTGTTTTTGTTAATGCCTATTTTACCAGTTCAAATGATTTATTTGCTTCTAAGGTCCATTTAACTCCTTCTTCCTTTTTCCGCTTGTTTGTTATGTTTCTAAGGAGTTCAACCAAGTTGGGTATGAACCTTCTCAGGAAATTAATCTTCCCAATGAAAGATTGAAGTTCCTTGATGTTTCTAGGATGGGTGATTTGCAATATACCCTCAATCCTCTTTGGGTCTATCTTTATTCCTTCTTCTGATATGATGTGCCCAAGAATTTTACCTTCTTGGAGACCAAACATTGTTTTCTTTGGATTTAAAGATAACCCATATTTTCTGCATTTCTCAAAGACTTTTCTCAAGTGTTCTAGGTGTTCTTCATATGTTTTGGAAAAAATAGTGATATCATCAAGGTAAATAATGATGAAGTAGCCTAATTCTTCCGAGAATGCAATATCCATGGCTCTTTGAAAAGTAGCACCAGCATTCATTAAACCAATGGCATTTTTACATACATGAAAGTACCCCAAGGTGTAGTAAAGGTTGTTTTGAGTTCATCATCAGGATGTACTAATATCTGATTGTATCCTGAGAAGCCATTTAACAAAGAAATCCTTTTAGAACCAACTACCCTTTGTAAAATATGATCCATCTTGGGTAAAGGGTAGTTGTCCTTTAATGAGGCTTTGTTTAAGTTCCTAAAGTCAATACAAAGCCTTATTTCTCCTGTTTTCTTCCTAACTGACACTAAATTAGACACCCGCTCTAAATATCTAATAGGGACAATAATTCCAGCTTCATACATTTTCTTGATTTCTTTCTCAACCAAAGGTAATTGAACAGGGTTGATTCTGTGCAATTTTTGTTTAAAGGGCTTTTGGTTTTCTTTGAGGGGTATCTTGTGCTGAATTATTTCTGTGTCATAGGACTTTAGATCCTCATAACTCCATGCAAATACATCACAAAATTTCTTAAACAGCTCATTGTATTTCAGCTTGATGTAAGCTGGCAAAGTTTTAGACAGTTTGATCATTTTTGGTTTTAGTTCACTGCCTATGTTGCACTCTTCTACTTTAGTTTCAACAGGCTCCAGCTTTGGTTTCTTGGCAACATCATTGAAATCAAACAACTCTTCTAATGGGACCAGACCTTTTGGCAAAATTTGAGTGTTAAATTGCAGCGTTTTTAAGTCTTCTTTTCCTAAATCTTTACTAATTTCTGTGGTATTTTCAAGTTTATTAGCTAATATATTTATATCAGCAATCTTTGGAGAGTTTACTTCTTCATCAAGTGGGTTTTCTTCAATAGAACAACCATCTTCATAATATAAGTCTGAACTTGGTAGTTCTTTCTGGACTGTAGGAAGTCTTCTATTTGTTTGTCTCCATCAAACACTTGCCAATATTTCTCGTTATCAGGGACAGCTGGTCTAAATTTGATTTTGGTAGTGCATTGTTTGGTTTCATAAGGTGTTAAACATGTTCTAGCAGCAAAAGCTAAACTATGGGCAAGGATATTTTGGTCTCTTGGGACAAAGATAAGTTGGGATTCCTCAAATGTTCTTAGTAAGTCCATGACATCATTTCTATAGGCTCTAAGTCTGGGGTGTTTGGCACTATATTGCCCATTCAATTGCCTAACGATCAACTCTGAATCCCCATGAACTTTTATCCTTTTGGCTCCTAATTTCTTCAACAAGTGTAGGCCTAAAAGGAGGGATTCATACTCAGCTATGTTATTTGAACATTGAAAATTTAATCTGTAAGAATGCCCTTCAGTATGGTTATTTTCAGTGTTATGTATCCAAATGCCTGCACCTGCATTGTTCTTATTGCAAGACCCATCAAAATTCATACTCCAAAGAGGACTAGCTTCAGAATTACTAGTTTAGCTACTATCCTCTTTATCTTGTGTGTTTTCAGCTTGTTCTTGAAAGTCAGTATTGTGTTGAAAGTGCTCTATTTCCTCATGTCCTCCATTAAGTTGAGGATTCTTCTGTTGGTTATCAAAGTTAACAAGTAATGGATAACTGTTTTGTAGCTCTAGAATTGTGATTAGTTTATAGTGATTTTCTGTTTTGACACACTATTTTGACCTTTCTGTCAAGCCTCCTTCCTTTTCTATGCCTGCCACTACATTACAGTGAGGAGTGGCCACTAAATCAGTTAAGGTTTCTTGCTCATTAGATATTTCGTGATTGAAAAGAATAAATGAGTCAAGGCCTGTATGTACAGAATAGATAGGAGAGTTTTCTGGTCTTTCTTGGCTACTTACCATGTATTGCATATAGGATTCCCTATAAATTCTTATTGTTTGATTAAAAACAAGGATGGTAGCATATGTCATATCCATTTGCATTGTTCCTTGTAACTTAGCTCCCCAAGATCTTGATAAAAGCATACCATACTTTGGGGGTACTTCAGCCACTACAATATCCATTACTAAACACTTGGCTGGAATTTGTGCTAAGTTTACACAAAGGTCTTTGATCAAACCTAGGCATTTCACTCTACTGGAGTCAAAGGAGTATAGATCTTTGTATCGTATGGTAATTTCAAGGCCTAGGCTCTCCATCACTAATTTTGGCATTAAGTTGTAAGAGGCCCCTGAGTCATGCATAGCATTGTGTAAAATTTTGTCATGAATCTTCAAACTAACATAAAAAGGAGGAACTGGTCCTTCTTGGTATCTTCCCTCAATCTTAGGACCAAATAAAAGCTCTGGTTGGTCATCATTAAGATTGACACTGTCATTATTTTTTGTTATGTTAAAAGCCTTCAAAATTTGTGATCTATATATATCTTGGGTGGCTAATTTAGTAAGAGGAACAGATATTTTTATCTTGGAAATTTCCTGCTCTAAAATAAAAGGGATCTGATTTTTTACCATGCTTATTTCAGCCTTATTAACCAACATTTTCTCAGCAAAATCAGCTTGCTGCTTTTCTCTTTTTACATTGGTCAAAATTGTTTTAGTAGGAGCACTAGCTGAGGTGCTAACGCTGTGTTGTGGTAAAACAAAACCCCCCCATTTTTGACTTTTTCACTTCAAATAATGGGGACCCTTTCTATAAATTTTTGACTAAACGCCTTTTCATATTTTTATTCTACGCGATTGTTAATTTTTCATTTTTCTTTGAATTCTTGTTTTGATTGCTTTGTTATAATTAATTTTTTATAAGCCTCCCATTGACGCTTGTTTCGCCTCATTTGGTCAACTGGTTTAAAAATGGTACTCCTTTGAAGTCCCATCATTTATCTAAGTCTGGGTTAAATGCTATTTTTATTCTTTTTATTTATTTTCAGAGTGGCTGTAGTTTATAAAATTTCACAACTAAACTAAACATCATCAAAATAAAAAAATAAAAAATTATATTTAACATTAAATTTTAAACATTAATTAAATTAATTATTATAATAAAATATAATTAATTTAATTAAAATTAAAACTTAATATTAAAAAAAAAATATATATATATATATATAATAAAATTTACATCGCATATCGCGATATCGCAATATCGGAACACATCGCAACTTTTATATAATGCACGTTTGACAAACTGCGATATTGCGATAAGGCAATATGCGATGTGTTAAAAAGTTTTATTATAAAGTTTTTGTTTTTCCCTTATGCCTCCCGTACCTCCACCTCACTCACCCTCACGTCACCCTCACCTCACCTCACCCTCCACTCACCTTATCCCTCCACAAACATATGGCATAAGTTTTAATATTTGAATGATACGTATGGGTGGAGTGTTTAACATTCATGGTAGTGGAGAGTAAGTTAGTGTTTGGATTATTGGAGCTTTAGTGTAGGTAGGTTAGTTTATATTTTTTAAATAATATTTAATATTTAATATAATTAATATATAATATTTAATTAATTTAATTAAATTAAAATTTAAATATTATTTATATTAATTAGTTTATAAATAATGAATATTTTAGTTAGTTAGATATTAATTAATACATAGTTAATAATTAAATTAGAATTAATTATTAGTTAATTAGAATTCTAATTTAGGATTAATTTTTTAATTTAAATTCTGATTTTTAGCCCAGCAAATAGAATTTCCAGATTTATGCCAGTTTTGACTCATCAACTTTGGAGGTTCATAGAATGAGTTTTATTTAGCCAAATGAGGCCCAGGATGGCTCATTGGAAAGAGAAAATCAAGGAGAACATTTCTGAGGAGGTTTCAATAACAGATTTGATCATTTATTGGGTCAAAAATCAGGCAGAAGATCAAGCTCCGAATTTCTAAAAATAAAATCAATTTTCTGAGTTTTGCTTTCTTCATTTTCATTTCCCCAGCCTCTTCTAATTACAGATTCATGCATCAATATATCCTTGGCTAATTAAGATCGTTATGAGTATCAATAAGAAGCTCAAATTTCCTTTTTATTTATTTAAATAGAATTTGATTGGATTTGTTTTAATGTTAGAAATAATATTTGGATTTTATTGTTGCATCTTAATTCATTTTAATTTCTTTTTGCAGGAAAAAACAATAGAATGGATATTGAGGAAAAATATTTCAATCAATGAGAAGACTCCAGCAATAAAAGATTGAAATTTTTGAGCAATTAAAATTGGATTGGGCAGATTGTTCTTCAACAAACTCTCTTCTAAAAATACTTTTGAAAATATTATAAATTGCAGATTGAAAAATGTAATAGGGGCTGCTCTCCTCTGCAATTCCAGATTTCTAAAAGCATTTCCGTTATAGGAATTAGAGTTGTAGATGGGGAGGAGACATAGTTTCTGCATCCTAATATTGCGAGGGTTTATTTTAAATTTTAATTACAAATGATAAGTAGTTTACAACAAGAACACGTCTTGAAAGGTAAATCTTATGAATGTAAAGTACTGCGAGATCAAGATTAGAGAAGTGACCAATTAACTGGTATTTTTGGCATTTCTATATCAAATACTAGTTTCATTTTTTATGTTAATAAAATTGTTGTTTCATTTTATTCATGTTTATGCATTTCTGTTGATATGGATAATTTGTCTCAAATTGTTATGTATCTCTGTTCTTATGGATTTAACTCTGATTTCTGAGTAACGATTTGCTCAGAAATCTGTCTTACAAAATTGATTTTTTAAATAATAATATGTTGTGAATTTCTTCCACATATTATTGTTTAATTATTGGCTTGATTGATTTGATAATTAATATCATTTTTGTGAATTTCTTCCGGAGTGTTGTTGATTTATTATTTCAGTCAAATGGTCTCAATAGAATATGTTTTGGTACTCACAAATGTGAGCTAAATTGAATTTCTTCATTGGTTTGACATTAATTAAAAGCTAGACATATTTTAATCCTCATTACTTAATTATCTTGCTCTTAGTTGGGTTAGATTTTCATCTACCTGATTGAGATAGGATTTAGATTAGTTTCTTTTTGCTTGCATTATAGAATAAGTTTGAAATTATATTAAATTCACATTCTTTTAAGTCCTCTTCTCAAAGAGGCAAAATCTTAGTTGTGGTTTGGCTGAACCCAAATCAGCTTAAGGGTCATTCTCTTGCCTGATCAGCAAGAAGAATTGATCTGATATCCCTGTCTATTGGTAGTTAACGATACATCGTAAACCAATAGCAATAGGGAAAAGGTAACTGGACCTAGTAAAACCAGTCGGAGCCACTATCATAAACGGAAAAGGAGCTGCATTAAGGTCCAGACCGGGTGGTTATCCCCCAATGTTGTAGCAGCGATTTTCGAGGCTTCAACATTTTTGGCGCTAGAAGGAGGGCCTGAAACTTGTTGTCTGTTGGAGTCTTTTCAATTTTAACATTTTATTTAAATCATGATGGCTCCTTTTAAACTTCCAATTTGGAGTTGTATCCATGGACGTGCATCTTCCAATACTCTACCCGAAGTGGTAAGACTCTTGTCTCAGGTAAAGTTTAATGGTAAGAAAAATTCTTCTGCCTTTAATCATGTCCTTCAATTTATTCAAAATATTTCAAAATATGATTTTCAAGGAATTGATGAAGGCATTTTATGCAGAATTTTTACTCTCACATTTGCGGCAAAAGCCAGAAACTGGTGTAGAACTCTTCCGGTTGCCTCAATTCACAGTTGGGATCAATTTGCTACAATTTTCGTTTGTAAATTTGACCACTATTATTATGATCAGGTATGTGATGAAATTGAATATCTATGAAATGAAAATGAATCTGTTAGAGATTTTAATATTCGATTTCATTTGAATTGTTTAAAATTTAATGTCAAAGATGAACCTATGAAAGAAGAATCACTAGATTGGTTTGAACATAATTATTCTCTTCCCCCTACTCTCAATCCATATGAAATTAGTTCAAGTTTTGTTCCATCCCCTTTTAACATAAATGAGAATTCCAATTTGGGTGTGTAAATAAATTGTGATGAAGAGGTTTCACAAAGCTTGGAAAATATTTCTAATCAAATACAAGAAGACAATAGCAGCAATTTTGGAGAAAAAGCCGCCTTGAAATCTGAAAGCTACTTTGAGGTAAATTCAGAAAATCAAATTGAAAATCAGCAAGTGCAAGCAACAATCAAAATAAATAATAGCATGCAAACTGCTGTACAAATTTCTGAATCTTTCCATGATCAACAGATGCTGAAATCAGAGCAGCAAAGCAATCTTCTTCAAAAAAGCGTGAGTACACAAAGGAATGATTTAGAATCTGAAATTTACAATGAGCTTAATGCACAAGAATTCTCAAACAGAAACATTTTTAAATGCATTATTTTAGATTCACATTTTTCCCTTTATCCTGATATTTTTAATGATGATAATTTTTCCCCTCTTGGTGTTAATGATATTTCAGAAAATACAGAGGCTGATCTAAATGAATTACCATTAAGTTTTTATCAAGATAGAGAAGCAATTAATGATCATTCTTTTGCCATTAATGAACATGAAATTCCTGTTCTTCCGTGTTTGGATATATTGGATAAGATTGAAGGGAATTCTAAAGAATATTGTGAAGTCATTTATGATAATTACTCTGACATTGAGGATGTTGATTTCTATTTTTCTCAAGAGAATCCTCGTGATAAAATTCAAATAACATCTGAGAATGAGGAACATTTCAATTTAGAAATTATTCCAACTAATCCTCACTTTAAAGCAGATAATCATCTTCATGATTTCACTATTCTAGAAAATATTCCAATTTATGATTCATATCATGATCAAGCTTTCATTCATGTTCATAATCATAAATCTCTTTCTAATTCACAAGTTGGAATTCGAAATTACTCAAATTCCATAATTTTGGCCAATCCTTGTGAAAAAAAAATTATTTCAAAACAATCCCAATTGTGCTGTAACATTAGTTGTAACAATAGTGATTTCATTTTATTTTTGTTTCCTCAATTATTTTGTATTAAATCAGATTTATTTTCAGATTTTATTTTTCAAATTTTTGATACATTACGCTGGCATGTTGAGTACTTTATTATCAAACATTCAATTGATACATTGCCCCGTTGGAAAATTGAAATTTTATATTATAATCAAAAGCATAAAAAGCTATTTCAATTTCAATTTCAATCAATGCTAATATTTTATCAAAAGTTTCTATCTTCTCAAAGGCAATATCAACAAGAGAATGTATTTTTAGAAATCTGCCAGCAATCCAATTTAATTAATAATTTTCCATTTCATTTGAAAGATTTCCATCCATTTTTCATTAATTCGTTTGAAAAATATTTGGAAACTTTTCCATCATGGAAGATTGTTAATAACTTAACATTAACACATAACACTAACAGTTTCTTTCAGACCTTTGAATTTAAAAGTTCATATCCACAATCTGGCCTGTCATCTCTTCCTGTGAACATTTCCCGATCCTTAATAGAAATCTATCTAGATTTCTATGATCCAATTGGCATTCAATTGGAAAGAAAATTTCATGAGAAGGAGATTATAGATAAGCTTCTAACAATAGTTGTACATTCCGATTTCAGGTTTAATTTTATTAGTTCAATTTGATTTGTATTTTTATTACTAACATTTGAATTGTACATACATGCAAGGATTAAAATGAGAAAATGGTTACACTGGAAATATGACTATACCTAGTCATTTTTCATGTATATGGTTAGAATAGGACTAGAATTAATTTAATTAGTTTGTTTTATATAGTTAATTTATTTTTAATAGTTCTACAAATTAAAAATAAAACAAAGCAATCACCATTTTCATACATGTTCAGCGAAAACATTTTCTACCAATCAGAAAATTTTAATTCTTGCTTTCTTTTTTTAAATTTCTTACAGCAATACCTCTACTCTGTCTATTTTGAATAATGTCTTGATTAAATTCAATTAAGGTTGCACTTGACATCAATCACCTCAAAGCCACTTTTCTTAATTTCGTGATTTCCTTCTAAGATTTTCTTTTGAAATTTATATGATAAAGGTTTTGAGGATATAAAAGCTTCATGACCTCATTATCCCATTAAATATATGACTGTCTATGATAAGCTTAATTCTGACTCAATCATTATTATCCGGTCTAACCTTTCGTGGTAATCATATGAAGTTCATATTATCTTCCTCGAAATTTGCTAAGCTGACCTTAAGAATGCCCATTTTGCTGTGTGCACACATTCAAATCTGTTTTGACATTTTTCCACAATTAGTGGCTTTAATCCCATTCGGACCTTTAATTTATTATGTGATGTTGTAATACGCATCATGTTTATTTACTAAAGGCATTATTGAACAGTCACTATAACAATACAGATTTTTCTCAAGTTAATTCGGAATGAGCAGAGGTAATAAATTGTTATTGCAATTCAAAAAGGAAGCATAGTTTCATATTTATTTCTGGTAAATTTTATATTTCCTGAACATGAATAAACATATCTTATTTTAGGCTGATTGCTCACTCCGATTTAGAATAAATAATGAGATGATTTTGAACAAAGTCAGAATTTTGATAAATCGAAGGAAGAATTTGAAGATTCATGAGGTAAAATCTACAGACAATTCCCTTCCAGGTACGCATTCACATGTTCTTTCTCATCTATTGTTAGTTTCTCTTTTCCTTAGTTTATTTTTTATTTTTGTTTTGTTTTATTTGCAGGATTTCATTTGTTTTCAAAACTGGAAGTAAGCAGCAAACCCATTTCAAAATTGCAACAGGTTCAGGGAAATTTTATTTTGTGATTCATTAGAATTTGAGCAATTTTTTAATTTTTCTTTCATTGATCATTTCAATTTGATTTTCATATTGTTGATACTTCAGTGAAAATATTCGCAATACTACCATCCCATTAATCTTCGTCAATCATTTCATATGATATCACAACCATTTGCAGCGAAATATTTCATCGAAAGTAGCTCTTAGCATTGTTGATAACAAATTGTTCATAAAAGATCTCCGATGTATTACCTCACTCATATGTGATATCGCATTTCGCATTTTGCATATTAGAGGTTTGCAGTTGAAGTATACTCCATTATCGTGAATTTCCTTTACCAATATTGCGACAACCACATAAGTCCGGACCCGATATAAAATTCAAATCAAGTTTATAAAATATCGCGTCCATTCAATCGCAAATAATGGTAGGAGCATAACTTTAAAAGGTTCGATATCTCAGATCCGATATGTTATTAAATTTTCATCATAAAGCTATCGGGTCCACTCTTTATCGCATATCGGCATCGCAAGAATCATATTGTATTACATCGGGTACCAAAACATTCACCAATCGCCGATTAGCATCGCCAATTCGAAATTGCCGATATCGCAATCGCTTCATCGCATTTTTAATTATGCTCACATCACAATTCAGAATCTGCGATGTGCGATGTGCAATAAGGGAAGCACAATGTCAATATTCCTCGATCCCCAATATAATATATCTTTAATGATGTGATCGCTTCATTTCATTGCACATGTTCTCATTACATGTTTTCATATCGGCAATTTTCCATTGCAATCTCTGATGTGATAGCTTTCAATGCATGCCTCTGAGCCATTAGCATTTAATCGATATATGGCATAGAAACAAAGACGAAGTCTTGCAAATTAAACTCGAAGCATGGTGAAGAAACATGTGATGCGAATCATCCAATACGGTGATGTGTTATTTTAAAAGCGAGCTTGGGTAACCACTATGGTAAGAAAGCAAATAATGACCAATTTGCAGTATATTCAAATCATTCTGATTTTTCATGTATTTCAGTTTTAAATATATAATTCCATAATTAAAAAGGAATTCAAGACATCTCTATTTTCATATTTTAATTTTATTATTTTGGATTTGGTCTTGATTCTGGACAATTTATAAAATCATGGAGTTTATATAAAACTTATAATATTTTGAGAAACATTTGTTACTGCAAATTCGCATTCTCATTTTTGATGCATTTTTTTTAATTTCAATTCCCTTGAGCACCAAACATTCCATTTTTATATTTTACTGCTTGCTTTAGTTTAGATAAAATAAATAATGATTTTGGGTTATAGGATTTTGGTTAGTTTGACTTCTTCATGTTTTTAATGTTAATTAAAATAAGAAGTTAGCTAGTTTGGAGAAACTAATGCCTTTCAGGTAAGATCAGAAGCAATCATCCAATGGTAAGATTCATGTACCCACTTTCATTTATTTCCATTTCATTACTTTAGTTTCAGTTTTGTTTTTCTGATATATAAATCTGTTTTGCAGCTCTTCATAAAAGCTTCCAATCTTCCACCAGATCATATTTTCGAAGTCCATACTCTTATCCTGGATTTATTTTAATAAGCAGCGATAATCTTCATTGAAACAACTATGCTAGGAAGTTTCTGAACCTTTAATCTGTTTCTTTAAGCATTCCTTTTATTAGAAAATCATTAAGATGATGTTGGGAAACAAGAAGATTGATATCAGACATAAAGTTTTCATTGTGGCTGAATTTTATCGTTACTGCTATCTAAAAAAAAAGCCTAAAATACTTACAACCTGCAATGTATGATTTTTCTAAATCTCGACATAAGAAGGATTGATTACACGATTATTTTCTTTTCTCATATTGTTGAGACATTGGTATAAACATTCTTGTTTGAGTTTATCTTGCGAAATTTGGATTTTCCTTTCCATTTTTAAATTTTCTTCATTTTTATTTTTTGCTGATTTCTTTCTCATTTTAGCATAAGAATTATTTTTCCTTTGGTTTTCAGTTTTGATTTTGGTGACTTTGCCATGATTTATATGGAAGGCCTTCTTGTTACCTAACTATGGTCAGTATACATGGAGAAAAAATTGTTAATAGTCATCTATTAACTTTTTCTTAAATCTCTTAGTAAAGTTTGATTTTCTTATTATAAAGATAGACATACTTAAGGAAGAGATTACCAATTTAGAGAAGTTGACAAAGTATCATAAAATCTGGAGAAATTTCTTTTTCATCAAAATTGTAATCATTTTGAGATTTTAATATTTTATTAAGATCTTTCAAAGTTTTATTACAGTCAAAAAAAGTTATTTTTAACCAAGTAAAGACACTTTACAGCAAAGCACCTTTTAACTCTAAAATTGTCATTCTTAACTCTTAAGGAGTCAATGATTCTCCCTGTCCCAAAGAGTCTTATTTTTTTAAAGTATAATCCAGAGATATATTTAAACTTAAAAGATAAGAGTTCTCATCATGAGCCTGCTTACCATGATCATAGGGGAAAAATAGGCTGACATTACCAACACTGCCAAACAAACCAGGGTAATGGCTTATGATTGCAAACAATTATAAGACAAGGGGTCTCATCACGAGCCAGCTTGTTCAGTCCAATTATAACCAGTGAATGGCATTGTCAACTATCTAGCTACCAAACCAGGACAATGACTTTTAAGATTTATAATATTAAAAAATTAAAAAATTAAAAAAATTAAAATAAAATAAAAAAATAAAAATAAAAATAATATAAATGGATTTATCTCTAGGTCAATAATTCTTAAAGAGATGGGATTCTGAATCATTGGTGGTTAAAAGGTAACCCTGTCGAGACTATAGATGTTTGCTGGCAACAGTGGCTCTACCTGTGACAAATGAGTATATTTTAAAAGCTAAGTTGTAAAGTGACCCCTGCTTTATCTCTACAACTAATTAAGGACTGATATAGAGTTTTGAAATATTTTAATTTATGAGGAATTTTAAGAAAAATTACAGTTAGATGATTCTTTCTTTTATTCAGACTAATGAACCTAGTCAAACATTTTAAGTATAATTCTCTTTTCTTTAATTATTTTTACTTGAATTTTAGGAAAATCTCATTCATATCAAACAGAGATAACTAGTTCTTCTCCCGTGTGTCGCCATTGTTGTGGTAAAACACAACCCCCCCATTTTTGACTTTTTCACTTCAAATAATGGGGACCCTTTCTATAAATTTTTGACTAAATGCCTTTTCAGATTTTTATTTTATTTGATTATCCTACGCGATTGTTAATTTTTCATTTTTATTTGAATTCTTGTTTTGATTTCTTTGTTAGAATTAATTTTTTATAAGCCTCCCATTGACGTTTGTTTCGCCTCATTTGGTCAACTGGTTTAAAAATGATACTCCTTTGAAGTCTCATCATTTATCTAAGTCTGGGTTAAAAATGCTATTTTTATTCTTTTTATTTATTTTTAGAGTGGCTGTAGTTTAGAAAATTTCATAACTAAATTAAACATCATCAAAATAAAACCAAAATAAAAAAATAAAAAATTGATATTTAACATTAAATTTTAAACATTAATTAAATTAATTATTATAATAAAATATAATTAATTTAATTAAAATTAAAACTTAATATTAAAAAATATATATATAAAAAATAAAATTTACATCGCATATCGCGATATCGCAATATCGGAACACATCGCAACTTTTATATAATGCACGTTTGACAAACTGCGATATTGCAATAAGGCAATATGCGATGTGTTAAAAAGTTTTATTATAAAGTTTTTGTTTTTCCCTTATGCCTCCCGTACCTCCACCTCACTCACCCTCACGGCACCCTCACCTCACCCTCCACTCACCTTATCCCTCCACAAACATATGGCATAAGTTTTAATATTTGAATGATACATATGGGTGGAGTGTTTAACATTCATGGTAGTGGAGAGTAAGTTAGTGTTTGGATTAATGGAGCTTTAGTGTAGGTAGGTTAGTTTATATTTTTTAAATAATATTTAATATTTAATGTAATTAATATATAATATTTAATTAATTTAATTAAATTAAAATTTAAATATTATTTATATTAATTAGTTTATAAATAATTAATATTTTAGTTAGTTAGATATTAATTAATACATAGTTTATTAATTAATTAGTTTAGTTCATAATTAATAATTAAATTAGAATTAATTATTAGTTAATTAGAATTCTAATTTAGGATTAATTTTTTAATTTAAATTCTGATTTTTAGCCCAGCAAACAGAATTTCCAGATTTATGCCAGTTTTGACTCATCAACTTTGGAGGTTCATAGAATGAGTTTTATTTAGCCAAATGAGGCCCAGGATGGCTCATTGGAAAGAGAAAATCAAGGAGAACATTTCTGAGGAGGTTTCAATAACAGATTTGATCATTTATTGGGTCAAAAATCAGGCAGAAGATCAAGCTCCGAATTTCTAAAAATAAATTCAATTTTCTGAGTTTTGTTTTCTTCATTTTCATTTGCCTAGCCTCTTCCAATTGCAGATTCATGCATCAATATTATCCTTGGTTAATTAAGATCGTTATGAGTATCAATAAGAAGCTCAAATTTCTTTTTTATTTATTTAAATAGAATTTGATTGGATTTGTTTTAATGTTAGAAATAATATTTGGATTTTATTGTTGCATCTTAATTCATTTTAATTTCTTTTTGCAGGAAAAAACAATAGAATGGACATTGAGGAAAAAGATTTCAATCAATGAGAAGACTCCAGCAATAAAAGATTGAAATTTTTGAGCAATTAAAATTGGATTGGGCAGATTGTTCTTCAACAAACTCTCTTCTAAAAATACTTTTGAAAATATTATAAATTGCAGATTGAAAAATGTAATAGGGGCTGCTCTCCTCTGCAATTCCAGATTTCTAAAAGCATTTCTGTTATAGGAATTTAGAGTTGTATATGGGGAGGAGATAATGTTTCAAATATGAACATTAATGAGGGTTTATTCTTTATATCTTGAATTATGCATGATGAGCAGAGTTTGCATTTCTGCAGCTCTAGTCTTGAAAGTAGAAATTCAAGTAATGTAAAGTACTGTTAGAGACCAGAATCAGAGAAGCAGATTCAATTAACTGGTATTTTTGACATTTCTGTATCAAATACCAGTTTCATTTTTATGTTAATAAAATTGTTGTTTCATTTTATTCATGTTTTGGCATTTCTGTTGATATGGATAATTTGTCTCAAAATGTTTTGTATCTCTATTCTTATGGATTTAACTCTGATTTCTGAGTAACTATTTGCTCAGAAATCTGTCTTACAAAACTGATTTTTTAAATAATAATATGTTGTGAATTTCTTCCACATATTATTGTTTAATTATTGGCTTGATTGATTTGATAATCAATATCATTTTTGTGAATTTCTTCCGGAGTGTTGTTTATTTATTATTTCAGTCAAATGGTCTCAATAGAATATGTTTTGGTACTCACAAATGTGAGCTAAATTGAATTTCTTCGTTGGTTTGACATTAATTAAAAACGAGACATATTTTAATCCTCATTACTTAATTATCTTGCTCTTAGTTGGGTTAGATTTTCATCTACATGATTGAGATAGGATTTAGATTAGTTTCTTTTGCTTGCATTATAGAATAAGTTTGCATTTAGATTAATTTCTACATTCTTTTAAGTCCTTTTCTCGAAGAGGCAAAATCTTAGTTGTGGTTTGGCTGAACCCAAATCAGCTTAAGGGTCATTCTCTTGCCTGATCAGCAAGAAGAATTGATCTGATATCCTCTGTCTATTAGTGATTTAATGATATATAAGTAAACCAATAGCGATAGGGAAAAGATGCTTGGACCTAGATTAAACAGGTGACACTATCATAAGCGGACAAAGAGCGCATTAGGTCCGGACGGTGATTATCTGATGACAATAGCGATTTTAGGGCTTACATGAGATACATAACATTGAAAATGATCATCTTGAAGGCCATGCTTATAGATTGAACTTTAGATGCACTAATAATATGGCGAATATCAGGCTCACTTTGCTAGGGTTTAAACATGTCAAAAGTTAGGAGCAATTAGAGTATCAATCATAGGAGACTCTTGGATTAATTATTGACAGATCAATGGTGAATGTTAAGACCAAAGACCCCACATTAAGAGAATATAGAGGAATAGTTGTGAAAATTCTCAATACTTTCTCTATTTCGGCTTGCCAAAATTCCCGAGAAAACAAAATTTGCGTGCTGCTAGTCTTTTAAATACATAACACTTGTAAATTACCTTTTGGACCTAATCGCTCAGTTCTGACTGAGATTAGACACTGAGCTTATATACCAGGATAATCTTATGAATTGGCAAGTGTTTGTAAATAGCTCAGTTAATAATTTTTTGACCTTAAATAGGTTCTCTAATAGTAATATAGTAGCGCAATCAATGAAATCTGATCAAATAGATGAACAAGAAATAAATGCTGAGAAGAGGCATAATTCACATGCTTCACCAGCAATTCTACCAAAAACGATATCTACGATGTTGAAACAAATGGTCGATGAGATTATAGAATGAATATGAAATTATTAATGCGAAAATAATCATTAAGGATTAACTCCTTTAGAATATCTTTTGACTCAAATGAAATTCCACTAAAACCAAAAATGGAACAGTTAAAGATGATATTGAAGAATACAATTCAGGAGTAGATACAAGATGATTAAGTTATCTAAATCTCTGTCGATGAATCAAAGTTAAATATTGAAATTTTTAAAATAGAATTCCAGGATGTTTGGAGTTATGAAGATCTTAAATCGTATGATACATCAATAATTCAACTTACAATACCTTTGAAACGAGATCAACGAGAAACCATTCAAATAGAAACTTAGAAGAATCAACCATGCTACCACCTTTAATTGAGAAAGAAATTAAGAATGTATAGGCAGGAATAATTGCTCCTATTAGGTTTGAATGGGTTTCTAATTTGGTACCAACAGAGAAAAGCGGGGAGAGGGGTTAGACTATCATGTGATTTGAGAGAAATCCAAACAAAGTTTGTTTAAAAAGATAACTATTCTTTGCCTAAAATGGACCATATCTTAGAAAGGGTAGTAGGATCTTCAAGGATTTCTCTTACGGATGGATTCTCAGGGATGCTGACCCGAAGATTGAACATCACATTAAAGACAAAAAACGGCTTTACAACACCATGGGGTACATTCAAATATGTTAAGACACGCTTTTGGACTCAAAAATGCGGGAGGCGACCTTCCAAAGAGCAATGGAAATTGCCTTTTCAAAATAAATTCATATTTCTAGTCATATATGAATAGTTATTTATTTTTCAAGACATATCAACAACATTTGGACCATCTTGAAACCAGATAATTCTTAAAATCACAGAAAATATGCTTTAAATCCTAAAAAGTCATTATTTGGTCTTGAAGAAGGTAAACTCCTAGGTTATATCATTTCAAAAGATGGCATTAGAATTGATCACGAAAGAATACAAGCCATTTTTTGCGGATACCTCATCCCCAGGGAATATTAAAGAACTTCAAGCTTTCATAGGAAAGATAAATTTTTTGAGAAGATTCATTTATAGTTTAAATTTGAATTACTTAGGCACAACACTAACATGTTAAGAAAGGATTCAAGTATTAAGTGGACAGGTAAACCAAGAAATCATTTGAAGAAATAAAAATGGCTTTGACTAGAACACCGAGTTCTTACCGGTCAAAATTTGATAGAGATTTCATAATTTTTCATTTTGTGAACATACGGTTGCGGCTATTTTATTACAAAAGGATGATCAAGGATGTGAAAAACCTATAGCCTTTTAGTAAAGCACTTAGAGATGCATCATTGAAATACAACATCATGGAGAAACAAGCTTTTGCACTTGTGAAATCAATTAAAGATTCCGAGTTTATATATTGTATTCTCATGTGATAGCTTATGTACCTAATCTTTGTCGTTAAAGACATCTTAACTCAAGATGGAATTGAAGGAAAAAGATGTAAATGGATAGCTACCATATTAGAATATGATATAGAAATAAGACCTACAAAACTCATAAAAGGACAAGGTTTGGCTCAACTCATGAGCGGGAAACAAATTGCCAAGCCTAAACATTAATGGACTGGAAGACGAAAAGGATGGCGACTCCACAAATCGGTCGGGCATTTTTAGACTCACCTTGGTATCTTGATATCATTTATGTTTTGTTAAACATGCAAGCTCCTCTAAGTTTATCGAGAACAAAACAAGGTTTTTGAAAATGACATCTTTAAATTATTGTATTTTAGATAATTCTTTTTTGGAAGAATCATGATGGAATTATATTAAATTTTTTATTAAGAGATGAAGGCGACAAGGTTCTCAACGAATTCCATCACGGAGATTGTGGTGGACTGCCTCAAAGTGTTGCAGAATAGATCACAGAAATTTGGTTTTTATTGGCCAACCTTGTTTCGGATATAAAAAAGAAATTTGTAACTGCTTGCCATAAGTGTCAGATCTTTGAAGGCAAAGAGAAATTACTACCTTTACCATTAAAACCAATTTCAGCATGAGAAACCCTTTCCAGCAATGGGGCCTGGATTTTATTGGAAATCCATCCTCCTTCTTTTAGCCAACACCAGATGGATACTCACTTGCCCTGATTACTTTACTAAATGGATTGAAGCAATCCCATCTAGAAAGCCAATGATTCTGTAATCATAGGATTCTTAGAAACCAATATAATTTCAAAGATTTGGCTGTCACAGAAAATTATATATTTGATAATGCCTACTTTCAAGTCTAAGAAAATGATTAGTTTCTGCAATAAATATCCCATCACTTTAGGCCATTCAAGAGCGTATTATCCTCGGGGTAATGGGTGGTTGAATCTTCCAATAAAAGCCTCATTAATATCATTAAAAAAATATTGGAAGAAAATAAAAAGAATTGGCATAAGAAACTTACCAATGCATTGTGGGCGAGCCAGGACTTACTACCAAAAAATCAATTGGGACGAGTCCATATGGATGGTTTATGGTATTGGCTATATTTCCATCATCTTTATGAGTTCTGTAATGAAGTTACTTTAGTAGGCTCAAGTAGAACCAAATGATATTCAGAGAAGAATAAATCAAACAATTCATAGCAGAGACTAGAGAAGAAGTGTATCAATGATCCCAAGTTTTGCGGGAAAAATTAAAGAAGATGTTTGAAAAAGGACTAAAGCGAGAAGATTTTCAAGCAGGAGACAAAGTTGTAAGATGTGATTAAAGAAGAAAGGAGATAAAAAAGGAAAACATGGGAAATTTGATTTCTTATGGAAAAGGACCTTACATCATTCATGCTTTACGGGAAATAACATTTTTTTTGAAGAATTGGGATGGTTAGTGAGGAAGGACCGAGTCAGTATTGAATGCTAAAACACTACTTTGATCTATTTAGTAGGATGTTGATTATTTAACATGTACATAATATATCCTTTCTAATGCATCGGTTTGTTTGGATGGTGACTTGCTAAATTTGAAGCCCAGTGAAGACCTAAGCTTCAAAAGTTTTACTATCTTATACAATAAAGCCACGGAAGAAAAAAAGATTTCATAGTTTCGATTAAAAGGCATTTGAGGCATCTAACCTGTTGTTCTTGAATTTTCACGGGAAAAATACATCCCCAAGTGGAGCCGGTGTTAGACTCCTGTAACAATAGGTGTCACTTTTCATAGATGTTGTTAAACTATACAATATGTTCAAACCTTTTCTTGTTGCAAATGGTGTTCTGGCTAACTTAAAATCAAAAAATCAAAAAATTTAAAAAAAATGTAAAGAGGGTATACCACAAAGAAAAATCGAAAGGGTGAAAAAATAAAATTGAACAAAAAATTGAAATAAAATGAACCCCACCAAAAGAAGGCCAAGGAAAGTGTGCAGAGTCTAAATGCCGCTACTTTGCTCCCGATGTAATAAACAAAATTGTGTGCGGCTTATGACTGCCACAATTTATGAAGGTTCATTGTTTAAACTTGACTCATTCATTTTTTGATTTCATGTTGTAGAATAGAGAATAAATGTCTCGCAAAACACTTTAATCTTGGAAGATAAGTAGATAGGTAGAGTTAATAGAAGGTGCTCAACGGTTTAATCTGAGCCATAGATATAATAAGTGTAGACTTAGATAGGTTTCCATGTAAAAGAAAAAGATTGATAAGGGTTTTCCGGTCTAAGTGCTAAAAAGAATAGAAAATGAGACGGAGTAAAGTAAGTAGGGTAGGTAGATGTTGTTGCAGAATTACATGTGATGAATGATGGTTCTAAATATGTTCAATTTTACTTTCATAACAAGTGCAAAGGAAGATACTACATTGGAAAAAATTCACGGCAAAGAAAGTCAAGATTATTAACTTCCCCTTCATTTTTTTCCTAAATATTTCACTAATTTCCCCTAAGTGCTAAGGTATTTGAAAATTAAATGGGCTCAAAGGCATTTCCTTGACTTTTGGAGGAATGGGACCCTCGGCCCAATAATTGGAAAAACCTAACTACTTAGAATCATTCATCATTACACTCATTTACTTAAAAAATTCTTTCCTAAGTAAAATCCCATTTTACTTAGGAAAATCATGAATCTTCCATAAAAACCCTCAAAATCACATTTTATCCTAAGTTTAAGTGATGAAGTGATTATAATGCAATTTGCTTCAAAACTTCACTTTCTTAGATTTATATTAATGTATTTTGAAGTTTACACCTAGTCCCCTTGTCATATTAACATTAATTTTATTTATTAACTCCTTATAGAAATAACCCTTTCCTATATTATATAACTCCATTCATCATATCTAAAAAACCCATATATTATAGTTTTAACCAAAGTATTTAATTCCCATTTGTTTAAATAAAAACCCACTTTATATCCCCATTGGTTAAAAAATATATCGTTATATGTTAAATCTTGCCCCCTATGGTAATTGGATTAATTTAATTCAATTATCGTATAATAAAAAATATTCAAAAAATTATTTAAACATATTTTACATTTGTTTAAAACAAAAAATAAAACACAGTTTAATTTAAACTAAACTTCAAAGTAACCCATCCCGCGACGCATTTTTTACCCCCGACCCTCGTCGTACGAGGGATTAATTAATCCTTATGATTAGTTAATAGCAGGCCCAGCGATCAAAAAATTCCAGAAATGGATAATTGATAATAAATCGCGTCGGGCCCACCTGTGCGCCCGGAGTCAACAGCGCCGACCCTTGCGTTTGATCACCCACTCCAAGATCTTGATTTGATAGTCCAGTAGCCATCTCTATCAGAACAACTCACGAAATGTCGGTGGTTTTCAAACGGTACCTAACCACGTGTCATTCATTACGTAAGGATAAGCTGCCCATCCGCTTGATACCGCCTTCCCCTCCAAAGCGGTGCGGAATAAGCACGCTTACCACCTTTCCCAGAAGTGACCCATACGTCGGTACATAATGACGTCATTTATTAAAATAATAAAAAATTCGCCACCCTTTTGACTTTGTGAATAAAACAAAAACCCCGTCTTTTCGTGTGTATGCCTAACGACTTCGCCCTCCATGCGAAGAATTTCAAAAAATCGGCCCATCCAAATGCCATTTAAGCGGAGTCTGTGAAGACCATTGCCAGGACTAGTATTCAGCGTCCACCCTGCTTCGGCTTTGTGCACAGTAAACATAGTTCATCCCCTAAAAATAGGTATTTACCCCATTTCTCATTTAACTACGTGAAATACGGCTTTCGTTTTAAATTCCGCACCAAAGGCCTCTGTGAGTTTATTTGAGTTTCTCTTTTCCCATAATTTCAAATTTAGTCCTAAATACACCTGGCAATTACGCTCAATTTTTCACCATATGCCCGAATTTCCATTTTGAATCCATAAGAACCAAAAACAGCCGGTTCTCGTGGCTTTAAACGTCACCCCATTGAACGCCCTCATAGAGACTTGGATTATTTATCATTAGTTGGCAGGAATTTCCAAATTAAAGACCTAGTTCTTGGTAGAAGCCCTCTTGATTTTTTTCTTTATGAGACAATTATTTGAATGGTTTGGATATGATTGGATTATGAAAATCTAATCTTCCTGGTACCTATTTCCCTCTCTCCATATTTTTCTACGAAATAATCCATTTTTCCATGCGAACTATGATCCTAACCAAAGAGAAGTCTTATCCCCAAAATCAAGAGGTCCTTTTCCCAATTAGTGCTCAGTCTATCAATGAGATGCTACATTTTCAACCTGATCAAGCCCTCACTCCCCTGTCCATGGGAGAAGTACTTGAGAAATTCAACAAACTATCCCATGAAGAATTAAGCCACATCTTTCAGACCTTTATGTTGCCTGATCATCAGCCTAAAGGCCCTCCCTCTTATGGGTATGCTTTTTTCACTGAGGAGGGTAGAATTGTTTTGGAAATGATATCCTTTATAATGGGTTTTAATACTAGTGAATATGTTGACCATTTAATCCTAGTATTATTGTCTATTTTTACCCCTGGACAGCCTCCTGCTGTCAGGTATGACTTTGCATCATACATTGCAGACAAAATCCATGATCAATTCATGAGATTATAAAATGAGGAAGTGTTTAAATATTCTTTTGTTATTTACCATCTCATGCTCTATTACCAGTCGGAAAATTTCCCTTTCTATATCAAAAAGTTTGATGCCCAAGGGAATCCTAGGTCTGTTATCTTTTGGTCAGCCATTACTCATAGTTTTCGAGATTCTCCCTATTCCTATAATGAGTTCATTGATCTTTTTATACACCCTGCGACCACCTTGTTGACAGGAGTTTCTCCTCCAAGACTCAGCAATGAAATCAAGAAAACTTTACAGCTCTTAAAACAATACAAAGTTGGTGATTGGTACTTATACCAAAATCATACAGAAGTTAGAATCTATGGATGTGAATTATGTCCTTTCAAATTGAAAAAATATGTCCCCAGGAGAATCTTTGAATTAGAATATTTCAGACAGATTAACAAATCTGATATAATTCATTTTTGTAATGCAAAGAAGAAGGCTCAACTCTGGATCAAAATTCAATTAGGTCCCTTTATCTGCAACTCTAGGGATGCAGGGGAAGAAGCTGAAAAGATATTAGAAGACCTTTTCAGATTACAAAAGATTTTCTATTGGGTTCCTTATGACCCATTCAACTTCATTTGTGATAAAATAATGAAGAATAAATCAGCACCATACATACATCAAAGAATCCCAGAGATTGAAAAATATGCTAATACAGATGAATGGATAGAAGGAACATTGATAGAGCAGGATATTGAGCAGGTCAATGTAGACAATGTTATGAAAGATCTTGAAAATATGCTTCACCTAGACTCTTTTGCACAGGTACCAAGATCAAAGGTTGGTCCTTCTTCAGCAGGAATTATTCAGCAGGAGTTACAAGAAAACATTGCAGTATCATCTAAGGGAAAAGAGAAAGAGGTTGATATACAAGTTAAAGAAACATTCACTATGACAGAACAACCTCAAACTTCCAAGGGACAGGATCAAGTACAGGTTTCTTCCGTTCAAACCAATCCAGTAGAAATTTCAATTTTGCAGACTCCATTAAATGTGGAAAAAGGAAAAAAGAGAGAAGCTGAAGCTACTACCCCTCTCACTGGATCTTCACAACAGCCTCAGGCCAAGAGACAGAAATTGAATACTCCTCCAGAAATAGAATCTATTGATGAAATACTTGATATTCAAGGACCAGAAAAATTGGGCAGTCAACAAACAGGTACAGTCAGTGGAGCATCCACTACTTCACAAAGGAAAGAGCTACAAAAGCAACTGAGTTTTGAAATATCTTCTTTCAAAACACCAGTTAAAGATGCAGGAGATATAAAGAAGAAATTTATCAATATCAAGGCCAGGAATGATCCACTGAGAATTCAAGTATATAATCAATATCTGAAAATGGCTCCAAAGAATCAAGAAAGATTGATGTCAACTTTTGACATCCAACAGGGCAAAATGTTAATGAGCCATTTCAAACCCAAGGTGCAGCAACCCCAAACAACTGCTGATTATATTAGGACAAACTTTGAAGTCCTAGCAAAGGATATTCATCCTTTAGATCAGATTGAGTTACATAAGCAGACTGGTGAAATGATCTATTCTACTTTGACTGATAAGGCAATGGCAGCTCACAGATTACAGGATTCTTTGGAGAACACCAATACACAGTTACAGCTTGAAAAGGCTTCTTCTCAAGCCAAAGACAACAGGATAAAAACATTGGAAGAAATAATAATTGGTTTGGGTCACAATCCAAAGGATGTCAAAGGTATAGAAGTTCTAATCAAGAAAAAAGATGATGACATTGCAGCTTTGAGAAAGCAGTTGAAATTGCCAGCTTCAAGACATCCTCAAACTGAAGAAGTAATAAAGAAGAATTCTGAAGAAGAAATGATGGAGTTTCTCTTGAAAATGAATGAGCAACTAACTGAAATAGAAAAAGAGCTGGAACAAGCATTAAAAGACAAGCAGTCCAGTGTTCCAGTATCTACGGCAGAGGTTATCACAGGTCCAACAGGTCAACCAGCAGAGCCATCACAGGTAAATACTTCAACTTTGAGTACAGAAGAACTAATAAATTCAATGAATGACTTAAAACTTCAAGTAACAGAACTTCAGCGCACAAAGTTACAGCTTATTAATTTGGAACAGAAATATGATCTTTCAAAAATGACTGTTGCTGACAAAACAAGAGAAGTCAAAAAGTTGGAAAAATTAGTTAAAGCTTTGGAAAGGGATCTCACATTGGAGAAACCTTTAAGAGAAATAAATGACATTCTTTGGGATGATATTATTCAGTCAATAAAAGATATCTGGTCTTCAATCCAGATAATATACGAGCAGAATGATTTGGTCAAAGTAGCTCTGGATGAAGTTGAGAATACACGAGCAGAATTAGGAAATAGGCCTGAGGAAGCCAATCAGCTCATACAATTTCTAAACACCCAAACCAGACAGCAACTTGCAGATGTGGGTATTCAAGACAGAACTACAACAATCTTGGAGATAAAAAGAGTTTTTACTAAAAGAACTCTTATGCAAAATTTAGAACGAAGGTGTTTTGACATGCAAAGTGAAATCATTGCTTTCAGAGAAAGGTTTAATGTTTTATTGAATAAAGGGTTGCCCAGCCCTATGGTTTCAAAAGATAAAATAATGGACCTGGAAACTTATGTTAAGAAATTGGATATACATGCTCACAATATAGCCAGTTCTTCAACCATTTCATCAGAAGCAACATTACCTACAGGAAGGAATCTTCATGACAGATTAGAGAATTTGTTTTATCTTGAACATGAAGTAAGACATTTGTTTCCTAATCAGCCTAATTTCTTCAGATATACCGAGGCTGATGAAACATTAAGGAAGCTTCAATGGACCAAAATAGCAGAAGATAAATGGTGGGAAGATTTGTTGGAACTTTTGTAAAATTTATCCTTATATGAAATTTTTCCTATTTACTACAGTATAAAGGATAAAGGGACAAACAAAGGTCAAAGAGTATCAGTTCAGTTAAAGTGTATCAGTAAAAACAAAGAGTATCAGTGAAGCAAGTCAGTTAGAACAAAATTACTGAAGAGGACAACGATGAGCTAAAATATAGGTCCTGCCTCCAGCACATTCTCAAAAGGAGGAAACAACACAACATTAGTTGCTTTTTTGTCTTATCTATGAGACCATCTGTCTCTATTTTTATTGTAACTTATTTGTGAGTCATCTTAGATTATATCTCATTTTGTTAAGAGATATTTTGTATGATTTTTTGTATAAATAAGCCCTCAATCGGATTATTGAGGGTGGATTCTTATACTCTGATGTAACATTGAATATTTTGGAATAAAGAGCTTTGGAGAAACTTTTCGTGGCAAAACTGGACAAGGAATTGAGGCAGAAGACTTTTCTCAGGATTCATGCGTCAAATGAAGGATCAATAAGTCATTTCTATCTCATGTTTTGAAGTTTAATATTTGTTTACAATATCATCTGTGTTTCATTATCTTGATATTTAACGAAAAATATTAAATCAGAAAGTACTTAGGTGTAATCTGATTTCAGTCGTTATTATTCTAAATGTTTTCTTCTAAACTAGTTTAAACATCGAATTCTTAATTGCTCCTGTTTGTCTAGTTCATACATCTTTGGTTATTTAGTAAAGAATACTTAACTGCTCTTTATTGATAATCAATCTATTTCTCTTCTCTTGAATGTGTTGAAAGATTCTTCATTGCCTTTCATCCGTTTGAATTCCATTCCATTCACTTTAGATCTATAATTGTTTCTTGTTTGATTATCTTGCCCTGATAAACCATCTTTTGTTAAAAAACTTAAGCAAGTGCAACCAATCCTTTGACTCCATTAGCCCAATGGACTGAAACTACTTGATCTTAATCTCAACTAAAGAATTCCATCAACCCAAACAAAATCAAAACTCTTGGACTTTATAACTAGCCTAATATTTTAAAAAACAAAGCTAAATTTTATAGAGAGAGCCCTCTCTGGGTACAGATTGGCTAGATTTTGTACCTGAAGGTTGGTTTGTGGTTACCTCGGACCCCTTTACTCTTCCAACAACTTCAAGGAAAATCTGAGTGATAACATAGTGGGGACTCCACTAGGGATTCTGAATCATTTTATTGTTAATATTGTTTGATTTATAAACTACAGACGGATTCTGAAGATTCGCCAGGTAGCCTTTGAAATGATTTTTTCTCTGCAATTGCATAGTAAATAAATGCTACTTCAATCAATCTCTGGTCTAGTTTATAGACTGAAATTTGGTTTCAAATATTCAATCAGTTTCTCTAGTTCAATAAATATTTGAGAAAATTTTAATTAACAATCTTTAATTTCTTGGAGAATTTGTCGAAGTTGTATTTTTATTCCATTTAAAACAAAAAAATTAAAAAGAAACATTACTAGGAAAACTGGCTTCAGAAAGGACTCATTATACCAGGTCAAATCTTGACCCTAACCAACCACCAATATTTAAGAATCCAAATCTGATTCCCAGAATTGTGAGAAGACAAGAGATTCAAGAAAGCTCTGGGAGTTCTCGACCTTTTTTTAGATCAAACTCTTGTCCTGTGAAGTTTATATATCTTGAAGACGAACAATTTGATGAACATTTTGAAACTTCTCTATTCGTAAATTTTTCTGAATCTGAGTTGTCCAATATTGTTCCTGATCCATTATTTCTTGAAGATTTGCAATTCGAATTTATCACTTCACATCTTGACAAGCATCTACAAAATTCCATTCAATCTGAACTTACCTTTAAAGAAACTTCAAACACTTCTGTGATTACTGCAGCTTCCCCAAGTTCACCTACTTTTCCCCAAACTTCTCAAACACAAAATACTTCTTTTTCCCTCCACCCACTACTTCCCGACCATCATCACTTGTTATTCCATTACACCTTCCGATGGAAAACATATATGCTCCTTTAAGATTGCCAGGCAACCCTGGTGCTTTGCCCCAAGATTATCAGAGTAAAATCACCCCTTTCTATGGTTTTGGTACTTACACTGCTCAACAACATACTAAAAGGATGACTGATTACTTTGAATTTTATGAAATAGACGCTGATGATGTTCGAATGAGAATTTTTGTCCAGAGTCTTACTGGGGAAGTTAGGACTTGTTTTAGGGCTCTTCCTCCAAACAATGTTGCTAACTTACTAGCCCTTTATAGATTATTATTAAATAGATGGGAGAAGAAGAAAGACCCTCTTAAAATCCTATCAGACTTTGGAAAATTGAAAAGAAGACCTAATGAAGCAGCGCAAGATTATATCATTAGATTCAACGAAGCCTACAACGTTGTTCCCCAAAACCTTAGACCCGCTCCGGATTCAGTACTGGTCAAATTCCCTGATGGGTTTGATTCTGACATAGCATATTCACTTAGGGAAAGAGCTCCTCAAACTCTAGAGGAGATGCAAAGCATAGTTGTTAGTGTTGAAGCTAACTTGATAGAAAAACGAGCTAGAGCTAGAGCTGAAAGAAGGATGCCTATAAACGAAGAGCCTTCAGCCTTTGAAAGAAAGCTGGATGCAATTATTAAAGGGATGGAAATATTGGGAGACAAAGTAGAGACAATCGAAAGGAAGTCTTCTGGAAATGGTCAAAATGCTGTTAGAAACTCAAACTTCAGAAGAAATCAAAACCAAAATACTGGGAAAAATGTTCCTGACCAAAACATTAGGCCACCATTCCAGGAAAATTTCGTTGAAGGTTCATCTTTTGAGGAAACAACTGAGGATGTTGAAATAAATAACTTGACTGAACACAAGAATGAACCAGAAGTTTTCCTATCTCAAGATAATCAAGAAAATCACATTCTTGAAACATTTCAAACTCATTCAGGAGAAACTTTTGATTTTAAAGAAGGATATGATTCAGCAATGTATGAAGTTCATAAAAAATAAAATTTGAGAAGCAGATGGATTGACGTGCCAGAGAATAGAAAACAGAAAGCTGTAAAATAAAACATCAAAGGTAAAACTAACACTCCTGCTGTACAAATTCTTTCTAGAGCAAGTCCTAACACCGCTAATCCAATAATTGAAGATGTGTCTGATAATCAACTGAATAATAAACAATTGTCCAATACTTTTCCTCCCGCAGGAAACATAGAAGAAACAGTAGAATTTAATTCAGAAACACCTTCAACTCATAATCCCACTCATGAAAAAGAGAAAAACACTGAAGACACAAAAAAATAGAGAAAATCCAACTGTTCAGAATACTAGAGCTCAAACAGAAAAATCTTTCATTCTAGAAGCTGAAATAGGCAAATTAAAGATAGTTGTTCCATTGGCAGAATTAGCTAAACATGATGTCTATAGAAGCCAAATCATAAAATCCCTTCACATTACTGGAATGGATGATTCAGTAAATGTTTTTGATGATCAACACAAATTACTTTTTGGCCCTGAAGTAAATTGAAAACCAGAAAGTGGAGGAACACCTCCATTTTATGTGAGTTTGAATGTACATGACAAAATACTTTATAATGCCATGCTTGATTCTGGAGCATCTCAAAATTTAATGCCCAAGGCTGTGATGGAAATATTAAACCTAGACATTACCAGACCATATCAAGATATTTTTTCTTTTGATTCAAGTCAGGTAAGATGTTTAGGTTTGATTAAAGATTTGTGTGTTACTTTGGTGCAATACCCTGCGAATTCTATTATGATGGATATAGTAGTAGTAGGTATTCCTCCCAAATATTGTATGTTGTTGTCCAGATCCTGGGGTGCGAAACTCGGAGGATCTCTTCAATTAGATATGTCATATGCTACTATTTCGGTGTTCGGTCAGCCTAAAAGACTATACAGAGAAACCTTGATGAAATATTTAGTAAGTATTCAGGAGAAGCCTGAAAACTTCCCCATCTACTCAGTACATTCTGATATGGACTCATTCATCCTTTATAATGCTGAATTTGACCTTCCTACTAAACTAGAAGCACTAGAAACAGAAACTGCAAACAAATCTACTGTTCAAATCGAAGAAATTTATGAAAACAAAGAAACATCAGACATTCAAGAAATACCAGAAAAAACTAAAAAACCATAGCTTCCTATTAAGAAAGTTGTTAAAACAGTCGATGAAGATTATGAACATGAAATTCTTTGGCATTTAGAATTTGATGGTTCAGTAAAAAAATTAGGAGCAGGAGTTGGAATTTGGATACATAACATTGAAAATGATCATGCTGAAGGCCATGCTTATAGATTTAACTTTAGATGCACTAATAATATGGCAGAATATGAGGCTATTTTGCTAGGGCTTAAACATGTCAAAAATTTAGGAGCAATTAGAGTATCAATCATAAGAGACTATGAGTTAATTATTCAACAGATCAATGGTGAATGTTTGACAAAAGACCCCAGATAAAGAGAATACAGAGGAACAGTTGTTGAAATTCTCAATACTTTTCTACAAGCTCAGCTTGCCAAAATTCCCAGAAAACAAAATTTGCATGCTCATAGTCTTGCAATGTTCGCTAGCACTTGTAAATTACCTTTTGGACCTAATCATCAGTTCACAGCTGAGATTAGACATAGACCTGCTATACCGGATAATCTTATGAATTGGCAAGTGTTTGTAAATAATAATCAGATTAATAACTTTTTGACCTTATAAAATGAGTTCTCTAACAGTAGTATAGATGAAGACACAACAATCAATGAATCTGATCAAATATATGAACAAGAAACAGATATTTCAGAAGAGACTGCAATTCACATGCTTCACCCAACTAAATTCACCAAAAAAGATATGCAGGATTTGAAACAGATGGAAGTCGATGAGATTATAGAAGATGAATATGAAATTATTAATCTGAAAGATAATCATTTACCTAAAGGATTAACTCCTTTAGAATATCTTTTTGACTCAAATGACATTCCACTGAAACCCAAAATGGAACCGTTAAAAGATGATATTGAAGAATACAATTTGGGAACTGAAGGAAATCCCAAGATGATTAAGTTATCTAAATCTCTGCTAGCAGATCAAAAGGTTAAATATGTTGAAATTTTAAAATAATTCCAGGATGTTTTTGCCTGGAGTTATGAAGATCTTAAATCATATGATACATCAATAATTCAACATACAATACCCTTGAAACCAGATAAAAAACCATTCAAACAGAAACTTAGAAGAATCAACCCTGTGCTACTACCTTCAATTGAGAAAGAAATTAAAAGAATGTATGAAGCAGGAATAATTGCTCCTATTAGGTTTTCTGAATGGGTTTCTAATTTGGTACCAACAAGGAAGAAAACAGGAGAGATTAGACTATGTGTCGATTTGAGAAATTTAAACAAATTTTCTTTAAAAGATAACTATCCTTTGCCTAAAATGGACCATATCTTAGAAAGCGTAGTAGGATCGTCAAGGATTTCTCTTCTGGATGGATTCTCAGGATACAACCAGATTCTGGTACATCCTGATGATTAAGACAAAACAACTTTTACAACACCATGGGGTACATTCAAATATGTTAAGATGCCTTTTGGACTAAAAAATGCAGGAGCGACCTTCCAAAGAGCAATGGAAATTGCCTTTGCCAAAGAAATTCATGATTTTCTAGTCATATATCTGGATGATTTGACTGTTTTTTCCAAGACAGATCAACAACATTTGGACCATCTTAGATAGGTGTTCATAAAATGCAGAAAATATGGTATTTCTTTAAATCCTAAAATGTCATTGTTTGGTCTTGAAGAATGTAAACTTCTAGGTCATATCATTTCAAAAGATGGCATTAGAATTGATCCTGAAAGAATACAAGCCATTTTGCAGATACCTCATCCCAGGAATATTAAAGAACTTCAAGCTTTCATAGGAAAGATAAATTTTTTGAGAAGATTCATTTATAGTTTAGCTGAATTACTTAGACTACTTACTAACATGTTAAGAAAGGATTCAAGTATTAAGTGGACAGTAGAAGCCAAGCAATCATTTGAAGAAATAAAAATGGCTTTGACTAGAACACCGGTTCTTATCAGTCCAAAATTTGATAGAGATTTCATAATTTTTTCATTTGCTTCTGAACATATAGTTGCAGCTATTTTATTACAAAAGGATGATCAAGGATGTGAAAAACCTATAGCCTTTTTTAGTAAAGCACTTAGAGATGCATCATTGAAATACAACATCATGGAGAAACAAGCTTTTGCACTTGTGAAATCAATTAAAGATTTCAGAGTTTATATATTGTATTCTCATGTGATAGCTTATGTACCTAATGTTGTCGTTAAAGACATCTTAACTCAAGATGGAATTGAAGGAAAAATATGTAAATGGATAGCTACCATATTAGAATATGATATAGAAATAAGACCTACAAAACTCATAAAAGGACAAGGTTTGGCTCAACTCATGACTGAAACAAATTGCCAAGCCCTAAACATTAATGAACTGGAAGACGAAAAGGAGATGGCGACTCCACAAATCAGTCAGGCCTTTTTAGACTCACCTTGGTACGCTGATATCATTTATGTTTTGTTAAACCTGCAAGCTCCTCCAGGGTTATCTAGAACAAAAAAAAGGTTTTTGAAAATGACATCTTTAAAGTATTGTATTTTAGATAATTCTCTTTTTTGGAAGAATCATGATGGAATTCTATTAAATTGTTTATTTAGAGATGAAGCTGATAAGGTTCTCAACAAATTCCATGCAGGAGATTGTGGTGGACACCTCTACTGGAAGTCAACTGCAGATAAGATCTTATGGGCTGGTTTTTATTGGCCAACCTTGTTTTCAGATGTAAAGAAATTTTTAACTGCTTGCCATAAGTGTTAGATCTTTGAAGGCAAGAGAAAATTACTACCTTTACCATTAAAACCAATTTCCACCGAGAAACCCTTTCAACAATGGGGCCTGGATTTTATTGGAGAAATCCATCCTCCTTCTTCTGGCCAACACAGATGGATACTCACTGCCACAGATTACTTTAATAAATGGATTGAAGCAATCCCATCCAGACAAGCCAATGATTCTGTAATCATAGGATTCTTAGAAACCAATATACTTTCAAGATTTGGCTGTCTTGAGAAAATTATAACTGATAATTCTGCTGCTTTCAAGTCTAAGAAAATGATTAGTTTCTGTAATAAATATCACATCACTTTAGGCCATTCAACAGCCTATTATCCTCAGGGTAATGGACTGGCTGAATCTTCCAATAAAATCCTCATTAATATCATTAAAAAAATATTGGAAGAAAATGAAAAGAACTGGCATAAGAAACTTACCAATGCATTGTGGGCAGACAGACTTACTACCAAAAAATCAATTGGGACTAGTCCATATGAATTAGTTTATGGTATTGAGGCCATATTTCCATCATCTTTAGGAGTTCCTGTAATGAAGTTGCTTTAGTAGGCTCAAGTAGAACCAAATGATATTAAGAGAAGAATAAATCAAACAATTCACTTGCAATAGACCAGAGAAGAAGTGTATCAATGATCCCAAGTTTTTGCAGGAAAAATTAAAGAAGATGTTTGACAAAAGGACTAAAGCAGAATATTTTCAACTAGGAGACAAAGTTCTAAGATGGGATTCCAGAAGAGAAGATAAAGGAAAACATGGGAAATTTGATTTCTTATGGAAATGACCTTACATCATTCATGCTTTACAGGGAAATAACACTTTTTTTGAATAATTTGGATGGTTCAGAAGCTGAGGAAGGGCCATTCAATGGTCGAATGCTAAAACACTACTTTGATCCTATTTACTAGGATGTTCTGATTCTTTAACGTGTACATAATATATCATTTCTAAAACATCAGTTTTGATTGGATGGTGACTTGCTGAAGTTGAAGCCCGAAGTGAAGACCCTAAGCTTCAGAAGTTTTACTATCATATATACAATAAAGCCACCAGAAAAATAAGATTTCATGGTTCAGTTAAAGGCATTTTGAGGCATCTGACCTGTTGTTCTTGACTTTTCACCAGGAAAAGCCATCCCCAAGTGGAGCCAGTGTTAGACTCCTATACCAATAGGTGTCATTTTTCATGATTGACTTGTTGAACTACGCAATATGTTCAAACCTTTTTCTTGTTGCAAATGGTGTTCCATATTCTTAAAAAATCAAAAAATTAAACAATTTAAAGAGGGTGTACCCTAAAAGAAAAATCAAAGGGTGAAAAAATAAAATTGGCCAAAAAAGTGAAATAAAATGAACCCTACCAAAATAAAGGCCAAGGAAAGTGTGCAAGTCTAAATGCCACTACTTTTTGCTCTGATGTAATAAACAAAATTGTGTGCAACTTGTCAAAATTTTGCCACAATTTATGAAGAGTCAGACTATTTAAACTTGACTCATTCATTTTTCAATTTCATGTTGTAGAATAGAGAATAAATGTCTCGCCAAACAGTTTAATCTTGGCAGATAAGTAGATAGGTAGAGTTAATAAAAGGTGCTCAACAGTTTAATCTGAGCCCTTGGAAATAATAAGTGTAGACTTAGATAGGTTTGCCATGTAAAAGAAAAACAAGATTGATAAGGGTTTTCCAATCTAAGTGCACCCTAATAAAGAATAGAAAATGGTAGGGTAAATTAAGTAGGGTAGGTAGATGTTGTTGCAGAATTACATGCGATGAATGATGGTTCTAAATATGTTCAATTTTACTTTCGTCACAAGTGCAAAGGCAGATACTACATTGGAAAAAGTTCACAACAAAGCAAAGTCAAGATTATTAACTCCCCCTTCATTTTTTTCTAAAGATTTCACTAATTTCCCCTAAGTGCTAAGGTATTTGAAAATTAAAGGGGCTCAAGGCATTTCCTTGACTTTTGGAGGGACCGGACCCTCGGCCCAATAATTGAAAAAAACCTAAGTACTTAGAATCATTCATCATTACACTCATTTACTTAAAAAAATTCTTTCCTAAGTAAAATCCCATTTTACATAGGTAAATCATGAGATATTCCATAAAAACCCTCAAAATCACATTTTATCCTAAGTTTAAGTGATGAAGTGATTATAATGCAATTTTCTTCTAAAAACTTCACTTTCTTAGTTATATTAATGTATTTTGAAGTTTACCTAGTCCCCTTGTCATATTAACATTAATTCTATTTATTAACTCCTTATAGAAATAACCCTTTCCTATAGTATATAACTCCATTTATCTAATATCCCAAAAAACCCATATATTATAGTTTTAAACAAAGTATTTAATTCCCACTTGTTTAAATAAAAACCCACTTTATATCCCCTTTGGTTAAAATATATCGTTATATGTTAAATCCTGTCCCCTATGGTAATTGGATTAATTTAATTCAATTATCGTATAATAAAAATATTTAAAAAATGATTTAAACATATTTTACATATGTTTAAAACAAAAAATAAAACCCGAAGTTTAATTTAAACTAAACTTCAAAGTAACCCATCCCACACGCATTTTTCACCCCCGACCCTCGTCGTACAAGGGATTAACTAATCCTTATGATTAGTTAATAACCAACCCTCGCCAATCAAAATGCTCCTGAAATGATTAATTCATAATAAATCGTGTTGGGCCCTCCTATTAACGCCCCGCCAACTTCACGCCCCAACCACCGTTTGATCACCCGCTCCAAGATCAACGGCTGTTGATAATTCCGCTGGCCATCCTCTATCCGAACAATAACTCGCAAAATGCCGGTGGTTTTCAAACAGTACCCTGACCACATGTCATTCATTCTGTGGAATCACTGCCCATCTGCTCGATGCCGCCTTCCCTCAAAAGTGGTGCGGAATAAACCGCTTACCAACTTTCCCCCGTGACCCATCTCTCGTACATAATGATGTCATTTATTAAAATAATAAAAAATTCGCCACCCTTTTGACTTTGTGAATGAAACAAAAACCCGTGTCTTTTTCATTGTTTTGTATGCTGAAAATGACTTCGCCCTCCATGCAAAGAATTTCAAAAAATCGACTGTCAAATGCCATTTAACTAAATTCTGTTGAAGACCATTGCTAGACCAGTATTCCAGCGTCCACCCGCCGCCATCCTGTACCTGTTAAACATGGCTCATCCCCTAAAAACAGGTATTTACCTCATTTCTCATTTTAATTCTGTGAAATCCTGGCTTTCGTTTTAAATTCCGCACCAAAGACTGCTATAGAGTTTATTTGAGTTTTCTCTTTTCCCATAATTTCAAATTGCGTCCCTAAAAACCTGTAATTCTACTCAATTTTTCACCATAAGCCGAATTTCCATTTTTGAATCCATAAGAACCAAAAATGGAAGTTCCTGTGGCTTTAAACATCACCCCATTGAACGCCCCTCATAGAGACTTGGATTATTTATCATTAGTCGACAGAGATTTCCAAATTAAAGACCTAGTTTTTAGTGAAAGCCCTCTTTGAATTTTTTTTCGCTACAGAGACAATTATTTGAATGGTTTGGATATGATTGGGTTATGGGAATCTAATCTTCCCAGGTACCTCTTTCCCTCTGTCCATATTTTTCCTGAAATAATCCATTTTTTCCATGTAAACTATGATCCTAACCAAAGAGCAGTCTTATCCCCAAATCAAGAGGTCCTTTTCCCAATTACTGCTCAGTCTATCAATGAGATGCTACATTTTCAACCTAATCAAGCCCTCACTCCCCTGTCCATGGGAGAATTACTTGAGAAATACACCAAACTATCCCATGAAGAATTAAGCCACATCTGTCAGGCCTTTATGTTGCCTGATTATCAGCCTAAAGGCCCTCCCCCTTATGGGTATGTTTTTTTCAGTGAGGAGGGTAGACTTGTTTTGGAAATGATATCCTTTATAATGGGTTTTAATACTAGTGAATATGTTGACCATTTAATCCTAGTATTATTGTTTAATTTTACCCTTGGACAACCTCCTGCTGTTAGGTATGACTTTGCATCATACATTGCAGACAAAATCCATGATCAATTCATGAGATTAGAAAATGAGAAAGAGTTTAAATATTCTTCTTTCATTTACCATCTCATGCTCTATTACCAGTAGGAAAATTACCCTTTCTATATCAAAAAGCTTGATGCCCAAGGGAATCCTAGGTCTGTTATATTTTGGTCATCCATCACTCATAGTTTTCGAGATTCTCCCTATTCCTATAATGAGTTCATTGATATTTTTATACACCCTGCAACCACCTTGTTGACAGGAGTTTCTCCTCCAAGACTCAACAATGAAATCAAGAAAACTTTACAGCTCTCAAAAAAATACAAAGTTGGTGATTGGTACTTATACCAAAATCACACAGAATTCAGAATCTATGGATGTGAATTATGTCCTTTCAAATTGCCAAAATATGTCCCCATGAGAATCTTTGCATTAGAATATTTCAGATAGATGAACAACTCTGATATAATTCATTTTTGTAATGCAAAGAAGAAGGCTCAACTCTGGATCAAAAGTCAATTAGGTCCCTTTATCTGCAACTCTAGGGATGCAGGGAAAGAAGCTGAAAAGATATTAGAAGACCTTTTCAGATTACAAAAGAGTTTCTATTGGGTGCCTTATGACCCATTCAACTTCATTTGTGATAAAAGAATGAAGAATAAATCAACACCATACATACATCAAAGAATCCAAGAGATTGAAAAATATGCTAATATAGATGAATGGATAGAAGGAACATTGATAGAGCAGGATATTGAGCAGGTCAATGTAGACAATGTTATGAAAGATCTTGAAAAGATGCTTGACCTAGACTCTTTTTCACAGGTACCAAGATCAGAGGTTGTTCCTTCCTCAGCTGGGATTATTCAGCAGGAGTTACAAGAAAACATTGCAGTATCATCTAAGGGAAAAGAGAAAGAGGTTGATATACAAGTTAACGAAACATTCACTATGACAGAACAACCTCAAACTTCCAAGGGATAGGATCAGGTACATGTTTCTTCCGTTCAAACCAATCTAGTAGAAATGTCAATTTTGTAGACTCCATTAAATGTGTAAAAGGGAAAAAAGAGAGAAGCTGAAGTTGCTACCCCTCTCACTAGATCTTCACAACAACCTTAGGCCAAGAGACAGAAATTGAATACTCCTCCAGAAGTAGAATCTATTGATGAAATCCTTGATAGTCAAGGACCAGAACAATTGGGCAGTCAACAAACATGTACAGTCAGTGAAGCATCCACTACTTCACAAAGGAAAGAGCTACAAAAGCAATAGAGTGTTGAAATATCTTCTTTCAAAACACCAGTTAAAGATGCAGGAGATATAAAGAAGACATTTATCAATATCAAGGCCAGGAATGATCCAATGAGAATTCAAGTATATAATCAATATCTGAAAATGGCTCCAAAGAATCAAGAAAGATTGATGTCAGCTTTTGACATCCAACAGGGAAAAATGTTAATGAGCCATTTCAAACCCAAGGTGCAACAACCCCAAACAACTGTTGATTATATTAGGACAAACTTTGAAGTCCTAGCAAAGGAAATCCATCCTTTAGATCAAATTGAATTACATAAGCAAACTGGTGAAATGATCTATTCTACTTTGACTGATAAGGCAATGGCAGCTCACAGGTTACAGGATTCTTTGGAGAACACTAGTACACAATTGTAGCTTGAAAAGGCTTCTTCTCAAGCCAAAGACAACAGGATAAAAACATTAGAGAAAATAATAATTGTATTAGGTCACAATCCAAAGGATGTCAAAGGTATAGAAGCTCTAATCAAGAAAAAAGATGATGACATTGCAGCTTTGAGAAAGCAGTTGAAATTGCCAGATTCAAGACATCCTCAAACTGAAGAAGTAATAAAGAAGAATTCTAAAGAATAAATGATGGATTTGCTCTTGAAAATGAATGAGCAACTGACTAAAACAAAAAAAGAGCCAGAACAAGCATTGAAAGACAAGCAGTCCAGTGTTCTAGTATCTACAGCAGAGGTTATCACAGGTCCAACAGGTCAGCTAGCAGAGCCATCATACGTAAATACTTCAAATTTGAGTACAGAAGAAATAGTAAAGCAAATGAATGACTTGAAACTGCAAGTAACAGAACTTCAGCACACAAAGTTATAGCTTATTAGTTTGGAACAGAAATATCATCTTTCAAAAATGACTATTACTGACAAAACAAGAGAAGTCAAAAAGTTGGAAAAATTAGTTAAAGCTTTGGAAAGGGATCTCACATTGGAGAAACCCTTAAGAGAAATAAATGACATTCTTTGGGATGATATTATTCAGTCAATAAAAGGTTTCTGGTCCTCAATCCAGATAATATACGAGCAGAATGATTTGGTCAAAGTAGCTCTGGATGAAGTTGAGAATACATGAGCAGAATTAGGAAATAGGTCTGAGGAAGCCAATCAGCTTATACAATTTCTAAACACCCAAACTAGACAACAACTTGAAGATTTGGGTATTCAGGACAAAACTGCAACAATATTGGAGATGAAAAGAGTTTTTACTAAAAGAACTCTTATGCAAAATTTAGAACGAAGATGCTTTGAGATGCAAAGTGAAATCATTGCTTTCAGAGAAAGGTTCGATGTTTTATTGAATAAAGGGTTGCCCAGCCCTATGGTTTCAGAAGATAAAATAATGGACTTGGAAACTTATGTTAAGAAATTGGACATACATGCTCACAATCAAGCCAGTTTCTCAACCATTTCATCAGAAGCAAGATTACCTACATGAAGGAATCTTCATGATAGATTAGAGAATTTTTTTTATCTAGAACATGAAGTAAAACATTTGTTTCCTAATCAGCCTAATTTCTTCAGATATACCAAGGCTAAAGAAACATTAAGGAAGCTTCAACGGACAAGAATAGCAGAAGATAAATGGTGGGAAGATCTGTTGGAACTTTTGTAAAATTTATCCTTATATGAAATTTTGCTTATTTACTACAGTATAAAGGATAAAGGGACAAACAAAGGTCAAAGAGTATCAGTTCAGTTAAAGTGTATCAGTAAGAACAAAGAGTATCTATGAAGCAAGTCAGTTAGAACAAAATTACTGAAGAGGACAACGAGGAGCTAAAATATAGGTCCTGCCTCCAGCACATTCTCAAAAGGAGGAAACAACACAACATTAGTTGCTTTTTGTCCTATCTATGAGACCATCTATCTCTATTTTTATTGTAACTTATTTGTGAGTCATCTTAGATTATATCTCGTTTTGTTAAGAGATATTTTGTATGATTTTTTGTATAAATAAGCCCTCAATCGAATTGTTGAGGGTGGATTCTTGTACTTTGATGTAACATTGAATATTTTGGAATAAAGAGCTTTGGAGAAATTTTTCGTGGCAAAACTGGACAAGGAATTGAGGCAGGAGAATTTTCTCAGGATTCATGCGTCAAATGAAGGATCAATAAGTCATCTCTATCCCATGTTTTGAAGTTTAATATTTGTTTACAATATCATTTGTGTATCATTATCTTGATAATTAACGAAAAGGATTAAATCAGAAAGTACTTAGGTGTAATCTGATTTTAGTCATTATTATTCTAAATGTTTTCTTCTAAACTGGTTTAAACAACAAATTCTTAATTGCTTCTGTTTGTCTAGTTTATACATTTTTGGTTATTTAGTAAAGAATACTTAACTACTCTTTATTGATAATCAATCTATTTCTCTTCTCTTGAATGTGTTGAACGATTCTTCATTGCCTTTCATCCGTTTGAATTCCATTCCATTCACTTTAGATCTATAATTGTTTCTAGTTTGATTATCTTGCCCTGATAAACCATCTTTTGTTAGAAAACTTAAGCCA
Organism: Pinus albicaulis; assembly: GCA_034641835.2. Taxonomy (NCBI): domain Eukaryota; kingdom Viridiplantae; phylum Streptophyta; class Pinopsida; order Pinales; family Pinaceae; genus Pinus; species Pinus albicaulis. The sequence continues at coordinate 1,312,361,617 of CM076574.1, forward strand.
GTGTAGCCAATCCTTTGACTCCATTAGCCCAATGGAATGAAACTACTTGATCTTAATCGCAGCTAAAGAATTCCATCAACCCAAACAAAATCAAAAGTCTTGGACTTTATAACTAGCCTAATATTTTCAAAAAAAAAGATAAATTTTATAGAGAGAGCCCTCTCTGGGTACAGATTGGCTAGATTCTATACCTAAAGGTTGGTTTGTGGTTACCTCGGACCCCTTTCCTCTTCCAACAACTTCACGGAAAATCTTAGTGATAACACTACCTACCCATCTTTATTTCTAACATTTTTACTTCATTTTCATGGGTGCATTTAGGCTTACAACCCTAAAGCATTTTTCTTTTAAAGAATAAAACTATCTAAGTCTACCTTATTTCATCCAAGGGCTCAGATTAAACTGTTGAGCTCCTCATTATTATCTACTTATCTACTGATTTTTCAAGTTTAAATTGTTTGATAAATATTTATTCTCTACCTAAAACATAAAATTGAAAGCATGAAAAGTTAAGATTAAACTATTTAACTAATCATGGATTATGGCATTTATTGACACTCTGCACATAATCATTATTCTTGCAGTAAAGTAAAAGTAGTGGCATTTGGACTTGCTCACTTTTAGATCTTATTTTATCTCTTTTTTTCTTTTTGGGTCTATATTTTTCGAAGTCCTTTGATCTTCCTTTTAGGACTTTTTACCCTCTTTTTGGCTTTTTATTATTTTTCATTTTTTCAAAATATGGGAAAGCAACTTGTAGAAATCAAGGTATGCACATATTTACAAGAATATCAAGGTCAATTCAAAATTTATGAACCCTATTATTATAGGACCCTAACAGTGGCTACATTTGGGGATGGCATTTCCTAGTGAAATGTCAAGAACGTTTAGATCAACAACCTTTGGAATTTGACTGTGATGACCTTGTAAATGTCTTCTGATTTCTGCAATAACTCATACTTATGATATTTACCTCTGAAAGCTTAGGGCCTTCTCTCTGGGCTTCAAATTTGTTAGGGAAACATCCAATCCAATCTAAAATCTTCAATGTATATGTACAATGATTAAAGTGAATAAAATTAACTATTTGTTAACTCAGGATAGCAGTAGTGCTTCAACATTCTTCCATTTACTGGTCCTTCTTGCAGATATTTTCCATCCATTTCTTTCAAAAAGAAAGCATTATTACCTTTATATCCATAAATATCATAACGTCTTTTCCATTAAAAATCAACTTTTCCATGTTTACCTTTGTCTTCTCTTCTGGAATCGCACTTTAACAGTTTATCTCCAATGTAGAAATCACCCTCTTTACTCTTTTTATCAAAATTTTCTTGATCTTATCCTGAATGACTTGAGACTCGATATAAACTTCTTCCCGTGTTTGTTGCAAGTGAATAGTTTGATTTATCCTTCTTTGAATGTCATTTGTTTCAACTTGTAACTCTTGGATAATTTTCATCACTAGTACACCTAGGGAGGATGGAAAAACAACATCTATTCCATAGGCAAGTTGGTAAGGGGAGGTACTAATGGATTTTTTAGTAGTAAGTCTATCTGCCCATAAGGCATTGAATAACTTTTTATTCCAAGTCTTTTTATTATCTTCAAGTAAATTTTTGATGATGCTTACAAGGCTCTTGTTTAAGGATTCCGCTAGGCCATTACCTTTGGGGTAATATGCAGTAGAGTGGCCTAGGGTAATATGGTATTTATGCTAAAATTCAATCATTTTTTAGGATTTGAATGCAGCTGCATTGTAAGTAATTATCTTTTGGGGACATCCAAATCTTGAAATAATGTTGTTTTCTAGGAAAGAGATAGTGGCAGTATCTATGGCTTGTTTAGAGGGTATGGCTTCAATCCACTTGGTAAAATAATCAGTGGCTGTCAAAATCCACTTACATTGGCCTGAAGATGGAGGGTGAATTTCACCAATGAAGTCTAAACCCCATTGTTGAAACGGAATTTCAGTTGAAATGGGCTTTAAAGGTAGGGGTAACAGTTTTTTCTTACCCTAAAAAAATTGTCACTTGTGACAGGAAGTTACAAACTTTTTGACATCAGCAAACAATGTAGGCTAGTAAAAACCAGCTCTCAGAATCTTGTCTGTAGTAGTTTTCCAATATAGATGTCCTCCGCAGTCACCTGCATGAAATTCTTCAAGTATTTTGTTAGCTTCTTCCTTTAACAAACAATTTAATAAAATCCCACTATGATCTCTCCAAAAAAGTACATTGTCTAAAATACAAAATCTTACTGCCTTTAGTTTTAAAAATCTGGCTTTGGTTCATGACAATCCAGGAGGAGCTTGTAAATTTAGCAGTACAAATATGATATCTGTATACCAAGCTGAGTTTGAAAATGCTTCACTGATCGTTGGAGTCGCCATCTCTTCCTGATCATCTATTTGGGCAATAAAATTTATTTCTAGGGCATTACAATTAGATTCAGCCATAAGTCTGGCTAATCCTTGACCTTTGATGAGCTTTGTGGGTTTTATTTCTATGTCATATTCTAATATAGTGGAAATACACTTACCTCTTCTTCCATCAGGACCATCTTGAGTAAGAATGTCTTTTACTACAGAATTTAGGACATAGGCAATAATGTGAGAATAGAGAATACAAACTCTGAAGTCTTTAATGGTCTTTACTAAAGCTAAGGCTTGTTTCTCCATGATGTTGTACTTCAAAGGGGCATCTCTAAGGTTTTTCTAAAGAAAGCTATGGGTTTTTAAAATCCTTGGTCATTTTTCTGCAGTAAAACTGCAGCAATGGTGTGTTTTGAAGAAAATGAAAAAATTATGAAATCCTTCTTAAAATTAGGAGGTATTAGGACTTGAGTTTTGGTTAAGGCCTGTTTGATGGATTCAAATGAATGTTTAGCCTTAATAGTCCATTTAAGAACTGAATATTTTTTTAGCATGTTATTTATTTCTCTAATTATCTCAGTCAAGTTGGATATAAATCTTCTTAAAACATTAATCTTACCTAGAAAGACTTGTAAGTCTTTGATGTTTCTTGGAGGACTGATGTTAAGAATTGCTTCTATCCTAGCAGGATCTATTCTGATTCCTTATTTAGAAATTATGTCTCCAAGTAACTTTCCTTATTCTAATCCAAATAAACTTTTCTTAGGGTTTAAACAGATTCCAAACTTCCTGCATTTAATAAAAAATTGTCTCAGATGATCCAAGTGTTCATTATCAGTTTTGGAAAACATAGTAATGTCATCTAAGTAAATCACCAAGAAATCATGTATTTCATTTGAAAATGCTATGTCCATAACTCTTTCAAAGGTTTCCCTTGCATTCATTAGACCGAAAGGCACTTTTACATACATAAAAGTGTCCCAAGGAGTAGTAAATGTTGTTTTGGTTTGATCTTCTTTTTGGACTAAAATCTGGTTGTATCCTTAAAAACCATCTAAAAGTGAAATCCAAGAAGAGCCAACTACCCTTTGTAATATGTCATCCATTTTAGGTAAAGGATAATTATCTTTTAAGGACACTTTTTGTAGATTCCTAAAGTCAACACATAATCTAATCTAACATGTTTTCTTTCTTGTTGGAACTAGGTTGGAAACCCAATCAAAATATCTGATTGGTGCAATTATTTGTGCATCATACATTCTTTTCACTTCCTTTTCCATCATAGGCAATAAAACAGGGTTAATTCTTCTCAACATTTTCTTAAAGGGATTTTGATCTTCTTTATTGGAATTTTATGTTGAATTATGTTGGTATCATAGGATTTGAGATCCTCATAACTCCAAGAAAAAAAATCTTGATATTCCTTTAAAAGAGCAATATATTTTTCATTCTCTTGTTGAGGTAAGGTTTTGAAAAGTTTGATTATTTTGGGTTTTAACTCTGTACCAATATTGCATTCTTCTATATCAGATCTAACTGACTCCATTTTGGGTTTTTTAGATACATCATTTGAGTCAAAAATATCTTCTAAGGGAGTTAAACCTTTGGTGAAGAAATTATCCTTAAGATTCAATATGTCAGATTCATCATCAATAATAGCTTCAATCTATACTTTCTCTAAGTTATTTATATCTAATTGACTAAATCTAGTTGGTTTAGAAAACTTTACGTTATTTACATCTGTGTTATTCAAATGAATTTCACAACATAAATCTTGATCTATAGTACAATTTGTGTCTATCTTATAGTTCTGAAATTCACCTTCATTGTTAATAAACTTGTAAATCTGTTCATCTAGAGAAAAAAATTGCCAATATTTGAGGTTGTCTAGAATGACTAGTCTATGCTTGACTTCAGCAATATATCTGTGATTAGGTTGGAATGGTAAATTTCATGTACTATCAAAGGTTGGTAGACAATGAGCCTATTTATTTTGTTTTCTAGGTATAGCAGAAAATTTACATTCCAATAAATCATCTATTAAATCTATCACAGTGTATCTGTATCAGCTTAATCTAGGATTGTAAACAGAATATACTCCATTTATTTGTTTTATGGCCAACTATGAATCTCCCATGATTAATATTATTTTTCCTCCTAAGTTCCTAATAATTTGGAGTCCTAGAATGAGGGCTTCATACTCAGCCATATTATTGGTACATTTGAAATTGAGCCTGAAAGCATGGCCTTCTGAGTGATTAGTCTCCATGTTGGTTATCCAAACTCCTCCTCCTACTCCTAACTTATTTATTGAACCATCAAAGTCTAAATGCCATAAAGATTCATGAAAGATATTATCAGTGTTTGGTGTTTTCTTTTTCTCTATTAGTTCAGTTTGGATTTCATTAGTTTCAGAGTTACATAAGATAAAAGAGTCAAGGTCAGTTGGTGTAGAGTAAATGGGGTAATTTATAGATCCTTCTGCACTAGTGACCATGTACTTCATCAATGCTTCCCTATATAACTTCTTAGGTTTACCCAAAACTGATATAGTAGCATAGAACATGTCCAATTGCATAGATCCTTGTAACTTAGCTCCCCATGAGAGAGATAGTAACATTCCATATTTAGGTGGGATATCAGCTACTACAATGTCCATTTATATACTCTTACCAAGATATTGAACTAGTGTTACACACAAATATTTGATTAAACATAGGCATTTAACTTTACTTGAATCAAATGAAAACAAATCTTTGTAGGGCCTTGTGATTTCTAGATTCAGAGTTTCCATTATGGCTTTGGGCATTCGATTATGGGAAGCTCCTGAATCTACCATTGAGTAGTGTAAAATTTGATCATGAATGGTAAGAATAATATAAAATGGAGGAACTACTCCATCTGCATGTTTTCCATTCACATCTGGGCCAAAAATCAATTCTGGCTGATCATCATTTAGATTTATGGAATCTTCTCCATCATTTATGTTTAATGTTTCAGCTATGGTTGATTTATACAAGTCATGTTTTACCAATTCTATTAGAGGAATTGGTATTTTTAGCTTTGCAATTTCAAATTGTATGTTGAAACTAGGTTGTGATTTTCTTATTTGAATCAATTCTTCTTTGGTAACTATAGTTTGTGCTAGTTTTTCTTGTTTTTATACAACTATGTTTTCGTTTTCAATTGATTTGACACTCTTTGTTTGAGTTTCTTGTGTTTTACTGCTCCTAATTTTCTTTTCAGGGATTTTTTTGAAGCAGTAGATGTTATTTCAGACTTAGAATTATCAGCAGGTGTTTTTGAAGTACCAATTTTTGGACCTACTGATTTAGGATCAGTAGAGGGTATTTTAGGATCTAAATTTGTTGTTTTAATAGAACTAGAAGGTTTTGCAGCGGCATATTTCTATGAATATTTTGTAGCTTGAGCAACTTCTTTAGTAATATCAACAATCTTAGGGCTTGATGCATTTTTAGGACTACAAATGTTTTGGGAAGAACTAGAGTTTTGCTTATTTTCCCTTGGGAGAATTTGCAGAACTTTTGTTTTGGGAGCTTCTACTGTTTTCTTATTCTGAGTTTGGATAGTTTTCTTGGTAGAAGACTCACTTTTTTTCTTATTTCTAAGGTTATATTGATTGTGTATTTCATTTATAGCATAATCATAACCTTTTTTATAATAAAAGGAGTCACTTGAATTTAATTTGAGTTGTTGGAGTTCAAATAATTCTTGATCTTCCTGAGTGAGAATGATTCGGATTTATGCAAGAACGCAATAGAATAAACATATAACCATAAATACAGAGATGCAGCAGAAATAACACTTCATTTCATTAATATCAAAGAACTGAAATTTGCTTACAAACAGAATGGAAATAAAACTAGCTAGGGCGCTGGTAGCTATCTCTGAGAAGAGATGTGGTGGCTACAGGCCTCTGAACTGAGTTACAATGAGGCTCAAGGGCCTATTTATGATTGATAAATAATGGAGAACCCTAAACATCCAAAAACCTAACCCTAGGAGATGAAGCGCCAAAACTATGGGCCCCGTTTGGGTAAATTGGTGTTTCAACTTCCCAGGGACGTAACTTTGGCATACTATCTCCGTTTGACGCATATGATACATCATTAGAAAGCTCTATCCGAGGACTACAGCTGCCGGGACGAATTTTATCAAAAAATTCGCTGGCGCTTTCGTACCCAAAAACGTCGTTTAGGGCCTCAAAACGGCTCCGGAAGTTCAGGACCCGAAAAACTGCTAAAAATAGTAAGTTATGCCAAAACGGAAAAACTGAAAGAGACAATGGTGGGGGCCCAAGTGGAATAGGCGGGTGGCCACCAATATCCACCTGGATCATTCCTCCCCCCTTAGGAAGCAATGGTCCCCATTGCGTTAAGTTCCTCCATGAGAGGAGGAAATTTCTGCTGAACTTGGTCCCTGGTGAACCACTTTCCTTGGTGCAGGAGTTGGCCAGCTTTGACAACCCGATACAGTTGGATCTTCTGTTGGCGAGTGTTCTTGATTTGTATGTCCATGATACAATCTGTGGTGGCCTGTTCCATGCAGTCTGGGTTTAACTCTGTTGGTGTGAGTTGTTCTGCAATGTCTGAGGTGTCCAATAGAGGTGGGAAGTAAGGACGAAGGCGATCCACATTGAAGACTGGGTGCAGACCAAGGAATGGTGGAATACTGAGCTCGAAGGCATTGTTCCCTACAGCCTTGGTGATGGTGTACGACCCGTATCGGAGTGGGCGAAGCTTGCGGTGGGGTCCAGTGAGGCGCTCCTTCTGCAAATGTAGCCATACTTTGTCGCCCACCTGGAAGTTGTGTGGCACCCGGTGTTGATCATGGCGTTGCTTGTACTTGGCATTGGCTTTGTCCAATATATCATGAACCTGTTGGCGGATGTGTTGAATGCACTCGATGAAGCTACTTTCTTTGTCAACTTCAGACTGGACATGAGCTGAATCGGCCTGAGCAGCTGCAAATGGCATGGCTACGTCAATGGGACATAGTGGCTGGAATCCCAAGCCCACCTGAAAGGGGCTATGGCCACTTGAACTGTGGAGAGCCCGGTTATAACTATGTTGTACATAAGGGAGGCTCTCGTCCCATGTGCGTGGATGCTTTGAATTGTACATGCGCAGAATGTGTACAATCATTCTGTTGACGACCTCTGTCTGGCCATCTGTTTGGGGATGGAAAGCTATGGACTTGGTGAGCTTGGTATCCAACATCGACCAGAGGATGGACCAAAATGTGCTAAGGAACCTGTTATTCCAATATGATATGATAGACTGTGGGATTCCAAAGTGCACCCACACTCGTTCAAAGAAGAGTTTAGCAGTGGCTTCTGCTGTGATATTCTTCTTACAGGCCGCCATGATGGCCATCTTCGAGAATCTGTCAACGACCACGAAAACACAGTCATTTCCATTCTTAGTAGAAGGTAGGCCCGACATGTAATCCATGGAGATGGATTCCCACGGTCGACTAGGGGTAGGTAGTGGGGTATATAGGCCTTGCTTCTTGATGGTCGGTTTGGCAATGGCACAAGCAGTGCAGGATCTGATGTGCTTCTCGACATCCTTTCGAAGGTTCGGCCAATAGAAATACTTCTGTAGTATTGCTACCGTTTTCTCGACCCCGAAATGCCCAGCGACTCGACTGTAGTGTGCTTCCCATATCATCTTGGCACGCTCGCTTGAAGGAACACAAAGGTGTCCCAGGTGACATAAAAGTGCATCTTGGAGGTGAAAATTTGGAACTTGCGTGCCCCCCAAGAGTGCCTTGTAAGTGTGGCCGAATTCTCGGTCACTCTCATAGAGAAGCGGCCAATCAGAAGTCTCGTGCCCACAAGAGTTGAGCACGGTGGTGAGCGCCACGATCGGTGGTCGGCTGAGGCAGTCTGCAACATTATTGGTGCTACCCTTCTTGTACTTGATGTTCAAATGAAACGGTTGCAGATATGTGGACCACTTCTGATGGCGATCATTCTGCAACTTCCCTTGTGTCTGTATGAACTGCAGGGGTCGGTGGTCTGTGTGGATGATTGTTTCCTTCCCCAAAATGTAATGCTTCCATTGTCGACAGGCTTGCACAATGGAATACATTTCTTTGTCATAGGTGGGATACTTGCGAACTGTCTCAGACAATGTCTCACTGTGATATGCCACTGGATGTCCCTGTTGAGTAAGAACTGCCCCAATAGCATAGTCAGAGGCATCTGTCTCGATCTCAAATGGTTGTTGCAAGTCTGGTAATGTGAGCACTGGGGCAGAACAGAGGCGATTTTTCAATTCTGTGAATGCCTTCTGTTGAGGTTCCGACCAAAATAATTTTTCTCTTGCTCCTCCCTTGGTGACTTGACTCAAGGGCCAAGTGATATGAGAGAATCCCAACACGAATCTACGGTAGAAATTAGCAAGACCCAGAAAGCTGCGAAGCTCTGTTATAGTAGTCGGGGCTGGCTAATCCCGAATGACTTGGATCTTGGCTGGATCCACATGCACCCCCCTTTCATCAATAATGTATCCCAGATATTGAACCTGGGTCATGCCAAAAGTGCACTTCTCCAAATTGACACACAACTTGTGTTGCCGCAGTGTTTGGAGGACTTGTCGGATGTGGTGAAGGTGCTCTTCCCAAGTCTGGCTGAAGATCAGAATATCATCCAAGTACACCACTACAAATGAGTTGGTGAATGGCCGCAAGATGTCATCCATCATCCTCATGAAGGTGGCGGGAGCATTCGTCAACCCAAAAGGCATGACTAGCCATTCGAAAAGGCCTTCCTTGGCTTTGAAGGCAGTCTTCCACACATCGGAGGGTTCAATTGGTACCTGGTGATACCCAGACTTCAGGTCAATATTGCTGAAATATTTTGCACCTTTGAGTTGGTCCAGAAGGTCATCAATCCATGGGATTGGGTACCTATTCCGGACAGTGATCTTGTTCAGCGCCCGATAGTCAATACAGAGTCTCCACGTCCCATCCTTCTTCTGTACCAACACAATCGGGCTCCCACAGGGCGATGAACTTGGTCTGATGTGACCTTTTTGCAACAGCTCCTGAATCTGCCTCTTGATTTCATCATTCTCCAGAACAGAGCGCCGATAGATCGGTCCATTAGGTAGCGGCGCACCGGGGGTCAGATCAATCGGGTGCTTGACCCGACAGTGCAGAGGAACCCCTGTGGGTGAGGTGAATATGTCCCCGTACTCCTCCACAACCTTATCCATTTGTTGTTGTTGTGCAGAGGAGCCCTGTCTGGAGGTCGTGGCCACAATCTTCTTCTTGCCCTCGGGGCGGATCATCAGGAAAACGAATTTCCTGGTTTGGGAAATGAGCTTACTGCATTGTTTTGCAGTAACCAAAGAGATAGCGGCAGGAGGTGGTACCTCTGGTATCCCGTACAACTTATTTCCCAAAGTAACAATAACAGCACGAGGTCGAGACTCATACACAGCATGACGCTTCCACAAGTATGGTTGTCCTAATAATACATCAGAAACATCAATAGGAGCAACGTCACATAATACCTCATCCGTGAAGGGCTTGATGCTATAGGGAAGGCGGCACTGCTGGCTGACGCGGAGATCTCGTCCTTGGTGAAGCCACCCGATGGTGTATGGATGTGGGTGAGCTGTGGTCGGCAAGCCCAACCGCTTCACGGCGTCTGCTGAAATGAGGTTCTTTTGGCTCCCATTGTCGACAATGAATTGTACTGGGGAGCCCTTTACCCACATCTGGGAGTGGAAGAGACGTTCCTCCTCCTCTGGATCTTCCGGTTCCTCCTTTTGGATCTTTGCAGTGGCAACAGTGGCGTTGGGCTCCGCATCAATAATCTGTTTCCCTTTTTCATTCGCCTTTTCAGGTTCTGATTCGGAGTCAGAGCATGCATCCGACTCATAAGCCCTCATCCTCACACGAGCACCAACTACACTCACTTGTACAAGAGTGGTTTCCTGGCAGGAATTCAATACCATCCTCCTGTTCCTTACTTTGTAGTAGCTTATTTCTGTGGCCTCATGCAATACTTAGGCTTCACACTTGGCTTTTCTTTGTTCTTTACTAATACCTTTCCTTGCTTTAAACTCCCAGGTCTGAAGTCCTTTCATTTGTTTGAATTTCTGCTCAATCTTGGCAGCATACCGGTATGCCATACCAAGCGAGGAGATGTCAAGGAACTCCATTTCCTCTTGAATGTATCTGTGCAGACAACTACGATACTTTAGCACTAAATGTTTCTCTGAATATTTGATACCCAACTTTGTGCGCAGGGTATGGAACAGATTCGTCAGCTCATGTACATCTTGATCCCTTTGTTGCTGTAGCGTGGTCCATTGTATGTACTTGTCCTCATAGCTCCCCACAGGATGGTATTGTTCCCTGACGGCGTCTCGGAAAGAATTCCAATTTGGTACGACCGAGAACAGAGAGGGTTCTATCTGGTCCTTGTTCTCACAGTAGGTTTCCCACCAGTCCTTAACATGGGGGGTAGCTTTGAGGAGGGCAAAAATAATCTTCTCCTGGTCTGAAAAGTCATGAACGTTGAAATATCCTTCTAATAGATTCAACCATCTATCTACGGAATCTGCATCTATTTAACCCTCAAATATGGGAATGTCAAAATTTACTTGTTCCTTAAAAGAAGTCGCACCTCCAGAGTGGCTGCTGGATGCAGATGTGCCGCAGGTGGGTAGCCGTTGAAGGATTTGAGCAAAGTTATCCATCATCGCGTTCCTTTTTTTTTCGAGGGCCTCCTCGAGCAATATTTTGATAGGATCTCTTGCTCCCTCATCTTTCTTTTCGTCCCCCATGGGCATCTGTCGAGGTTTGTGAGGCTGATCTTGCAAAGGTTCCACCAGATCAAGCCCTAGCTCCTTATACCCTGACCTCGTTGGGGACATGCAAAGAAGGATCGAGAAAAAGAAAACCGCTCTGATACCACTAATCCTGATTTATGCAAGAACGCAATAGAATAAAAATATAACCATAAATACAGAGATGCAGCGGAAATAACACTTCATTTCATTAATATTAAAGAACTGAAATTTGCTTACAAACAGAATGGAAATAAAACTAGCTAGGGTGCTGGTAGCTATCTCTGAAAAGAGATGTAGTGGCTACATGCCTCTGAACTAAGTTACAATGAGGCTCGAGGGCCTATTTATGATTGAGAAACAATGGAGAACCCTAAACATCCAAAAACCTAACCCTAGGAGATGAAGCGCCAAAAATATGGGCCTCGTTTGGGTAAATTGGTGTTTCAACTTCCCAGGGACGTAACTTTGGCATACTATCTCCGTTTGACGCATATGATACATCATTAGAAAGCTCCATCCGAGGACTACAACTTTCACCACAAATATCATTTTAGAATGGAATGATATTCGCTGGAGGTGCAGTGCCCAAAAAACTTCGTTTAGGGCCTCAAAATGGCTCCGGAAGTTCAAGACCCAAAAAACTGCTAAAAATAGTAAGTTATGCCGAAAATGAAAAACTGAAAGAGAAAATGGTGGGGGCCCAAGTGGAATAGGAGGGTGGCCACCAATATCCACCTGGATAAGAGAAAAATAGTATTATTATCATTTATTCCCATTAGATTTATTGCATCCTCATAATCATCATTATTATAAGAACTTTCAACATAGTTCTCTTGGAAAGGGGGCCTTATTGTCTGGTGTGGGGCTGCTTTTTTTGCTTTTCTTGAATTTGTGTTTTCCCTAAAATTGGGATTTCTGATTTGCTGTTGATTATCCCATTGTGGTCTTCTTTCTATGTTATCTACTCTATCCATCACGTTCTCTAAAGTTTTAGCTAACATGTCTATTTTTGTGTCTGAATTGGAATTTTCTTCTTTAATGGTCATTCTTCTCTCATTTCATAGTATAGCTTTTCTGGCTAAAATATTTACTTCTACACTAACAACATCTGTTTGCATTCTTTCTAAGGTTTTTGCATGTCTTTCCCTCAACTGATAAGCCATGTCTGTGTCTAATTCATCAGGGAATTTGAGTAGGAAAGAATAAGGAGTGGGTTTAATATTTGTAGGGATGGAATTGTAAATACTATTATATCTAGTGCAGTAGTCTTGGACTGACTCACTTGGAGCTCTTCTCATGGCATCAAATTCAGAAAATATCTGGAGTGGATTCTTGTTCTTTTCCCGTTTATTTAAAAACAGTCTATGAAACACAGCTAAATCAGTTACACTATGAGCAGCAAGACCTTTAATCCACTTCTTAACTTCTCCTATTAATGTTTGCACAAATAATGTTTATGGAGTTCAAATAAATATGTCATTTTAGTTATGTGTTGCTGAGCTATATAATGGTTTGTGGCATCAAACTGCAATATCTTACTCTGATAGTCTTGAGGCATGTCATGAATTTGTACTGGTAAGACAAGGGGAGCATACCTAGCAGCCATAGCTTGAAGTTTAGCTTGGCTAGGAGGTAAAGTGGAAGTGCTTGGGGCTGAACTGGATGTGGTAGCTGATAAACTAAAAGCTATAGTTGAGGTGCTAGGAAATGAAATTGGAATATATGTGGAACTACTAGGGAATGAGAATGATGTGCTTGAAAAATCAAAAGGTGAGCTAGTGGTTATAGTGGATAAAGTACGTGGTGGAAATAGTACTCTAGGCTATAAAGATAGTCTAGGGATAACTGTATCTATAGATGTGGTGGTATTGGAAACTAGAAATTAATCAACAGCTGGTATTATGGTGGTATATAATAGTGAAACTAAAGGCTTAGTGGTATAGGCTAATAATTGAGGTAATTCAATGGCTTCATCAATATCTTTGAGAATAGAAGTATTAATTTCTTCAATTTTAGTCTGATATTCAACTTTCTTTGATTCAGATTCTACTGTAATATTTTTATGTTTTGTTTCCAAGAAGGAAATAAAAACAGGGTCTAAAACAGTAGTATAAAGATCACTTTCAGATTGACTTATAAACAAAGAATGTTCAAATTTCAAATTAAAATCTATATCTAGCAAACTTACTAATTCTTGTGGTAATGAATTGACTCTTATTAATGATACTTCAGCTTCTAAATTTTCTATCTATTTTTTATTTTTGCCAATTTGGTCTGGGTTGTCTACTATAACAACAGGTTTAGGATCCAGGTTAGACCTGGTATAGTAAATTTTCCTGGAAGCCGGAATTACAAATTTTTAATACCCACAACTTATAAAATAAATCTTAAAGTAAAAGGATAAATAAAAATATTTCCTTTAGGACTAATTTTATGACTCAGGATTGGTTAGTTCCCCAGTATGGTCGCCAATATGTTATCACTCTAGTAATTCTAAAGATGTGAGATTTTTGGTTTTAAGTCAAGGAACATTAGAGGTAGCCACATACCAACTTCAAACTCTAGCATCCAGCCTTCCTAGGGTTTAGAGAGGGCTCTTTCTTTAAGTTTTAACTTTGTTTGATTTGTAAAATATTAGGCTAGTTATGAATGTGTAGCTTTGGTTTGGTTTAGATTGATTTGATGGGAAAAATCACTTGAAAGAGATGGATAATGGTAGATCTATTTTTCCATTGGGTTAAGGAGTCAAAATCAAGAAAACAAAACTCGGATCAAGGCCTAAAGGTCAAATATTTTCAGGGCAAGATAGATAACCCTTGAAGATCTTGGAAAGTTGTTTTTATGAAATGGTATGATCGGGATAAAGGGAAATTAAGAATCCTTTGATTCGGAAAATGAAGTAGTAGGTAGAGGTAAAATCAGAGAGGGAGAAATTAAGTGTTCACTACACTGGAAATTAGAGGAAAACATAGAAATGATAACTAATTTAAAACAGGGTGCACTTAACAAATCTTGTAGTAATATTCCTATTTATTCATTCAAATTTAGAATAAACATAGATGGATGCATGTAACAAAGAAATATAGAAATGACAAGTAAGGAAATACTTCACTCCAAATAGCTCATCACAAGAATCCTGAAGTATGATTCCAATTGGTTTGATCTAGTCTGCTACTCGAAATTTGAATCACAAAAGCCTTCCAGTCTAACAAAAATAACTATAGCAATCTCTAGCAATTTTATTCCACACAAAACAATTCTAAAGATGAAGTATTTATACAAAGTTCTTTACAAAATATCCTAGAATGATTCTAGGAATTACCAAAGGGAAATAAAATATATTTACAACAAAAATAGAGACAGATGCTTAACAAATCAGCGAGGTGTCCTATTTATCCAAAAGAAATAGAAACTTCTTTGAGGATAAGATGCAACTGGCTGCCTTGGTGTCCTCCTTGCTGGCTTTAGATACTTTAATTTGTTTTTGGAATCTAATCTGCCTTGTTTGATACTCTCTCTTTGATTCTCTTTATTCACTAATACTCTCTGAACTCTCATATTTTTTAACCATAGTCAAAACTGTTTACTGTTGTAAAATCTGTTTTGACTGTAAATCAGAAAACAATTTTCTCCTTTCATCTGTCTGTCTTTTATTCTTCATAATAAATCTGTGAGTGACTTCCAATCCTCATCTTTAGGAATTTATATTTTCTTTAATTTCCAGAAGTTTTCATCAGCTTCAGTGTATCTGGGAAAATTTGGCTTGATGACAAACAAGTGCTTTATCTCATACTGTAAATAGAATAAATCCTCCAAACTTCTAAGTAGGACTTTTCTTGTTGAAATGCCTTGTACTGGTGGTTTATTTACCTGTTCCTTTGAAAATTCTCTAATATTTTTATCATATTCATTCTGAGGCATCAGTTTATCATTAATGACCATAATGTTAGGCAGTCCTTTTTGTATCAAATTTGTAAACTTAATCATAAACCTGGTTATGAAGTATTCATATTCTCACACTTTTCTTCCAGTTGCCTCATCAGATTCTTCTTTGCAGTAACTTTCCTAATTTCTAGGATAGTTTCAGTTTTGTCAATGATCTTGAGTTCTTCTAAATCTTATCTATTTTTTCTGTTTAGGAATGTGATGAGCTTTAAAGCTTGCTTTGGTTTATTATCCAGTTCACTCTTAGTCTTTTGAATTTCTGCTTGAGCTACTAATAATAACTCTCTTTGTTGAAAAATTTCCTGAATTGAAGGCCATATGTCATGGATGGCTTCAATGATATTGTTCCAAAGATAGTTTTTGATATATGATATTTGTTCCTTCAATGCCAATTCTTTCTGCAATTTCTTCAATTCTTCATTTAATCGGCTAGCATTTTGTTCATGTGTTTTTGCATTGATTTGAGCCAATTTGTTAGATTTTTCAAGATTTTCTACCACTTGTTTCAATCTGCTGATTTCATTTGTCTTAAGAGACATTTCGTCCATGGCCTTTATCAGTTGGCTGGCTTCATCTATATGTTGAATTGTTGTTGTATATGATTCAGTAGCTAAGGTTGTGGATGAATTTATTGGCGCTGCAGTGGCCAATGGTTCTTTGGGTGCTAAATTTTCATCTAAATTTGAGGGCACTGCAGTAGTAATTATAGGAATAAATGTAGGAATCTCCGGTATTTTTGATGTTTCTTTATCCTGGACAAGCTTGTCCATCTATATTTCTATTTCCTTAATTTGAGCTGTCAACTGAAAAATCAAGTTCATCATTTCATATTTTTATTTTTGCCCTTCTATTATTTCTTTTGTTTGAGGGTCTTCACTTTGAGGAAGTTTAAGTTGTTTCCTCAGAGCTTTTGTGTCTTCATTCTTTTTTTTCACCAATAATTCTACTGCTTTGATATTAGTAGGGTCATATCCCACCTGCAAAACTAGTTCTTCTAAGGCTTTTATCCTAAGATCCTTGGCATACAATGAGGCTTTGTCCATCTTCATCTGTTCCTGCATGTTGGAAATGGTGCTATGGAGATTCTGAGTAGTCATGGCTTTAGTGGTGACAGTAGAGTATAGCAAATCTAAATTCTACCTGTGGAACGTAATTTGATCAAGAGCATGAATCTTATCTGTCTGAAGTTCCAAATAAACCTTTTTATAATCTTCCACTGTCTTTGGAGATTTGATTGTGGGCTGCAACACTAACATAATTAGCTTTTGATTTGAATAACCAAATGTAGAGAGAAGCCTATTTTGCACACTTGGTGTCTGCTTGAGATACTGAGAATAAATATTGTTTTTGATTTCCTCATTATTTAGCTTTATTTGTTTGTATTTTTCTTTGATATCTAGGTATTTTTCTTCAGCTGCCTATGATGAAGAGGCTTCCATGCTTTGCTGTTTTTCTATCAACTGTGCATCTTCATTGTTTACCTACTCTTCCTTGTGATTCTTAGTAGTTGGCTCATTGATGATCACAGTGGCAACATCTGTTTCTGGCAATTTAGTGTTAGTATCTATAAGCTCTGTTTCTTCCACATCAATTGTTACCTTTCCTTTATCAACTGAACTTAACTTGGGCATTTTCTTATATATTAGCTTGAATTTAGTTTCAGTCGTAGTTTCTGCCACATAGGCTCCTTCTTCCCTTACTCTCTTAGTGGAATTCTCTTGCTGATTTGCAGTCTCTAAAGCGTGACTAGTATCACTTTTATTAATTTCATCTGTTAAAGTATTCTTAGTCCAATCAATTTGATTTGAAAATTTTTCTATCTCTGGTTCTTCTTCATGGATGAAGGGTGTTAACTTGCATTTAACCCTTATTTTACTTAGGATCCCTTGTGGATCATAATTCCAAGGAAAACTTTCTTTAAATTTGAATTCCAGCAATTGATTTGATGCTTCTTTTTCTGCATCTCTGTGATTGTAGATGAATGGCCCTATCTGATTCTTTAGTTTGAATTGAGTTTTCTTCTTGGCTGCCATGAAATTTATAGAATCAGATTTTAGGATCTGCTTGATATACTCCAAATCGAATATCCTCATTGAAGGATGTTTGGGTAACTTGTAAGGTAACAAGTTTGACCCAAAGACTCTGAAATCAGTATGTTTTTCATATAAATACCAGTCACCAACCTTATTTTTCTCTGACAACTGCAACATCTTTTTCATTTCTTAATTTATCCTTAGCTGCTCTGTTTTTTTTAACACTGTGATCACTGGATGTAGGAATAACTCTGAATATTCTAAATAAGTGAAATATGTACATTCTTTTCTGAGCAAGAGATGTCCAGAAAAAGACAGAGAGGGGTTTTCCCTCTATGTCAAGCTTTTGAAGAGTGACTGGAAAATTATTTAATTGAAAGTATAAAAACATATGTAACAGGAAGGAAGTATATTTGAATACTCCTTCAATTTGAAAATTGATCAATTGATAATGAATACTATCTGCAATGAAACCAACATAGTCAAAGATTACTGATCGGAGTTGTTGGGCACCAAACTTCTATACTTTCTTCTCTCATTTTTACCCTACCTTTCTATCTCTTTGTGCCATTATTCATCTTAAAAGCATGAGCTAAAACCATTTCTCCTATCTTTTGTGGGATATTTGATTAATGATGTACTTGTCATGGAGGTTTTACCTTTTTATGTATTAGCTCCCATATTTCCTTAGATTTGGTTACAACAGGCGTGTTATGGCTACAATACAAGGCACATCCCATCATTTTCCAGCACCTCCCTTATTTGCTGCTACATCATGACAGCCATGGATGTATCAGGGTTATCTTTGGGCTTATTACGATTTCTTGCTGGGAAATCCAGTTTCCGTTATAACAATGTATATTTTTGTAACAATGGAGTTGTTGGGAGAAATTGGGGGATCTCAGGGTTATGGTATAAAGAAGCCTATGGGCTGCAAATCAACAGACCCCTTTTTACACAGATATAGACCTTGTAATTAATCTTCTTTTTTTAATCAATACACAACAACTCATTGTTTCTCCTGTAACACTTGAGTTTCCGCAACCCTGATCCAAGAGTTGGGCCCACTCTTATGATAAGGTGTTGCGTTCTTTCTATCTTTTTCTTCAGCACTGTGTTTTGTGTGACTTGTTAATTGATGTTACCATTACATTATTAGTGTGGATATTTTTCATTTCTGTAGTTTATTTATTTTTGTTACAATGATATTTGTGTTATAGATTAAACCTGTGGTTCACAACAAACCATGTGCTTGTATCTGCATATACCTTGCCATTAGTCTTGAAATAAATAATGCCCTCGGGTTGATAATTTATGTAGGAAAAGGATTGAATCTTGATCATATCTGGACACCAACATTTTGGCACTATTGCCAGGGAAAGCTAACAAGTGCAAGAACAGGATCTGCAGTAGATCTCAGAGTCAATCTCTTGTCTTGAGGTGGGAATCTATTGCCCAGCTTCAAGTCCTGAGCATAAGTGCTTTGTATTTTCTTTTTTCTTTCCTTCTTTCCTGTTTCTTGTATCATTTTTTTTATGTAAAAATTTAAACCCTCATCTTGGGGAAGGTGTTTTATAAAACCTTTCCCTAAGTCTTGGGCGTAGTTCGGTTTTCTTTCTTGTTGTTTTAATTTTTCCTGTTCTTCTTTTTAGGGGCCAATTTCTCATCCTGGGGAGGGTATGTTATTACTCTACTCCAGGTACTGAACTCTGATTTCGTTTCTTTTGTCATTTTGTTTTATTTCCTGTGAATCTCTTCTCTCATCCTGGGGAGGAAGTTATCTTTTCTACTTCGGGTCCTGAGCTATTGATTTATTTTCTTTAATGAACCCTCTCCACAATTTTTATGAATAGAGATCCGAACAAGTGGGGTAGAGGAAGACCCCCAAAGAAAAGGAAGGATTTGGGGAGGAAGACGTATATTCAGGAAATTATTGAAAAATCTAGATCTGAGGCATCATCTTGTGTTGTTTGTAGGGTTAAGATTTAGACAAATTCTGAAGGGAAATCTGTGGAGAAACCAGTGCCATCCACGGTACCAGAAGATGTTCCATCTACAGTAGAGGGTTTAATAAAAAAGTTACCAGTGGAAGAGAAACCCTTATCAATAGCAGAAGGGGAAGAAGTGGCAAGTTAGGGATCAAAATAATTGAGCAACTCTAACTGGGTAAAAGAACCCCAAAAAGGGTTTTCATCCCCAAGAGACCAAGGCAGCGCTGTGAAAATTCCTGTTGCTGAGTTAGGTGATTCTAATCTGGTAAGGGAATTTTTGAAGGACTGTGGGTCACCAAGGGACCAGGGAAGTGTGGTGTGACCATATTCAGCTGGATCACTCTAGATACCGACTATGAAACTAACCTAAATTCCAAGTGAGTATTGGAAGATCTTTATGGCACTTGTAAGTTCATCCATTAATTTTCCTATAGAAAATGTTATAGGTGATGCACCAATGAGACCCATACCTTTGACAACTTTGCCGAGTTTTCATGGGCTCTCTTTGAAGGACTCTGACACCTGCTCAGAAATTGAAAATATTCCATGCTACCCTAAGGGGACAACCCTGAGATGGTTTATGGGCTTAGGGGGAAGCACGATTACTTCATGGGACGAAATGAAGAAAGCTTTCTTGTAAAAATATCAAGATTATTGCAAGTCTCGTGACATCAAGGAGGAAATAATTAAATTTTCACAGAAGGAAGATGAAAATATGGAGGACTATGTAGAACAATTTAAATACATACTGCAGAGGTATGGACACAGTGACTTGGACAAGGACATTTTAAAGATCATCCTTCTTAGAGCACTTAGAGAGGACTCTCTGAAACTCCTGAATATAGTGGGTAAAGGAGATATTTCAAAAGATAATTTCGAAACTATCTGTGATTATTGTATCAAATGTTCAAGGGGGGCTGCTAGAAGTGGACAGGGTATTCGGTCGTTAAAGACCTCCGGTGGAGGGGTCACAAAAGTAGAGATTGGAAATATGTTAGATAATTTGAGGAAAAATATCCTAAGTATGATATCAACCCAAATGAACACTCTACAGTAAAAACAGAAGCAGATGAAGCTGGAGAAAACCATGGCCATATTCTGCCCTCAGTGCAAAAAGAAACGCCCCTTGAAGAATGCCTGCTGAACCAGTGCATGTCCCTCCTTGCCCGAGCTGAAAGCTATTTTCCAAGAAGCAAGCAAGGAAAGCCCAGTGGACCAGCTATATTTCATGGGGCAGAAGAAACCATGGCATCCTCGACCACTGACGATGAATCCAGGTATGTTTCAGGACCCATATGAGTATTTTAATAATTTTATTATGGGTCCCCAATCTTCACCATTTTCAGCCATGTGGCCTCAATAGCAATATCCCCCTTGGTAGCAATGGGTTCCTCCACCCATTCCAAATCTTTCATGGAATCAGACTTGCCATGGAGCCCCTCCCACTGAACAGTTTCCTCAGCCTATGCCTCAACAACAACTTTAGTTGCCTTCCAATGTGCCCCTAGGAAACCCAGCCATTAGACCTCAGCTCCCTCTCCAGCCCAACCCAAATCCAAATAACAAAGGGGTTCAATAGACAGAAATGTTGAACCTTCCATCCTACAGCATTTCTACTGCAGGGCTCAATGAGATAAATCTAGGGTCTAGTCGGGTAGTAAATGCACCTTCACCCATTATCACAGAACAATTTGACTGTGAAAATATAGAACCAGAAAAAAGAACAGTGAGGGAGAATGTAGATCAAAACATAATAAACCAGACACCTCCCCAAGTTGTTCCTAATCAAGGTCATTTAAAATTTCCCACATATCCTGAAAGATTGACCTTGAGAAATCCAAACCCTCAAGAAGAATTTTATTTTCTATGGAAACTACAGAATATTTTTTTCAAATTACCTCTTTTACAAGCTATGAGGGATGTACCTATTTATTAAAAGACTTTGAAAGAATATTTCTCAAAGAAACCAGGTAGAAAACCTAAGGATCAAGTAATTGTGCATGTAATGGGCAGACTATCTGATATCATGTTAGGAAAAATCATGCCTATAAAATACGGATACCTTGGGAACCCGATTTTAACAGTACAAATTAATGGAATTGAAATTCCAAATGTACTGTTGGATTTGGGAGTAGCCATCAACATTATCACTACTGAAACAATGAACACACTAGGACTTGGAAAAATTAAATCAATCCCTACTATCTTGGAACTTGCAGATAGATCTACAATTAAAATAGTAGGGAAATTAGAGGATGTGATCATTTTAGTAGATTCATGGAATTACCCTATAGACCTCCTTATATTGCAGACTCAATCTTCAGTGGGTGGCCACCCATTGATCCTAGGAAGACCCTGATTGGAAACTGCAGATGCCTATATAGGATGTCGGTTTGGACATATGATCATATCAAATGGGACAGTTATGAAGGACCTCAAGCTTTATTCTCCTACGAAGCCAAGCTCATCTAAACAATCATCAACTAGTCAGAAACCTCTACCTATATAATAGCTTGAGCCTGAAAATGAATATGTTAGACTAGTTCTCACTATTGGCCAGGCCCTTCGATTTAAAAAAAAAGACTGAAGATGATGCCATTAACGCCTTCATTAATGATTCCAGTTATGTTCCCGATCGAAATCAATATATTCTTGAATCTACTATGAGCTGTGAGGCACAGGAAAAAATGGAACTAGAAGATGATATGGAAGATATTCCTATGACCCCATTCCATGATAGTACTCCAATCGAATTTGAACTAGGGAAAACACATAATATCAATCCGAACCTGTCTTAATCCCAAACCAAACAACTTTTGAAACTCCTTCAAGAACATCAAGAATATTTTGCCGAGGAATATACCGACATGAAGGGTATCTTTGCTAGCTTATGCACTCATCATATTTACATTAAGGAAGATTTCCTCCCTATAAGACAACCTAAATGGAGGATGAACCTTGCTCTCAAAAATATTGTTAAAGAACAATTACAAAAATTGTTGGATGTAGGATTCATTTATCCTATCTTAGGTAGCCAATGGGTATCCCTGCTAGTTATCGTTCCAAAAACGAATGGTAAATGGCAGATCTGTGTAGATTACAGGGAATTAAATAAGGCAACACAAAAATACCATTTCCCTTTGCCATTCATTAACCAAGTCCTGGATACCTTGGATGGAAAGAAATTCTTCTCCTTCCTAGATGGATTCAGTGGATATAACCAGAAATAGATAGCCCTGAAAAGACCAGGATAAGACAACTTTCACATGCCCATGGGGAACCTTTGCATATAGGGTCCTTCCATTTGGCATGTGTAATGCTCCTGCTACTTTTCAGAGGGAAATCTTGGAAATTTTCTCTAATTTGGTCAATGGTAGTGTGGAAATATATATGGATGATTTTACCCCATATGGGAATTCATTTGAGGAGGGATTGGAAAATTTGGAGAAGGTACTCAAAAGATGTGAACAGACCCACGTATTGCTGAGTATAGTCAAATGCCATATGATGAGGGAAGAAGGAGTATGATTGGGACATTTTCTCTCAACTGTTGGAATTCAAGTTGATCCGGCTAAAGTAGAGGTAATATTACATTTTCCGGTACCCAAAACACCCACACAGGTACGTAGCTTTCATGGTTGTGCTGGTTATTATAGGCGCTTTATAGAAAATTTTGCTAAAATAGCACATCCATTATTTCAACTACTAACAAAAGATGAAAATTTTTTGTGCACAGAAGATTGCGAGACAGATTTCACGAAAATTAAAGGGCTGGTGTGCATGACCCCAATCCTTCGAGGAATTGATTGAGAATTCCCATTTCACATACATACTGATGCTTCTCAGATAGCAGCAGGGGTTGTTTTAGGACAGCAAGTAGAAAAAGCACCGTATGCAATTTATTACGTCAGCAAGAATTAAATTCCTGCTGAATTAAACTATACAGTAACAGAAAAATAATTCTTAGCTGTCATTTATGTAATCAATAAGTTACGAGACTACATCACCAGGTATTCTACCATTTTCCATACTGATCATGCAACAATCAGGTATTTGATGAACAAACCCATTACTCCTGGCCATGTTACGAGATGGTTACTATTGCTTCAAGAATTTGATATTACAATAGTAGACAAGCTAGGAAAATATAATGTAGTAGTTTATTTTCTATCTAGAATGGATAATGATGATGAATGCACGCCAATAGAAGACAGTTTCCCTGATGAACATCTTTTTGCAGTATCTACTAAACCTCTGTGGTATGCAGATATTGCTAATTATATTGCTACAGGGAAAGTGCCTCCTCATTTTTCATATAGGGAATAGCGAAACATTATTCATCATAGTGTCCGATATTCTTGGATGGCAGGGTAAATTTTTCATACAGGAGCAGATAAGCAGATCCGGTGCTATGTGTCTAAAGATGATATCTATGAAATATTGAAAGCTACCCATGATGGCCCTTGTGGAGGGAATTTTTCAGATAAAAGAACATGCCATAAGGTGCTACAAATGGGATATTACTAGCCTTCCATTTTTCATGATGCTCAGAATTATGTTAGAAGGTGTGATAGTTGCCAACGTATGGGGCAGCCTAGTAAAGAAAATGAAATGCATTTGTAGCCACAGCTAGTTCTCAAACCTTTCGAGAAATGGGTTATTGAATTCATTGGACCATTTAACCCACCCTCCCAGAAGAAAGTCCACAAATTGGTCGGTACTGATTATGTTACTAAGTGGGTGAAAGCCAAAGCAGTTGTGAAAGCAACAAAACAAGAAGTCTCAGATTTTCTATTTGAAGAAATTTTTGCTCGGTGCGATACTCCAAGAGAGGTTGTTTCAGATGGAGGAGCACAATTCACATCACACAAGATAGCAAAGCTTATGCAAATAAATGGGGTCTGTTAACCATCCATAATTTTGATATATTCAAATGATGGCTAAAACAGGTCTTTTAGCCTTCAAGAAACAAATTTGAAGCAAATCTATGACTTCTTGAAGTCTACTGTGTTCAATATCCTTCATAAGACCCATCTCATTGCTATCTTCACTCAAAATCCTCGACGAATCCCTACTGTCTCAAGGAAAATCTGTTTTAGACGCATTATCCATTATTTTCCCTCTGTAAATCCATCATTTATCCCTCATTCTATCAAAAATCCCCTTTAAACCATAAAAATCCCTTAGAATGGTTTAAAAACCCCTTCATTGCACCCATTTTTCCAATTTTTACCCTCCATGTCCTTGTAAATCCTTTAAAACCTCATAAAAGTCCCTTTCTTTAGTTTTAAACCCCTTCTTTATACCTATCGGAGCCCCTCAAAAAGCTTTAAAAACTTATATTTTTAACCCTTTCTGCTCATTTTTTATGCATAAGGCTTTAAGCACCTTTCGCCTAAACCCCTGGCCCCGTTTCTGCCATATGAACCGGTCCTATGACCAAGCGCTAAGCCCCCATCGGCTTATCGAACTTCGACAATTCCCATTCCTTCATTCCCAAACTTTTCTTTCGTTGATGGATTTCCTTGCCGATAAAATTCTGACTGTCGATCTTTCTCAGACCAGACAGTCATCGGTTTTCCTCGCTCCATCGGTGCATAATCCATCGCACTTCGCTTCATCCATGTCCCCATTCCCAAGTTATTTTTAACGCCGATATGTAAAACCTCGATTTTATCTTGACCGTAGATCTAGAACCCCTTGATCTAACAGTCTACGCTTCTTTGCATCGCCGCCCTTCCTCCTAATCATCCTCTACTGAATCCTCTTTACGAAAAGATGTACTTAGTTAATCCTCAAGATCTAACGGCCCTTGTTTCCCCTATCATCCGTTCTCCTGACCCCATCCATTACCCCTCTACTTCCCCAATACAATCTTAACCATCGATCTTGCTGAGCCAATGGTTCCCGCTTATCCTCACCATTCAAATGCCTCCCAACAAACTTTCACCCCACGCCTCTCAACCCGTCGCACTTCCTCTCAACCATTGATCTGGATCCCATAGATCTAACGGCCCACTGTCATATTTGCACCATAATTCAATTTAAACCCTAGTTCTGACTTCTGCCATGGGTTTTTCCACCTCCGTTGCATTCATCCTCCTTTGCACAGCTCCTCCACCATCCCAATGCCTGTAAAAGTAGTTAAATCAAAAGAAATCAATATTGTATAATTGTTTTTTGTTTGGTTGCAGGTTTAGTGGTGGAAAGTTAAAATAAAGTCATCCCACAACAAAATTAGTTGCAAGGCCTAGGGTGACGATCCTCTGGTGCTCAAAAAACACTGAAAAGGGATAAAGAGGGTTAATTCCATGTTTTGACCAATGTTTCATGGGCATTGGTAACACAGTGAGAACTCCAGTGCAAGACACCTATACACAACAATCAGATGAAGACCAAACAGTGAAGATCAGAAAGGAGATTAAAGATAAAGGATTTAAGCAATAAGTTGAAGATTAAGAGCCCTAATCCATAGTTTCAAAGGATAAAGCATGAAGACAAACAAATGAAAGATATTTATACAGTCAGCGAAGGACAAAATCAAAGATGATCCGAGAAGGTTTCAAAGGGACTTACAGCATGATTTAAAACCAAATCAATGTTAAAGTGCTGAAGACATACATATCCAGACAAACAGCCTTCAATGCTATATTTTCAAGGCTATTTATTTCTCCGGAGATCAAAAAGACACCTGTGGCCTACTTTCCCTTCAAAGACATCTTGACAGCCATTTGGATGACTGAACCTCTTTAAAAATTGTCAGGGTAGTTATTATAAATGCATGGGAAAGCCCCAAAACCCACTCTTTCACCTAACTTGTCCCAGAAGCCAAGAGAGAGTTACTACAGTAAGAAAATATCACATAAGAGGCATACTTCAGAGTTATTACCAGCCTACCAGATCTGCCTCAAAGTCAAACAAAAGCAACTAGAGTGGTTCAGAAGTTAATATAGCATTCACTCAGTAGAATGGAGCATCTGATTCACATCTATTCTTTCTTAAATGATCATTAAGACAACTTCTTTCACTTCTCCTCCTCATTCGCCTATAAGTACTCATTGAGGATTCATTGTAAAGGGTTGGAAAATTGTTAATTGTTGAACTCTTATTGTGTAAGATTTGCTGAGTAGTTGTAATATAGTAGGCTGGGAAGAGAAGTATTGGAATGTATAAAGCCATTGGACTTAAAGTATGTGACTAGTCTTGCACATCAAATAAACAAGCAGATTCATAGGATCCTAGTCTATATTATTGGTGATGTTTTTCTTACTGTATTTTTTATTCTCCTGATGTTTCCATATTGTCCATTTTCTTTGATAAAGAAAAGGAAATATAGATTAGGATTTACTTCGAAAGTACCCCAAGTCTGACTGATAAGCTTTATCTTTATGTTTTCTTCTAAATGTGTGTTTGAGAATGAATCAATAGAGTATAACCAGTTAAGGAATGTTGGTGAGCCCATGTCTTGCAGTGTAGAACTTGAGATTATATTCGTGAATGTTCTTGAAAGGTTTTCTAAGTAGAGTTGAACTAGGGAAGTCTATGGTTAGCCCTGTCTTCTAGTTCCTTCTCCAACAACTAGCTTTTAAAAGTTTCCTTGAGATTATGCCGAAAGCAGGATAGGTTCAAAGTCCTTACTTGATCTTAGGCTAATTTTTATGTTTATCTTAAATTTTTTCTACTTTATGAAGGAAGTCAAGAGGATTACCGGATTGTTGTCTTAGAAGTTGGATTTAGTAGGAGTATTTTCCAAAGAAGTCTATGGTTTGCCCTATCCTTTGGCTTGCTTCAAAACAATTACTTTGAAAGGATTTTCTTGTTTTAGTGAAGTTATAATGCTTAATTGATTTTAGCTTTACTTATTTTATAACATTTTTTGATGTTTGATACCACAACTTAATCTTAAAAGATATTTTGATATAGATGACTTGCCCCATGGACCACTCTTCAAACTTGTTGTGCAACTAAATCCTTTTGTGACTCCATAGCCTAATGGATTGATATTGTCTCTTATCTATCCTATCAGCTGAACCATTCTTTCAACTTACTCATACCTTTACCCTTCAAAATAATTCCTTATTTTGATGATATCCTACCCAACAAAAAATAAACAAATACCTTGAGCTTCATAACTAGCCTTATATCATATCATGAGCCTATAAGAATATCATTCTAAAACACATATAGAGAGATCCATCTATGAATCTAGGAGGGCTAGATCCTAGGGTTCCAAAGTGGTTCTAATGTAGGCCCTGCAATGTTTTTTCTTTCCAATCTTGCAAAATACGGGAACCTAATAGGATCAAGCACAGAGTGACATCTCCATACCATCCCCAAGTGAATGGACAAGTGGAAAGAAAAAATAAAACATTAGAAAATATTTTGACAAAAACTGTGGCATACCATCATCTGGATCGGGCTGAGAAACTTCCAAAGGCTTTATGGGAATACAAAAAAACATGGTGGAATACAACCGAGTTTTCACCATTCGAGTTGGTTTATGAGAAATCTCCGTTGTTTCCAGTTGAATTTGAAATCAGCATGCTCAAAACAGCTTTGGAAGTTGGATTAGATCTATTAGATGCCCAGAAACACCGATTAGCTCAGCTCAATGAACTTGATCAAATACATTCAATGGATTTCCAATGAACTACTATTATTCAGCAGTAGAGGATGAAATGGCACAATAATTTTATTAGAAACAAGGTGTTTCAAAGTGGAGATTGGGCACTACTTTATGACTCTCATTTTAAGGATTTTAAGGGAAAGCTTTGCACTCGGTGGATGGGACCTTATGAGGTGAATGCTGTATTTGATAATGGAATAGTCAGGCTAGTCGCAATTGACGATAAACGTACTTCCTTTATAGTCAATGGACATCACTTGAGACTATACCACTGGCCAACCTCTAACGATGCTTTTATTGAACAAATCTCTGAGAAATCTGGTTTGAAGGTTATAAATGTAGAGAATATTTCCTCTGCACCCTTGTAAAAATATAATAATAATAATAATAATAATAATAATAATAAAGAATTTTGTTCTATTTTCTTGTCTTTTTTTAGGAGCTATGACTAAGGAGTAAAAAAATCTAGGAATACTCATGTTGTTGTTACTTGGTTGCTGCTACTCCGATGCTGCTACACCAGATGCTGTTACTCGGTTACTGCTACTTATGTTATTGTAACTTGGTTTTTGTTACTCTGATGCTACTACAATGGATTTTGTTACTCAGTTGCTGCTACTCATGTTGCTGTTACTTGGTTGTTGCTACTCCGATGCTGCTACACTGGATGCTGTTACTTGGTTGTTGCTACTATGATGCTGCTACATCAGATGTTGTTACTCCGTTGTTGCTACTCATGTTGTTATTACTTGGTTGTTGCTACTCCGATGCTGCTACACTAGATGCTGTTACTCGATTGCTGCTACTCATGTTGCTATTACTTGGTTGCTGTTGCTCCGATGCTGCTACACTAGATGTTGTTACTCCGTTGCTGCTACTCATGTTGCTGTCACTTGGTTGCTATTAATCCGATGTTGCTACACTAGATGCTGGTACACCGGATGCTGTTACACCAATGTTGTTACATCAATGTTGTTACATTGATGTTGTTACACCGATGATGTTACACCGATGCTGTTACACCAATGCTGTTACATCGGATGTTGTTACACCGAATGATGTTACACCGATGTTGCTGCACCGATGCTGCTACACCGGATGCTATTACACTGATGCTGTTACTCTAATGCTATTACACCGATGTTGTTACACCGGATGTTGTTATACTGATGTTGTTACACCTGATGTTGTTACACCGATGCTGTTACACCATCCCATCATCTAGGCAGGCCATTAGGTATGCCTCATGTGACTCGTACTGATTTAATTAAATATCCCATGTGAATATTTTAATGCCATGGATGTCAAAATTTAAGTCGGGGGGGGGGGGTGTCCTCATGCAAGGACAATGTAATAACTACCCCATAAGTTGAAAATGACATCTCACTCATGGTACACCTTACAGATCACATCAATATGAAGTACCATCATTTAAACCTATTGGAATTCGTAAAATGTCTCATCTATCCTGTATGAGTAATTATTATTCCTATTCTACCACACTTACCATATTTTTTTATGATTTTTATCAGTTTTTGAGAATTACCAATCGTATTTACCGTTACCACCTATCCATTTTCACTATGTTGTTCCTCCATGCCCTAAACATGCCACTCTTTCTATTAAAACAATTGTAGCATATGGCACAGGCTGCTTGGCGCTCTCGCCGGATGATGGAAGTACTCTCTAACCATGGAATGGTGCGATTATTGGTCATGCATGCAATAAGTAGGTTTCGGGTTTCTTGGGAAGAACTCTGTGGATCCTCAAAAGAAGAGGTAGCAGCTATGGTCACTACTAGAGAAGAAGAGCCAGCCTCTCCGGCTAGTCAGGTGGAAGAGGAAACTTCAGAGGAAATCAATCAAGAGGAACCCAAGGAAATGGAAACAGAGATTGATCAGGAAGAGCCTGAGGAAGAGAAGATGATGATTGATCAAGAGGAACCTGAAGAAATGAGTATGGAGGAAGTAATCAGCAATGAGGACGAAGATGTTACACAAGAACCAGCCTCATTATTAAAAGACATGGAAAAGGAAATTAGAATGGAAGAGTTGATTAGTGACATGGATGAAGCTGTCACACAAGGACCAACTTCGCTTGAGGAATCCACAGAGGAAGGGATTATGGATGTTATGCAGGAAATTGATATTGTGATACAGTCGGCAACCTTTGCCAATGAAGAACAAAGGGATGGAATTGTAGACAAATAAATGGCAACTGATGATGTTTCACAAGAAAAAACATCATTTGCAATGATAAAAATGAATGTTGATACAATTGGGGGTGTTACACAAGAACCACCTCCAATTCGGCTGGAATAGGAGGAGTCGAACTGCAGAAGTGATGTTGGACCTCAAGAATTGGTAACAACCATGAAAACAAAGGTGATTCCTGAGGAAAAAGAAGAAGGAATGAGTCGGATGGTTGACACTGTTCCACAAGAACCAGTATCGACCCATGAAGAAGAAGTAATAATAGAAGGGCAGGAGGAAAGAAGGGAATTGAGCCAGGGAATCAACACTACTCCATAAGAACTAGCATTGACTCTGGTTGAGGTAGTAATGCATGAATTCCCGGTCAAACCCGAGAATGATGATGAGGGATCCGTTCCCTATTCTCCGTTCTAGTCCATGATGCCGAGAGGGGCAAGGGGATTTCGCTTGCCTAAATGGTTGGTGGAAGAAGTTTTCGTTCCTCCGGCATTAAAATTTGTTGACACAGCCAAGATCGGCCAAGACACTATTGAACCAGAACAATTCAAGGTTCACCAGGAAACAATAGTTCCTGTAGAAATATGGGAACACAGAGGGGTCGGTGAATTTGTCGGCCAAACAGCTAAAGTTTCCAAGAGAAATGTAGAAGAAGAAGGACCTATGGATCGAGGGCACGGCCAAGAGGGTTTGACGAAAGAATCTAGAGAATATTTCGGTAGCATTCCGTCGCTTTCTGAGCCTATCGTAGGTCTAGAACCTGAATTCGCTGTTAAACAAGAATGGGTTGAACAGTGTGAGGAAATAAGGTTATGTTACACAACAATTTTTCACCGTCCCTGCAATTCCCCATCCCGCACATTGGAGGGCTCATTCTGTGACCGGTGAGCAGTGACATAACTTGAAAACACTTTCATGGCATTCCCCTAAACATGTACTTTCATTGCCCTGAAGACAAATCCTTGTGAAAAACCCTAAAAATAGCATTTTTTGCATTGGCGCAGGTACACAGTTCAGCCCTCGCACCAAGGGAGAAAATCCTCCAAAGAGGGCGTGCCAATTGGCGCTCTGTCTCAGAGCCACACCCGTGCCAGGCTTAATGAAGGGTGTTTTAAAAAAAATAAATGGCGGAATATTGATCCCAACCAATTCCTAAACTGGTCTCTAATTTGAGTTGGGAGGTTGGCTTCGAATTTCCATGTAGAGGAAGTAGTTTTCCACCTCTCATGGAAGCTTCCTTGAGGATAGGGCCAATCCCATAATTGTAGGGATCACAACTCCCCTTCCTCCATCTATATAAGCTTGACATTTTCCTTTGCAAGCTAATCTCCAAGAGCCTTCATAGCCTAAGGAATGCTGCAATAGTCCTCATAGTGTCAAATCAATAGCAAGGAGATTGATGATCGAAGAGAGAGGCTTGTCCCCATTCCCGACAAGCTTTACCGAGACATATTCCGCTGACGACCCGCCAAAGGAAGATTTCAGCGTCAGAGCCAGGTTGTATCATCCTCTATTTCATTAATGATAAGTGACTATTGGTTATGGTTCCACTCATTTTGTTCATTATGATCATGAGTTGTGTCCTCTCTGACTAACACATAATTGTATATATTGGATTTTACGCTTGTGTTTGTTGTGTTTCTTGCATGTACAGGTGTTCGATCGCGACGAGCATGAGGATTTTGATATGATAGAGCAAAGGAATGGGAGTGCTACCTTCTCTACAAAAAACAACGTTGGATTCGAGGCAAGCCTTCTTTGCAGGTTGGTTTATTGCAATTAGGGACCTGCATCATAGCATGTTTTGATTGTTGCTAGACCCGGTCTGGGATAGTAGGGATTGCCTCTATCCGCAGAGGGGATTTACCTCTGCAACAGGTTACCTCTTAAAAAGAGGTACCAGCTAAAATTTAGTGAAACCATCAAACTAAAAGGAGAAGTTTGGATTTTGAAGAAGCAAGTTTCACGGCTAAAAATGAAGGTAAAGGTTTACAAATGGAGGTTAATAAAGTTGAAGGTTGAAGTCTCCACTGCAGCCACCCAGACCAACCCAATCAAATAATTGTTTGAAGGTCGGGAATTCGTATTGGTAGCCTAAATTAAAAAATGGTAGCTTGTAGAAAGCGACCACAAGAAAGAAACAGCTAGGGTTCGGGAGCAGGTTACTGGAGTTGTTACAGGGTAGATAGATCAATTAGACAAGGCTCGGCTGAATTAGGCCAAACAGAAGGCTAGGGTAGAAGAGTTGAGTTGGAAGAAGAAATTCAGTTGCTAAAGACAGATAAAGAGAAGATGTTCTCCCTAGCACAGCAGGTAATGGCCTGCAGACCTCCTGCACATAGCTATGCCTTATTCCTTCATGAGCAGTTTCTTTAATTTTGTCTTGAAAGTATATATAAGGAGGTTTGGTATGAAATTGAGGACCCCATTCAATTTCTCCATATTTTAAAAATTGATGATGTTATAGGACAACATTTAATGTGTGAGCTTTACATGCATGGGTATTATTTAAAGCATGATCAGTCCTTTAACCCCATTCCATTCGTGGGGGACATTCATTTAAGGGCTTTCACCTCCTACACCATTAATCAAATTAAATGGAGAAAGGCCTGGGATACATTTGAAGAAAATCAAGCCGGAAAACCATTAATGGTAAGAAGAGAGCATGGTCAGTCCGCAAACATTTACAATAAACATTATACCTTTCTACAGATTGAGGGCCGAAAGGAACACATGATGGAAACTCAGAAGTGGTGTGTTGACCTGTGTGTCGGCCAGATTATGACATTTTTCCAGGAAGCCCTGGATAGTTGTCAGAAAATATGGATGTTGTCTTCTTTAGCTGTCAGGGGAAGAGAACCATTTGGAGCTCCTAACTTTGCATGTACCTTGGAAAAAATGTCGCATTATGTGGCATGTATTCAAACCTATGGGGTTAGATGGATGGGATTGAGATTTTAGTTTCCCCTTTTATGGCCTCCAGCTAAACAATATACTCTTGCTTATAACGTTGAACCCAATTGGTGGAAAAACCTTGTTTTGACAGAGGGATACAAGCCACCACGATTAGATATGGCTATAGAATATGACCTTGAAGAGCTTCATGCTAATCACACTCAGTCCAACCCAGACCCGAGGAGATGATGAGTTGCATGAGGACATGCAGATAGATCAATCGGGGGGAGATGTTGCACACCAAATTTGTATACTTTCTTCTCTCATTTTTACCCTAGCTTTTTATCTCTTTGTGCCATTATTCATCTTAAAAGCATGAGGTAAAACCATTTCTCCTATCTTTTGTGGGATATTTTATTAATGATGTACTTGTCATGGAGGTTTTACCTTTTTATGTATTAAATCCTATATTTCTTTAGATTTGGCTACAACATGTGCGTTACGGCTACAAGACAAGGCACAACCCATCATTTTCCAGCACCTCCCTTATTTGCTGCTACAACGTAATAGCCATGGATGTACCAGTGTTATCTTTGGGCTTCTTATGGTTTCATGCTGGGCAATCCTGTTATCATTGTAACAATGTATATTTTTGTAACAATGGAGTTGTTGGGAGAAATTGGGGGATCTTAGGGTTACAGTATAAAGAAGCCTATGGGATGCGAATCAACGAACCCATTTTTACACAGATACAGACCTTGTAATTAATATTTTTTTATTAATCAATAAACAACAGCTCGTTGATTCTCTTGTAACACTTGAGTTTCTGGAACCCTGATCCAAGAGTTGGGCCCACTCTTGTGATCAGGTGTTGCGTTCTTATTTATGTCTTTTCCTTCAACACTGTGTTTTGTGTGACTAGTTAATTGTTGTTACTGTTACATTATTGCTGTGGATGTTCTTCATTTCTGTATTTTATTTATTACCGTTACAATGATATTTGTGTTATATATTAAACTTGTGATTCACAGCCGACCATGTGCTTGTATTTACATATACTTTGCCATTAGTCTTAAAATAACTAACGCCCTTGGGTTGATAATTTATGTGGGAAAAGGATTGAATCTTGATCATATCTGGACACCAATAGGGGTTTCCCTATGGAGAAAGTGGATAAGAACCCCAAGATGGACTCATATGTGTGTTCATCAGTAAAATATCCAAGGATGAAGGAAAGCATGGAAATCGCATGTCTTGAACATTTTGGGAATTTGTAGTAGAATCTGGGGGATTTAGCTTAGGAAATTCTACATGTGAAGGCATGAATGTTTGGAAAATCATGAATGTCTTGGGAAAATCTAGTCCAATGTACAGCTTCGTGAGGGCCTCTATGGATAAAGGGACTGCTTGAGGATCGGGCTGAAGTTGTAACATCTGGTTAATTGATTCAACATTAATGGTGAAAAACACTTCTTTAATGGCATTTACAATGGCTCTTTGATCAGGCACATAATGCTGTTGATATAACCTAATGACATCCTGGCATGGGTGGGTTAATGGGACAACATACTTAGGAAAATGGGATTCCCAGATATGGAATTCTTCTTCATTATCTAAGGATTTCTCATAGCACCAATTATGAATATCTAGCAGGTTAAATTCAACAATGGGATCTGTTATTTTGTAATCAACATCAACCAATGGAATATGTTCAATATCTATGATTGGGGGTTGTAAAGGATTGACAACAATAGAAGTCTTAGAAGTCATGGCAGGGGTTGGTTTAGGCACTTTGGAAGCTTCATGCTTGCTAGAGCTCTGTTTTTTAGGAATTTTTGGCTACTTCTGCAAGTTTAGACAGTTTGCAGAGGTATTTTTACTTTTAGCAGAGGCTCATTGGGTAAACAAGCACAATATGGTCTTTTCTTTTGGCTTTATTTCTAATTAGGTCTGTCAAAAAGGATTTATAGGCTTTTGAACTGGCTTAAAATAAGAAACAAGGGTTTCCTGAGTATTTTAATGAGAAATTGGGCTAAAAAGTCTGTTGAAATTAGGCAAAGAGGCTTAGGATACCTTCAAAGGATTTTCTGGCTTAATTTGGTGCTTAAAATGGTTCATCAAACTGTAAAAACTCACAAATTTCATCCAAAATAGCACGCAACTACAAAGCAGGGTTTCTGGAAAAAAATTGACAGGGTTTGACCTGTTTTTTGGGTTTTTTGACAGTTTCTTTTAATTGATTTTTAAGCTCTGAGTGTGTTTTTGTTCTTTTGAAGGTCTTTAAAATTGATTGCACACTCAAATTTTAGAGAAATACCTTTTTTACGCAGGTATTGGACTTCGGAACAGTTTCTAAGGTTTTTTGGAATAAAACAATAGCTTCTGCAAAGCTTCTGGAGCAATGTAAAGCTCCTTGGCGGTTTTCAATGGTCATAGGGAAAATTTTGCAAGATTTTTGGGCATAAAATGGCGAAAAAAATGATGTTTTTACAGTCAGGGAGGCTTGCACTAGCTAATGTGTGGAAAAGGTAGGAAATTAATGCATTTCCAATGTTTTGTATGTATATTAGGGCTAATGGGAAATGGCATTCAATTGCAGTCACATCGAGTGGGAATGGTGATTTCAGGATTCAAAGGATTGAAAACAGCCAGTGGTTACCACACGGCATTACAGTGGTAAGTGGTTTAAGGAATAACCCATGCAATCCAATAAGAAATGGGCACGTGGAGAAGAGATAGAATTACGAAGCCACCCATTTCACGCAGATTTTCCGTGGGGGTGATTGCGCTAGTTTTCTACGCGATAATGTGTTTTCATCGTTGGATCTGGGTTCGTTTGCAAACGACCCAAATTTTTTGGGGAGTTGCGTCGGAATGGGAGAGGGATAGGGTTTCATATCTGTGGCGGGAATGGTTTAATATTTATAAAAATATGTTTTAATAAAGTTTAAACCTTTGGCTTTATGTGATACGACGGATATAATATTTAAATCAAAACATTGCGAAATGTATCAATTATTCATATGCGAGCGCGGGTCTGATATTATATAGTTTTTCAACGTTTAAATAGTTGTTTAAAACTATAGGGGTGGGATATTTTCATATAGATATGTTCATACCAATGGGATAATTGGGCAGGGTTTTATATTTGGGCACATGAGATATAAAACATTGTTCTAAACTTAAAATAAAGGGTTTTGGGGGTTTATTTTAAATAAAAGGGAATTAATAACATATGGGTAGGTGTAGTTTACGAGTTTAATAAAATAAATTAGTAGTTAATATGAATAAGGGGATAGTGAAATGGAAACAAAATACATGTTAACTCTAAGTTAAGTGCCAAAAATAATGTATTGCTTATCTTTGTTGTATTAATTCACAGTAACTTAGGATACACTTTAACTTAGGATAAATGGATTTTTGAGGGTTTATGAATGATTTTTGAAAGGGAATGAGATTAGCTATTTATGGTTTAGATTTTACTAAGTAAAAATGGGTTTTTACTTAAGAAAAGGGAATTATGATTTATGAATGAAAGGTAGATGTTGATGAATGTGGGTCTAGTGTGGGAATTCAATATTTTTAACTAAGCAGTCATCGAGCCTTAGGTCTAGTCCCAACCAAAGTCAAAGAAATGATCTGATCATTTTTGACTGATAGTTTAGAATATTGAATATTTGGAGGGGAGGGGAAATTAGTGATTTTTACCCGATGATGCTTTATTACATGATTGATCAACTTGCTCTCTACCTACCCATCTTTATTTCTAACATTTTTACTTCTTTTTCATGGGTGCATTTAGGCTTGCAACCCTAAAACATTTTTCTTTCAAAGCATAAATCTATCTAAGTCTACCTTATTTCATCTGAGGGCTCAGATTAAATTGTTGAGCTCCTCATTATTCTCTACCTATCTACTAATTTTTCAAGTTTAAACTGTTTGGAAAGTCTTTATTCTCTATCTAAAACATTAAATTGAAAGCATGAAAAGTGAAGATTAAACTGTTTAACTG
This sequence comes from Pinus albicaulis, assembly GCA_034641835.2. Classification (NCBI taxonomy): domain Eukaryota; kingdom Viridiplantae; phylum Streptophyta; class Pinopsida; order Pinales; family Pinaceae; genus Pinus; species Pinus albicaulis. Next base: position 1,312,398,534 of record CM076574.1, read on the forward strand.
ATCATGGATTGTGGCATTTATTGACACTCTGCACATAATCATTATTCTTGCAGTAAAGTAAAAGTAGTGGCATTTGGACTTGCTCACTTTCAGATCTTATTTTATCTCTTTTTTTCTTTTGGGGTCTATATTTTTCTAAGTCCTTTGATCTTTCTTTTATGAAATTTTACCCTCGTTTAGGCTTTTTATTATTTTTCATTTTTTCAAAATATGGGAAAACAACTTGCAAAAATCAAGGTATGTACATATTTACAAGACTATCAAGGTCAATCAAAATTTATGAACCCTATTATTATAGGACCCTAACATTGTCCACGTTTATTTACTATACATGTCATTAATAATAGAAGAAGCTATCTTATTCCTGATGTTTACGTGTCAGTAATCTTGTATACATGTGTAATGATCATCATTTGAACATTTAATATTGTTTTTATGATGTTATGCATGATTTACACTAACGTATAGAACATATATATGTTGTACAACTTGGGCTTTCTGTTCGTTCTTTACTGATTTACAGAATTAAGAGCACAAAGTGTTGCAGGGGGTTTGCACCCCGTGGGATCTACTTCAACCAAGGGACATCTGAGTAAGTTCTGCAACCTGTAGTTTCTATTTATTAGCATAAAATTTGGTTAACTGAGTCCTTATTATAATGGCACGCCCCTGATATGTGAAGGTTAATCAACCCAAGACCTTTAGGGTAACAATTCTTGAAACAAAGATACACATATATTGTTTTAAAGTCCAATTCGAATCCATTTGCAACAAGTTTTTATTATATTATATTCTCAAAAAAAATCTTCAAGATATGCATTTAGAGCTAAACCCAGTCATTACAAAATGGGCTATACAAAACTTAAACTCAGAACTTCATGGAAATCAGAAGCCTTCTATAATCACTGAGTTCACTCTTTATAGTTTCTTACATTCAAGGCTATCAACCAGATATTTCTCAGACACATATTCTTTCTTGATCTTGTTGTTTCCTATCATAATAAAAAATGATACGATATAAGTGTATCATATTAAGAGCACTACTATTCAAGACTAATAACAACAAAGACATAAAAATAAAACAATACTTAGTTGAAATAGAGATTTCACCCAATTTTACAAAATAACTGAAACTAAAAAGGAAAAGTAAATTAAAGGCCACATGGGCCTGATCCTCCCATATTTAATGAGGATGGAGAGGAGTGGTAGAAGGACCCCAGCTACATGGATGCGTTGCAGAAGTGGAAGAGATAGAGTTCCAGGACGGCTGAGGTGGTAGTTGCTGTGAAGTAGATGGAGTTGGTGGATGTGAATATTCATAACATATTTTCCATCTAATTTCCATAGGAAAAGGTGCAGAGCTAAAAAGCTCGAACAATGCCCAAAGCTGAGTCAACTCAGTGTAATCAAGGTGAGTAGCAAGTAAGGAGGAAGAATTACTTGTGTAATGCTGCCACCAAGGTCTCAGCCTTCAAGCGAGAGGTCTTCTCTAGTGTCAAATATTCCTTACACTTGATCTTAGACAACTTATCATCATAAGTGGTACAGGGGAGCAATGCCCATAACTGATCCCAACATTGGGGGAAACCGGGTTCCACTAACTTACCCCATTCACGATCAGAGATCTCCACTCCATTTGTCATGAGTGATAAGTATCCCGATGACTTTACCCATTCTTCATCTCTTTGAATCATTTTGGTTGACCACTCTGCACATGCCTAGTTCTTTAGAGGGGATTTCATTGATGTACTTGATGTATCTCTTCGCTGTCACTACGTTTTCATCTCCTTCCCTCCAAATTTCCTCCAACCATACCTTACAATCCCGGATGGAGTTATTCTTATGATTTTCCAATGTGATGAGCTCTTAATGCTCTCTCACCTCTGCTATAATATCTATCCAGATTATTTTCCTGGCTTCCACTAATGACATATTACCTTTAATTTGTGCCTTCAAATGTTTGATTGACCTCTTGTGCTCCTGTGCCTCTTTGCAAAGGGTCTCTACCTCTTTCTGTAGGGATGAGACTATCTTTTGGTTTTTTGAGTAGGCTGCCTTGGCTTTGTTTAGGAGTCACCGAGTGGTATGAGCTTCATCCTCGGAAATATTCAGGTCCTCCAGAGCCTTGGTTAGATGCTCTGGAGCACTTTGAGGGTTCTTTGGTACCTGCACTAGACATAGATAGCTATCATGAGCCTGTTGTAGCTCAAAATTTCTCCTTTAATTTTACATTATCCTCCTCTCTCTGAGAAAGTGCCACATCTCCTTGAGACAGTGCCTTAGTAAGGACGTCCTTCTCCTTTTCGACTTTGGCTAGCTCTCCTATTTGGATATGTTCTCAACAAGGGATGTTTAGCCTGCATCGTAGATCGTACACTTCCAACTCGACTTTGTGCAGAATATTCTGTATTGTTGAGTTAGGATTGACTCCTTTACCTCTTACCTTCTTTTTGCAGTCCTCTAATTGAGTGGCGAGATCCTTCACACTTTCTATTTCCATTTGTAGAGTGTTCTTAATTTGAGCGAGTTTCCTCTCAGCTTTCTCTAGGGCGATGGTGTGTTTTGGCACCTATATGTGCAAATTTTCCTTGATGGACTTATGAAAATTCAATTTGTCAGATAATGGGATGGAAGCCAACTCCAGAATCATTTATAAGGCTTTCTAATTGGATCTCGGGGGTAGGGGATGAGAGGCCAAGTGTTGGCCAACAACTATAAGCTAGTCCTTCTCCACATCTAAGGCTATAGTGAGACTAGCGTGATGCTTATCCACAAACTAAGCCAATTCTGCTCTCAATTTCTCTCTTGCAGATTGGTTCTTCACCTCAATATGCTCTCTTATTTCCTCATTACCCAAAGTGAAAACCTATGAGATCTCTAAAGGTTTCGAAGAGGAAGAAGAATCATAGGAGAGTTGATCCTCCTCCTCCTTACCCTTCAGTTCTTTGTTTCTTACCAAGGTGATCCTCCTCTTCTTCATTTGTGAGTTCTTGGTCTGTCTGGTGGCTCTCCCTTTCCTAGATCTCCACTTCACCATGTGCACTGTATCCTTTTCCTTCGACAATTGGGGATTTGGTATCCATCTATGTATCCAAAGGCCATGAATCATAGTTATCTTTCCATTCTATTAGATTCTTAGGTTCATACTCATATGCTGAAGACTTATTCTTCTTCTTTCTACACATGATGAACCCTTTGGGATCATAGTGCCATACATTTCCTCACGGTAAATTCATCTTCTGCAACAACCCCTCCACAGAGGGGAGTGCGTGCCTTGAATTTATAGTGAAATGACGTACGACATTTGGGAGCCTCAAAATATATCCCTTATTTTACGAGCACAAAGTGAGTTTGGTGAGCACTTAGGAATTGGTGGATAAACTCAAGGGCGAAAATTCTCATGGAAATGAACATCGAAATGTGGTAAGGAGGAATTTCGAAACCATAAACCTTGATCTCAGTATGATCTTCAAACATGTACCAATATCTAGCACAATATGTTTCATGGAATTAGAGCCATTCCTTTTTCTCAATGTTAGAACCTTGTAATTTACTGTATCACAAGGTGACTATTTACTTCTTCTTTACAATTTTTTGATAAAGTACATAGAATTCAATATTCAAAATATTTTCCAAAGCAAAAATCAAAGGAAATAAAGGCAACAAAGAGGCAAGGAGCAACATTGGACCATTAGCAAAGACAAAGGCAGCAACGAAGAAGTTAAGGCAGAAAAAACAAGCAAAGGCAGAGTCATGAACGTGATGGACAAAGTCATGAACGTGATTGGATCAATTCATGCACTTTGGGTCGAGTCATGAATGTTAAAGCAGAACAAGTAGTGAACGAGTCAAAATTCCATGAACAGAACAAGAAACTAACAGGAAAAGCCAAAGAAACAAAGTCGGAAATCCATAGCAAGGGAGTAGTGAGGACTGTTGGATCTAATCGATCAACGGTTGAGATTAAATCACCCATACACCCACAACAATTCCTTTAGTTTCATTTCCCTATCTTTAAAACCTTACCTTTCCACCTTTCCACTTCATTTTTCTTACCTGTTTAACCACTGTTTCGCATTGCAAATATTACAACTTACCTTTTAAGTGCATGAAATGTATTTGGTTTAACTTGCGATGCGGTCGGGCCCACCACAGAAGCTATGCCCCCCACTTCAAGCTACTTGAAATACATATTTTATAACATGAAACCTCATACCCTTAACATAGAAACTTTTTGACTTACGATTGCGATGTGGGTGGGGCCCTCTCTCCACACTTCGCAAGTTTTAGTATTTAACCCCCGTGCTTATAACTAAACTTCAATATTTGTGATTTTCGAGCTACGGTCTGGTCCCACCTTACCTACCATGTCACTTCACCCTCCCCAAAATTCGCACTTTGCAGGATTTAGAAAAAACCACCTACGTTTACTGCTAAACCTTAATTTTTACGGTCTGCGAACTGTGGTCTGGTCTCACCTTCCCTCCATGTCACCTCCTTCCTCCACACGCTTCGCACATCACACATTTTAGAGTTTACCTCTATGGATTCATTGTAAATATTTGTGATTGTGATGTGGTTTTGCCCCACCATAGTACTCCGATTACTGCAAGTATGTCACTCCTTTGCTATCATTCCCATTCCATTTCTACACATCATCATCCTCCTGCCATGTCACCTCCCACTTCGCATCGCATCGTTGATTCCTTTCCTTATATCATAAATTGAAAAACTTGTGAAATGCAATGCTTCTGTGGATGCAATGCGGTTGTAAGATAAAATCTAAATTTTTTTAGATCCAGATAAATGAGTTTTGTGCTATTTTTCTTTGAAAAAGGGTTAAAATGGCAAAGAAGGATTCAGGTAGTAAATTAAAAACCATAGGTCGAGTCAAGCAGCAAGGATCGTTCACACAAATTTTTTTTTTTATAACGAAAGAAATGGAAAAGGCAGCAAAGAAAATCACAGTCACTAATCGATGAAAAGTGGCTTCCCCTACACCAGAATTAATTACCCAATGCCCATATTTTGAAAAGCAGGGCCAGATGTCAGAGCCATCATTCGTTTCCTCTTCGGGATCTTCACATGCCACCTTCAAGCCTACTTTTGATTTACGAAGAGCCACCCGAGTTTTGCATTCTTCAAGTGTTACCAAAATTAATTCCACAGAAGTTTTTTTGTCAAAGAATTTATTTGTTCAAGCCTTGCATGGACATCCCTATTTAATTTTTCAATTTTTTGTAATAAATGAAGTTGGAAAAAGTAGATTAGGGCAACCGACTTGAGTTGTTTGTTAAATACTGCTTGAATTTCCAGTATCAAGGGTTGGAAAATTGGACCCTGTTGAAACTTTCATTGTAGGAAGTATTGGAACTCTGTAACTATTTGAGATTGGCATCAATAATAAGAGACCATTCACAGGATTCTTGAGGTATGTTAATGGTGATTTTTTTCCTCTGTATTAATGTTTTCCTCTATTTTTTCATGTTGTGCATCAATTTATCTGATTTCAAAACATAAAATTTAGATTAAGATTTTCTAAAAGAGAAACTTAATTCTGTTTGTGTTTCTTATCTTAATGTTTTCCACTGAGACCTAAATGCATAATTAAGAGATGGTTTTCTTTGCATTTAAGTTGAACCTTATTCTCCTTCTCCCATCTCATATTCACACTGCTAGTAAGATCCAGTCTACATAGTTAGCTTGCCCTGCGAATGCAATTTAAAAGTTGATGCAAAATTCTGCCTTTTTTGACTCCATAGCCTAATGGATTAATTTTTACAACTCTGTCTGTCCAACCACCCAATTAAAAAAAAAAAACCCATCACTATAACTAGCCTAATATTAACACTTATAATTATCAAGTTAAATCATAAAAGAGAGAGAGCCCTCTCTGAGTGTAGGAAGGCTAGGTCCTGGACTCCAAAGTGGTTTGATGTTTGTCGTTAGTATTTTAATATTTCCAGTCTTACAGATTATGAAGGGATAAAATAATGGAGACCATACTGGGGACTTATTGAAAAATCTTAATATTTCATCAGAACTCAGAAACCCCAGTCAAAACATTGTATGATTTGAGTATTTTCCAAGATTGGTATCTGGTTGTTGATGGTGGACAACAAGATAGACACAATAAATTTGAAATCATCCACCTGGTGACTCCCATTTAGATCAGTTCCATTCAAAGACTCCACTGGAGGAAGGACCTGAGACGTGACCAGTCAACCTAGAAAGTGAAAGTGTTCAAGCCCAAATTGGATTTAAGAGAGTGTTGTTCTTATCTGTAACTATGTTCTATCCTACTTTAACCCTGATCAAGAGTACACTGTTGACGTTTACACTGATCATTGGTAAATTATGGATCCTCAAGGAGCTAAGCCCAAAATTTTAGACCATGTACATACTTATATACCTATGCACATCTTGGATTCACTTGTGGAAAACCTAGTGAAACATGAGCCTCGGGCTTTATCTCCTACTCCTGCTAAATTACCACATGGTTATAAGCCTCTTGCTTTACTACCTATACCTGTAAAAGTCCCAGACAGATACAAGCCTTTGTTTTTTCCTCCTATCCTCCATGACCTCCCTACAAATTTTATCAATAATCTACCTAGATTTGATGGAGAAAGTGCAAAGTTCATTGCAGAAAAGCACATTCAAAATATTTAGGATTTTTTTGATCTGTTTGAGGTGGGAGAAGATGATTTGCATATCAGAATGTTTTCCCTATCATTGCAAGGTAAATTTAAAAGGTTTTTTAAAGATCTACCAGTTGCAAGCATTAGAAATTTTCATGAATTCACTCAAGTTTTCCTAGATAGATGGGTGGTGGTGGGAAATGTTTTTCTCATCATAGAAGAGTATAACCATTTAAAAAGATAGCTTGGGGAGATAGTACAACATTTTTCATTCAGTTTCAATAAGGTATACTATTCGATGCCTAGTAAGATAAGGTCACCCCCAAGATTATTTCTCTAGCACTACCGAGATGCATTTGACCCAGAGATGGAATTCTAATTAAGAGAAAGGGACCCTGCAACCCTGGAAGAAATGAAAAATATGGAAGTTGATGTGGAAGCCAACCTGCTGAATAGAGAAGCAGAATTAAAAGCAATAAAGAAGGACAAATTAGAAAAAGATAAAGTGATATCTTCGGAGATAAAACTAGAGATGTTGTCAAACACAATCAACAAAATGATGCATATGATTAGCAGGAAAGAGGAGCTTGTTGTTCAGATACCTCATGTCCCATTCGTTCCAGAAAATAAAAAAATGAGTGTACCCAAGTAGTTTGCAGTCCATTTTGGACACCCTAAAACAGAAAATGATTGTTTCATGTACTCTATCCACAACACAACTAAAGATGAAGTCCAAAATTAGAAGGAGGTAGGGAAATCCTTAACAAAAATGTACATGATAGATGACCTTGCATACAAAGGTAACCATCTAGAATATGATTATCAAGAGGAAGAATATAAGGTTGAGGTTGAAGCTGATTATTCGAAGCATCCAACACTATGTTCTTGGGATGAACAAACTCAGTGGTCACAATGCAAAGATGACAACCAAACTCTTCATGCTGAGCAATATTGTAAGAAAGAAAATGCAGAAAGTTGTTAAGTAAGTAAAAAGTGAATTCCTCTATCTTTTGCCTCACTCTTAAGAGAGAATTACAAGTGGGTTTCAAATAGGAAGGAGGAGGAATTCTCCAATGAGTCAGTTGAGGAAAAGAGGGATGATCCTGAACCTTTTTCATATCCAAAAATTCTCCCCCTGAGTTATCCTAAAATCACAGAATCTGAAATAGAGGAGGAACTAATACATATTGAGTCTTTACCTTTAGGTTTCAATTCATTTCATATTATGAAAGGGAATATGGATCACCTTATAGATGATAATCAGAGGAGAATATATCTCTCTCACCAATCAGATGAGGAAATCAAGGATGATAAAATATATGTTTTAAATCCAGGGGTTCATCCCTTGAGTTCTTTTGAATGTCAAGTAGAAAATGAAATCATAGAGTTTGAAACAAATGCTGCATTGATCTAGATTGACTCTCTACCTTTGTGCTTTAATTCATTTCAGATTATAAAAGAGAATTGGGATCACAGTCTGGTTGATAGTTATAAGAGAAAACATGAGGTCTCAGAAGAACCAACGCTACCATCTAAATAACCACATGACCCAATAGAAGACGCGTTGGATGGTTTCTTATTTCAAGGTCAATCTTCCTATGTTCATAATGCTATAAAAAGCTACTATGGTATGGATATGTTCAGACATTATTCCCCATTACCTGACCCAGTAGAAGTATTGACATAACATTCAAGAGGTAGCATGCAAACATGTTCTGAGTTGATAAAAGACCAGGACAACACATTTGCAATACCAAGGTATGAAGCTGAGTTGGCTGAGTTAGAATACCAAGAAATAAGTCAAGAGTACCTTGATCCAGTTGTTGTCTATATGGAGGAGGTGTTCTTTACAAAGCCAACATATATTTTTGGCATGTCAGTGGTTTTGCAAAGGTACCAAGATCCATGTAAACAAGATCAGGTCGGGAGTTTCTATCAAATACCAGTGTCACATTTTTCTTTGAACATGGTGAAGAGAAATGAAAGAACAAAGAGATTATAACAATTGTTTAAATGTCTACACTTGCATTATTGTATTGTTTCGAGGGGCATACATTTTAGTAGATTAGGGTAGGTAGGGGTGAAAATAAGCTCAAGAATCTGAGCATCTTTCAAACCTTAGTTTTAGACTGATTTTCATTTTTAGATCAGTGTGTTTCAGACTTTAGTTTCAGTATAGATCTGATCTCATCATTAAAGTTTTTAAGGTGAAGTAGTATGTTCATCTTGATGGATTGCAGTGGATAAGTTAAATTGTTGTTTTTGTTCATATTTCAGTATGCTAATAATCTAGTTGGCCAAGCATGTGGTCTAATTTTATCAGTCAAAGTCAGGAGGGAAAATAAGCTAGTTTTACAGTCACTAAGTTGCCTGATAGATCAAGATATGAGTTGTGGAATTAACCAATGGATCAGGTCACTAGTCTACGGTATTCTTGACACCTCCTTAAGGAGATTCCATCCCTAGCTAGAGCCATTGTTAGAACCCTATAATTTACAGTATCATAAGGTGACTATGTACTTCTTCTTTGCAAATTTGTCATACTATACATAGAAGTCAATAGTCAAAATATTTTCCAAAGCAAGAATCAAAGGAAACAAATGCAGTAGAGAGGCAAGGAAAAACATTGGACCATTAGTGAAGACAAAGTCAGCAGAGAAGTAGTTAAGGAAGAAAATACAAGCAAAGGCAAAGTCATCAATGTGCTGGGTAGAGTCGTGAATGTGATTGGATCAAGTCGTGCACTTTGGGTCGAGTCGTGAATGTTAAAGTAGGCCAAGTAGTGAACGAGTCAAAATATTCCACGAACAGATGAAGAAAATAACGAGCACAACCAAAGAAAAAAAGTTTTAAATCCATATCAAGGGAGGAGTGAGGACTATTGGATCTAATCGATCGATGACTGATATTAAATCATCCATTCAACTGCCACACTTCCTTTCATTTCATTTCCCTGTCGTTAAAATCTTACCTTTCCTCCTTTCCACTTCATTTTTCTAATTTACCTGTTTAACCACCATTTCAAATAAAAAATATTACAACTTACATTTTAAGCACCCACAATGTATTTGGTTTAACTTGCGATGCAGTCGGCCCCACCACAACAGCTACGCCCCCCACATCAAGGTTGTTGCAATATATATTTAATAACATGAAACCTCATACCCTTACCATAGAAAGTTTCTGACTTACGATTGTGATGTGGGTGGGTCCCTCTCCCCACACTTCGCAAGTTTTAGTATTTAAATCCCGCGCTTATAAATAAACTTCAAGATTTGTGATTTGCGAGCTGCAGTCTAGTCCCACCTTACCTGCCATGTCACTCCGCCCTCCTTGCAATTCACAGTTCGTAGGATTTAGAATTTACCACCTCTGCTTATGGCTAAACCTTAAGTTTTACGATCTATAGGCTGTGGTCCAGTCCCACCTTCCATCCACGTCACCTCCTTCCTCCTCGCGCTTCACACATTGAACATTTTAGATTTTACCTCTACAACTTCATGGTAAGGATTTTCGATTGCGATGTGGTTTTTCCCCACCATAATACTCTGCTCACCGTGAATACGCCATTCCTTCACTATCCTTCCCATTCCATTGCTCCACGTCATCCTCATCCTGCCACATCACCTCCCACTTCGCATCGCGTCACCGATTTCATTCCTTATATCGTAAATTGAAAAAATTGCAAAATGTGATGATGTCACAGATCTGATGTGGCTCCAAGATAAAATATAAAGCTTTTTAGATCCAGGTAAATGCGTTTTACACTGTTTTTCTTTGAAAAAGGGTTAAAACACAACAAATAAGGATTTGGGTTGCAAATAAACACCATAAGCCGAGTCGGGCAACAAAGAGCATTCATGCAGAATTTTTGTGTTATAATGACAGAAATGGAAAAGGAAACAAAGCACATCGTAGTCATTAATCAATGAAAAGTGTCTTGCTCTGCACTAGACTTAATTACCCAACACTGATATTTTGAAAATCAGGGCCAAATGTCAGAGCCATAATTCGTTGCCTCTTTAGGGTCTTCACATGCCACCTTCAAGCCTGCTTTTGATTTACGAAGTGCCAGTTGAGTTTTTCATTCTTGAAGAGTTACAAAAATTAATTCCACAGGAGGTGTTTTGTCAGAGAATTTTTTTTGGGCCTTGTATGGCCATACTTATTTAATTTTCAGTTTTTTTTAATAAATGAAGTTGGCCAAAGTATATTATGGAAATTGACTTAAGTTGTTAGTTAAATACTGATTGAATCTATAACATCAAGGGTTGGAAAATTGGACCCTGCTAAAGCTTACATTGTGAGAAGTATTGGAACTTCGTAACTATTTGAGTTGGGCATCAATAATAAGCGACCATTCACAGGATTCTTGAGCTGTGTTAATGGTGATTTTATTGCTTTTTATTAATGTTTTCCTCTGTATTTTCATGGTGTGCAACAATATATCTGATTTGAAAACAAAAAATTTAGATTAAGATTTGCTAAAAGAGCACCTTGATTCTTCTTGTGTTTATTATCTTAATGTTTTCCTCTGAGACCTTAATGTAGAATTCAAAGACGGTCTGCTCTAAGTTTAAGTTTAACCTTAATCTCCTTCTCCCATCTCATATTCACACTTCTAGAAAGATCCATTCTGCATAGTTAGGTTGCCCTGTGAATTCTCTTGAAAATTTGATGCACAATTCTGCCTTTTATGACTCCATAGGCCAATGGATTAAGTTTTATAGCTCTTTCTGTCCAACCACCCAATCAATCAAAAAAATAACCCCCATCACTGTAACTAGCCTAATATCAAAACTTATAATTATTAAGTTAAATCATAAAAGAGAGAGAGCCCTCTCTGAGTCTAGGAAGGCTAGGTCTTGGACTCCAAAGCGGTTTGATGTTTGTCCTATTTCATTTTTTCTTGTCAATATTACAAATTACGGAGGGCTAACACTGAGGAAAAATCCTAGGCAGGGGGTTCTCATGTACAACTATATAAGCTCTGGACATGAAATCCTTGATGAATTTCGTGTACCCCTTTCCCTCGGGGTGCTGGCGAACTGACTGAGTCCATTCAAAAATGGATTTTGGCTCAAATTTTCTCATGGAGAATTTTTCGAGGCCTAAACCCTTGAACTTGTCTACATGGTTGAATATGAATAGGTAGAACACTAGGGAGAAGTATCTTAAGGAACTAAGGGACGACATGTCTTGGAACCGAGATTTAATAGCTAAGGCTAGGAAGGTGGGGATGTCCAGTAGAACCCCGGGTTGCATCATGAGCCATAGAAACTCTAGGCTAGCCTTGGTTACCCTATCTGCATTTTCTAAACCCAAAATTCCCGAGATGATCGCTAGGATGGGCTATATGGTGTCATGAAATAGGGACAGTGGAATAGTCTCTATAGGCGGGAGAGCAGATAGGCAGGAATCAGTGATGAGATCAAGGAAACCCCTTTTTTTTTCCACAGGCAAGTTTGAGAAGTGACAAGAGAGAGTGACCTCAGTGAATTCAACTCTCTTGATCAGAGGGGTAGGATAGGGCATTTATGATGAGTTTATGGGTAATTTTTAGGAATTTTACCCCATGAGCGAAGAGGAAAATATCCTTCCATTCAATGTAGGCATCGACGAGCCAGGATGTGAACCTAGGGAAGGGATGGATTGTCGAGGCAATTTGGTAATAGAGCCCTTAATCGAAAGCTCTTAACAAATCCTCACCCCATCGCTTAAAATATAAGAGCTCGGTCTTCATATGGCCCTCATTGAAAGGGTAAACTGTGCTGAAGAGCTGGGAGTGGGCATCCATGAGTGTTTTGGGACTGAGAGAAATCCTAGATTCATTATCTTGCGGGGTTTCTGGGGCAAAGCACTTCATTTTTTCCATAACAATTTGAACAAATAGTAAAGGAAAATGATGAAAAGGACTTGACCAAATACCTGAGGCAATGGTGAATGCAACGCAAGGGGAAAATTAGCTAGTATTTGTGAGTTTTACCAAGGTGCCCAATGGAGTAAGAAACATTGGTAAGTGGTAACCAATTCAAACGATCAAGAGTAAAGATCGGGATGGAGACATGCTTTTACTAGAAAGTAGAGCGGGGCGAAAAATCTAGGGATGACGTCATGAGGATGCCAGTATATGGAGACGTGTTACAAGATGGTTGGCCAATGGTGGCCGTGTAGGGGAGAGGCTACATGCCTAGCACGAAGGTACCAAACTTGTACCTTTGGCGGACTTACCTTACCTTATACATACCTTTGTTAGTTGTGCATGTGTGGGGCTACTAGTTTTTGTTGGTTCAGAAGTCAAGGGTTGAGCCCCTCCTTGCCCCCCATAGCTCCTATGATTGGCCTAGGGGGAGGCTAACGTCATCCCCTCTACATCAGTCTCACCACCCTGCATGCTTCTGAGTGTCGTCGGAATGGCTGTGGCCTGCCCTATTGTGGGTGGCGCTGTTACTTCCGTAGGCTGCGCCACTTGTCTAGAGGAGGTGCAGCCACGATGATTGGTATGCAAGGGAGGCACGCCAAATGAGTTATGTTCATTCCCCTTTAGCCTCCTAATTTTGCCATTCCAACTCTTCATTTGTTAAAATATCCATGATTCCTTAATATTTCATGAAATCCATAAGCCAACAAGTCCTTTGATGTCCTTGTTGGTTCAATATTCAGATCTCCCTCTCTCAATGTGTGAAAACCCATACAATTAGTAGAACTCTAATGTGAGCTCAAAAAGTATGAGACGATAATGATGACAATGATATTGATCATGGTTAGAAATGAATGAGAAGCCCTCTTATTTATAGAAAAGTAATGGTTTGATCTCAAAAATGGAGAAAATTAAATATTATTAACCAAAACTAGATCTAATCGCTACGAATACTTTATTATATTTTTGGAGAGAAAAAGTGTATTCAAAATGGTCAAATATATTTATTTAGAAATAATTAACAAATAAAATGATTTATTGATTATTTGGCGAATAATAAGAAAAGTGTGAAAATGAAATAATTATTAAATAATGATTTAATAATGATTTAATAATTATTCCTAGAGAAAATTAAATAAATAATGGTTTATTTAATTATTCTCATGGGTTTTAATTAGAAATAACTTAATAAAATTGGTTTATTAAATTATTACCTCTCATGAAAGTGATTTTACTATGGTAAAATTAAACATACAATTTGTATTTTGATCTGCATAATCAGAAATGGCTAGGTGACCATTTTTTCGTGATAACAAGAAGAACCAAAGAAAACCTAAATCCAAAATCATGGCAAGAATAAATACACGAGCAAGATAAAATTCTTCCACAACCATGAATTCAGAAACTATGCAACAAAATGTCCACATAAGAAGTCTACAAAGAATCCTTCACGAGGAGTAGGAGGTGAAGCACTGGATTCAAAATTTGAATTAGAATTCACCCTAATAGCATGCATGACCAATAGTGTTATGGGGAGTGTGTGGTACCTTCATTTTGGTGCCTCATTCCATATAACAAGGTGCAAGGAGTTTTTCAATAGCCTAGAGGAGAAGGATCTCCAGATGCATATCAAAATGGGGCATGATGGGAGGTACAATGATACAGAAATTGGTATCGTCACATTTGAGAGGGAGAAAGCCTCTCCCCTTCGCCTCAAATATTTTATGTCTGTACCTGAGCTTAAGAACAACCTGATTTCTGTAGCAGTATCGGAGATTATTTCTATGATTTTATTTTCAGTAAAGGGAAAGCCTTTCTGAGACACATAACTATTGGGAAAGTGAATTATATCGAGGTTTGAGTGAAGAACCTATACAAAATTGAGGTGGGATATTGGAATACATTGATCAGTAAGGCTGAAAAAGTGTCGACTCGAGATGTTGGATAACTCTGGAAAAGGAGTTTGGGTTATCTACAACATGGTGCCTTAAAAGTGATGCAACAAATTATCATCAGTCTCCTTAAAGGCTCCCCTAACCAGAAAGATGTTTGTAAGGGTTGAACATTGGGGAAATATGTCAAATCCACTTTCCATGACCTTAGATAGAAGAGAAGATGCAATATTGGAGTAAGTCCACCTTAATGTTTGTGGACCCTTTTATATAACATCCACAAAAAAACATAAGTAATATGTTATTTTTATTTATGATTTCTCTAGAAAATGTTGGATCTTATTCATGTGGAAGAAGGATTATTTTTTCTCAAAAATTGTTGAATTCAAGGCATTGGTCGAGAAGGAGACTAGGAAGAAGTTGAAGGCTCTCAGGAGCAACAATGGATGCAAATTTTTTTCGCATGCCTTCAAGTATTTTTGTGCTAAAATAATTTATTCAAAGAGAGCTAAGAGCATCCCATAACTCATAATAGAATCGGGTAGCTAAGAGAAATAATAGGACCATAGTGGGAGAATCAAGGGCCATGTTGCATGATCAGGGGTTGCCATTACATCTACGGGCGGAAACATGCAACACCGCAGCCTATTTACAAAACCAGAGTCCTCATAGGATAGTTAGTATGGTCACAATGGAGGAAGGTTTCTCTAGGAGAATGTTAGGTCCCTATAGTAATAGTTTATTCCCTTATTGTTATTAGTATAGCCCCCTTATTGTTATTGTTGTACCCCTATAACCCCCATATTGTTATTATTTTTCCCTTACATTATTATTGTAAGGTCGGATAGGATTATATTTTGACCCCATGGACGCTTATATATAGAAAGGAGGTTTTTTCATTTTTATCATCTAAGAATTGTTCATTTATGTAATGTAAAGGAGGTTTTCCCCCTCGAAGTGGCTAATTTCTAATGCATTTATCTCTCTTTTCTTCTATTTTTGGTGTTGGTTTCATAACATTTGGTATCAAAGCTTTCGATTTTAGGGTTTTGTTTGATCGTGGAATTTTATATATAACTTTGTTTCTAAGAAGGTTCAAAAGCTCAAAATTTTACCACAAGAAGCCAAAATCCTAAGGAACCTCGTGTAAAAATTTCAGATCTTGGTTTAGAATATCATCAGAGATATGATCTGTGGAAGTTATGGTTTTTGCAGGCTCTTGAATTTCATCTAAAAGAGGTGCCCTTGGGAAAATCGTCATAATTCTCTCTATGAGCATCAGATTGGAATTTTGTAAAATGTGGCTGAAAGTAAACAGACTGTAGTTTCTTGTGTATCAATTACAGAGCCAAAGGAGGAAACAATGACACATAGCACACTATACAATATTTCTCTACTGAACTAGTCAATAATTAGGTCATTGTGGGAGATTGGACATAGATTTGTCTTGAAGCATCCAAATCAGGTTAGACCTATGGCATTCGAAATAATATTTAGAGGGATACTATAGGACCTAATTTTAGATATTGAAGATCCGAAATCACATAGATAATTCAGTTTCAATATCTAGCTCCTCAAAAGCAAGGAAAAAGTGTGTATTGTTTTTTTCAAATTGCATAAATCTTTTTTGAAAAATCAGTTTGAAGTGATTCCAAGGGCGTATTGAAGCATAGATATCATCATTTGGTTCTAAAATTTCCCCTAAAAAGAATTAAACACCCATTAATCCCTCATAATACTCTACTATGACTCATGAAGAGGAATAAGTGCAACGTGATATATCAAAATTACAAGAGAAAGTGCACCAAATTTTGCTCTCGCAAAGATAATCAAAAAATGAAATGGAAGTTTTGAAGAAAGGCATGGAAGCTAAGATGGATTTTTTGAAGTACTATGGTGCTTACAAGGTGTTGCAAAAGATTAATACTATGACATACAAATTGGAGCTTCCTACTTCTTCTAGAGTGAATACAATTTTCCATGTTTCATGCTTAAAGAAGTTTATAGGTGACAAACTTCTAGTTCAAACAATATTACTAGAACTCGATGAGGAAGGAAAAATCATATTGGAACCTGAAGCAGTCACGGAAGCAAGAACCTGAAAGCTACGAAATCGATCAATTTCAGAGTATCTCATCAAGTCAAATAAGTTACCCATTGAATATTCTACATGGGAGGATGAGAATTTTATACAGAAGCGTCCAAAGCTACTCAAGCATTGAGGACAACACTTTTTTGAAGGAGATGGGCATGTTAGTTCACTATATTATATTATAGTGTGCCCTTAAATTATTATTGCTAGGTTGGCTAGGATTATATTGTTACCCCATGGACTCCTATATATAGAGATGAGGTTTTGTCATTTGTAAGAGCCAAGAATTTTTCACTTATGCAATGTAAAAGAGGTTTGCCCCCTCGAAGTGTGGATTTGGTTTCATAGCAGAGAAATATTTATATGTCTCATTTTAGAATTTTGGGAGCTTTATTTTATTTTCATGTCTCCAAGTGTTCAAGGAATAAACTTGAGACTACAACAGAGTTGGTATTTTTCGTAGGATACACTGAAACTCCACACAATTACCTGGTGTATTTACCTTAACTGAGGATGACAATTGTGCGTAGAGATGTCAAGTTCGAAGAGGAGAAGGCTAATTGAGTTGAGTATCCCATTAAAGAAGGATATTCTAACTCCAAAAGAGGAGCCTATTGATGAAATTTAGGAGGTTTTGGAGTAGCCACATGAAATGGAGTAGATAGGAGGCAGAGTGGAGGCACCCACTCAACAAAATCTTTTAGAGAGAGGAGAAATAGAGCCATAGAAGTTGATAGATCATTGTAGGATGCAACGGATAATGTGGGATCCCACACATCATAGCGTAGGAAGAGGAAGTTACCTGACAGGTACATTGATTACATGGCTCTCATGACAGATCTCATTGAGACAAAGCATTCTTCATTTGAGGAAGCAGTTTCTCAACTTGTTTGGGTTGATGAAATGGTGCAAGAATATGAATCCATCATGAATAACAATGTATGAGAGGTGGTGTCGATGCCAGAAGTGAAATTGGTGGTTATTTCTATTGTAACTTATTTTCATCATTGTAATAATTTGTACATATCCTTTTATTAAAAAAATAAGAGAAACAAAGAAATAAAAATAAGAAAAAAAATAGAAAAATAAAATAAAAAATAAAAAAGTAAGAAATGAAAAATAGAAGGGGAAGAAAAAAAAGAAAAAAAAATTATTATGCCCCTAGAATAAGCGAGCATGTTTAAATGCCTATATTTTTATTTTATTTGGAAATTCAAATAATTTTTTTAAATTGTAATAAAAATAATATGATAGTTTCCCACCGAAATTTAATTTTCTTGCATCTTTTAAGAGATGATTGAGCGCACTGAGATCAATGACCTCTGACACATTGCTGGACCCTACGCATTCCTGAAACTTAATGAAGAGGGGGGGGGGGGGTCCACAAAGAGGTTTCATTTAATTCCACTTTTGATATGAGAGAATCTCTTGTGAATTGCAGGACCCATCCACTCAAAACCACAAAAATCGTTAGCACCCCCCCCCCCCCCCAACAAACCGCTTACTGCCTTTTGCCAACATTCACCATTACTCCTTCCATTTTCTCTTTCCACCATGATCCTGCTGTAGTTATCCATGGCCATTCCTTTCTCTAAGTTTAGCAGGCAAACTTAACATCATTTAGTTCTCCCACCAATGTTCAAAACAATTAAAAAATCTGTGCCAATAACGGTTAAGACAACTGACGACAGTTACGAATGTCTTGATCAATTTTTTTATTTCTCCAAACTAGATTTTTATTTCGCCATACTAGATTATTTCACTATTTATACTACAATTATAACCCCTGGCACGATACCACAAGTGAATTATAGACAATGGTAACCTTCAATCATCGTTATTTATAGGTATTTGTTCAATTTTTCTGAGTAATTTTATTTTTCCAGAATGGATAGCCATAAAGGAAAATATAAAGTGTCTGTGGAAATACTTTGTTACTCCCTGTGATTAATTAAATGAAACATCCCTCATTAACAACCATTTTAAAAAAATTTAACCCTTGTGATGATCCAATGACATTATTGTAATCTTCTAAAATATTTTTAAAGATAATCAAAAGATTTTAGTTTCATTCTTAACAACTTTTGTGTCCATGTGAGTTTGTCTTTTTTATTCATTTATGTTCTCCATATTTTAATTATGAATATGTTCAAGGTAACAAAGGATTTAGGGTAAGGATATATTGAGCATCAATATCCCTGATAGCCTGCTGCAAAGTTATAATAATTAAAGAGATTAATTAACTAAATAGTTTTTTTAAGTTAGTTCCTATACATCTTTTAATTTTTTCCTTCTGTAATCTCTTGAACTTATATTTTTTGGCTGTAGAATTTTTCTTCATATATCAATTGTATTTGATTAATTAAATATTAAATACATATGTTTGAGTATCACGTATCTTCTCAATTTATTCTTTAAAAATAAACTGAAAGATTCATTCTCTTATGAATGAAAATTAGCCCTTTGAGATTCTAAGAAATATTTAGATTTTACAATTGTTAAAGGCTTAACACATTGGTAATCTAATCCAGTTAAACCCTTACTTAAATGCTTTGGCATAGTTCCCCAACCCATAAATGTCTACAAATATACAACATCATATTAGCATCATTTTTGGGGAACGAAGTTTTATTTTTTTCCCCAAGAAAACGATCACACTTTCCTCTTAATGGTGAATAAGAGGTCAGTAGGCTAAAATATTTCACCTGGAAATTTCACATATTAAATCCAGCTTCACGCAGACATACCTGATCTCATTCAGATTCAAAGCTCTTCTCTCCTTTACCATATCTAGATATACTTGTGAGAATAACATCTATCAAATATATATTAGAAGCTTGAACTTCTATTTATGCCTCTATTCCATCTGAGATACCCTCAGAAGCCGAGTGTTTTCAATCAATCTCAATACGTACTGAATTATTAGATCTTCCACATAAAGTTTTATAACTCGTTTCTAAAGGAGTAGATCTTCAAGCGACATTGTTAGTTCATCAGCTTGAGACCTTTAAGTTTTATTCTTCCCAACCAAAAGTTTCTGACACTGAAGAATATCCCAAGCTTACATTACCTGAATTGAAACTAGCATATTTCATATCTTCTATACATACTTACCCTTATATTTCTGCCAAAATTGAAGAGTAACTTAACATTTATACTAATCCGCTAGATTTTGAATATCCTGAGAGAGTCATACCCGAATTTCAAAAATTAGTTATTCATCCTTAGTTTTTCAAGAAGCCAAAGCCCTCATCCCATCCATCTTCAAGTAAGGTTGTTTCTCCAAAACATACAGTTTTATTACAACACCAAATTGATGGATTTCAAATAATTGTAACAACTTGGCATGTAGCATTAGTACTTCCACCAACAACCCGACTTCATACTTTTCCTGATGGGTATTTGAAGCACTTTCCCAGATTCAACTGAGAAACATGAACATCTGCAGAAGATCACTTGGCTACATTTCTTGAATTTGCAGAGAATATGAAAATTGAACATGAGAATGTTTACACAATATTATTTTTTCAATAATTAGAAGGAATCATGGGATGAAGTAATCAACATTTTTAAGAATCAGTGGGGAATTAGAAATGATCCTATTTACTATTTGACAAAATTTGAAGATTTGAGAATAAAACTTGGTGAACCTGTTGAATACTTTATTAAGATATTCAATAAAATTTATAACAAGATGCCACCAGATTGTAGGCCTCTAGTCACTGCAGCTAAAATCACATTTCTTAAAAACATTAATGATGAATTTTTTGTAATTCTTAGAGAGATGAAATATAAAACCTCATGATTTGGATTGGATCATTATATTAATTTTCATCCATCACGATTCATTTGGACTAGGAAAAGTGGAGGAATCAGCTCGAGGGACTATTTTTACCTGTAGGACCCAGTTTGGAAAAACAGGGTCTAAAACCTTCCAGAGTATTTTTAGGCTTCAAATGCCATTTTTTGGGGCTAAAATTTTACCCCTTAATTGTGCACTTTTTCACACTATTCTACACACAAATATATTTCTAACGTTGCAAGAATCACATCAATCGGAGTTCGTATGCAAAAATTATGCCCCTTAGAAGTTGACCTTCATTTTTTTACACCTATAGTTTGGAATGATGCCACGTCAACCCCCATTATTCATGGAAAAGGGGCTAGCCATGTGTTTTTGATGTAAAATACTATAGAAGAGTTTATTTTTGAGCCCTAGTTAATATTTGATTTAATCAAAATTAACCACTAGTAGGCTGTTTGGTTGTGTTATAACTGGGCTACTAGGAGGAAGAGGAATTCCATTATTTCAAGAGAATTTTGTTCCATAGTTGAGAAAAGATAGCCAGGAAAGATAGGAGGTAGATCACACAGAAAATATCTATTCAATATAACGGCCCACAGGCCACATGCATTACTTATTTGTATATGCAGCCATATTTCTAGACAGAAAAAGAGAGCGAAGACACCTCACCTTCCTGCTAGGTTTTCTCCCAAAAGGTTTTCCCGAAGAGAATATATTGTGTCTTATGTGTGTGTGAGCTTATTTTTTCATTCTCTACATTTCTACACATTTTATATTTGCATGCATGCACTAATTAAAATTAAATCTACAGAACTTAAAGTTTAATAAAACTGTAATAGTGTATAATCTCAGATTTTTAATATAAAATTATCAGACCTGTTGTGACAAAATGTCCAGTGTAATATCCATGGAATTTTATGGATCATATTAGCAGACATAAAAAATAATTCAATTGAAGTGGAAGCAAACAGGTTAGCATCCATTAAATTGAAAGCAAAGGTAGAAAAGGTTGAAATGAAAATGAAAGCCATAGAGGATATTACTTCATTATCAAAGAAAAAAGACGAGGAACACAAATTTGATGAAATAAACTCCTTATCAAGAATGTAAAATCAGCCTAGAGTAACCCAACAAGTTGCAAATATACCTTGAAATCAATATATAGGACCTTTCCAACCTCAAATATTGCAAATACCAAATATTGATCAACAAATTCAACCTCCATTAATGATTGATGATCAAGATCCTAAATAATTTTACCCTGTTGTTACAAATGATATCAATTATTTTTAATAACCATCATCTCAAAATTCTATTATCTCAATCATTCAGGACCAGTCTCTAGTTCAAAATCAGGATTCCTCCTAAATCTCCAAATATCAAGATTTTTCTGAGTATCTCATTGTTGAACTGAATTGAAGATATGACTTAATACCTAGACAAGGTCTTAGTATACATGTAAAAATAGTTACCTTTGATTAACCTTAAGTAAAAGCTACTGAAATACCATCTGTCCAACCACAAAGTCAATTACAAGAACAATCCACGATTGAAGGACCAGTCCTAACTGCTTTTAATGTTGAAAAAGAAGGATAAAGGGTTAAAATTCCAATTCCATTATCAGAACTTTCCAAAAATCAAGGTTATAAACAACAAGTCTCCAAATGGATACAATATTCAAGTGTAGATGCTAAAGGTGATGTCATTAGCTTACAAGATGAGAAACCTTTTGTTTTTTTTTGGATCTAGTTCAAATATGATTGATGAAAGCATGCCACCTTTCTATGTTACATTGAAAACTCATGATTTCCTTTTATACAATTGTATGTTATATTATGGTTCCTCTCATAATCTAATGTATAAAGTTATCATGGACCAACTCAAGTTGCGAATAACCATTCCATATCACAATCCATACACTTTTTACTCAAATAAAGTACGTTGCTTAGGATTAATCAAAGATTTAATTGTTACAATTGCTCAAATCCCTATGAAAAGTATAGTGTTAAATATAGATGTTACACACATTCCCCCAAAATTTGGCATGTTATTTTCAATATCATGTTGTGCTAATCTTGGAGAAATTTTATAAATGGATATGTCCTATGCTACAATCCTAGTTTATGGAGGTGAACATTTAAGGCTATACACAGAAGTAAGATTAATAAATATTGTTTGCAAAGATAATCAAGCAATAAATCATCTTATGTATGCTATTGATAAATATTTTGGATGCTTTAATTTTGATGAAAATGATATTTCAAATACTCAAACCATAATTGAAGATATTGTCAATGATCCTGGTGAATCTACACACCAGTGGAAAGTACAAAAGGCTTGAAATTCAAAGTGGCAGAGATGTGGCAAGCTTAGTGTCAAGTTGAAGATCTCATCGACCTGATCACAACCATGGAAACGGTTCGTTAAAAAAAGCTCTTATGAGAAAGTTAGAGCTTGTAAAAGTTGGTAGGTTGACTAGATGACTTGGAAGCTTAAGGAGGAAACAAATCTGTAGAAATCCGGCCACCAGATTCTGTGAAAATTTGTGGGATTGTTAATTTGACAACTTTGGTAAAAAAATGAGAAGTTTAAAAATGTTTTATTATTGTTAAAGAAAAAAAAACATAAGAAATAGGGGTGGGTCATGACCCCCGCCCCTATCCCAATGAAGTAACAAATATAATGTAATTTGGGTGGGGCCGACGGCCATGACTCCTCTTCCCAAACCCTTCCATTCCATATATATATAACAGTAGAGATCGGCGGGCCATCCAATGCGGGTTCAGCCCCCCACACAGACATGCGTTGTGATTGTTAAAAAAAAATGCCACTATTTTGGAAGGGGAAAAGGTTTGATTGCCTGACCTCTTCCCCACCATTTCGGATCACAATCAACAAGCCCATGACATCCTTTGGGAAGTCCTCCCAACCTTCTTGTATATAAACTCAACCTTTTACACATGCGTTAGGAAGACCAATAACGACACACAGATCGAGGCAGACAACAGAACCCTAAGCCTTTCAAGGGATAGGTGGAACCATGATTTGAGCTCAACTTTCAGAGGGGTCAAATTTTCCCAGTGTACAAATTGTACAAATTTTATATGGATCCTACACCTATCGGCGATAGGAATCCAATGGTGTTATCCGTTTCTGCAACATAGATCTCCATTTTTTGTCTAGTTTTCATATTGGAGGTATAAGGGTGTAATTTTACATTGATTATTATACCTTCATTTTATTTTCCACTTAATGAAAGATGGCCTCCCCATTGATTGAGTAGGGCATGAAGATGTAGTCCCTCCTAGAAGAACTCTATTATCAAGTTCGTGTCTTCTTTTCATGATTTTATGTGCTTCTCTCTTCTTGTTTTCATGCCTTTTTAAGTGTCATCGTTAAGATGCAATTTTACATGTAATTATTTATCCCATATCGAAGTAAAAGATCTTGGATCAAGTGGTGTCAGAGTAGGTCTTTGTAGATGTGAATTGTATGATTGTATGCTAACTAGAAACATGGATGATGATGTTTGAAATGAAAAGGAGCAAAAATTCCACAAAACATTCTACACAATGGCAAGCCGGGTCGATAAGTTTTTATCAAGGCTTGAGAAACTAGAAAGAGCAGGGGAGAATGCTTCAGAAGGATGAGGTTCATCACATGGAGATGCTAGAGGGGATCCACCTCCTCCTCCTTCCACGAGTGAAATTTCTTCTTATTATTCTCACCATCGTCATAGGAATTTAGGAAATACATCTAAGAAACCTTTCTTTAAATTAGATTCAAATTTCCTCTTCCCATGTATAATGGTGAAAGTAATGTATAAAAGCTTAGCAGTTAGATTAGGCAGATTGAAGTCTATTGCATGATTTAGTAGATCGAGGAGGATGAGGCAAAGATCTAGTTAGCTACTCTTTGGTTGAATGACACTGCTCTTGTCTGGTGGGAGAGAAAATTGCAAGGCAACAAAAATTTGGGTAACCTTCTCTCCTCATGGCTCCTCATGGCCAAATTTTATTTTTTCATTGAGAAACCAATTTTACCCTTTGGGATATAAGCATAAGGCATTAATGGAATGGCAACACCTAAGGAAAGGTAGGGGTCAAAATGCGTAATAATTCACTGAAGAATTTAGAAAACAACCATTGAATTTGGGCATTCCATTACATTCCCCAGAGATTGTAACTAAGTATATTGGTTCCTTACATAATTACATAAGACATTCATTTTTATTGTTTGAGCCTACTACCATCGATGGGGCCAATGTGAATAGCATACATCTAGAAAGTAGGGGGGCACATGAATGAAATGACCTCCCAAAGAGAGTCGCAACATGCAAGAGAAGAGGAGAAAAGCCTTCTTGTACACATTTTGAGAAAGAGGGGCATGACGAAGAAATTTACTGGAAGTACACCCTGAGTTAAGACCTGAGAGGAATGACAGAAAGGGGAGGCAGAAGACTGCTACCACCGTGTAGCAAAACCAATATTTTGAGTCCGAGGAAGATGAGAAGGTCATAATTGCAGGATTTTCACTGGGTATACCAACTAACTCGGGGTCTGATTCAGTGATGAAATGAATCTTTCATCCCTTGGGATCGCAGCAGGAGTACCCATAGACTTGGGTTTTGATTCAGGTGATGAAACAAAAATTTCAACGGACATTGCACCAAATATGAAAAGGACACTCAATGCGGCATGGCTCCAAGAAATTGAGGAGATCAAATAAAGCATCCAAGAAGAGAATATTGAGCTATGGAGGCTCCTACAGGAAGCAAGGGAAGAAAAAAAAGGTTGCTACACCAGTTACAAGGGTGCGGCCTTGGAAAATTTGTGACATAACCAATTTGAGGTAAAAAGAAACCCTTCAATTTCATATACTTTTGATGATGATGATTTCCCCACTTTTGACAAACATACTACAGGAATTGGGTCGAAACTCCTAAAGAAAATGGGATATTAGGGGAAGGGCCTCCACATCAACGGAGAAGGCATCGTAAACCCCATCCAAGTAGAGGAATTTCCTCGTCATGTAGGACTTAGATATGTCAGGAAGGAAGTTGGAGAATGCTCCAAAATAGCTAGCGACCCACCAAAAACTAATGGTGGGAGCACATCCTTACATTTCAGTAACAATGAGGGATTCATGGGCACTTATTAGAGGCACATCAGGATGAGGCATTCCAAGATGATCCAGAAGGTCTGGAAGAAAAAGAATCATTGTAAAAAGGATGAACTCAGAAAATTGCATGTCAAACACTTTAGGACCCAAAAGCACCCATGAAGAATCTAGTACTCGAAACTATTCCACAAGAAAATCTACCACATGGAGACAGCCCATTTACTTTCTTAAGTAAAAGATGGTTTTTTTCGAGGTATTATTTTTTATGGCCATAATTTGTAACTCATATGTTGAAAATAAATGTAAAAGTGATGATGTGTTCTCCATTGCTTCGAAATGCAACGATGCTGTTTTTTTGGGCCTTTTCTTATCAATAGTTGAGGTATTGGTTTTTATTATGTAATCCTTGACCAACGAGTGTATGATATAAAATCTTGGAAAGTGAGTGGTTGCTGAGTCATGTGTGGTCTATACATGGTTGCAAATGATGTACCAGATTTGCATGTAGGGGATTGAAGTGTGGTTTGGAAATGATTCAAGCAGTGTGCTAGGTTTCTTAATTATTTTGGGGTCCAAAAGCTCCTTGGTGGGGATCATTGATCCAAGTGGATCTACACACCAGTGATAAGTACAAAAGGCTCAAAATTCTAAGTGGTAGAAATGTGGCAAACTGGGTGTCAAGTTGAAGATCTTGTTGACCTGATCACAACTATGTGAACAGTTCATCAAATTGATATCGTATGAGAAAGTTAGATCTAAAAAAAGTTGGTAGGTTGACTAGATGACTTGGCAGCTTAAGGAGACAAAAAATCTATAGAAATTTGGCCACTAGATTTCGGCCAGCTCCGGCCATATTCCTGGTGAATTTGTGGGATCGTTAATTTTACTCCTTCAGTCAAAAATCATGAAGTTTAAAAAAGTGTTATTATTGTTAAAGAAAGAAACAAAAATATAAAAAAATAGGGGTGGGCCATGACCCCCGCCCCTATCCCAATGAAATAAAAAATATAATGTATTTTGGGTAGGGTAGACGACCATGACCCCGCCGCCCCAACCCTTCCATTCCATATATATATATATAATGACGGAGATGGGCGGGTCACCCGATGCGGGTCAAGCCCCCCAAACAGACATTTATTTGGATTTTTAAAACAAAATGCCACTATTTTGGCAGGGGAGGGGTTTGACCGCTTGACCCCCACCAATTTGGATCACAACAAACATGTCCACGGCTTCCTTAAGGAATTTCACCAAGCCTTCTTATATATATACTCAACCTTTTGCAAATGCACCAGGTAGACTAGGAGCAATGCAAAGATTGAGGTGGGCAGCAGAACCTTGAGCCTTTCTAGGGAAGGCTGAACCATGATTTGAGCTCAACTTTCAGAGGGGCCAAATTTTCCCAGTGTCCAAAGTGGAAAATTTTTATATGGGTCCTACACCTCTCGGCGACAGGAATCAGATGGTGCTATTTGTTTCTGCAACAGAGGTCTCCATTTTTCAGCTAGTTTGCAGATTGGAGGTATAAGGGTGTAATTTTACTTTGATTCTTGTACTTTCATTTTATTTTCCACTTAATGAAAGAGGGCCTCCCCAATGATTAAGAAGTGCCCAGAGACATATTCTCTCCCAGACGAACTCCGTTATCAATTTCTTATCTTCTTTGCATGATTTTATGTGCTTCTCTCTTCTTGTTTTCATGCCTTTTTAAGTTTCATGGTTCATATGCAATTTTACATGTAATTCTTTATTCCATCTCAAAGAAAAATATCTTGGATTAGTTAATATACATTAGTTTTTGAATAGTGACATTTGTAAAATTTATTTTGATGGGGATTTTTCTAAGGATGGAACTAGAATAGGAATTGTACTCATTTATCCTAAAAATAAAAACATAACCCAATCCTTTAAATTAGATTTTGAAGCCACAAATAATGTGGTAGAGTATGAAGCTTTAATTTTAGGATTGGAATTAGCTAAAATATTGAAAGTACAAATCATGGTAGTATATGGTGATTCATAATTAATTACAACAAAGATCAAGAATATTTGTCAAAAAAAACATCCTAGAATTAGATCTTATAGGATTGAAGTATGGGACTATGTGGAAAACTACTTTCAAGCTTTCAATATCTCATCGATCTCAAGAGAAGATAATTATAATATCCATGCAGATTATTTGGTAGTTTCTGCAAGTTCTTTTAAAATACACGATCCTTCACAATCACATTACCAGATTCAAGTAAAGTATAGACCTTACATCCCAAATAATTTAAGACACTGGTAAGTTTTCAAATATGATGAATAATTGAATAATTTCTTATATTCAATTGATGAATTTTCTGGTTTACATGTTGAATAAGAAAATAGTGATGAAATGACATTAAATGATGGTGACTTAGATTTGAAATCTAAAATAAAATAGTTCATCACGATATCATTTAGCTATCAGATAATTATATTCCAAAGGGATGAGTTCCCCTTGAAAAAAAATTTGATCAGGATAATGTATCAAAAACATCATTGGTAAGTTCATAATAGGAATATGTACATGACTGTAATATTTGTACTACAAAAGAAATCAGAAATGTCAAAATATCAGCCTTTTTGCTTCAAGACATAAAAGACAAATATGTAATTTTTTTTAAGAAATATATATATATATATATATATATATATATATATATATATATATATATATATATATATATATATATCTATATATATGTATGTATGTATGTATGTATTTTCATGGTCATATGAAGAATTGAAAACCTATGATATAACTATTATTGTGTAGAAAATTCCCCTTAAACCAGGAGCTAAGTCATTTCAACAAAAACTATGAAGAATTAACCAAATATTACGCCCTATTATTGAGAAAGAAGTAAGAAATTTGTTGGATGCTAAAATAAATGTTCCCTTGAGATATTATGAAAGGATACCTAACCTGGTACCTGTTAGGAAGAAGAATGGAAAAGTATGATTTTGTGTTGATTTTAGAAACCTGAACAAGTTGTCCTTGAAAGACAATTATTCATTACCAAAAATGGACCAATTACTTCAAAGAGTACTAGGGTCTGATAGGATTTCAATGTTGGATGGCTTTTTTGGATACAACCAAATTATAGCCAGTAAAGAAGGCAAAGAAAAGACAACATTCACAACTCTGTGGGAAAATTTCATGTATTCAAAGATGCCATTTGGTTTGATTAATGTTGGAGCAACATTTCAAAGGGAAATGGATCTATAATTGTTTGGTAAGCTAAATCAATTCATAGTCATTTACCTTGATGATTTGATTTTGTTTTCTGGTTTTGATGCTAAACACATCAAACACTTCATAATTTGTTTTGAGAGATGCAGAAAATTTGGGATTTCTCTTAATCCTAAAAAGTGACTTTTTGCAATGAGAGAAGGAATATTGTTAGGACACATAATTTCAAAGGAAGGAGTTACAATTGATCCTAAGAGAGTTTCAATAAATTAGGTTATCAAATTTCCTAGATATAAAAAGGAAATTCAATCATTCTTAGGGAAGATAAATTTTTTAAGGAGGTCCATACCGAATTATGTTGAAATTGTGGAAGATATTACTAATATTCTCAGGAAAGATAATGCAGTTAAATGGATTGTACAAGCTAGATACTCTTTATCCAAGATAAGAAAAGAAATTCCAGAAGCCCCAGTGTTAGCCAACCTAGATTATACATAACGCTTTAGTGTTTTCTCCTTTGCCTCAAATACTACCATAGCAACTATTTTATTGAAGAGAAATGATGATCAACATGAGCATCCAATTTATTTCTGTAATAATGTTATGTGAGATGTTGAACTAAAACATGACATTTGGAAAATAAAGTTTATGGCTTGGTACAATCTTTGAAAGCATTTAGGATTTATGTTTTACATTCTCCTATAATTTCTTATCTCCCTAATAATGTAGTAAAGATATTGTTGACTTAGCTTGACACATATGGAAATAGGGGGACATGGATTTCTAAGATACTGGAGTTTGATTTATATATCAGAACTATAAATTTGGTGAAAGGACATGGTTTAGATAAACTGTTGGCTTAATCAAACCACAAAATACTTGGTATTAATACTATTATTCATATTTCAGATGAGAAGAATGCACAATAACCTTCTCATATTTTATATGAGAAGAATCCAAAAGAACCTTCTTCCATTGCAATTCGTTTGCACATTGATGAAAAAAGTATATTGGGAGATTGTTACAAAGATATAGTGCATTTAAAAAGAGAATCCATACAAGTGAAATAGATTTTAGAAAATAGGAATAACTTGTTTATGAGTTTTTCTAATAACCCAACATTTCGAACTTCCTAAGTGGGTCCATCATCAGGGGTAAGCATCAAACGTTCTTTGAGATGTTGAGAGAAATAGAGCAAAAGAATGGAAGAATAAATAGTGACTTAAGAAGAGTTTTATAAAGTTCGGTTTGAATGATGATTTTAGTTTAATCCAAATTTTAATTTAATTAAAATATAATTTATTTGAAATTAAGAGAAATTATGTAATTTATTTAATAGAAATATGTCATTGTTAAATTAATATATATAGTTAATTAAACTACTAATTTCATTTTGTTTACTATAATATAATTTATATAAACTAATTTATATAATTAAATAATTTACTATTTTCTTTTGTTTTAATTTAATTTAATTTATTTTAAATAATTCATATCATCAATTAAACTACTATTTGATTTTGTTTTAATTTAATTAACTTCTTTATTTATAATTTATTTCTTTGATTGAAAATTTGTTGTATTTATTTATTTATATATTTTAATTTCATTTTTATTAACTAATTTCTATATTTATTTATTTATTTATTTATTTAACTTCAAGTTATTATTAGTTTTCATGTCTTTAAGAGGTTTCGATATATTAAAGGTTTCCAAGTGTCGCTAATAATAAGACCATCATCCCGGTTTATGTTGTTTTTTATTTTTTCAATTTCTATGGATTCTTTGATTTTCCTCTTTAGGTAATGGTCCTCTTTAGAGACAAGTTTGGAATCCTCCATTCATATGTAATGTGAGGATGAGAATGCATGCTCTGCTAAGGTGGATTTGGCTGTTCTGTTTCGAGATAAGTCCGCAGCATGTTCTTTTAGTCTAATACTAAGGGATCTACCTGTTTCACCAATGTATTATTTGCCACAAGAGAAAGGTATAATGTAAACTCCTTTTTGTAGCCTAGGATTTATAGGGTCCTTAGCAAAGTCTACCATATTTAAAATAGTAATATGGGGGGTGAAGAAAATCTTGATGTTATGTTTGTTAAGTACTTTAGATATTTTATCAGTTGTTCCTTTTATGGAAGGTAAAGAGATTTTAGGGATGTCGAAGGCTCTTTTTAAGTTATTCTTATTAAGGGTTTGGTGTATGGTTTTGTTGATGACATGTTTATTATATCCATTTAGTTGAAAGACATGGCGAAGATGGTTTATCTGATGTTCTAGGTGGTGGGAGTTTGCAATTCTGGATGCCCTAGTCGTTAGGGTTTCGATGATGCCAATTTTTTGATTAGGGTGGTGATGTGAGTCAGCATGAAGGTATCTATCTGTGTGAGTCTTCTTTCTATAAACTTTGGTGCTGATTTTACCTTCTTTTTTTGTTAAAAGGATGTCTAGGAAAGGTAATTGGTTGTCTTTTTCAATTTCAATGGTAAATTTGATGTGACTCGAGAGACTATTAATGTGAGCTAATAAATCATTTAATTTTAATATACCATGGGTCAATTTAGCAAAGATATCATCTAAATATCTACATAGTGCATTTTCTACATGATTTTGAGTATCCTCTTGAATTTGCAAAGAATCAAAGTAGATCCATCATACTCAAGGCCATGAAGTAATACATAGTAAATGAAAACTTGTATTGGAAGGATCCCTTAAATATCCTCTTGCTATGTTTGAATGAAAGTGAGGCAGATGTAGTAATTGAGAAGTTTCACGAAGGAGTTTGTGGAGGACATTATTCTTGGAAGGAAACTACATATAAAATACTGAGTGCGGGTTTGTATTGGAAATTTTTTTTTCCACATGTAGGAGTGAAGGTGAGCAGTTGTATCCCTTTTCAAATATTTGCAGGAAAGTATAGATTAGAAGAATTCCCCTTGTCTTAGTTTCAAGAGAAGCTCCTTTCTTACATTAGGGATTGGATTTCATTGGTTAAATAGTTCCAACTTCCAGCAATAAACACAGATGGATATTAACAACAACTGATTATTTCAGAAAGTGGGTAGAATAAATTCCTATTAAGAATGAAAATAACATAGTGGTGATAAAATTCATTGAAGAAAGCATTTTATGTAGATTTGGTTGTCCGAGACAAAAAAAATATAGATAATTCTCAAGCTTTTAGTAGCATAAAGATAATAGAATTCTCTAAAAAACATCAGATTACTTTACATAATTCTACACCTTATTATCCATAGGGTAATGGGCTGGAAGAATCATCAAATAAAACTTTGATTAAAGTCATCAAGAAAGTATTAGTAGATCATAAAATGAGCTCGGATAGTCATCTCAAATATGCACTATGGAAAACAAGGTTTCACCTAAAGGTCTACTGGTAAATATCATTTTCAACTTATTTATGGAATAGAAGCTATCTTCCCTACTCAGTTAGAATTTCTAGTCATGAAGTTTTTGCAGGAAACATGTGAATAAATAGATGATTTTTCAAGAAGAATAAATCAAATCATTGAGATAAATCATGATAGAGATGAATTTGAACATAAAATTCGACAATATCAAGACAAAATGAAGAGTTTGTTTGACAGAAAATAAATAGAAATATATTTCATATAAGAAGATATAGTTCTTAAATGGGATGAAAGAAGGGAAGAAAGAGGCAAACATTGAAAGTTTGATAACTTATGGTTAGGACCTTTCAACATTGCAGAAGTCAAAAGCAATAATAAATTCATTCTACACAATCCGTGAGGACAATATTTCGCATTGCTAGTCAATGAGAAATATCTCAAGTATTATATTCAGTATTGAATGTTTTTAATCATCATAATTGTACATTTCTGGTTTTTATTTAAATTTCAAAAGCAAGTGTGATTTTCACAACAAAGACTCCATAGCCTGAGGACAAGGGACATGGGTATGCAAGTCCTATGCATCCCACAGGGGGAAGCACTCCCCAGATGGAGCCGATGTTGTAACTTATCTTTACCTTTCTAATAATTTTCACATTTCCTTATTTTCAAAAATAAAATAGAGAAAATGAGAAATAAAAATAAGAAAATAAATAGAAAAATATAGTAAAAAAATAAAAAGTAAGAAATGAAAAATAGAATGGGAAGAAAAGAAAACAAAAAGAAATTATTATGCCCCTAGAATAAGTGAGAACGTTTAAATGTCACTATTCTTTTCGTATTTCAAAATTTAAATAAATTGGTTTTAATTGTAATAAAATTGATTTGATAGGTGTCCGCTAAAAATTATTTTTCTTGTAGATTTTAATGGATATGATTGAGTGCGTTGAGATCAATGGCCGTTGACACATTTTAGGACACCCCACATTCTCGAATTTTAATGGAGGAGGGGGGGGGGGGGGGGGGGGGGGGGGGCGGGAAGGGTGGGTGAAGGGGGCACAAAGTGGTTTCATTTAATTCCAATTTTGATACCTGGAAATCTCTTGTGAATTGCGGGACTCCTCCACTCAAAACCACAAACCGTCAATACCCCCCCCAAACCATTTTTCGCCTTCCACCAACACTCCACAATTACTCTCGAGATTTTTGATTTCCACCAACTTTCGGCTACAATTAACCATGTTCATTTCTTCCACTAAATTTATAAAGTGACTGTTACATCATTTTATTCTCCCGCCAGCATTCAAAAGCAGTAAAACCTTCGCGCCAATAATGGTTAAGCTAAGTAA
Organism: Pinus albicaulis; assembly: GCA_034641835.2. NCBI lineage: Eukaryota > Viridiplantae > Streptophyta > Pinopsida > Pinales > Pinaceae > Pinus > Pinus albicaulis. Next base: position 1,312,431,938 of record CM076574.1, read on the forward strand.
AGGTCATTACAAATTCCTTGATAAAAGATATTATTTCCACAAACTAGATTCTTTCGCTATTATTCCTACATCTAGAACTCCTAACACAACATTGCAAGTGAATTCCAATGAATTGCAACCTTTAATCATCATTATTTTCTGGTAATTATTCAATTCTTCTGAGTAATTTTATTTTCCCCAAATGGCTATCCAAAAATGAAAATCTAAAGTGTTGGTAGACAATCCTCTGTTACCCCCTGTAATAATTTAGATGAATTGTCCCTCATTGACACTGATTTCAAAAATTTTGAACCGTTGTGATGATCCAGTGACATTACTATAATAATTTGAAATATTTCTGAATATAATCAAAGGATTTTGGCTTCATTCGTAACAACTTTTGTGTTCATGTGAGTTTTTCATGTTTATTCATTTATGTTCTCCATATTTTATTTATGCATATGTTCAAGTTAACATAGGGGTTAGGGTAAGGCTCGATTGAGTATCAATCTCCTTGATAGCCCACTACAAATTTATAATCATTAAAGATATTAATTAGCTAAATAGTTTGTTTAAGTTAGTTCCCTTATATATTTTAATTGTTTCCTTCTCTCATCCATTGAACAGATATTTTTTGGTTGTGGAATTTTTCTACACATATCAACTATATTTGATTAATTAACTATTCAATATGGATGTTTGACTATCACATATGATCTTAATTTCTTCTTTCAAAATCAAATTAAAGATTTATTATGTTATGAATGAAAATCATCCCTTTGAGCTTCTAATAAATATTTAGATTCTACAAGTGTTAAAGGTTTAATACATTGGTCATCCAATCCACTTAAACACTTACTTATATGCTTTGACACAATTCCCTAGAACAAAAATGTCTATAAAGATACAAAAGGTTCCATATGGATCTACAAATTGAAGCATGTGGCTAATGGGAGAATCGAGAAGTATAAGGCCATATTTGTGGCCAAAGGATTTTCTTAGATAGAGGGAGAGGAATTCGAGGAAACTTTTGCACCAGTTGCAAGATATTCCTAAATTAGATCCATTCTATCATTGGTTGCACAAATGGTGTGGAGAATACACTAGTTGGATGTGAATAAAAAATTTCTCAATGGTGTTGTCGAGGAGGAAATTTACATAGATAAGCTAGAAGGATTTGAGACATATGATTGAGAGTCGCATGTGTGCAGACTCAAGAGATAATTTTATGGTCTCAAACATGCACCTCCAGCATGGTAAACTGTGATCGACAATTATCTCAGTGGATTGGTCGTCACCATAAGTGAAGCATATGTGAACATATATCACATTGTGGTAGATGGTAATTTTCTTATTATGGTTTTTTATGTTTATTATTTCATACTGACGAGTGATGAGCAACTTATCCACTCTTGCAAAGACCATCTTGTAAGTGAATTTGAGATGAAAGACATAGTCCTAATTCATTTTTTCCTCAAGCTCGAAGTATGGAAATGTGATGGTGAATTGTGTGTATCTCACGGGATGTATGCCTCTGAAATAATTTAGATATTTCACATGGAGAGTTATAAGCCCATGGAAACACCTTTAGCTACAAATTGGAGGAAGGAAAATGCCACTTCACATGAAGAGTTTGATGCTAGCATTCTCCAAAAACTTGTGGGGACTTTGATGTATCTTGTGAACACAAGACCCGACATGTGCTATGCAGTAAACAAGTTGAGTCAATCTATGGTGACGCATACCAAGTTGTATTGGAAGACAATAAAGTGTGTGCTACAGTACCTCAGAGGAACTACCAAGTATGGAATATGGTACAGGGAGACAGAGGGAGTGAAGCTTCAATGCTTCACCAATGAATATTAGGCAAGGAGTACATCATACAAGAAAAGTACTTCATGTGTTATCTTTAGTGTTGGGTCCTAAACTATCTCCTAGTACAACATGAACCAGAGGACTTTGTAACTTAATTTAGTAGAGACTAAATACATGGTTGCAAGTCAAGAAACATGTGAGGCCATATGGATGAGGAAAATAATTTTTTGTCCTTTTAGTCAGGAGATGGATGGATCCGACAGTGATATATTTTGATAATCAATGTTTCACTAAGCTCTCTAAGAATCCAAGATTTCATAATAGGTCCAAGCACATTGATATATAATATCATCATTTGCGGGACTATGTGCAGAGGAGAATTATGTTGCCACAATACATTCCAGTTGGGGAGAAATATGGTGGCATATTGAAAAAGTAATTGTCAAGAGGTAAAATTGAATTCAATAAGTGCAAGATAGGGGTGGCGAAAAATCCCTTTCTTTCTAAGAGGGAGTGTTGAAAAAATGTACCAAGAAAGGCTCAATTTGACATTAGCTTTAGTCAAATTGATTAAATATAATTTTCACATCAAAAACACAACTTGGAGGCAATTAAATAGTGTTACATTGTTGTTATCACTCCGTTATCTCAGTAAATTCGAGTTAAAGGGCTTGGAGTTCAATTAAGGATGTGTGATTGATAAATTTTAGTAATCCAGTGTATTTATTTTAAGTTTTATTTAGTTAATTGACCTCTAACTATTGATAAAGTCATTTGAAGGTCAACTGTGCAATGGGAAAATAGTTTAACTCAGAGATATTTCAGTGAACTAATTAATCAACCAAAAATAGCTAGTGCACGCAAGAAATTCAAGTTCCTTAGCTGAAGTGGAGATGAAAAGGTAGTGTAACATGACTTGTATAATAGTTTGAGTGCACATGTGTTGCATGAAGTTAGATAGTCAATTGTTGGGAATTGAGCAATCAATAAGGAGGAAATTACTAAATAATAGGGGCCAATTTCCTCAATATCCGCGCAAGGAAATAGGAGGATTGGTGAGAAAATAATTGGCTAATTGTTGGTCAGGATTTCACATTGAACAAGGAGTACAATTATAATTTTGTAGGTTGAGCTCCGTGCTGGAGCTAGAAATTGTAATAACTTCTCTATTCAATTGATTAATGAAAAGAGGCCTGAGGGGTTTTTCCTAGATGGCCCCCCATAAAAATAACTGTGTATTTGTGGCTTTTCTTATTGCATGTTTATGCATATTATTCTAAATTGTGATTTTCATTCCGCATATCAATAGAGTACAATTGTGTCTCTTGTTTTTCAATTTGAAATCTTGAGCAATTGCAATTTCTATCAAATTTATACATGCATATGGAGGAACTATAAATTTCTCAAGGAATTTCCATAATATCGATCTAACCATGGGGGAATATGTATTTAATATTGAAATGCTTTATAGTCTAATGGTTGGTGTTTATTTTTTATTAGGAGTCCAATGGTTGTAATATTTATGGACGATAACTTTTAATTTTCAATCATGTTTCATGAAATTTTCCTGGGAAGGAAAGAGAATTAAATTTAGGGGCGACGTAGGGAAACTGGGGAACATAAACAACTTTAATGGAATGAAAAATATTTTGAAGAAATAACAACAAGGAATAATTGTACAATTATGCTCACTAGATGTGCAAACATCGAAACCATATATTTCTATAGATATCCAAAGAATGTTGGACAATCATATTCCAAGGTATTTGAGACTCCCTAAGTCCTCCCACCTATTCATGCTCATGATTATGCCATTTACTTGATTACAGGAAGCATTCCTGCAAACATCAGACCTTATAGTTATCCTTATGCACAAAAGATTGAAATTAACTGCATGGTTGCATAAATGCTAGAGGAAGGTATAATTAAACCTAGCCAAAGTTATTTTGATGTTCTAATAGTATTGGTACACAATAAGGATGGATCATGATGTATGTTTCTAGATTATAGGGAGCTTAAAAAGCTCACTATTAGAGATAAATTTCCCATTCTTGTCATTGATGAATTTTTGTATAAATTACTTGGAGAAATTTACTTCACCATGTTGGATCTTCATTCAGGATATCATCCAATTAGAATGAATATTGAAGACATTCTGAGAACAACATTCATAACTCATGAATTACATTATGAATGTTTGGTCATTCCTTTTGGCCATAATAATGTACCTTTCACATTTCAAATTTTGATGAATTCCACTTTCAAACCCTTCCCTAGAAACTTTGTGTTCATATCTTTTGATGATATACTAATCCATATCAAGGCATGGAAGGATCACATTGAACATGTTGATAGGGTGCTCAAACTATTATAGGAGAAGCAATTATATGCAAAAACCTCCAAATTTTTCTTTTGGGTACAGGAGGTGGAATATTTGGGTCATACCGTGTCTCATGAGGGTGTTAAGGTAGATCCTAACAAAATTAAAGCCCTCAAGGAATGGAAAATATCCACAAAACAAAAGCATATTCAAGGATTTATCAAGTTGATAGGGTATTATCATAATTTTGTTATTAATTATGGAAAAATAATAGGACTTATAACAACATTACTCAAGAATGATGCATTTTTTTGGAATCCAGAAGCAACTAATTCCTTTCAACATCTTAAAGAGGTAATGTGCCAAGCTCCGATTTTAGCTACTCTAGAATTCACAAAAACTTATATTGTGGAAAGTGACGCCTCAAGAAATGTAATTGGTATTGTTTTAATGTATTAAGGAAGACCCATTTCTTTTGAAATTCATCCATCAAGGGAAAGTATTTACACAAACCTATTTTTGAGAAGGAAATGTTGAAAATACTACATTACCTAAAGAAATGGTGCCCTTACCTAATAGGAATACACTTCAAGGTAAAAGAAAAAATTCATGATAGTCTTAAATAATTTTTGGAACAAATATTATCTTCAAGGATAAAATAAAATGGGTCACTAATATGTTGGGTTATGACTTTGAAATCATCTACAAGAAAGGGAAGAAAAATTTTGTTCCAGATCCACTCTTAAGAAGGGATGAAGATGTGGAAGCATTGTTCTATTTCATTTCTATTATCCAACATAACTGTATAACTCAAGTAAGGGAGGAATGAAAGAATAATTAAGGAGTGTGGATATTAATTCAAAAGTTGCAACAAAATCTTAGTACAAATCATACATTTATATGGAAAAATGACTCATTATGGTACAAATATCACTTATATCTATGTAGGAATTCCCAACCCAAAGAAAATATTATTTGGAAGTGCACACTTCTCCTTTAGGGGGACACTCGGGATTTTTAAAAACTGACCACATGGTCAAGAATGAATTTTTTGGGATGGCCTTAAATATGATATTCAAAAGTTTGTGGGAGAATGTTTTGTTTACCAAAAAAATGAAGTTCAGAAAATTAAGACCCTAGGTCTGTTACATACTTTAGCCATTCCAATTTATCTTTTGGACGATGGATAAGTGGATTTTATCACATGTTTACGCAATTCCGAAGGAAAGAGAGTCATCGTGATGGTTGTTGATAGACTTACCAAGTATGCACACTTTTGTGCATTATCTAATCCCTTTAAAGCCCTTACAGTTGCTATTGCACTTATGGAAACAATTCAAAAGTTACATGGAAACCCGAATATTATTGTAAGTGAGAGAGATCCCATTTTCACTGGAAATTTTTAGATGAAATTGTTTTCTTGTCTTGGCACTCAATTAGCCCATAGCTCATCTTATCATCCTGAATCTGACAAGAAAACTGAAATACTGAAAAGTTTTTTGGAAGAATACTGAAACACTGAATTATTCCATATTTCCCATAATCACTCCCACATTTGGCAATTGAAATAAAGGCACAAAACTTTCATTCTTCATCTCATTGAAGCCAACACAGACTTTGAAACACCATGGAGACGGACACTGACACATCAATACAACCAAGACAGTGATTTCACCACTGAAACTGCATGTACCAAGAGGACACTGAAGCGTCGTAAAAGGGGTGACAAACTTCAAATCTTGGCCGAAGCTTCCTTGGCTGAGCATGAGACATGATGGGAGACCTTCACTCCAAATTTGAGCAAGTTTGGAGAAAATTTTGTCAATTTTTTTTTTTTTTTGGTTGCAAAACAGGTTTTTCTACCCGACGCGTCGCACCACCCGACGCACGCTTATGATTGGGACATATTCTGGAAGAAAAATTGATATTTTTGGATTTTTTATGAAAATTTATGCATTCTCAGGAATTTCCGAGAGATTTCATCAAGTTCTGGGTGGTTAAAAGGGTCAAAAACACCTTGAAAATGGCCTTTCTGCCACCTTTTTCACACAGAGGAACCAGTCTTACGAGATTGAAGTTTTGGAGGGGCAAATGGACACCAAATCCAGAAATTCCACTTGGGTTGGATAGTGCATAGACAAGGATTTCCAATGAGCTATTATGAGCTCAATTTGGACTTCGGGAAGTGCCTCAAAAAGAGGCTCAAAGTGGCGCGACGCATAGAGTTTTTGGGCACGGTGCATAGAGAAATTTGGCCTCATTTTGACTCTTCAGCTCAGAAATTCGCCCAGTGTTGACTAGTTTTACATTTTGATGTAACTATTGATATATCTTGATGTAATTTCATGTTCATGATGTAATTTGGGCATATTTTTACTTGTTCTAGAAGATTCATTCACTAAAAAGTGAAAATTAAATGAATGAATCAGTTTCCTACCATATAGAGGCAAGTTGTTTGATTGCCTAGATTTCAGTTCCTTGTTTAGAATTGGTTGAAACAACTCCTAGAAGGATGAGATCGACCCCTAGAGGCATGAGAAGGGGTTAGGATGGTCTATATGATGTATTTTCTCAATCATTTTCAGAGTTGGGACTGGTTGGACTCTTGGGAAAAGTTTGGCACCTCATTATATATTCATTTCAGATTTTTGGCAAAGGAAAGACCAGAGTTTTGTAGCACTTGTTGGGATCCTTGTGGCTTCTGATTTTTGATGATGTTCTTCTCATGTTATTGTACATTTCATTAATGTTATATGTATGTCATTTCCCTTCTCTATGCTTCTGAATTAAACAAATGAGTAATTGAGGTAGAATTCATTGATTTGCTGGTGCTCTGCCTTAGACTTTTGTTTAGTTTTATATGTTTTCGTCAGTTTGAAGAGGATCCTTGCACTCTCTTGCCCTCTTCAGCTCCACAACAGTCTTTTCAATCCATTCATTTGATCTAAGACATCAAATTCATTGCCTACCCTACCCCAGCTTGAACTCTGCAAGGATTTGGCCTCATCCCCAAGCCCAAAATTGTTTTTCCCTTTTTCCAACAAAAACCCATAAAAATAAAAAACAAACCCTCCTATTTGTTTATCTAGCCTAAGATCAATTGTTTTTTTAGTCATCTCAAGCCCCTTTGAATATTTTCATTGATATTGACCCGGAGAGAGCCCTCTCTTGTCCTCGTAGGGCTAGCTACAAGGCTGAGCGTGGTTTGGTGTTACCCTGAATCCTGCCTTATTTCAGCCTAAGGTGGATTTGGGCAATAACAAAAGGATCCCTAATTTATAAAATAAAACTGATTTGGGCAATAAAAAAAGGATCCCTAATTTATAAAATAAAACTTACTTTTCTATTTTAACTAATATATATATGAAAATAAACTTTGATAAAATAAGAAAAAAATCTCATGACCTCCATAGTAAAGCAAGGTGTTAGAAAATTCCTAAAATGTTGCGAGTTAAAACAACTTGTGATCATTGCCAACTAAAAGCGTTGAATATGAAAAACACTTTCTCATACAATTTCCTACATACATCCCCACTAGATATTATTTTTAAAATATTTGTTATAATGCTAAAGTTTCTTAACCATTTAACTCATCAAAAAATATAGTGAATTAGGAATATTGTATTGATTTCAATAGATATTTATAACCATAATCATCATCATAATGGCTATATAATTAATGAAAGATAAAATAAAAGCTTATGATTATTTTCATTTCTCCTTTTTTAGGTTCATATTTTTCTAGTGGTCGTATATTTTTCTTCATATGATTAGATTTTAGAATACAATAGTAATATTAAGATTTCCAAAAACTTTCCCATGATCCATGTATGGTAAAATGGGTGAAATATCAAACCTATTTATGGATCTTAAAAAAAAAGTGTTCAAGGGAGTAAAATACATGACTTCTTATGTTTTTCTTATGACCACTTAAACTAACCCTCAAAACTATGTATTAAAAAAAAAAAAAAAAAAAAAAAAAAAAAAAACATTATGTTTACAAATACATAATTGTATTGTTATGTAACTATATAAAATAGTTTATAATTTTTTTCCCCTTTGTGACAGTTTGGATCCAATGAGTTTATAATCTATGTAAAATGTGGTAAACATGAGCTTGTTGCTCTTCAATCTCTTCCTTTCTATATTAATTTTTTGTTTTGAAACTAATGGATGTAGTTAGTAAAATAGAAAATATCATCATCTCTATTACATTAATGGGAAATTAGTTGTATGGCACTAGTTTAATGCAAATTGTAATACTTCATTACTTTTATAGTCGGTTATCACAATTTTTTCCCTTAAAAGAATGGAAACTTTTAAATTTTAATGCTCCTACTTTTCAAATATTTATGAACAAATTTTTTCATTCCCATATTAGAAAATTAATGTTGATTTTCTTGGGAAGATTGCATTCTGTTGAGGTTTACAACAAGAAACAATGAAATTGGCATCCGAAAACAACATCCTTGATCCTAGTGAAAATTAAGCACCTACACTAGATGGGGCCCACACAGGCTATTTTTGGGCGTATGTGTATTTATAGATGTATGTGCATAATATATTTATAGAATGCATGTATATATTTACTATCCCTTAATATAGATGGACAATAAAATGTAATATATTCTTAATGTGGTCTTGAAAATAGTTAACTGAAGTGGAAAATAAGTTAGCTAAGTGAATTTCGAGTTAAGAGGTTAGTTGGTGGGACATGAAGGTTGACTTGAGCTGTAACAGAGTGATTCTAGTTTTAACAAAGTTGGAAGTGTAGTGGTGCATTAGTTAATGCAATTTATAAATCAGTTTAACTCAGTTGAGTGAGTTAAAGTCAGTTGTGCTTGTCGTAACTACAGATACACTAGTGAGAGATCAAGTGAATTAAATATTAATTAATTCAAATGTAGTGATCTCACATGAAACTGATGTTTTTACTATTATTAACTACATGCATGTCAGATCCAGTGATACCTAGTTGAGTTCTAGGTGAAAAGGAAGTAAACTATCAGTTGTGACATTATCCGCTTGCACACATGCAAGCACACACACACATTGGATGTGTCCATTATATTTATGTAGTCAAGGAGGGTAAGGCATTATTATTTAGGGTTCCTTACCATCAGGGATTACACAGTGGAGGCAGTAAATTGGTTGTGTATTTGCCCAATTTTTGTATGACAGTGTGAGACAATTAGCTAATGTGCTTGATCCAATATAGGATGTACACAGATTTCTCATGGCTCAAAAGTGAGGCTCAAATCCATGAAGGCAGAGAGCCTCAAATTCTAATGGAAAACCCCAAAACAATATTCGGTCTAGCACAATATTCAGAACCCTAACATACAAAAATGAGAGTGACAAGAAATGGAAAACTCAAATTTGATTTCATTAGGAGGCAAGATGCCTTTTTATAACCATTACAAGGAGAGAATATTAAATTCTGCTCCTCATTATGATTAATAACCTAGTTATTTCCTTACTATCTACCTATTACATTGAATCTAATACATTAATGGGGAGTGTGGGGCTCCATACAGCCCATTCCTCCCAGTTGAAGTGGAAAGTGCCCCTGCTTTCCTACCTCTCAGTTGAAGTTGGAAGCCATCTTTACAAAAAGGAGAAGCCAAATGTATCAGAGGTGACAAGTTATTTTGTAATTGGATGGATGTTGTTGTGTTGACTATGATGCTCCTATGTTGATAAATTGGAAGAATGTGCCTACTAAATAAGGGTGGGAGGGAACGTCTCCAAAGGAACCCAATCTAGATGTTGTTGTTGTAAAAGAGGGAGAGATCCATATGCTTTTAGATCTATGAACCTTCTCTCTTGGTGGAGTATATCTATGTGCCCATGGTATCAAAGGGGCTAGGAGACTAGTTTTTCCACCGGAAAATTAATTGATACTAAAACCCTGAGAAGGGTGTGATTTGGAGTGATAAAAAAAAGGCTGGAAGCGACCTCGCAACCCAGGAAGGCACCTTCTACAAACAAAACTGTGTGAAGTGTTGTACAATACTACTAGAGGATATAGCAAGAATGGAACTAAAATAATACTGTGACAAAGTAAAACTTAAACTAAAAATATGAAAGCAGCACCGAGCTTGGAATAAAAAAAGGAAATGCTGAAATGTTGATGTTGAAATGGTAAAAAAAGACATGTATAGTGATCTAGAACTAAAATATAAATGACAAAAAAAGACAGGATGTATATATGACAAAATGGGCATGTGGATATGCCAAGTTGAAAGGCCCGTAAATATATTAAGTTAGGATTGCACCCAATGGAATCTCAAATAAAAGCCAGGATTTTTCCATGCATAAGCTCTAGAAAGCTACTTCCATTAAATCGTGGAAGCTCTCAAATATTGGGTCTCCATCTCCAGTGTAGATAATCACTAGTATCAATGCATTGTAACTGTATATTTTGATATTGCATCCATACTTTTCCCTTGCCCTCAATATCAAGCCTCCAATGGTCTACAGTGTCAGACTAACCATCTCCTCCAAAGAAACTAACCTGCAAATTTCCAGATTTAGGTGATGCATGAAATTGACTATGTAGCCATCTACGTGTTTTCATGTGCCATAACCGAATAATTTTCCTGCTTGTAATTACATCACCTTGTTTGTTTGATGAATCAAGTATTGGTTTTACAATACAATGACTATTCGAATCATCAACACTTGGAAAACTAGTTACACACTGCTGCCCACTGCGAGACCCATATGGAACTTCATGTGAGTGTAAGTGAAACTTTTTCTGGTCACGCATAAGCTTCAAAACAGTCCCATAGGCAATCTCAACCTGTTGACTCTCTGCTGCTACAGGCAAAGCCAAATACTGATCCAATGGTAGATCCAACAGGAGAAGCAGGGTGGCAATCCCCAGAATAGAAATACCCATTACGAACAATGTGATGAGAAACCAGGTTTGGTGCCAGAAGGGCAGCTTAGCAGATATGGTGTAAACAATCCTGGTACTCCCTGGTTGTCGATGAACACCATCGGGATTCGCAAGGGGGCTTTGGTGAAGTGATGAAGAAGACGCTCCTTGCCATTTTGGAGCCACCGTGCCTTCAATTTTCTTTTCCAGAGTGGACATAGTTGAATGGATAAATGCAGCCGATGGAGACAACATAGGATGGAGAGAGTGCAATTGTGAAGGAGGAATGCCCAGTGAATTGAGGAATTCCCAATGCAACAGAGGTTAGGTATTGGAGGTAGTGGGTTTTTCATGGAAGGAGGATATGGAAATAAACCCAAATCGTGTTGGAGAAATGCTTAAGGAACAGGCATGTAGGTAGGTAGGTAATGGAGCAGCAATATGGAAGAGAGGGTAGCTTGAATAGAGGATGGAGTGGTTGAAATGCATGCGTAGAGTTAGGGAATTCGTGCAACAAATGGAAAAAGGAGTTTTTTTTTTTTTTTCGAGGAATTGGTAGGTGTGCATGCCATTTGAGATAAGGAAAAGTGATAATAATGGAAGTGGAGGACAAAATAAAAGAAAATGATAATAAGAAAAGGCAATAAACATAAAATAAAAAAGCAAAAAAATAAATAAAAAGGAAAAAAAGAAAAAAGGTCGATTTGGATGGAAGTGAGAATGAAACAGATATGGAAGCGATAACACAACTGAGATGGAGGCATGGGCTTGGATAAAATTAATGTAAATGCGTGAGCAAATGAATGGAGGAGTCGGAAAATGCGTGCAGCGTTTAGATGCGTGCAGCTATTTTTTTGATGCATGCAGCTGTGGATGATGGAAGATATGTTGGAAAATGAACAGAAAGAGGTAAAATGCAGAGTGAATGGGTTGGAAATGATAAAGAAATGGTAAAATACCGTGAAGAAAATGCAGAAAAATGATAAAATTCAGTGAAGAAAGAAAAATAAAAATAATGCAGCGGAATTTATTTTTGGTTCAGGGGTAGAAACAAATTGCTCCGATACCATTTGATCCAATATAGGATGTACATAGATTTCTCATGGCTCAAAGGTGAGGCTCATAGCCATGAATGTAGAGAGCCTCACCTTCTAATGGAAAACCCAAAAACAATATTCAACCCAACACAATATTCAACCCTAACATACAAAAATGAGAGAGACAAGAAATGGAAAACTCAAACTTGATTTCATTAGGAGGCAAGCTGCCTTTTTTTAACCATTACAAGGAGAGAATATTAAATGCTACTCATTATTACAATTAATAACCTAGCTATTACTTTACTATCTACCTATTACATTAAACCTAATACATAATGGGGAGTGTGGGCCTCCATACAACCCAGTATTGAGGGCTCTTCTGAGAAGAGTTTTGTATGTAATTGTTTCATGATTCCTTGTGGAATATACAATATATGATAGAGGGGTTTTGAGTAGTAAGCTTTCCCTGGGAATATCTGTTGTTGTGGTTTTGATCTATTCTTCTTTGTTTCATGTGATTGGAAATTGTGTTGTTTGTAATTTCGCAAATATTTGTAGAAGTGATTCTGTATTTAAGAGTAGAAAATTGTTAGATCAGAAGAATCCATGGCATACATGTATTTTTTATAATTTCTACATGGTATCGAAGCATAGGAAATTTTAGAAGTGAAGCAGGAGCTGAGTTTTTGGTTGGAAAGAATTGGAATTTGTAGAAAGAATTCCTTGGTGCTACAGCTGACTCAAGATAGAAATGGATTTCAATGGCTTGAGGTTAGAGTATGCACTAGAGGGTATCTTGAAGTAAATTTCTTGGAAGGACAGGATGGAGGTAGTACTCGAAGACAATGGCTTGAAGGAATTCATTGACAAAGATGTTCCTAAGCCAGATGCTACAAATGCTACAAGTCTTGATGTGTGGAAAAAGAAAGTGGCAAGGGCGAGGAGGATCTTGTTGGAGGGAGTACGAGACCACATTATCTAAAGCCTATATGGGAAAGCCACACCATATGCTATGTGTAAGGCTTTGACAAATCTATTCCAAAGAAAAAATGACCACAGGAAATTGGCATTCAAAGATAAACTCAGGAAGATCAAGATGGATAAATACGACACTATTTTGGTATACTTAACAAAGTTTTTTCAATGATAGGATGAACTTGGGAGTGTAGAAATAAATATCACTGATGATGATTTGGTGAGTTTGACTCTCCTATGACTTCCTAAGTGCTGGCACATTTATGAAGACTTTGTCAACATATGGGAAAAATTTCCGGATTGGGAACGATTGTGGTTGGATCTGGTGCAGGAGGAGTTCAGGCGGAACACCAAAGATGGCTCTTCATTAAAGCATGATGATGAAGAGGATTGTGCTTTGGATACCAAGGTGAAGAAGCAAAAGGGGAAGAAATTCCATTCTAAATATGAGGTCGGTGAAGATGGCAAGGAGCACAACACGTCCAAGGTGAAGTGTTTTCACTGTCATGAGCATGGACATATTGCCCCAAATTGTCCACAAAAGAAGAAGAATAGGAAGGTTGTTAGAGCTATAGCTGGCGAGGCCATTGCCTTGTAACTTGAGCTTGAATTTTCAGTTATGGCATGCATGGTGTCAAGTGCAATGAGTTCAATGTGGTACTTGGATAGTGGTGCACCTTTCCACATGATGGGAGACAAAGAAATTTTCAGTAGCTTGGAGGAGAGGGACCTCCAGATGCATTTCGAAATGGGTGATGACAAAGGGTATAGCACTATCAGGATTGGTACTGTTGTTTTCCAAAGGAATTTAGGTAAACCCTTCTTTTTAAAATATGTAATGCATGTACCAGGCTTAACAAAAAATTTAGTTTCAGTTGCAATGTTGGAAGATAAAGGCTATGATGTGGTATTTAGTGAAGGAAAAGCCTTCCTTCAACATAAAGCCACAAATAAAGTCAAGAATATTGGGATTCAAGTGAAGAATCTCTTTATAATTGATGTAGATGTGATTTCTACAGAGCTTCCAACCATGGGGAAGTGTGAGAAATGTTAGAAAATTAAATATTACAGAGCAATGAAACACATAAAATATGCGGAAAATAAAAGCACACAAAACACATAAAACTAGAGAGACACGGATATCCGTGGTTCACCCAGTTTGGGCTATGTCCACCCCGAAAAGCCAGTCCTTCCTTTTTATTATCCAGCAAAAATGAAGAGACAAAACCTACAGCAGATCCGTTGTAATATCCTCTATTCTCTCTCAAAGTCTCCCTCTCTGTTTCTCGCTCCGATAATACACATACAATACACAACCGCAATACAATGCCATCATAAAAACGAGGGGTTGCCTTCTAGGGAAAAAAACCCTAATCTAAAAATTACTTCTACCGTTAGATCATTTGCCTAATGAATGGCTCAGATTGACTAGAAATTACTATACTTTTACAAGGCAATTTTACATATGTTTTTAGCTTCGGGGGCTCTACCCCCGAAAACCCCCACCAGGGGGGGGCTCCGAAAAGCGCTGCCGCCCCCCCTGGACCCCCCACGGTAGTGATCAATTACGGGTGGTATTGCCGCCCCTTTTAAGGTACAGGGTTTCAATGTTGTGATACAAAGTAAACAAGATAATCAGGCTCCACACCCAACAATCTCCCACTTGGAGACTGATTGTAGCAACTCCACCGCTGCTTCATTTGTTGGACAATGAATCCTCTTTGGACCTGGCTATTTCTCATCTTCATCGTCATCCTTGAAGACCAATTGAAACTGAGCACATTCTTAGTTTCTCCCTGGTTACAAATTTTTTTAGCATATCTGCAGGATTCTGGCTAGTGTGTATCTTTTCCAGCTTCAACTCTCCATCTTCCAATACTGACCATATGAAATGGTACTTGAGATGTATGTGTTTAGTCCTGGAATGAAATGCTAAGTTCTTTGCAAGATGAATGGCACTTTGGCTATCAATGTATAATGTGCCCATATCATGCTTCTTACCCAATTCACCCATAAGCCTTTGTAACCAAATCATTTATTTACTAGCCTCTGTAGCAGCAACATACTCTGCTTCTGTTGTTGAAAGTGCAACAACACTTTGGATTTTTGAAACCCAACTGACAGTTGTTCCACCTACGGTAAATACATATCCTATAGTGCTCCTCCTGTTATCTCTGTCACCTGCCATATCTGCATCAACATATCCCTGTAGAGCAATGTTTGAACCACCAAAGCATAATTCTTGATTTGTGGTACCTCTCAAATATATGAGAATCCATTTTACTGCCATCCAATGTTCTTTTCCTGGATTATTCATGTACCTGCTTACAACTCCCACTGCATGTGCAATATCAGGCCTTGTGCAGACCATTGCATATATTAAGCTTCCAACTGCTGATGCATATGGAACTTTAGACATATAATCCATGTCTTCTTGGGTCTTTGGGCACATCTCCTTACTAAGTTTGAAATGGCTAGCAAAAGGTGTACTAACTGGTTTTGCATTGTGCATATTAAATCTTTTCAACACCTTTTCTATGTACTCATTCTGAGACAGTGTTAATTTGTGATTTTTCTTGTCTCTAGTTATCCTCATACCAAGGATTTGTTTTGCGGCTCCCAAATCCTTCATTGCAAATGAATTTGCCAATTTTCTTTTGAGCACATTTATTTCCTGCATGTTAGATCCTGCAACAAGCATGTCATCTACATACAATAACAATATAATATAGCTGCCATCATTTTTCCTTTTTAGATAAACACAATGATCAGAGTGACATATAGTATAACCTTGTTCAGACATAAACTTGTCAAATTTTAGATACCACTGCCTTGGAGCCTGTTTTAAGCCATACAAGCTCTTCTTTAACCTGCACACCAATTTTTCTTTCCATTTTACCTCATATCCTTCTGGTTGCTGCATGTATATCTCTTCCTCCAAATCTCCATGGAGAAATGTTGTCTTTACATCTAACTGTTCAAGATGTAAATCTTCCACTGCTACAAGACTTAAGATAGTTCTAATTGAATTCATCTTAACAACAGGAGAAAATATTTCATAAAAATCAATACCTTTATTTTGTGCAAACCCCTTCACCACAAGTCTATCTTTGTACCTCTGTTTTCCTCCATCTTCTTCCTTCAGCCTGTAAACCCATTTATTCTGCAATGTAGTTTTACCTGCAGGAAACCTGACTAAGTCCCAAGTATGGTTATGCATTAAGGAGTCCATCTCTTCTTCCATGGCTAGCTCCCACTTCTTCCTACTTTCAACCTGCATTGCTTCTTCATAACATTCAGGTTCACCAGAATCAGTCAGCAATAAATAATATAATGAAGGAGAGTATCGTTCAGGGGGTCTACTTATCCTGGTAGATCTTCTAACACCACTTTCAGGTGTTTGAGGTGCCTGTTGCTGTTGTGGTGGTTGTTGCTGCTGTGGTTATTGATTATTATTATTTTCAGGCACCTTTACTTTTTCAGTTATCTCATCAAGAACCGTGTATTCCTTGCTTTCTTTTTCCTGTTTCTTTTCTTGCAACTGATTCTTATACAAGACCTTTTCATTGAATATTACATCTCTGCTCCTAATGATTTTGTGATTTTCATAATCATATAAGAGATAACCAAAATCATTAGCACCATATCCAATAAAGGTACATTTCTTTGATTTTGCCTCAAGCTTTGTTCTGTTTTCTTTATTAATATGGACAAAGGCCTCACAACCAAAAGGCTTTAAAAAAGAGTAGTTTACCTTTTTACCTGTCCATGCTTCCTCTGGAATACCCCCATCCAAGAAAATTGAAGGCCCTTTGTTTATTAGATAAACAACAGTATCTACAGCATCTGCCCAAAATTGTAAAGGCAATCCTGCATGCAATCTCATGCACCTTTCACGCTCCATGACTGTTCTATTCTTCCTTTCTGACACACCATTTTCTTGTGGTGTTCTTGGAACTGTCTTCTCTCTGTGAATTCCATGCTCTGAACAGTACCTATCAAACTCTTTGCTGCAATATTCACCTCCATTGTCTGATCTAAGACGCTTCAACTTCTTTCCTGTCTCAATCTCAACCAAAGCTTTCCATTTCTTGAAAGTATCAAATACATCAGATTTATTCTGAATACAATAAATCCAAGTTTTTCTAGTTGCATCATCAATAAATGTAACATAATAGTGAGAGCCACCGAGAGATGATACCTGAGCAGGTCCCCATACATCTGTATGCACAAGCTCCAATTTTTCGCTCTTCTTTTCTTTCCCAACTCTGAGAAATCTGACTCTCTTTTGTTTTCCATAAATGCAATTCTCACAGAAATCCAAATCAACATTCTTCAAACCTGGCAACAAAGTTCTTGAGTGAAGAATCTTCATTCCCTTCTCACTCATGTGTCCGAGCCTATGATGCCATAATGCTGCATCTGCTCCTTTGGAAGTTAAAGCATTAACAGAGTTAGAAATACCATTGCATAAATATAATGTACCAACCTTTTCACCTTTTGCTATTACCAGCGCTCCTTTGGTGACCTTCCAAGTTTTATCTGTGAAAGTTGTCACACAACCTTCACTGCCTAACTGCCCTGTTGAAATCAGATTTTTCTTCAGATCTGGAACATTCCTTACCTCCTTTAGTAGCCATTGGTTTCCATTTTGTTTTTTTACAAGAACTTTACCCATTCCAACAATTTTACAGGGTTTATCATCACCCAAACGAACTTGTCCAAAATCTCCTTGAACATAATCATGAAAATATTTCTTATCAGGTGTGGCATGGAATGAAGCCCCTAAATCTACAACCCAAGAATCAGTAACATTTTCGAAAGAAAGAATCAAAGCATCTTGTAACACATTTGTTGCGTGTCTCCTTCTTTTCCCTTCCGAGATCTACAATCTTTCTTTAGGTGTCCTTTCTTTCTGCAATTCCAGCACACCATTCCTGATCTGGACTTGGATCTGCCTTTCTTTCATTTACTGTGATATCCCAAGCTCTTGCCTCTTTCCATTCTTCTTCCCCTAGACTCTGCACTCAAATCATTACCCGATGTCTCACCGAAGTTTTTCCGTCGCATTTCCTCGCTAAGGATAGCACCAACAACATCATCAAACTTTAAAGTACTAGATCCAGAGACAGAGCTACTAATGGCCATTACTAAACCATTCCAACTCTCTGGAAATGAGCACAAGAATAACAGAGCTCTAACTTCATCATCAAATTTTACCCCTACAGAACTTAACTGACTAGTAACTGTATTAAATTCATTTAAATGGTCTGCAACAGATCCACCTTCCAACATCTTCATATTAAATAGTCGTTTCATAAGAAATACCTTGTTTGAGGCCGAGGGTTTTTCATATAGTTTCGCCAACGTCTGCATCAAACCCTCTGTTGTTGTTTCCTTCGAAATATTGAAGGCGACTGATGCTGCAAGACACAACTGTGTTGTTCCGAGTGCCTTTCTATCGAGAATGTTCCATTCCGCATCTGTCATGGCCTTCGGCTTCTTTGTTTTTCTGCTCAATGGTAGGTATATATCTTTCTGATACAGATAATCTTCCATTTGCATCTTCCACAGCGGGAAGTTTTGGCCGTTAAATTTCTCGACCCTAAACTTACCATCGTCCACCATTGCTCCCACTCGAACCAGGAACCCTTCTTTCCTGCGAGTTTATCAGCCAAATATACCTTCGTCTCTGATGCCAATTGTTATAAAATTAAATATTACAGAGCAATGAAACACATAAAATATGCGGAAAATAAAAGCACACAAAACACATAAAACTAGAGAGACACAGATATACGTGGTTCACCCAGTTTGGGCTACGTCCACCCCGAATAGCTAGTCCTTCCTTTCTATTATCCAGCAAAAATGAAGAGACAAAACCTACAGCAGATCCACTGTAATATCCTCTGTTCTCTCTCACAGTCTCCCTCTCTGTTTCTCGCTCCGAGAATACACATACAATACACAGCCGCAATACAATGCCGTCATAAAAATGAGGGGTTGCCTTCTAGGGCAAAAAACCCTAATCTAAACATAACTTATACTGTCAGATCATTTGCCTAATGAACGGCCCAGATTGACTAGAAATTACTATACTTTTACAAGGCAATTTTACATCTGTTTTTAGCTTCGGGGGCGCTGCCCCCAAAAACCCCCGCTAGGGGGGGGCTCCGAAAAGCGCTGCCACCCCCCCCCCTAGACCCCCCATGGCAGTGATCAATTACGGGCGGTGTTGCCACCCCTTTTAAGGTACAGGGGTCCAATGTTGTGATACAAATTAAATAAGACAATCAGGCTCCACACCCAATAAGAAAGCCATGCAATTGACCCTTGAGAGGAAGATGGATTTGCATGCAGGTAAGAGTAAACCTCAGGATGTTGAGTAGCCACAAGATGAGGGTCATGGAGTGGGAGAAACCACTCATGCAGAGAAATTTTGAGCTAGATGGGCAAAGAGAGTGCATGCAATTATACCACCAGGTGAGAGGTGGGGCGACACGCATGAATAATTCTGAGAATAAATTTTGGGCAGGATTCATTGAGATGGTGTGGATCTCATGAATGGAACCTAGCTATGAGGAGCCCATAGAGTAGCATTAGTAGGATCATTTGGATTGATGAAGTTAGATGTCGTGAGGACATGAAATCAAAGTGATAGTGTCGGATACTGGAGTGTTACACCATTTTTGGTCATCTAACCTACTATCATTAGATGGACCCAAGTACACCATGTAAGACCAATTTTACCCTAAGTAAAATTGCTTTCACTATGTAAAATAACTTAATAAAACACATTTATTAGGTTTTTTATGGTCTAAACAGGAAACCCCAAAAGGAAATATTAAACAAACCTATATTTGTTTGATTTTCCTCAAGGAATAATTAATTAAACAATAATTTAATTATTATTCCTGGTCATGTTTAACTCAAAACAAAGAAATTAATTAGATAAATCCTTATTTATCTTATTATTTTCTAGGAATAATTGTTTAAATCTTATTTAAATAATATTCCTTGTTAAATATGACTAAATCACCCATAAATAATTAAATAAATCATTATTTATTTGATTATCCTTCAACCACTTCATTAAAATGATAAATAAATCATTTATTTATTTATTATTCACAAATAAAGGGATTTGACCCAAGTCAAATACTTTTTCCCTCCAACAAATATAATAAAATATTCCATAAAAGGTGGATCTAGATTTGGTTAACATTATTTTAATTATGCACCAAGATCTAGAATGACCCAATATTTTGTTATAAATAGGAGAGTTTTTCCTACCATTTTTCACCTTTTGTTGCCTATTAGATCACTCTGGATCTAAACTCTTGGTCTGACTTTGAGCCATTATCATTGTCATATTTTCCATTATTTTTTGTGTGAGCTCCCTTTGAGTTCTATCTTTGTCTAGGTTTTCTACACCAACAGGAGAGAGAAATGCTAGATCTGAAGTGCTGAGGACTTCCAAGAACCCATCCCATTGAGGAGAATTGGAAACATCTTCTTGTTTTCCTCCCAGGTGCCCTTAATACAAAAATTCTTTCAAAAAATATTGTTCTTGTCTTGTCTATTGGATGTATGGAGCAAACCCTTAATTTTACTGCTTAATGTCTTTCTATGCATAGATCTGGTTTTTTGCAGCACTTGTCTTGATCAATTAACTGCAGATCTAAAGATATTGGCAGCCCATTTGATGTTAGGGCTATAATTTATGCGTAGCTAAAGTGGTATTTTTTCGTACGCTTCGACAAAAGATTCATACTAACAATTGGCGACTCCACACGGGTTTTCAATTACGACCGCTGTCGTTTTTCATATTCCTGCATATCCAGCTACTTCAGACTCTAGTGTTTCTTTTCAGTTTTTTTTTTTTCCTATTTTCATGTTTTTTTCCACTATAAAACCATAAAACATTAAAATTTCTAACTTCCGCGTGTTTCTGGCCCTATTGTGCAGGTGACAGACATCAGCCGCAACTGAGATGGCAACTTTTCCGCAAATCTGCTGCCGGGACAACCGGAGTTGGAGGTCGCACTTTTCAGCCCAAAAAATGTGACCTGGACTCCAGGTCGCACTTTTCAGCCCTTTTTCTATGACTTGAACAGGAAAACAGGTCAGAACCTGTGACCTATACTTTTTCCTGTTGTTTTTCTGCAATTTTTCTGGGTTTTGCTGAAGCTTCTGTCAGGGTTTTCCAGCCTCTGTCTCCACCCGTTTGGACCTGTTTCTGATCTATTTTTCTCATCTAAGTGGTAACCTAGCCCCCTAGGGCTTCAGTACCCTCCACTTTTGGTGGAATATTTTTAGCTATTTCAGGTGTCTGATTTTTCAGAGTTTCAGCTTTCCCTTCTTCAGATCTGATCCCTCATTCTCAGATCCCTTTAAATCAGCTATCCTTCCTTTCAAACCACCTCTTATAGTTTTTTTTGGACCTCCCTTTAGGATCTCCTCCCTGTCCTTTCTGCTTTTTGCTGATTTCTTCCTTTTTTCCAGCCACCTTGCCTCTGCCTCTTGGCTGTGATCTGCACCTCTTTTCAACATCTTTCTCCTTTATATCCCTATCCCTTTCAACCCTAGATCTATTGGCCTCTTTTTAGTGTGTTTTGGTTATATTTTTTCTCTCTCTTTTAGATTAGTTTTGAGAGACCCGCCTTCTTGGGTTGGATCGATGCACTAGTAGCTGTTAATTTTCTGTTATTTCAGCATTATTTTCAGTTACAGAGCACACTTTTTCTCTTGCTCTCAAAATGAAAAGGGATTAAAAATTAAAATTAACGCACGCCACACACTCACCCTAAGCGAAGAAGAGCCTGGTTTACACCGCCAGGCAAAGACTTTAAAATCAATTGACACTGCACCTTTCTTCCCTTGTTTTGACATGGTAATCACTTGATTCTACACCTCCCTGCCTTTGTCGGTCATTCTTCTTCCCCTTGTGCTGTGTTTTTGTTGTCACCATTGCGTCCCCAAGGCACACATTCTGAAGACTTCTTGGCCTTCACCCTCAGTTTCCGGTCGGTCGACCTACTCCTTCCCGTCGTCGACGAGTTAGTCCTCCTCTGAGACCGCACTCCGACTCCTATTTTGATTCATTGGGTTCTCCTTTTACTTCCGGTTCTCCCCTTGTCACCTTCACTATGTCTGGTCCAGGGCCTAATGCTAGCGGTAATCCTGGCCCTAATGCCGGGACTGCTACTAGCAGAACCGCCATAGGAACTACCTCAGCTGCGCCCTTGATCCCCTTCATGGTAGGCCTCAGCCTCCCTGATTTGGACCGGTTGACAAATGACCCTATACACCATGACGCTAGTTGGCCTACTATGCCGACAAAGCTCCCTTCTGACATCCCCAAGTTTGAAGGCCTTGCTGGCGAAGATCCTTCAAATAATGTTCTATCTTTCCACATGTGGTGTTCTTCTACCTCCATTTCCGATGACTCTGTCAATATTCGGTTGTTCCAATGAACGCTTACAGGCGCGGCTTCTAAGTGGTATGTTGATCAGCCCACTTCCTCTCATACCACCTTTGCGACTCTTGCCCAGGATTTTTTATCTTACTTCCAGCTTCCCCTTCATTATGACATTGGTATCGAACTTTTGACTTCTTTCTGTCAATCATCTGCGACCCGCCTATCCGATCATGTCCAAGAATGGCGAAGAATAAATAGCCTATGTCAATCCCCTACTTTCGAAGACCGTGTCTACATGGATTGGTTCCTTAGATCTCTCTTGCCTCCTATCGGGAAAGATGTCGCCTTGCATTTTCCCCAAACCGAAGAAGCCGCCCTCCAACTGGCGTTAAAATATGACTTGATCTACGCTCAGACAGGTTATGTTTATACCGTTCTACCTGATCTCCCCAGACGCGGTGGTGTCAACACAAAGGGGGCACCTCATGCCGCGAACGGTATCATTGGAGCTCTCTCTCATCCATACGCCCAACCTCCCATGGGTTATGGTTTTCCTGGGGGAGGGGGAAACACCTCCCGCACTTGTCCCCCTCCTGGTAGCACGTATCCAGGATACAACATACCTCCTCTTTTGGCCCAACCTCCTGCTCACCATACTGTTACCCAACCCCCTTATTATTCGTATCCGCAGTTTGGTGCTCCAACTCCTCCAGCATCAGCACCTCAGCCTCCCTTGCCTTCTCAACCCCTGCAACAGCAGTCACCGCCCCCTCAAGCACAGGTGGATGCACAACAGGGATTCATGGCTACCCAACCACCTGACGGATAGGTGCCCACTCAACCTTCCCCTTCTGGTTCCTCCAATTACCAGATCCTCATGATGAACTATGATCCACCTCTAACCATCGACCTTAACCTTCAAACTCAGTCTCGCCAGTACCCCACACCTTCCGCTCAGTCTGCCCCCGAGTCCCCTTCTTCAGGTTCTATAGAGCCTCTTTCGACATCCAATGGTCCCTTGCATATCCCTCAGCCCAAAGTTGAGGTTCATACCAAGATTCATAAGGGACCATTATGCCGAAATGCTGCTTCTGGTCGAGCTGCTCATTCATATAGCATAGTAGATGATTTGGCACAGTCTCCTACTGCCATTTCCACATTGGAACTCCTCCTGTCGTTCCCTTCCCAAAAGAAGGATATGCTATCTGCCATGGGTGCTATAGATACTGCTGATGACCAAATGATTATTTTCGACGCCCATCAATCAAAACATTCTCCTCTTCCTGCTTCCTTCGCCTTCCAAATCCCAGTCAAAATCCGAAACACTAATGTTTCCCAGTGTATAATTGATGAGGGGGCATCCACCTGCGTGATGTCCGCTTCGGTTTGGAAGCAACTCGGATCTCCTGAGTTGGACCCTTCCACGATCACCCTTCGAGAGTGGGATGGCCACACCTCCCAGCCCATTGGCCTCCTCCGTAATTGTCCTATCACTCTTGCAGGCAAGACTGTTTTCATTGACGTCGAAGTCATTGACGCCCCTCTAGATTACAACATTCTCTTGGGGTGGAGCTACACCTATGCTATGTCTGCTGTCCCATCTGCGGTTTTCTGCAAGATGTCTTTCCCTCATAATGGAAAGATAATCACCATTGACCAGTTGACATATCATGAGCCAAAATCTCATACCTCACCTGAGACGACCATCTCTTCTGTAGCCAACAAGAAAACCGTCGATTCCTTGACCAGTGTTTCTCCTAGCGTCTACAAAGACTCCTCTTTGCTTGGAACCTTCCCTGGTCTTCCTCCTCCTCCTATCTCTGACCCCATCTCATCGAATGTTTGCATGATGCAATCATCTCGGGCTGCTCTCAAGCAACCTGCTTTGGCTAGTCAACAACCACGCTCTCCGCAACCCGCTCCTAGCCCTTCACCTGTAGCTGGTAGTCATGAGCCTCTTTATCTTCCTAGAATGGTTCCTCCAAGCATTAGCCATTTAGGAGCCATCCCACCTCACCTTTACCCCTCTGGTCAGATACTGTTCCTAACTCCCCCACCAGGAGTGCACACGGTACCTGTCATGGCCACCCTCTCTCTTCCTAACCTAACCCTTGGGATTCCCGTCCAATACCTTGATCCTCTAGCCCCAATCTTGCCTGGTCAACCCAAACCTTATATTTCTTTGACCCTGGTTCAACCGGTCCCCACGAGTTCTCCCGCTGCAACAGTGCCTCAGTCACCTCAATAGGAACCACCTCCTGTTGCGACCGCTTCGGGTAAGAAGGGCAAAGCTCGCAAGGGGGCATCAAAGGACAAGGCTGCTCCGACAAACCCGTCCCCTCCTCAACCTCCACAGCATACCATCCAGTGTGCTTTGTGTGATGTTGTCGGTCACGCCACCCATACCTGTCCTGAATTGCTTCATCTCAAGCCCATGGTTAATGTCGCGTTCCCTGAGTCCATGGTCCCGGAAGCCTCTGTTCCTTCCGCGACCGCGGCCAAAAACCCCATGACTATTCACACCAACCACCCCTGTGCTTTGTGTGATCTCCATGGCCATTACACCCACCTTTGTCCCAACCTCGCGGACTTTTACCCCTCTCTAGCCACGGTCCGCCAATTCGAGGCCAAGCGTAATGAGTCCACCTCTCCCCTATTTGCACATTTTTCTTTGGCAAAACTACCAGACATGATTGCTCCCATTGACATTCCCCCTCCTAATGTCGAGATGACAGAGCCTTCGTCCAACATTTTCTACCTATCATCATCCATGAGACCCTCGGGGAACATTCCATCTGAATCTTCCCTTGTTGTTTCGCTTGACCTTCCTTCAGTGATCACCTTGGGCTCAACATCGGTAGATCCTTTATCTTCTTACTCTCCTGTCACCCCTTGTGACGACGCGCATGTGAACCTCTCTTCTCATGATGATGATTCCGGTAGCTTCGCCACGTCAGGTGGTCTTTCTTCCACCAGTCACCCCATCTTCTATCATGATGACGACATTATGGAAAAAATCCCCACCCCTGACTTTCTCTATTCCCCCTTACATCGAACCCATGCATTCACACCACATACACCTTGTGGCCATTACATTGAAACCCAATGTTTGGGTAAGGGGGCACCCACATTTGAGAGACCAAGAGAAGCAATTCTCCAAAACTCTCCTTGTGTATCTGGTCATGCCGACTTGAGTACCATTATTCTTCCACATTTAGAAGAACCTCTAGAGTCCCATCTCACTTCCGATCACTCTAGGGATGATACCCCTTATCATTCCTTCATCTTACATTAGCAACTCCGTCTCTTAGACATTGTTGTTGACCAACCTATAGCTTTTCTACGAGAGCATCAGTTCATTATCTCCAACTCCTCTCTTTGGGATAGTGACACCAGGTATGCCAACCCAGAAACTTAAAGTCCATTTGATTCCTATATGTAGTACCAAAAGAGATCGGTAATCCTCCATTCCCTTTCTCCAACTACATAACCATAACGAAAACAAATGGCGCACCACATCATTATAATATGTTTAGATTCACCTTTTTCTAAATACATTTCGGCATGACCACACCATGCTTGGGGGCACCTATGCCCCTCAACCATAACCCTCCTCAAAATCGAATTTCTTCACTTGCAACACTCATACTAGGGGCACCATTTGGCCTCCATACTTATCCATGCTTGTGTTGATGTTCGTCGTGAGTTACCATCTTGTACTCATGTTTTCATGGTCCCCCATTGGACCTTTATTGTGTGGCAGCACCATTGAGTCACCCTTGTTTAGAGCATCCAAGTTGAGTCATCATCGCATTCATGGAGTCTATCCTAAGTCCCTTTATACCCCGCTATAGTCCTCCATCCTTCATTGCTTGGTCCCTCTCTTGTGTCGCACATTATGGCCTTCAGTCCCACTATCCCCTATCCCTCATGATATTGTGTCAGTCGCTGCCATGTCATTCATGCCCTTTATGCTCTAACAAGGGAAGTCGTCCATTCACTACTCAGTACCCTCCATTTCATCATCATCATTGGTATTAGTCTGTCAGTCGCTCTACTATTTTCTCTCATGCCTTAGTTGAGGATCTCTCATTGCCTCACCTATGGCGGACCTCCTTTTGTCGACATCAGCTCCTTCATTCTAGAAGACAGGTCTAGAGGGCGGTGTACCTTGGTTCTAGCTTCCACTCTTGTTCGGTGCCTCAGATCAGGAAAAGGGATCTCTCCTTCCCCTTTGACTTGATTTTTTCTCCACTCCAGCTCCTTTCAGCATGATCGAGATCCGTATACGTGATGGTTCAGTGATGTAGTAGCAGTTCTTGGTGATTCCCGGGTTTGTGTGAGATGTCTCAACCCTTATGAGGGGGTGGCCCTGCAGGTAGCCCCCCACATGCCCAAATGACCTCTTCCTTGCAGCTCCATATATTTTATGATTTTGTCCTTAGCCACTTGCAGGGATTCTTTGATTTACATATATCATCAGATTTTGTGAGCCCTTCCCCATGTATAGGGGGCATTTGGGTTGTATTTGTATCTCATATACTCCGATATTATTGTATAAGTCCCGGCTATTATCCCAGGCACAACATGTATGTGGGATTCCTCATTGTATTTTTATCTGGATCATGTTTATGTCAGCTGTACTTTATGGTTCGGTCCCTTGTTTACTGGACACACTATTGTTTTGTACTTTGTCTCGACGAGCATAGGTATGCCTCCCCCGTCGCCTTTAGCACAAGTACCCTCTCATAAAAAGAGACTTGTTTCACCTGTAAGTCTCGTCTCCTCAGGGTATAGTTCTTCAGCACATTAGTCTACCTCACATTTCTCTCTCTGACTTCCCTTTTGATGTCTAGTGATTGAGTTCTTAAAACGTACTTCGGTTATACGATTTGCTCCTAACACTCGCACGCTGGGGGGCAATCTGTTACACCATTTTTTGGTCATCTAACCTACTATCATTAGATGGACCCAAGTACACCATGTAAGACCAATTTTACCCTAAGTAAAATTGCTTTCACTGTGTAAAATAACTTAATAAAACACATTTATTAGGTTGTTTATGGTCTAAACAGGAAACCCCAAAAGGAAATATTAAACAAACCTATATTTGTTTGATTTTCCTCAAGGAATAATTAATTAAAAAATAATTTAATTATTATTCCTGGTCATGTTTAACCCAAAACAAAGAAATTAATTAGATAAATCCTTATTTATCTTATTATTTTCTAGGAATAATTGTTTAAATATTATTTAAATAATATTCCTTGTTAAATATGACTAAATCACCCATACATAATTAAATAAATCATTATTTATTTGATTATCCTTCAACCACTTCCTTAAAATGATAAATAAATCATTTATTTATTTATTATTCACAAATAAAGGGATTTAACCCAAGTCAAATACCTTTTCCCTCCAACAAATATAATAAAATATTCCATAAAAGGTGGATCTAGATTTGGTTAATGTTATTTTAATCATGCACCAAGATCTAGAATGACCCAATATTTTGTTATAAATAGGAGGGTTTTTTCTATCATTCTTCACCTTTTGTTGCCTATTAGATCACTCTGGATCTAAACTCTTGGTCTGACTTTGAGCCATTATCATTGTCATATTTTCCATTATTTGCTGTGTGAGCTCCCTTTGAGTTCTATCTTTGTCTGGGTTTTCTACACCAACAAGAGAGAGAGATTCTAGATCTGAAGTGTTGAGGACTTCCAAGAACCCATCCCATTGAGGAGAATTGGATACGCCTTCTTGTTTTCCTCTTAGGTGCCCTTAATACAAAAATTCTTTCAAAAAACATTGTTCTTGTCTTGTCTATTGGATATATTGAGAAAACCCTTAATTTTACTGCTTAATGTCTTTCTATGCATAGATCTGGTTTTTTGCAGCACTTGTCTTGATCAATTAATTGCAGATCTAAAGATATTGGCAGCCACATTTGATGTTAGGGCTATAAGTTATGCGTAGCTAAAGTGGTATTTTTTCGTACACTTCGACAAAAGATTCATACTAACATGGAGCACAGATCAGAGTTGGCAGCAAGTGCAAAGCGCATGGATGGAGGTGTCAGAAGTGTAGTGGTTCCTGAAGACATGTGTAGTAGCTAGCAGAAGTTAGAAGAATTTGATGACAGATTCATTATACTAATTCAATTGTTTGGAGGATATACAATTTCAGAAGTGTTGCATGTGCAATAAAAACTAGCGAAGTGTTGCATGAAAAACTTCCATGTGAGAGAAACACTAGAGAAGTGTTGCATGCAAGAGTTTTTTCGCGCATGCATGGAGTTTCATGTCACATTCATGGAGTTACATGTCGCATGCAAGGGTTGCATGTCCCATGCATGGAATTGCATGTTGCATGCAATGACATTCCTTTCTTGTTGAGAGGGAGTGTTGAAGTTTGCAACAAGAAATAGTGAAATTGGCATCCAGAAACAACATCCTTGATCCTAGTGAAAATTAATCACCTACACTAGGTGGGGCCCATGCATGCTATTTTTGGGTCCACGTATATTTATAGATGTGTGTGCATAATCTTTTTATAGAATGCATGTCTCTTTATAGATGCATTTCTATCTTTATTATCCCTTAATATAGATGTACAATAAAATGTAATCTATTCTCAATGTGGCCTTTAAAATAGTTAATTGAAGTGGTAAATTAGTTAGCTAAGTGAATTTTGAGTAAATTGGTTCGTTGGTGGGACATCCAGGTTGAATTGTATAATATCCCTTTTTCAGGATTTGGTGCAATATGGTCCTCAAGGACACTATATAAGGAAGCCAATCCAAAAATAAGCTAAAAGGGGACTTGGATCCCTTTGTTTACCCTTCATACATTACACTTCTAGAATATTATCTCAAGGAAATAACCCTAAGTGGGTTATTCAAATCCTCCACTCCTAGGTATCTCAAACAATGCTCTAAAGGGAGAGCTACAACAATACATGAACTCCAACAAGTAGCAGCAGTGAAACTTAAATACATATGGTGAAAGAAGAAAGAATAGCCATTATATTATGTGAAGATGCAAATAGATATATAAGAACTTTAGGAAATACCTCTCAATATAGGCTCAAATAATGTGGGGAAACATGATCTCAACCCTGGAAAACAATAGTGCAACAATCCTCCAAGGGATTGACTAAAATGTACAAAATGGAAAAATGCCGAAGTTTCTAGGTAGTAGCAGCAACTCACTAACAATAAAAAAAAGGAGAAGGATGTAAATGTTGCAAATGATGAAGAAACCTCCTCCAATGATCTTCAAATTGAAAGGTTGCTCCCTTCATTGAAGATTACACCCTCCAATCCACAGTGTGAACCCCTCCTGCAAGTGCCCTCTGAAAATAATGAAATATGGTGAAGAGATTGTGCTGGGAATGAGATGAAACATATGGCCCAATGCCAAAATCTGCAATGAAGCTCTGGAATCTTCCTCACTTACCTCCCAGAAGAAGAATGAGCTCCTCCTCTGCAAAACTAGCTCCGGAAGTGGGTGGTAATGAATCCTCACTACAACCCCTAGCAACTCAATGTTTCTGCTGAACTAGAAAATGTTGTAGCTAAAGATTTTTAGCCTGGCCTCAAGCCTAGATGTGAGGAGAATGAATAATGGGTCCTCAAAATCTTCCCAATGAAGGAGAGGAGACTCTTAAACAATAATCTCCCTTGTGCTAAGCAGCACAACTATCTCAGTTGAACAACAAGAGAGAGAAGACCAAACTCGAAATCTCAAAAATAATGAGAAATGTCTCGCTTTCCCTCTTTTATGCCAAGAGGAGGCTTCCCTACCATGGACCCCACTCATTAGGGTTTCTCTCATCCAATGATATCCCTCCTTTCAAAACTGTTATGTCTTCTCATGCAAGCTTCACCTCTTTAGGCAGCGCTATTGACTTGGTCAAACTTGACCTAGTTTTCTTATATTTTTCCCCTTTTCACACTAGGAGATGACAACTAAGCCACTTAGGTGACCCCTTTGCATATTGGGAGTTCTTATTTTACTTCTTCATGGCCCCCCTTACCCATTTTATTCTTTTTATTAAAAGGAAAGCAAAATTAATGTTCCAATTAACTTAATGGAAATTTTGGAACATTATAGTCCTCCCCTCCCAAATATTGCTTGTCCTCAAGCAAGTGAAAGGGTAGACTGATTCCTCTTCTTCTCTCCTATAACATCCATGTATGATGATCTCCTCCAAGAAATAGGATGCTATCACATTGCCTCTCCTCAGCATGTAAATTAGCTACCAAGCTATCACCATGAAAAGGTGAGGTGCTCAAGAGAGTGGCAAGGTATTTTCTAGAGGGCCTCCCAAGGAATGGAATCTGAAATGTGTTGGGAGACATTCTCCCCATGTGGAACCTCCATCCCCAAGAAATAAACCATGCAAAATGAGTCATCTTCCAACTAGGCAACTACTAGAAATCATCCTCCACCTTGGGCTCATGTAGAATAGGTGGGCTGGAAATCTGAACATGGTAGGCTTCATAGCCTACCCCACGCTGTCATCTTCTCCACTTATGATAAGTGTGGAGTGAAAGCTGAACTTGGGATGTATTAGTGTTTCCCTCAAGTGGCAAGATGAAGTTTAGATCTCAAAGGATCTCTCCTCCAATGGTATAAATCAAGCTGGCCCAAATCATCTCATATGTGATGAGTTGGAAGTCATCATCATATAGTATCCAATCAATCATATGGTTCACCTCATGGAGAAACAAATATCTTGTCATGGTGACCATATCCTCTTCCATACTCCCCTTAGAGTATGTGTTGCAAAGAGTATGGAGGTCGTCTTCCCCAAAGGGAACATCCTCCCAATGTGTCTCTCCCTCCTTATGATACATATGGGGCTACTGTTGATACATGGCTGAAACATAATGGTCCTCAAGAGAGAACCAAGCCATCCCATCAAATCCAACACCCATTGGGTGCCTCTCCAAAGAGCTCAAGCCCTCGAAATGGCTCCTCCCATTTGAAAGCAAGAGGTGTAACATGGAAATCAAGGATGGCCCACTTGTTTTTTTGAAATATGCAGCGTGAGAAGTATGGAGAACCATACTCCCTATGGGCATCCTCAACTCCTGTGCCACTCCTCCAATGGTGCTTCCCATGTCCAACGTTCTACTAGCAGAATATGGAAGAATAAATATGTGAGAGCAAGGAGGTGAGACATAGCTCCACAAATGGAACCAATGCAGGCCATCATTGGCCTGCCTCAATACATAGGGAAACAAGTGTCCTTTCAGCCACTTGTTTGCTGCCACATTCATCCTGCAAGATGAGATCATGAAAACATAACTTCGTGCCAATGGTGCACACCGAAAATCCTATGGATTTCCCCCACAATCCACCAATAAGATGGCCATCATAATTGTTGTATTTGACCATAAGTACAACAAAACATAATGTGCAAGAAGGAAATATCCCCCTTGATATGATATGCTACTCATAAAGATAAGAGAGTGCAAAACATAAAGCAAATATTTACCTCCCTCATCATGTACTGTGGTATTTGAGCTGAAATGGCTCAAGTGAAAATTTTCCCTTACTGCAATAGAGAAAAGAAGTGGTTGTGCCAACCATCTCATCATCTCTTGGGCTGTGCATCTATCCATATGTTGATATACATCCATTAGGATGTGTTGCACTGAAAATTGACATCTTGAAATTTTTCTATTTGTATGAGCTCATTATCACTCATACTTCCTCCTTTCCAAGTCTAACACATTATTTCCTCATGTCAAGCCTTGAAAATAAGAGAAAAGTTATAAAAAATCTCCTTAACTCTGGTATCGCACTTTCTATGTATCTTGCCTGTAGTCCTACACCTAATGTTCATGACTCCTACGTACTTGAATGCACTTTATCTATGTTATGGGTGCGGAGCCCTGTAAAAGATTAAAAAGGCGCAAGTAAACTCAAAAAGCTCACTTTCAGTAATTTCTAGAAGCCTCTGGAAAGAATCTTGCAGTGGCAGAACCATTCTTTTGAGGTTCATGTATCCCTTACCTTATGGAGCTAACATCTTGATGTGAGGAGCTTATCCCTTTGAAGGAGGATTCTATCCCTTCATAGTTGGAACTGAAACCTCCTATTTTGCACCATAAAAAGAGGCATTGGGTAGCCTCAAGGGGAGTTCAAGATTTAGAATTATTTGAGGTTAAGTGTTGTTGGGATTCAGACTCATTTAACTGAGATTTTTGTGAGGAGAGATCACATACCTCTATCTGTCTCGGTTGGAAGAGTGCAAGGCTCTTCAGAGTAGAGGAGATACCTACTTCGGGCCCCGGGAAGGCCTATTCAACATCAAGGCTAAGGTTGTAAGGTTTTCTTTATTCAAAGTTAATACAAATGAATTCATTTTTCTCAATAAGTTGTTAATTAACTATTTATTTCATGGATTCCTTGATCACCATGATAGGCATGATTTATAATATTTACTATACAAGTGCTATTTAATGTTTTCTTGTTTGTGACTACAGGTCTATTAAGATAACTCCTTCAAGTGACCGAGGGACAACTACTTCGAATAAGCATTGGATATATGGTAAGACCTTAACACCTTTATAGTATTCTTTTGTAAATCGCATATGTCTAGAGAAAGATAGGTTTATTTGGTTGTTTGTTGCTAGATTACCTTTTGGTACTAGGGAGATCGATCTTGTCCACAAGATCAATTTATCCGATGAACAAATTGGCGACTCAACTAGGGAAGGATTCTTGTTTTTGGCTTTCCTTTATTTTGACTTGAGAGAATGATTTTTCTGGTTTTTGATTGATAGATACTTGCCTGGGTAGCTTAGGTTTACTTTGCTTTGAAAAATTTTGAAAAATTTTGTGTTTTTCTTGGATTTTTCTAGGGACCGCACTTTGTTTTCCTGCACAGTGCAGGCAGTTTCGCACTTTCCTTAAGTAACCAATGTGGGATCGCACCTGTTACTTTTGGAGCCTGCGGACCCTGTTAAATTTTTGGAAAAAACTCCAGATTTCTTCTTCCAGTTTATCTTTAATTTGATTTAAGGTTTCTAACATCTACCCAGATCTGTATTGTTCCTGTCAAAAGCCTCTTGTGAGTGAGTTCCAACAGTATTTGTGTTTTGAGTGATTTTCTAGAAGTTTTGCATATTTGGATTGGTTTTCACTTGGTCTCTGTAGTGACTCAAAGATTGGAAGCTTGAAATACCTCAGATCACACTGGTCTTTTATCTTCTTGATGAGTCTGACTTGGTTGTGAAATTCATTCTTTTTGAGAAATAGATCTAGTTTTCTCTTTGCAAATCTTTGAACAAACTTCGTTATAAGTTCTGAATTTCATTTTTACAAAAGAAAACATATCTGGATGTTTTTTGATTTATTTGTTATTCTGGGCAAATGAATCCTTAGTTTACTGAATAACTAAGAAAAACATTCTAAAAAAAAAAAAATTAAAGCTTTTATTCAATTAGATTTTCAAAGTTTGTAGATCTCAAAATTAGTTTTTCATAGTTTTGAGTGTCTTGTAAATTTCTTTTGAAAGAAAAGTTGTTTTTTGTAGTTTCGATTTTTGAAAGAGAAAGGGATTTATTGTGAGCATTGATTATTTGTCTCTTTTTGAGTTCTTATTGAAAAAACAAAAAGATTTTCTTTTCATTTATTCTTCATGTTCAAAGAAAGAATTGTCTCTTAAAGAAATTGCATTCTCAAACTCTTTCTTTAGCTAGAATTTCATTGAAAGAAAAACGAATTGTTTATCATTTTAGGTGCATTTTTTTAGTGTGTTTGGAAGTCGAGTCTTCACACCATCAAAGTTTCATTTCCATACCTATTGACTTAAAGAACAACCCATAAAAACAACGCTTAATTAAAATTGATCTAGTAATCTTTTTATTTCTAGGGCTCTTATCACCAATATAGCTTAGGTTAGTATCTTGGAGTAGGGAGTAATTAACTCTCTAAGATAGTAAAAACAAACAAGTAGATAAATCTTGCGGTAGGAAATAAATCCAATTGTAATTGGTACAATCTGGGAAGCTTCTCTTAAAGGAGTTAATCACGATATCATGTCCGAACCTTTGAGACAATCAATTCTATTTCATTGAAAAAGATAGAAGATTTCTGCACATTATAAATGTTAAACCTTAGATTAACCATTGTCGAGGAGCCTGGCGTCACTTGTTGGTAAACCTCGGATTGACCATGTTGAGGAGCCTTCAAGGGGATTGAGCTTTGTTACTCTGCCCTTGCGCATGGCATCAGATCGTAGACTGTTCCCCTAGTTGTATTTGTTACTGTTGGTAACCTTAGTGTCTATAAGCTTAAGATTATTTCCTAAGGTGAAGGTGAAGGAAAGATCTCATTGTACCTGGAGAAGACGTCAACTAGACTCACTTGGACTCTTTGGGGGATTCTCTTCACTCAAGATGGTTTTATGAAGAAAATTGTGCAAGTTTGTTTCATTAAGCAGGTTGTCGGGGTAACTGTTCCAACCACCCTTTCTATATTAAACTTCTACTAAGTTGGATTTCATCACCAACTAGTGTTTTTAATACGGGAAGTTACTGTTTGTGTGTGTTTTGAACTCTTAGATTTTTTAGGCGTTTGATTCAGCTGTTTGTTTCTTTAGAGATTTTATGTGTTTTCATTGAAATTTTCTTTGTTTGCGTGTGATTGATTAATATTTAAGCGTGGCAGAATTACCGAGACAATCCCAGAGACTTCAGGGGAAGCTCCCTAAGTATACACCAAGTTAGCTTGAAGGGCTCCATGCTCTAGTATCATCTAGTAGCAGTAGAATTAAATCAACAAAAATTGGAATTTCATCTATAGTTGTTCATGCTGATCATCGATTACCCACGACAGAACACAATCAAGAACCGATTTCAGTTTCTGAAGTTAGTGGTAGTATTTCTCCTTCCAGTGAACTAGCTGACGAACCTGAAATTTCTGAGCCTAACACTGAATATTCTGTTTTAGAAAACATCCTTAGGATTTATTACTCCAACTTCAAGCGATCCTGGTTCACCTAGGGTAAGAAATATTTTTACTGAAGATCTTCCATCTGGCCTCATTGCCGTTGAAGAAATTGCTAGTCCAGACGATGAGATATCTCTCCCCAAATCCCCTCAGTATTTGAATCTGAGGGAGCATGAATCCATTTTCTACATCCCTATTAGGAGTGACACTTGGTATCTATCTTTAAAAAATTTCTTAGAAAACGTGGGTGTTGCTTTTTCTCCACCTCTAATTCTGTTTCATTCTACGCCCAGAGGTTACTATCCTTCATCTATCATGGCAGGAGAGTCATCTATGTTTTCCCAATCACCGGAAGAATTTTTACATGGTGGTCCTTCTATTCCTTTGGGGTACCAGGCTCTTTCTGGTACTTTCTCAGGAGCAGCTCCTTAACCGATTGAACAAGTATTATCACTTGGTCTTAATGGTATTAAAACTGAAACGTCGAACACAGAGAAAATATTTATGATGTCTGGTAGTATTCCAAATCCTCAACCTCAAGGTGGTGAGTTACTACCTGGGGGACCACCTCAGGGTGGTCAGTTACTACCTGGGGAGCAACCTCAAGGCAATCAGTTACCACCTATGGGTCAAACTCAAGGCAGTCAATTACTGCCTGGGGGGAAACTACAGGGTAATTTTTTCCCAGGACAAACTGTAGCACAATATTATTTTGGAGAAAAACCTCAAGGACAGTACATACCTCAAGGTTATCAACCTTCAGGAAAGTACATACCCCAAGGTCAACCCCAAACTCAATATGTTCGTCAAGGTCCTTATCAACCCCAGATTCAGTACACACCTCATGGTTATCAACCTCAAGGTCAGTACACAACTCAACGTTTTCAACTGCCTTCTGGTCAATCATTTGTACAAGGAGCTGGAAATTTACCACTTAATTATCAACCCTACTTTCAACCAAGCTATGGTCCTTACGTTCAACCTTTTGCGGGAGAATACCCCGGAATGAACATGGTGTGGGATCCGTCCCAAATTCAATAGACTATGTAGCTTAATGTGTAGTTGTCTACTCAACTTGGACAACCTTTGGTTTCTGGTCCAACCCAGCAACCTATCCAGCCTACTTTTCAAATCCCTGCACCTGGTTCTGTTCAGCAGTCTGGGCCTAGTACACCTCAGACTCCGCCTCAAACTGCTGCAACTGTTGCAATGTCTGTTCAACCTATAACACCTATTTCTGGAGTATCTGTAGCTCTAAGTTCTTCTATCCCTGCATCTGTGCAAATCCCTCAAGTCTCTGTACCCCAGTCAGGACCTACAGTTCAGAATTTGGTGCAGATACCTGTAGGACAAGATAGTACAAGTACGATTGTCACAAGTCAACCGCAATTCACGTATCAACCATACTATGGAAATTCAGTCCAATTTCACAAAACCCAGTTTATTAGTATCAACCATACCCTGGCTATACTTATCAACAGCCTCAGTAACCCCAATTTGGTTTGGTTAATCTTGGTTTCCTGGGAGGTTATACCATTCCTAATGAAAATACGATTCCCATTTATCTTGGGTATCCTCCTCCTGGAACTGCTCTTGTTACTCAAGGTTTTCATGACCCTAACCATTAGTTACCATTTATTGCAACTTTGGATTTACCTGATTTGACACGCCTTACGAATGATCCAATTTTCAATTATCTGTACTGGCCGCCAATGCCGCATAAGTTGCCCAGTGATATATCGAAATTCAAGGGTAAGTCAGGAGAGGATCCATCAAATCACATTATGACTTATCACCTCTGGTGTGCATCTAATTTGATAATTGATGATTCAATTCGCTTACATCTTTTTCAACAAAATATTATTGGTCTTGCCACCAAATGGTACATTGAGTTACCACGAGGCTCTTTTAATAATTTCACTCAATTAGAAACTTCTTTCTTAACTCATTTTTAGTTGCTTGTCTGATACGACAATGGCATGAAACTATTGAATTCGCTAAAACAATCCATGTCCATGTATATTTCTGATCATATTCACGAATGGTGACGTAGAAGGCATTTAGTGAAAGTTTACATTTCGGATAAAATTTTGGCGGAATGGTTTGTTAAATAATTATTACCCAAAATCACTGAAGATGTAGCTAAGGCAGGATTCGTTCCTAAGGATCAAGTCATTACTCAAGCTTAGTATCTTGACCTTGTTTATACGCAGTCAGGTACTTTACATGAAAAAATCCCCGATCTTCCAAAACAAGGTCAAATAACTGCAGCTCCTTCAGGGTCTCATGCTGCTAATGGTATGATTGGTACAGTTAATACTAAAAGTGAGAAGAAATCTTCAAAGAATTCTTCTCCTATAATCACTTTACCTGATTCCCCGAAAGGAGAGTCTTCCGCTGAAATTTCTACCGACATTCATGTCGTAGAGACATCTACAACCAAATCTAAATCCAGCGGTAAAAAGAAGGGGGAGAATAAAAGCAAAAAGAATTCAAAAGAAAAAATAGATAAAACTGAATCTAATGACGAAAAACGCAAGCCTCACTATCCTTGTTTCATTTGCGCCAAGGATCATTTTACTAAAGAATGCCCACATCGAGCGGAGGTTGTGAAATTCGTTAAAGGTTCTGAAAAACCTACTATCTTGAAGGATTCTTTTCCCACTCAAGATAGTAAGATGATTGGTTCTACCTCGAATGCCTCAGAAGAACCTATTATGATGATGTCTCATGTCAGGATTGTGATGCGATCGCAAGATTATGGTAGTAAAAATCATGTTGGTAGAAAAGAAGCAGAATCTTCTAATTCAAACACATCAACTACACCTCCTTCCATTTCTAATCCGCTACAGAACAAGAAACCCAATCCAGACTTAGTAATGAAAGCACTTGCTAAAGGTGTAGTTCGTAAATCAACTTTCAATCCACATGCGAGAGCTGCTCAGAATTACAACATTGTTGAGGACTTAGCTATTTCCCCTTCAGCAATGTTGGCTTTGGAAGTTATGCAATCGTGCCCAATACAACGTAAATTACTTTTTTCTGCTATAAGAGTTGTCGATATTTAGGATTCGAACCTTATAATCTTTGATTTAGAGAATAGTACACCCCACCTACCTCATCAAATGGCTTTCCAGATTCTAGTTTTAGTCAAAAATAGACTGATCTTTCGGACTGTGATTGATGAAGGGGCTTCTACGTGTATTATTTCGATCCAATGTTGGAAATCGCTTGGTTCTCCTACACTCAATCAATCTCCAACAATTCTAAATGCTTTTGATGGCCAAGGGTTCCATCCTTTCAGTATTTTGCAGGATTTACCTATAGGGGTCGAAGGCAAAACCGTAAATCTAGATGTGAAAGTGGTTGATGCCCCTCTAGATTACAACCTTCTCCTGGGTCACAATTTGTCTTATGCTATGACTATTTTTGTTTCATCAGTCTCTCAACTTATCAAGTTTCCACATCAAGGAAAGATCGTTACAATAGATCAGCTCACTTGTTTCTCATCCGATCTAGCCTCTACAGAAACTATCCAGCACATCGGTAAAATGGCTATCCCTTACAAGGATATTGGGGTAGGTTTGATTAAAGATTCTAGTTTACTAGGAAAATTTTCCTTTCGTCCTCCTAACGTATCGCCTTCTATCACAAACATTCATATGATTTCATCGAATACTATTACGTTTCATGATGCTTGGATCGTACCTTCCGATTCCGAGTTGGAATCATTTGATGGTATGATGCCTTTGAGTCCATTTGAAATTGCATATTAGACTGTACAGTCGCTTTCCAATCCTTCTTCAACCAAAATTGATCCAATGAATGGGATCCATGAGGAATCACTTTTGATATCTAGCTTAGCCACAATGACATTTCCCAATCTTGTTCATACTGATGAGCAGATTCATAAACTTTTGTCTGTTGACGATTTACCATGGGAAGATCTACATCATCGATCTTCAATTTTACCTGAGATGGATCATTTTGAAAATTATTTCGCTTCTATTTTTACTGCTAAATATGTCAAAGAACCATAGAATCCGTTGCAAAATCCTGATTCTGAGTTAAATTTGGAAAATATTTCTTCAACGATTCCAATTGACATTTCAGTTAAACCAGGAATAATTGAAAACATTCATATAGGTGCTTGCTATATGGACAATGAAATCCAATCTTATAATTCCCTAATTCAATAATTCCATGACATGTTTTCCTGGTCATATGAGGAAATGCCAGGAATCGATCCGTTAATTGTTGTACATGAAATCAAGACTTACCCGGATGCCAAACCTGTCTGTCAACGTTTACGTCAAATACATCCGAGAAAAGATGCTACTATCAAAGCCGAAGTTGAGAAATTACTTCATGCAGGTTTCATT
Source organism: Pinus albicaulis (assembly GCA_034641835.2). Taxonomy (NCBI): domain Eukaryota; kingdom Viridiplantae; phylum Streptophyta; class Pinopsida; order Pinales; family Pinaceae; genus Pinus; species Pinus albicaulis. The sequence continues at coordinate 1,312,471,727 of CM076574.1, forward strand.
TATCCAATTCTGTTAACGGATTGGGTATCGAATATTGTTCCTGTTAACAAAAAACAAGGAACAATAAGAGTATGTATCGACTATAGGGATATTAATCGAGCTTGTCCTAAAGACAATTATCCAACCCCCTATATCGATCAAATAATTGATGGTAGTGAAATTTTCTCCTTTATGGATGGTTTTTCTGGTTACAATCAAATAAACATACTCCCTGCTGATCAGCCAAAAGCAACTTTCATTTGTCCATGGGGGACATTTTCTTATTGCAAACTACCCTTTGGATTGAAGAACGCTGGAGAAACTTTTCAAAGGGCTATTTCTTATGCATTTCATGACATTAAGCACATTTTTCAGCCTTATCTCGATGGTTTACCTACTCATTCATCGCGTAGAGCATACCATCTCACTCATTTACGAGCTATCTTTATGAGATGTAGGCATTATCGAATTCGGCTGAATCCACACAAATGTGTTTTCTGTGTAGAATCGGGTCGCTTACTGGGATTTTTTGTTTTGAAATTAGGCATTTGCATTGATCCCTCGAAGCTCGAAGCTATTGTAAATCTACCTCCTCCTTCAACTCTGCACCAACTCCAAATTTTGTAGGGGAAAGCAAAATTTTTACGTCGGTTCATTCCTAACTACACCGAGATAACAAAGGGTTTTACCTGGTTGTTGAAACAGAACATTCCATTCTTTTGGGATGAGATCGCTGATCGATATTTTGATGCACTCAAACACGCATTGACCCATGCACCATTATGGCATCCTCCCAACTATAACCGGGATTATTTTTTGTACCTCGCCGCCTCTCATTCCACCATTGGGATGGCTTTAGTTCATGAAGATGAATTCAAAAATGAACATGTGATTTACTATCTTAGTCAAAATCTGCATCCGACTGAGATCAAATACATGCATGTGGAGAAATTGGCCTTGGCAGCTGTTCAAGTTGTCAAATGATTTCGACACTACATATTATTACACAAAACCATAGTAATTTCTGACAGTAACCCTATGATGTAAATATTGACCAAAAAATTGCTAGGGGGCAAGTATTCCAAATGGATAGTTATCCTGCAGGAATTTGACTTAGAATTTGAAAAATCCAAGGCAAATAAATCTTTGGTTTTTGCCAAACTGATGTGAGATTTCCTGTCTACTGATACTGAAACTGTGGTAGAAGAGCCCATTGCGGACGAATCCTTGTTTCTTATCAATAATCTTGATCCTTGGTATGGGGATATTATTGTTTATCTCCAAACCCAATATTTTCGGCCTGAAATCTCACTATCTTAGCGACAGAAAATACATTTCCAATCCCAACAATACAATATTATTGGTGATACACTCTATCATCATGGAGCAGATTCTGTTTTCTGACGCTGTCTTACTCATGAAGAAGTTGAGAAGGTTCTAAATGATTTTCATTCTGGAGCATGTGGCAATCATATATCTGGGTATGCCATAGCCCAAAATATATTGCGCGCTAGTTATTTATGGCCATCGTTATTCAAAATTGTATCTATGTAGTCCCGAAATGCCACAATTGTCAGGTCTTTGATCGTAAAATGCGTGCACCACCCGCTCCTCTTCACCCTATAATTGTTGTCGATCCTTTCGCAAAATGGGGTATTGAATTTATTACATGTAACCCTCACTCTGCCAGGGGGCATGCGTATATTATCCTAGCGGTAGATTATTTTACTAAGTGGGCCAAGGCGATGCCTACATTTTTGGCAGACGGCAAGACTGCTGCAACTTTTTTGTTCAATCATATAATTGCTAGCTTCGGTGTTCCTCAAGCCATTATTACAAATCATGGAAGTCATTTTCGAAATATCATGATGGTTGAACTGACAGATCAACTTGGCCTGCGCCACGATAGTTCTACTCCTTATTACCCGTAGGCTAATGGTCTGGTTGAAGCTATCAATAAATTTTTAGTCACTTTGATTAGACGAATTATTGGTATTCATAAGTCGAATTGGCGTTCCATGTTATTTTCAGCACTTTGGGCATATCGGACCTCAGTAAAAATGTCAATTGGTTTACGACTTGGAAGTTGTGTTGCCTTTTTAATGTGAAATTCTGTCTTTGAAATTAGCCATAGAATTACTTCCAGCTACGTCTGAAGAGGAGAAGCATTTTTTGTACTTGGCTCAGCTAGATGATAATCGACAAAATGTTGCATTAGCAAACAAAGCTCATGTCAAATGAATAAAAGCTCAGTACGATAGAAATGTTACTCATAGTTTTTCAGAAGGAGGCCTAGTTTTAGTGTGCGATCAAGCCAACGATAAGCTAGGGGCTAGAAAATTTGTGCCTATGTGGCATGGTCCTTTCATTGTTAAGAGAAAGCTAGAAAAATGGGCCTATGAGCTGATAGATTTTGACGGTGTCTCTTTAGATAAACCCAGAAATGGGCTTTATTTGAAGAAATGTTATGCTTAAACTGAGTGTGGAGATTTTTAGTTCGATTAGATTCTTTACTACTGGTGTGTATTAGATTAGAAAAGCATGCCTAGTTTAGAGTGTGTTCTTATCACTATTATTGCTTATCTGAACTTTACTCTTGATATTACAGATGCAGACATCTCTTCAAACCTACATTGGTTTTGCTGATGGTGCTTGTCGTAGTACACGGAACATTTCTTCCACAGCTTGGGTTATCTATTCACCCTCTGACGAGTTAGTATCCATGCATGGGGTAAGCCTTGGTCAAACAACAAATAACATTGCAGAGTATAGTGCAGTGATTGAGTTATTATCTAAATCCATATCGTTTGGAATTCAGAGTTTGATTGTTAGGTTGGATTCTGAACTTGTTGTATTACATCTCAACAGGGTTTATGCCATTAGAAATCCATTGTTATTATAGATATTTTCAAGAGTTCGTCTCTTGGAACGTGAATTGATTACATTAAATATCAGCATATTCCAAGACATTTAAATACATTAGCAGATGCAGTTTCTTCTATTATGATAAATAGACATTTGCAAAAATCAAAACAGTAAATTAAACAACATTCAATAACATGTACATAGATAGCCGGTAATAGTGATATATCATAGCATAGAAATTTGTTTCAAAAATATACATCGTCTTCGATCATAGGTTGAAAACACCTTATGATCGGCAAAAATGATAATACAAAAAGTCAAAAATATGAGTCTACAAAGTGATCATCCTATCCCTGATGATGATCACGATAAGAGACCACTGATCGGGCCACCCTACACAGGAACCTCCTAAAAGGTCCTAGGACACCAATCACATATCTCTATAATCTGAGCGGAATATTATCTATGTCGGTCTCTGGCATGTCTAGAGTCAGGCACTCTAGGTGATGCTCTAAATCAGACAAGATCTCTGTTGATTGGCCTTCTGGGGCTGGTGCGGTTGCAGCTGGATGCCTCCTCTGATAAGGTTGGAGATGGACTGGTCGATGTGGGCCCACATATACATTTAAATTTTTTATTATTAGTTTTGATACGATTAAAATACAAAAAAAAAATTAGAAATTAGAAATTGTTGAAAATGATTTTTACCTGATTCATTCCACTGTTCCCCTGCTGGGAGAGTCATCTCTCGGTCGCCGCAAAAATATATCCTGGTGTATGGAAATTCCTTTATAACAAAAATTTGGCATTCCATCTGTTGGGGTTCCCATGTTTTGGCCAAATTGGCAAGACCAAAAGATGAGACAACATCAGAACCACATTTGGGTCCTAGGATCTTGCCCTCCTGGACCCGGAGAGGGATCTCTCCAAATAGATCAAAGAATGATATGTCTTTGAAGCTCGAAATGAGATATCAGGCTAGTTATGAAGCACAGAGGGGGGTTTAAATTATTTGGTTGGTCGGTTTCCGGGTTGGTCAGGAGATCATAGACTGAGAAAATTATGGGAGAAAGGAAACAAAACAGCAGGAGGCTTCAGCGAAGAGGATAGGCCAAGACAGTGCCATCCATTGGGCTATGGAGTCATGAAAGGAAAGTACTTGCATCCACTAGCCAAGGATTTCAAAGGGAAATTCATCTACACTAAAGGATCTTTTAGGCAGATGGTGGAATGGAACATTAAGGAGAGAAAGTGACAGAAGGAAAGACAACCAGATTTCTGTCTATAGATCAGGTCAGAGGTCATTTAACTCCAGACCTGCTTGGACATACTTAGAGGCAGCTCTCAAAGAGGGACAAAGGGGCTACTTATAGATCATACTAGAGGTCATTTAACTCCAGGTCTACTTTAGCAACTCCAAGGGAAAAAACAGAGATAGATTTGACAAAGAAACATCCAAGCAGCAAACCCCTAAGTTCATACATCAGCCAGTAGACAATAACATCCACTGCGCTGGTTAAACAACATGAATTTACTCTTGGATACACATAAAGCAGAAAAAATTAAAGGTAGGGAGAGCAGGAACATAGGGCACCTAACAAGGGTGAATCCTATGCTATACTTCTGTTGCCTACCAGAAGAACATGAAACAGTATGAAAATGTAATAAACAGAGTTAGGAAAAACATCACCAATAGTAATAGACCAGGATCCTGTGAAATATGCTTTGATTAATTGATGCAAAATCAGTCATGTACACTGAGCTCAATGGCTAATACAGTCCATACTTTCTCCTCCCAGGCTATTACATACAACTACTCTGCTACTCCCTCCCATGACTGTTCTAACAATCGAAACGAATCCCTCTAACAGCAAATTGCCCAACAGCTGAACAACAACCTTTTACAATGTGTTCTTGGGGATTCTTATAGGAAAAACAGAGCAGAAGAAGTAGGTGAAGAATTAAATGAGGAATTTAAAGTTCAGAGAGGAGGAGAGATGAAACCCCTACTACTTCAAATCTGTGTATTTACTTTTGGCTGCAGTAGTACTGCCATTCTCTGTGACTGAACAAAATGGCGAAATAATGGTGTTAGGGTCGATCATGCCGTGTAACTAATGCTTCTTGACAGTGTAGGACTGCATAATGGGCATAAATCTCTCTTTGGGTGCAAGGTAGATTGGAAAGATGATATGTATCGTGTCCTTTCATGGAAGAACGCTCTGCTGATACGGAAACCCTGATAATATAAAACATCTGTGCATAGGATCTTCTGGTTGATCCTTGGGGCCTTCAACCTTGTAACTTTGCCTTCTACAAATCCCTAAAGGAGCTCTAAAGTCTTCTATTTCTTGTCTTGAGCTTTCTGCTATCTTGTAATACTCTGTTGTTTCATTTCTGCCTCTGACAGGTTATCTCGAGCTTTAATGGAACCAGAGGGCTTTCCACAGAGTTTTAGGAATGTTCCTTAAATGACAGTCTTTTCTTTACCTTCCCGAGCCATTTATCATAAATTCAGCTTCTAAAGATGACCTTCATCGACTCCTCCATCACTGTAACAGAGGTTAACAAACTATGGCGGACATTCACCATTGAAAACCCTGCAAATAGGTGAACTGGTGAAGAAAACCATGGACGGGGGGAAGGGGCTACAGTGTGGATGGAGGAAATGGCCATGCAGACGAGATGGAGGGAAAAAATGCAGAGGAAATGGGGAGAAACGTGCTGGCGGGTGGTTGACAGAACGCGAAGCAAACATACGTTAAATACATTAAAAAACACGAAAAAGAACTATTATATGCAATGGAATAGGAGTATGTACGACAGACGCACGTGGAGGTGACGTGGCAGGACGGAAAATGATGGACGAGTGACGTGGAGGTGCTGGGGCAACGGAATGGTCAACAATGAATAGACAGATCTGGACCGTCGATCGGGCGAAGATCAATGACGGAGAATGATGGAAGGCAGGCCCGCGGTTACGATGGACGAGTGTTAAATGGTGTGCAGCTTCGGGAGATGACATCCATTGGATTAAGCGCGTAGGATCGGATGGCGGTGATTGATTCCGCTGCATGTATTTTGGCTGAAACTTAATGTGTGGGGAGGGCAGAGGCCCGAGTTAAAGCGCGCACATCTCCAGAGTACGATGGCCGTTGGATGAGGGCTTTAAGATCTGACGGCTATCATTTATTCCGCTACCCGTCTTTCGTCTGGGAGATAATGCGCAAAATAGCGGTTTTCGGAATAGTACAGGAGGACACGCGATGATTACTGAGTGGAATCGCTGGCTCTCCGGGGAAAATCACCTGTTGCAGATGGGTGGTGCGGAATTTACCGGCGGGTTTCAGAAAACAGCGCGTGGAGTGGGGACCACTATTTCGGGCACGCTCCGCACCATTGGATCATATATTAATTGGACGGTGAAGATGGAATACGGGGGGGCCAAGGTGTATGGCCATGAGATTTTGGAGTGACCCCCCGTAGTGAATAACGGTCGTCGATTTCGTGTTTAACGGACGTCGGAGATTCTTTGAAGGATCAGGCCGACGACAAACCTTAGAAACGGATTAAAAACCCGAATTTCATAATTCACAAAGGTTTTTCTTTTAATGTTTAGGGCAGAAAAAGGGTTGGAGGGGATAAGCGCCCGATGGGTTTAGCGAGTGGTCCTGGCACTTGGGCATATGGACGGAAAGGGTGCAGAGGCTAATGGGGAAGGGGACTAAGGCCTCATATGTGAATTGTATGGATTTTTACTCATTTTCAATGCAATTTGGGGCCAGCCAGGGGTAACGATAGAGCAATGAAGGGTAGGAAAGGGAAAAATAGGGGTAGGGAAAGGATTTCAAGGGGGTTTCGAGGAATTCAAGCATAGGAAGGGGGGATTTTGACAAAGAGAAAACAGAGGTTGAGATGGGGAAGTTTGCAGGATATAGGGGTAAGAAGGCCCCTTTTGGGGAATAGATCAACAGAGAGGATGTATATTAGGCCTGGCACAGAGAAACTCCAAGGAGGATGAATTTTCAGGGGAAAGGCATTCCTTGGAGGCTCCAGAACAATCTAGCCCCCAGCTTGCTTGTCAAGAATTTCATAAGGGGGCTAACAGTGGCTCCACATGGGGATGGCTGCTCCTTGGAGGAGTCAAGAAACTAGAGATGATCTTTGGAGTAGGCTAGATGCCTGCTATCATAAGCCATATTTCTTCTTCAATTTTAGCTGCCACAGTGTGATAGAAACATCAGCAAAAACATTTCCCGACCAATCTACCTACCCAAACTACAGTTCTACAATTTTCCCTTTGGGTGCATTTGAGCTTGCAAACCCTTTACATTTTATTTTGCAAAACAAAAAAAAACCTACTCTAACTCTACCCTTATTTCTCCATGAGGCCAAATTAGACTGTTGGTCTCATATAATTCTTTACCTAGTCTACTACCTATTGGGATTAAATTGTCCAACAGGTTTCTTCACCTACATTCTAAGACAGGAAATTTAAAAACATCCAAGTCAGGATTAGACTGTCTGACCTGCTGGACTTTGCATAAATTAAAAACACTAACTACATGCTCTCAGGCTGAGCTTTATTGAGCTTCCTACCTACCCTACTCTAACTGGAAATCCCTGATACTCTAGGTGATGCAATAATGCCAATGCAGCCAGTCTAATAACAGCAAAAAAGGATATGAGCATTGACTACTTGTCAAAGATAACCACAGGGTGCTCTGCATGTGGTTCTTCAAAACTGAGGCCACCAGCAATGGTGACCAAATTTGTTGTGTTTGGCTCTTGCAGAAGATCAATGCTTGAGGAACTGAGCCAATGAGGGCCTCCATGTATTCTACCACAGGATCAACAAAAACATGATGTAAACCTTTTTCTTCAAAACCTCCCATGGCTGGTAGGCTGCCTACATCCTGGGCAGTTTCAATCACTGCATCTGTAGAGAGGCCTTCGTAATCACACTCCTTCTTTTCCTGGTTAGGAGTATTTGGAAGATGAGCATAAACCAGGAATACCTCTTCTTCCTCTGGATCAAGACAAAAATGTCTGTGGGAAAGAAGATCTCTCTCATCTTCACTGCATCCTGAGCCAGAGGGCTCATTATATTCAACAACGTTGTCCTCTAGCACTGCAAGTTGGTTCTGCTAGAACTCTATGAAAAGATTAACATATTCTTGAGCAGGGGTTTCTTGGATTGCCTCAATCTTTTCAGGAGAAGGTTCAGGACCTTCACCTTTCTCAAGATATTCTTCATTCCTTTCCTCTTTATCCTCTGCACTTGAAAGCTGTTGATTTCCCTCTTCATGGAAATCATTACTAATGATCTGATATATGGCAGAAAGAAAATTAAAGGAATCATCTTTTGTCATCATTCTTTCAGCACTTTCTTCATCAGTGTCATAGATCGCCTGCATTGGCTCATCATTTTCCTGAATTTGATGGTAATGACCTTCTTCCCATGAATCCACTGATGATGGCCCTCCAAGCTCAGTTTCCCTTTGGAAAACATTATCATCAGACAGATCAGCATCAGAGAAATCATTATTACCAGCATAGTTACCCATCAAATCTTCAAGACTCTCAGCAAGTCTTTCTTCAAAACAGTCTGCAAGTTCATTTTCTGATTCAAGCTCTGGTTCATCATACATGCTTTGCCTGTAACTTCCGTCTTGCAGTGATCTGATTTTTCTCTTTTGAGGACGGGAAACAGGTCCTTTCCCATCATCCTTTCTGGTTTCAGCCTCATATTCCTGCTCTTTTACATTTAGCAAGGATTTGGCAGTCTCTATCAGTCTTTCCAACTTGTTCTCTAAAGAGATCTGCGCTATTTTCTCTGTTCGGACCATCCTTGCTGCTTGTAATCTTTCCTCCCTGCACTGTTTGTTATATTCGATAGTGATGGCTATATCCTTCATTTCCTCCAGGCTCGAAGGTTCTCTTTCTCTTATATGGAATTCCTCCTCAGGGTCAAAAGAACTTGGATAGTGCACTAAAGCCCATCCCAAAGGTGGTTTTATATCTGAAGGTATTGCATCATATACCTTATTGAACCTGGCTGAAAAATCCTGCACTGTCTCTCCTGGATGCCTTTTCAAATTCTGATATTCTTCTAGGATGAGGCGAGCATTCCTCGGGGCTGCCCATCTCTCAAGGAAAACTTGAGAAAATTGATGAAAGCTAAAGATGATTTCCACTGGAAGGCCTTTGAACCAACTCTTAACATTTCCTTGCAATGACAAGGCAAACATTCTAATGCATACATGATCTTCTTCTATTTGATACAACTCAAGTAAATCCTCAAGGTTTTGAACATGTTCTTCAGCAGTGGGCCCTTTATTTTCTCCACCAAAATGAGGCAGCTGGTTAATAAGTTCTACAGGAAGGGGTTGGAAGAAAAGAGGTAAAAACAGAGGCTTATATATTTCTATGACCTTTGTAGGTGTGGGTGGTGTAGCAATGGACTCATGGCTGCTTGAAGCTTCTTGAGGGGTGGGAGGTACAACATGAGCTTCTTGTTCCACCAGGTTTTTCACAGGAGTATAGGTCTGCTCACGGTATGAAGACTGAAGCTTGAGATCTTTCCCATATTCATTGTGGGTCTCATCTTTGTATACTTGAATAGGCTTAAAGTAGGACAGAACATAGTGGTAGACAAAAACAATGAATTCTTTAAACCAAATCCAACCCGTATGTTCTACCCTTCTGTGAGGTCTGGCCATCTTTCAGGTTCTTCCTCCAGTGGAGTCTTCGAGGATTATGGAGGGTGGAGTCGCCAGGTTGATGTATATGAACATTCAAAGTAGGATGTTGTCCACCATCAGTAATGTGAATGCCAATCTAACCAGAGATCTTGGGTCTACGAGTGCCTGAAAATGTTTGAGGTGAAATAAAATCAATTCCCCAGCGGAGTCGCCATTATGTTGGGGTTCCCATGTTTTGGCCAGATTGGCAAGACCAAAAGATGAGACAACATCAGAACCACATTTGGGTCCTAGGATCTAGCCCTCCTGGACCCGGAGAGGGATCTCTCCAAATAGATCAAATAATGATATGTCTTTGAAGCTCGAAATGAGATATCAGGCTAGTTATGAAGCACAAATGGGGGTTTAAATTATTTGGTTGGTCGGTTGCTGGGTTGGTCAGGAGATCATAGAATGAGAAAATAATTTGAGAAAGGAAACAAAACAGCAGGAGGCTTCAGCAAAGAGGATAGGCCAAGACAATGCCATCCATTGGGCTATGGAGTCATGAAAGGAAATTACTTGCATCCACTAGCCAAGGCTTTGAAAGGGCAAGTCATCTAGACTAAAGGATCTTTTAGGCAGATGGTGGAATGGAACATTAAGGAGAGAAAGTGACAGAAGGAAAGACAACCAGATTTATGTCTATAGATCAGGTCAGAGGTCATTTAACTCCAGACCTGCTTGGACATACTCAGAGGCAGATCTCAAAGAGGGACAAAGGGGCTGCTTATAGATCAGACCAGAGGTCATTTAACTCCAGGTCTGCTTTAGCAACTCCAAGGGAGAAAACAGAGATAGATTTGACAAAGAAAAATCCAAGTAGCAAACCCCTAATTTCATACATCGGCCAGTAGGCAATAACATCCACTGCGCTGGTTAAACCACATGAATTCTCACTTGGATACACATAAAGAAGAAAAAATTAAAGGTAGGGAGAGCAGGAACACAGGGCACCTAACAAGGGTGAATCGTATGCTATACTTCTGTTGCCTACCAGAAGAACATGAAACAGTATGGAAATGTAATAAACAGAGTTAGGAAAAACATCACCAATAGTAATAGACCAGGATCCTGTGAAATATGCTTTGATTAATTGATGCAAAACTAGTCATGTACACTGAGCTCAATGGATAATACAGTCCAGACTTTATCCTCCCATCCTATTACATACAACTACTCTGCTACTCCCTCCCACGACTGTTCTAACAGTCGGAACGAATCCCTCTAACAAAAAATTGCCCAACATCTGAACAACAACCTTTTACAATGTGTTCTTGGGGATTCTTATAGGAAAAACAGAGCAGAAGAAGTAGGTGAATAATTAAATGAGGAATTTAAAGTTCAGAGAGGAGGAGAGCCGAAACCCCTACTGCTTCAAATCTGTGTATTTACTTTTGGCTGCAGTAGTACTGCCATTCTATGTGACTGAACAAAATGGTGAAATAATGGTGTTAGGGTTGATCATGCCATGTAACTAATGCTTCTTGACAGTGTAGGACTGCATAATGGGCGTAAATATCTCTTTGGGTGCAAGGTAGATTGGAAAGATGATATGTACCGTGTCCTTTCATGGAAGAAAGATCTGATGATACATAAACCCTGATAATATAAAACATCTCTGCATAGGATCTTCTGGTTGATCCTCGGGGCCTTCAACCTTGTAACTTTGCCTTCTACAAATCCCTGAAGGAGCTCTAAAGTCTTTTGTTTCTTGTCTTGAGCTTTCTGCTGTCCTGTAATACTCTGTTGTTTCATTTCTGCCTCTGACAGGTTAGCTCGAGCTTTAATGGCACCGGAGGGCTTTCCACAGAGTTTTAGGCCTATTCCTTAAATGACAGTCTTTTCTTTACCTTCCCGGGCCATTTCTCATAAATTCAGCCGCTGAAGACGACCTTCATCGACTCCTCCGTCACTGTAATAGAGGTTCAGTAATTATGGCGGACATTCACCGTTGAAAACCCTGCAAATAGGTGAACTGGTGAGGAAAACCATGGACGGGGGGAAGTGGCTACAGTGTGGATGGAGGAAATGGCCATGCAGACGAGATGGAGGGAAAAAATACAGAGGAAAAGGGGAGAAACGTGTTGGCGGGTGGTTGACAGAACACAGAGCAAACATACGTGAAATACATTAAAAAACACGAAAAATAACTATTATATGCAACAGAATGGAAGTATGTACGGTGGACGCACGTGGAGGTGACGTGGCAGGACGAAAAACGATGGACGGGTGACGTGGAGGTCCTAGGGTAACGGAATGGTCAACAATGAACAGACAGATCTGGACCGTCGATCGAGCGAAGATCAACGACGGAGAACGATGGAAGGCGGGCCCACGGGTACGATGGACGAGTGTTAAATGGTGTGCAGCTTCGGGAGATGACATCCGTTGGATTAAGCACGTAGAATCGGATGGCGGTGATTGATTCCGCTGCATGTCTTTTGGCCGAAACTTAATGCGTGGGGAGGGCGGAGGCCCGAGTTAAAGCGCGCACATCTCCAGAGTACGATGGCCGTTGGATGAGGGCTCCAAGATCTGACGACTATCATTTATTCTGCTACCCGTCTTTCGTCTGGGAGATAATGCGCGAAATGGCGATTTTCAGAATAGTACAGGAGGACACACGACGATTACTGAGTGGAATCGCTGGCTCTTCGGGGAAAACCGCCTGTTGCAGATTGGTGGTGTGGAATTTACCGGCGGGTTTCGGAAAATAGCGCGTGGAGTGGGGACCACTATTTCGGGCATGCTCCGCGTCATTGGATCATATATTAATTGGATGGTGAAGATGGACTATGGGGGGGCCAAGGTGTATGGCCATGAGATTTTGGAGCAACCCCCCGTAGTGAATAACGGTCGTCGATTTCATGTTTAACGGATGGCGGAGATTTGTTGAAGGATCAGGCCGGCAACAAACCTTAGAAATGGATTAAAAACCCGAATTTCATAATTCACAAAGGTTTTTCTTTTAATGTTTAGGGAGGAAAAAGGGTTGGAGGGGATAAGCACCCGACGGGTTTAGCGAGTGGTCCCGGCGCTTGGGAATATGGACGGAAAGTGTGCAGAGGCTAATGGGGAAGGGGGCTAAGGCCTCATATGTGAATTGTATGGATTTTTACTCATTTTCAATGCAATTTGAGGCTAGCTAGGGGTAACGATAGAGCAATGAAGGGTAGGAAAGGCCAAACTAGGGGCAGGGAAAGGATTTCAAGGGGGTTTCGAGGAATACAAGCATAGGAAGGGGGGATTTTGACAAAAGGAAAGCAGAGGTTGAGATGGGGAAGTTTGCAGGATATAGGGGTAAGAAGGCCCCTTTTGAGGAATGGATCAGCAAAGAGGATGTATATTAGGCCTGGCATAGAGAGACTCCAAGGAGGATGAATTTTTAGGGGAAAGGCATTCCTTGGAGGCTCGAGAACAATCTAGGCCCTAGCTTGCTTGTCAAGAATTTCATGGTGGGGCTAACACCAACCAATGAAAATATGAATAAGGAAATCGAACAACCTCCACGCCCTCAGTAGCATGACGGGCCATCAATGCAACCCAATGAACCATCCTAGGTTCTCAAGGTCGACCAACATCAACACGAATTTTCTGCAAGCTAACATGGGGATCCTCTCTAGAGCAAAGGTAACTACAATGGATCCATATCCAAATTTTTTTATCTTTCCATTATTTGCTCTGGTTAGTTGGCCTTTTACATTGGCCAACACAGCTTCACACCAGTTGAAAATGGTGCCTCGAAAATAGTCTACAACAATGCGCATCTGGGAACTGGTAGCCACATGTAAAACTGTGCTCCCGCATAGTCTAGTGACAGTAAATGCAATAAATTTAAGCTTGGGATGAATGATAGTTTTTATGTCAATCCATTTGTCTCGGGGGTCTGCCTGATCATTACAAAACTCTAGTCGAAGACTAGCGACAGACTAGCCACCTGGCCTAGTCCCAAACAGAGAAATTTGTTTGCCCCTCTTGGAAAAACCAGTGAAAAAATAGATATCCTCCAGCTCAATTTCGAGCCGGTGGCCGCCAATAATGAAGCACTGGTCCTGTACATTCCACCTGTTCACCAGCCAAGTCAGGAGGTCTACCTGTGCCCTCATGCCCTGAATGGCCCAAAATTCATACAAACCACATGCTCTTAATGCCTGCATTGTAGGAAAATGAAGCATTGTGGCATCATCTATGTATTCATGCTCATGTTCTCTCCAAATTAGCATCTTGTATATCCTACAATGCATAAAAAGATATATTAGAACAATCTAGTTTAAAAAATTTTGGGCGGAATTAAAGAAATTTAAGTTTGAAATTTAACTACGCAGGGTCCGCAATTTGTTCTCATACACAGTGCATAGGGATGCACGAGCACTTTGAGATAGGTGTGGACCCATGACCTTTTTCTATGTAGAAAAAGTCGGGGTCCACAGGGCCCGCGTGTTGCACCTGCGGACCCCTGTGGGCAATTTTTGTGAACCTTTTTTTTCCTTCAAAATGAAATCGAAAGCCTAAAAATGAAATGCAAGATAAGGAGGTCGTGGATTACCTGGAGCTAACGGTTCTCGATTTCGTCGGACGATCGACACATTCATTCACATGGATAGAATCGTACTGGTTCGAGAAGCGAAAATCAAGACCCTGGATCTAGTTTCTACTATCCAGGCTGCGAGGAATTTTGTTATTCATTTATACAGTGGACTATTCATAAAAATATGGTTGTGTCCATACTGTGTCTACACATATCAATACTGTTGATGTATTGAAAATCATTCCTGTATCAGAACAATTTAAATCCATTTTTCTAGTTAGTCTTGATGTGAGTATGGGAATGTCTACCTCAACGATGATATGTTTACATACATATATTTTTCATTGAATGTTTTTACAGGTTCCGATTGGGGTGTCCACAGGATGATCCTTGAAATGATAAAGTACTGCACTCTTCATATATGATAGACTTCAGCTTCATCTATTCCAGACTTTGCACTTTAGGGGGAAATTTGTTGCACTAAAAATTATCATCTTGACATTCTGCTATTTATATGAGCTCATTATCACTCATACTTCCTCCTTTGCAAGTCTAACACATCAGTTCCTCATGTCAAACCTTGAAAATAAGAGAAAAGTTCTTAAAAATATCCTTAACTCTAGTATCACACTTTCTCTGTATCTTGCCTGCGGTCCTACACCTAATGGTCATGACTCCTGTGTACCTGAACACACTTTATCTATGTTATGGGTGCGGACCCCTGTAAAAGATTAAAAAGGCACAAGTAAACTCAAAAATCTCACTTTCAGTAATTTCTAGAAGCCTCTGGAAAGAATCTTGCGGTGGCAGAACTGCTCTTTTGAGGTTCATGTATCCCTTACCTTATGGAGCTAACTGCTTGATGTGAGGAGCTTATCCCTTTGAAGGAGGATTCTATCCCTTCATATTTGGAATTGAAACCTCCTCTTTTGCACTATAAAAAGATGCATTGGGTAGCCTCAAGGGGAGTTCAAGCTTTAGAATTATTTGAGGTTAAGTGATGTTAGGATTCAGACTCATTTAACTAAGATTTTGTGAGGAAAGATTACATACCTCTATCTGTCTCGGTCATAAGAGTGCAAGGCTTGTCAGAGTAGAGGATATTCCTACTTTCAGACCCTAGGAAGGCTTGTTCAACATCAAGGCTAAGGTTTTAAGGCTTTTCTTCTTTCAAAGTTAATACAAATGAATGTATTTTTCTCAATACGCTGTTAATTAATTTCTTATTCCATGGATTCCTTGATCACCATGATAGGCATGATCTATGATGTTTAATATACAGGTGCTATTTAATGTTTGCTTGTTTGTGACTGTAGGTTTACAAATATAACTCCTTCAAGTGCACGAGGGACAACAACTTTGAACAAGCATTGGATCTATGGTAAGACCTTAACACCTTTATAGTATTCTTTTGTAAATCACATATGTTTAGAGAAATATAGGTTTATTTGGTTGTTTTTTGCTATATTACCTTTTGGTACTAGGGAGATCGATCTTGTCCCAAGATTGATTTATCCACTCAACAGGATGCCCTCCCAACTGGACTCCTCCATCAATAAATAGTATGCATAAGAATGCATGAAAGGAGAATCCATAAATGCTGCATGTAGGTATCTCCCCTTGTGCTTGTGAACCCAAGCCAAGAAGGTAAAAATATAGTAAGGGATGCTCCCATCCATTACTCATTCATCCTCATCTCCTACATGCCTCTAAGGTACATCACTTGTGAAGTGGTCTTGGGAACACTTCAACAAGTAATCCCAGCTCTTGAGTGACAACGTTGTTGGCCTATGGAGTAGGGCCACTGTCATCTCAAAGCTCAACTCTTTGACATGGATCTTGTCAAAGACTCCACTCATCTTGTTGCTGCAAATATCGATTCCCTCCCCTGAAGAAGGTACTAATTGGGAATCTAAGGCCAAGGAGCAGCCCCTTTTCACTATGCTAGTACCTCCTCTTGCTCCTACAACATCCAAATACAATCTGAGCAACAAGAATGTTTGCTACTCCTCCATACTCCCACCATACCAAATATGTGATGGTGACATAATGAGTGGTAAGAATAATGCCATCTCATCATAATACACCCATGCTCTTCTCTACCCCATGGTGTAAGTATCCTTCCATCCCTCCTCCTTCTTCACATCTTGTGAAAAAATATAGGTCCTATGCTGGCCAAACTCTCTCAAGAGTAGCCAATGCAACATTGCCTCTTGCTGCCCTGTGTCATAGATTTGCAAGAGGCTCACCATCCTCTTGCCTTCCATCCACATCCACTCATCTCCTTTTGGATGTCTCCATTCATATTGCATCTTGGTATCCCCCCAACAAGGGCTACCATCCTCCCAAAATAGATTTTGGCCTTTGCATTTCATGGGACATTGAAATGCAATCTATTCCATGACAAAGTTTCCAAACCCCAAATTCAATGGTGGTGCACAACACATTAATGGTGCATGAAGATGATGTCACAGTGTAGTGAAAGGTTCCTGCTCTAGACAATCAGCATGTAAATATGTACAATCCTCCATGAGAGATAAAAACTTAGGCATAACTTGGAGGGATTTGGAAGAACCTAATGTTGCTGCAAGAGTTTCTTCCTCAATAGTGCTGGCTCCCTCAATTACCAGAGATGAAGGTTGCTTATTCATCACTTGACAATTGGTATGTGCCTCTTCAACTGGTGTTGAGGGCTCCTCCCTCTTTTGACCAAATCTTCTGATCAATCTTTGAGAGAAATCACCAAGAGTAGAAATCCTTTGATGACTCCAATTGCTGAACCAACAAGTCTTTGCTTCACCCTCAAGGTGCAGCGCTACAACTTCTACAACCTCTCTATCTATTATAGGATGTAGCAGGAAGAAAGCCTCTAGCTTCTTCACCCAAACCCCTGCTCCACATGTGAGTGATCCGTCGAATGTGAACAATAGAAATCTATTGCCTCTCATCATCCCATAGTTGTGGGGTCTTCTCTCTTCTTTCTGCTAAATACATTGTGGAAAATATAGAGTCTCTTGGAAGGCTTTAGCATTTTCTCAGTACTCAGTAATATACTCACTGAGAATCTCGAATTCCATGTGTTTTTCATGCTCCATTTTTCCTCCTTGGTGAGAGAAGGAAGTGCATGGTCCTTCCTCTTCTCCTTTTTCAATCTTCTCAACCTCATTGGAGAGGTATTTGCTGGATCTAAAAACTGATGAGAGAAATATCATCCTCTACATCATCTTGACCTCTTCTATCTTTTTGATTCGAACTTCACAGGATGAGACAAGTTCGAAGCTCTGATACTATTGTAATATCCCTTTTTGAGGATTTGTTGCAATATGGTCCTCAAGGACACTGTATAAGGAGGCCAATGCAAAAATAAGCTAAAAGGGGAATTGGATCCCTTTTTTTACCCTTTGTACATTACACTTCCAGAATATTATCTAAAGGAAATAACCCTAAGTGGGTTATTCATATCCTCCACTCCTAGGTATCTCAAACAATGCTCTAAAGGGAGAGCTACAGCAATACATGAATTCCAACAAGTAGCAGCAGTGAAACATCAATACATATAGTGAAAGAAGAGAGAATAGCCATTATATTATGTGAAAATTCAAATAGATATACAAGAACTTGAGGAAATACCTCTCAAGATAGGCCAAATCAACCCCAAGATAGATATACATGCAAAAGTGAAAGTGCACAGCTACACAACCCAAAAACAAGCTATGACTGCACAATCCATAATAAGAAATGGTTGCAAAATAATATGTATAAAATTATATGGCAATATAAGGCTCAAATAAGGTGGGGGAGCATGATCTCAACCTTGGAAAACAATAGTGAAACAATCCTCCAACAGATTGACTAAAATGTACAAAATGGAAAAATGCCGGAGTTGTTGGGTAGCAGCTGTTAGTCTGAATCTTTTGTCGGAAAAGGACCACTTTAGCTACGCATAAAAAATAGCCCTAACATCAATTATGGCTGCCAATATCTTTAAATATGCAGTTAGTTGATCAGGACAAAGTTGCACAAATCCATATCTATGCATAAAAAGACATTAAGCAGCGAAAATAAGGTTTTGCTCCATGCATCCAATAGACAAGACAAGAACAATATGTTTGAAAGAATTTTTTATATTAAGGGAACCTGGGAGGAAAACAAGAAAGGTGTTTCCAATTCTCCTCAATGGGATGGGTTCTTGAAAGTCCTCAGCGCTTCAGATCTAGCATTTCTCTCTCTTGTTGGTGTAGAAAACCCAGACAAACATGGAACTCAAAGGGAGCTCACAAAGCAAATAATGGAGAATGTGACTATGATAATGGCTCAAAGTCAGACCAAGAGTATAGATCCAGAGTGATATAATGTGCAACAAAAGGTGACAAATGAATGGGAAAACTCTTCTATTTATAACAAAATATTAGGGTAGTCTAGGACTTGGTGCATGAATAAAATATTATTAACCAAATTCTAGAACCACCTTTTAGGAATATTTTATTATATTTTTTGGAGGGAAAAGGATTTTGACTTGGGTCCAAATCCTTTATTTATAAATAATAAATAAATAAATGATTTATTTATTATTTTTAAGGAAATGGTGGAAATATGATTAAATAAATAATGATTTACTTAATTATTTAAAAATGATTTAGTCAAATTTAAGTAGGAATATTATTTAAATAAGGATTAAATAACTTATTCCTAAGAAATAATCAAATAAATAAGGATTTATTTAATTGATTTCCTTGTTTTGGGTTAAATATGACCAGGAATAATAATTAAATTGATGTTTAACTAATTATTCCTTGAGGAAATATAAACAATATTAGATTTGTTTATTATTTCCTTTTGGGGTTTCTTGTTTAGACCATAAACAACTTAATAAAGGTGTTTTACTAAGTTATTTCACATAGTAAAAGCAATTTTGCTTAGGGTAAAATTGGTCTTACATGGTGTACTTAGGTCCATCAAATGATAATAGGTTAGATGAACAAAAAATGGTGTAACAGATTGTCCCCCAGCATATGAGTGTTAGGAGCAAATCATATGACCGAAGTACGCTGTAAGAACTCAATCACTAGACATCAAAAGGGAAGTCAGAGAGAGAAATGTAAGGTAGTCTAAAGTGCTAAAGAACTAGACCTTGAGGAGATGAGACTTACAGGTGCAACAAGTCTCGTTTTATGAGAGGGTACTTCTGCTAAAGGCGACGGGGGAGGCATACCTATGCCCGCCGAGACAAAGTACAAAAGAATAGTGCGTCCAGTAAAAAAGGGACCGAACTATAAAGTACATGTTGGCATAAAGATGAGCCAGATAAAATATATAATGAGGAATCCCACATGCATGTTGTGCCTAGGATAACAGCCAGGACTTATACAATAATATCTGAGTACATGAGATACAAATACAACTTGAATGCCCCCTATAAACGGGGAGGGGCTTGCAAAATTTGACTTATACATGCAAATAAAAAAGGCACTGCAAGTGGCTAAGGCTAACATCATCAAATATATTGAGCTTCATCAAAGGCTGGAATGAAGAGGTCATCCGGGCATGTGGGGGGCTACCTGCAGGGCCACCCCCTCATGAGGGTTGAGCCATCTCACACACACCTGGGAATCACCAATATCTGCTGCTACACCACTAGACCATCCAGTATATAGATCTCGATCATGCTGAAAGGAGCTGGAGCTGAGACACAATCAAGTTAAAGGGTAATGAGAAATCCCCTTTTGCTTGATCCAAGGCACCGAACAAGTGTGGAAGCTGGAACCAAGGTACACTGCTCTCTAGACCTATCTTCTAGAATGAATGAGCTAATGTTGATAGAAGGAGGTCCACCATAGGTGAGGCAATAAGGGATCCTCAACTAAGGAACGAGAGAAAATAGTAGAGTGACTGACAGACTGACAGTAATGATGATGATGGAGTGGGGGATACTGAGTAGCAAATGGATGACTTCCCTTGTTAGAGAATAAAGGGCATGGATGAATTGGTAATGACTGATATGATATCATGAGGGATAAGGGATAGTGGGGCTGAAGGCCATACTGTGCGACACGAGAGAGGAACCAAGCAATGAAGGATGGAGGACTATGACAGGATACAAAGGGACTCGGGATAGGCTCCATGAATGTGATGATAACTCAACTTAGAAGCTCTAAACAAGGGCGACTGAGTGGTGCTGCCACATAGTAAAGGTCCAAATTGGAGACCAGAAACACATGAGTACAAGGGGTATCTCATAATGAAAATCAACACGAACAAGGACAAGTAAGGAGGCAAAGTGGTGTCCTAAGTAAAAGTGTTGTAAGTGAGGAAATTCGATTTGGAGGAGAGGTGAATAGACCCTTCGCGGACAAAATGTGTCCTAGTGAAGTATCTAATCAAGAAAAACTAACAGATACCCATTTGAGTGCTCGGTGAGAGATTTCCAATGGTGTAGACGGTTTGTCAAACGGGGCTACGGTTTGGTCGCAGCGGGCGAAAGAAAAATCAAGGGTTTCTCTTCTAATAAGGCATTTTCCCTCCAAATGCATTCATTTTATTGTGTAGTTATGGTGAATGTGGAGAGGAAAGAAGGCCCTAAATCTTGCGGCGAGTGTAGCAGACAAACCGTCAGTTGGAATCAAGATCTATCAGTTGCAGGTAAGAGGCCTAATCCTACTCTTTCTTTTTGTTGGATTGAAAGTTAAGATTAGGCTCCCAAATCTCGTGAACAACCTCTCCCTCATTGTTACGGCTGGGTCGCACTATTTGGGCCAAAAAATGTGACTTGGGAAGCAGGTTTTGGCCAAAAAAGTGTAACCTGTCCCAGGATTTGGCCAAAAAGTGCGACTTGTCAGATGGAGATGATTTCATTGTTGTTGTGGGCTGAGAGTTGGGTTTTTTGTAATTGAATATAGTTTTTCCTATCTATATACTGACAAAGATGATGTTTTTGTGTAGATATGGTAGATATACAGATCAAGTGGAGAGAGAGAGACCTAGGTACATTATGGTCGGAAATCCAAGCAGATCAGGGTGTCCATCATGCATTGGCCAGGTTTGGGGTTCTAAAATTTGTGGAGAACCCTCTGATGAGAGCTGCGGAGCCCTTGTTGGCCCGGATTGTCAGTTATTGGGATCCATATCATGAGGTCTTTACAGTGCAAGGGCACATGATCGAGTTGGCAGTCCAGGATCTGTATTTCCTGATTGGTCTCCCACCATTAGGGATGGTGGGAAATACATAGCCAGTGTTACCGCAGTGGTGTAAAATCATGGAGCTTGTAGAGCGACATTGTCGACCAAGCCTTCGAGTCAAAGGGACTCGGATACCGATTGGGGATCTAGAGAGGTTAGAGACCTGTGCAGTGTTGCGGATCCTGGGCAGCCAGGTGCTCCATCACATCACTGGAGGGCAAATGATGATTGTGGAAAGTGTGTTGAGTGGGACCTACTATGGGTTGGCTCAGATGATGTTGATGTCGTTGAAACGATAGTTGTCTCTTTGCAAGTGGCAAGTGAACCATGATTGCCCGTATGGGACCATATTGTGCTCCTTATTTTTTGAGAAGATCCTGACCTTACAACCTCGTGTACAGCTACCGGATGGGGGCCTGAGAGAACCCAGGATGCGCTGGTGGGGGTGACTACTGTGTCGAGGAGGAGGAGGGGAGGTTAGACAGGTGTTTCGACCAGAGTTCTTTGCCCATTGGGATTAGACTCCATTGTACATAGACGACTATCCCTATAGTGGGATGAGTTATTGTGGAGATCCGGACTTGCCACTTCCACTTGGTCGAGTATGGGGGCCTGATGGTAAGTGAAAAGTGACTAATCTTTTACGTGCATGTTAAATTTTGTGAATAGTATATATGGTACTAATCCTTATACTTTTGATATGCAGATATATCTCCAGTAAAACCGGCCGGATATATGGGACAACCTGTAGTATCAGGAACTATAGGTGTGAGTGGATCTAGAACGACACAGAATGAGGATATGACCACCCTCCTAGAGGACATCCGTCGTAGCTGTGAGGGGCTACTGACCGATGTTTCGGAGTGGGGTTGGCAAGACTTAGACGACCAGTACATAGAGCTATGTATTGGGCTACCCTCAGAATGGTGAGGTGTCATACAGCGCATGGTGATGGCCAGTTAGACTGTGCGTGATCTACGAGCTGCGGGAGCAGAGCCATTGGCTCGGTATCCTCCAGATAGTGATTAGATGTGGGGAAAGTGGTGCCCTCTAGTATATATGTAGGGGCAAGTGGTGCCCCTCAGTTTTGAGTTTTGTTTTTTGTAACATGTTATGGGCATGTCATATGTATTAGAGTAGATGGACTCTAAAAACATGTTGTACAACACATATTATGGATGTGCATCGTTTTAATGATTTTGAATGTTATTTTCTTGTGGGAAATGTGTGTGATAAATGCCAATCTAGGACATATTTTGCAATGCTATCTATGTAGTGATTTTGTTCTCTAGGTACATGATTGAAAGTAATGACTCTAAATTCACATATCAAAAGTTTCACTCATAAATATAATCTAAAAAGGATAGGATTATGCACATGATAGGCACCATTGAGTTGCAGGACAAGAAGCAGGGAATATAAACGAACATGCAGATGGAGGATGTGATGAGAGCGGGAATCGGCTAAAATACCACGCACGACATCATATTTGGCCTAATTATTGGTGGTAGAACCAATGCAGATCCCATTGGAGAGAAAGAAAATATGCAAGGGGGTAAAGATGGCCCAAGCTACCGAAACTATATTTTGGGAATAGCGACTTGCACCATCGGCATAACCGATATAGGGTGTGGACGGAAGGTCCTGTGGAAGAGTCTCAGAAGGTAATAAATGGGGGGGGAAGAAAAATGATGGTAGCATGAGTGCAGAGTAGACATCAAACGACAATTGTGGGAGGGAGTAGTCTGGATAGGATGGCTAGAAATCATAAACCGACTAGAGGGTGATGCATGAGGGCTATGGGAGGGATAGCTGGTGTTCATGTTGCAGATAACATCATGGATACAGATGGGATTATCTTGGTTATGGGTGGGAAAGAAAAGGTGAGGGACATGAGGCTGCAAAGCTACCTAAATCACCAGCATGGGAGGAGAGGCTCACATACGAATCGTCACGGAGGATGATAGAAGAACATGTAAAAATATGGTCAGAGGATGTGGAGCCCAAGAATGTCATTGAAGGGGAATCAAGAAAAACAGAAGGAGGGGATGTAGAGGGAATGTAATCTGAGGGTCGCACGGAGGATGATAGGTAGAGGATAGGGGCAGCCGGTTCTGTCATCTCAACGTCAGGGGGGGAATGTCAATGGTAGCAGGGGGATCCTCGAGCTGACCTGACACATATTGTGTGAGGATGGGAGAGGAAGATTGATTTTTTTCAACCTCATACTCACGAATGACCTCTAAAGACGCTCGGTAATGAGTCAAGTGAGGACAATGGTGGGAATAATGGCCATGGACACCACACAGAGCACAGGGTTTGCTGGTGCGAAGAGTCTTTAGGTTCTTGGCTGCGAAGGAGGAAGAAATAGAGGATTTAGGGACCGTAGACTTAGGGAATGCGACTTTAACCATAGGTTTAATACAGGGAAACTCAGAAAAATTATGGGTGGCATGACCAACGAAATCACACAAGGCACAAGGTTTGGTGTGTGGAGGAGGGGTAGGGTTAGTCCGGGTGACCTTGTCTTTGGATGCCCCCTTGCAAGCTTTGCCTTTCTTTCCCGTTGCTGTCACAATAGGAGAAGGGTCCTATTGAGGTGCTGGTGGCACTGTAGCGACGAAAGAAGCTAGGGGAACCAGTTGAAATGGTGTCAAAACAAGGTATCGTTTGGGGTGACCTGGTGGGGTAGCGGTTGGCGGGTCAAGGTACTGGACGGGTATGCCCACGGTCAAATTGGGGAGGGACAGGGTGGCCATGATGGGGACTGAATAGAATGTAGGAGGGGGAGCAAGGAAAGGTACCTGACCAGCGAGGTAATGGCCAGGAGGGATGGTTTCAAGATGGTGGAGACCTGAGGGAACTGACCCAGGAGGATAGAGGGGTTGATGGGTACCAGTTGTAGGAGAGGGGCCAGAAGGAGGAGGTTCGGCTAGCTGAGGCAAAGGGCTAGGAGCAAGTTGTGATGGGTGAGGTTGAGGTTGCTATCTAGCTGAAGCGGGCCGCTTAAGGTCAGCTCGAAATGATTGCATCATGCAAACATTCGGTAAACTAGGATCATAGACAAGAGGAGGAGGAAGACCAGGGAAGGTTCCAAGCAAGGATGAGTCTTTGTAGACGCTGGGGGGACAGTGGTCAAAGAATCGACGGTTTTCTTATAGGCTATAGATGATATGGTTGACTCAGGGGAGGTCTGAGATTTTGACTCATGATATGTAAACTAGTCAATGGTGACTATCTTTCCACTATGAGGGAAAAACATCTTGCAATGGACCGTGGATGGGACAGCAGACATGGCATAGGTGTAGCTATGCCCCAAAAGAATATTATAATCAAGATGGGCGTCGATGAATTCAACATCAACGCAAACAGTCTTGCCCGCAAGAGTGATAAGGCAATTACAGAATAGGTCAATGGGCTGGGAGGCATGGCCATCCCATGAAAGAAGGGTGATGGTGGAAGGGGCCAGCACAGGAGATCCGAGTTGTTTCCAAACTAAAGCAGAAATTACATAGGTAGATGCCCCCTCATCAATAATACACCGAGCCACGCTGGCGTTCAGAATTTTGACTAGTATTTGGAAAGCAACAGAAGTAGGAAGGGGAGGATGGTCTGACTGATGGGCGTCGAAAAAAATAAATTGGTCATCAGCAGGATCTACAACACCCATGGCAGATAGTAGAGCCTTCCTTTGAGAAGGACATGACTGGAGGAGTTCTAGTGTTGAAATGGCAGTAGGAGACTGCGCCAAATCATCTACTATGCTATACGAATGAGCAACTCGACCAGAAGTAGCATTTCACTATAATGGGCCCTTAGGAACCTTGGTATGAACCTCAACTTTGGTCTGAGGGATCTGTAAGGGACCATTGGGTGTCAAAGGAGGCTCTGTAGGACCTGAATATGGTGACTCGGGGGCAGACGGAGCGGGAGGCGTGGGGTACTAACGAGATCGAGTTTGAAGGTTAAGGTCGACGGTGAGAGGTTGGTCAAAGTTCATCATAAGAATTTGGTAATCGAAGGAACCAGAAGGGGAAGGTTGAGTGGCTACTGATGCGTGAGGTGGTTGGATAGCCATGAATCCTTGCTGAGGGAAAGGATTAGTAAACACAGCTGGTTGAAAAGTACCCACTTTGGGGGGAACAGTAGGGGAGGCATGCTGTCCTCGAAATGTAGCCTGAGACTCCCACATCTGTCGCATCTGTGGTAATAGGAGAAAATCGTGAGTGTAATGACTATAAACACCACAACACGAACAAGGCTTATTGGTGTGAAGAGGCTTGTCCGGCTTGGGCTGAGAGCTCTATTGCTGGTTAGCAGTGTTAGAATCAATACTTGAACGATTGGATCCACGATTACCAGGGGAAAATTGATTTTGATTGCCTTTCCTCTTTCTTTGAGAAGAAGGAGGATTAGTCACGCCTTGCTGTGCAAAGACTTGCCTTGGAGGGGGTAGTAGGTGCTGTTGCGGGGGTTGAGAAGGAAAGGGAGGTGGAGGTCCAAATGATGGACAAGCTGGGACACCAAGCTGTGGGTAAGGATAATGGTTAGGATGGGCAACATTGAGGTAAGCAGGAGGTTGGGCAAAGGGAGGAGGCATGTCATATCTTGGACACATGCTACCTAGAGGGGGAAAAGTGCTGGAGGTGCTGGCCCCTCTCGGAGGGAAAACATATCCCATAGGAGGTTGAGCGTAGGTATGTGAAAGAGCTCCAACGATACCGTCGGCAGAGTGAGATTTCTCCGAGGCATTGGCACCACTAGGTCTGGGGAGGTTAGGAAGGACGGTATAAACATAACCAGATTGAGCGTAGATGAGGTCATCTTTCAAGGCTATTTGGAGGGTGGCTTCTTTGGTTTGAGGGAACTAGGATGCGACATCTTTGCCGATGGCAGGTAAAAGAGAGTGAAGGAACCAGTCCATGTAGACCCGATCTTCAAAGGTGGGAGCTTGACATAAGCTCCTACTTGTTTTCCATTCCTGGACATGAGAGGAAAGGCGGGTTGAAGATGATTGACGGAAAGATATCAAGAGTTCGATACCAGTGTCATATCGGAGAGGGAGCTGGAAATAAGATAAGAAGGCTTGGGCAACGGTTGCAAAGGTGGTATGGGAAGAGGCGGTCTGATCAACATACCATTTAGAAGCTTCGCCTATAAGCATGCATTGGAACAATCTAAGATGGATGGAATCATCAATAATGGAATTGGATGAACACCACATGTGGAAAGATCGGATATGGTTGGAGGGATCTTCACTAACAAGGCCTTCGAACTTAGGAATGTCGGAGGGGAGCTTGGTTGGCATAGCGGGCCAACTAACATCATGGTGGATAGGATCATTGATCAACTCACTGAAATTGGGGAGATTGAGACCTGCCATATAAGGGGGCAAAGGGACAGTCGAGGTAGTTCCCGTGGTGGTTCCGCTAGTAACAGAACCAACAGTAGGACTGGGGTTGCTGCTAGCGTTAGGCCCTGAACTAGACATGGTGAAGGTAACAGGGGGAGAACCAGAAGTAGGGGGAGAACCCAAAGAATCAGAAGAAGAGTTGGAATGCAGACTCGAGGGAGTACTAACTCGATGACAGCGAGAAGGAGTAATTTGACCAACCAGAAACTGAGGGTGAAGGCCAAGAAGTCTCTGAGATAAACACCTTGGAGGCACAATGATGATGGCATAAAGGGAAGAAGAAGGACCAACAAAGGCAGGGAGGTGCAGAATCAAATGATGAAAATGTCGAAACAAGGGCAGAAAGGTGCAGTGTCAATTGATTTTAAAGTATTTTCTTGGCGGTATTAACCAGGCTCTTCTTCACTTAGGGTCGGTGTGTGGCATGTGTCAATTTTAATTTTTAAACCCAGATGTTTTGAGAGTAAAAGAAAAATTGTGTTGCGTAACTGAAAATAAATCTATAGAGAACAGTAAATAATGTTGAAATAACAGAAAATTAACAGCTAACAATGCATTGATCTAACCCAAGAAGGTGGGTCTCTCAAAACTAGTCTAAAAGAGGGAAAAAATATAGTCAAAACACACGAAGAAGAGGCCAATAGATCTAAGGCCGGGAAGGACAGGGATCTAAAGGAGAAATCTGCTGAAAAGAGGTGCAGAAAACAGCAAAGAGGCAGAGGCAAGGTTTCTGCAACAAAGGAGGAAATCAGCTAAAGGTGGAAGGGACAAGGAGGTAACCCTAGAGGCAAACCCAAACAAAACTATATGAGGTGATTTGAAAGAGAGAAGAACTGATCTAAAAGGGATCTGAAAATGAGGTATCAGATCTGAAAAGAACAAGGATGAAACACTGAAAATTCAGATGTCTGAAACAACTAAAAATATTCCACAAAAAGTGGAGGGTACTAAAGCCCTAAGGGGAAATATTCCCACTTAGTTGAGTAGAACAGATTAGAAACATGTCTAAACGGGCAGAGACAAAGGCTGGAAAACCCTGACAGAAGCTTCAGACAAACCCAGAAAAATTGCTCGAAAAGTGCAGAAAAAAGTGCAAATCGCAGGTTCTGACCTGTTTTCAGTCCAGTTCACAGTTTTGGGGCAACAAAGTGCGTTCTCTAGTCCAAGTCACAGGTTTGGGGCTGATAAGTGTGACCTATAGATCTGGGTCTCTTGGCGGCAGATTTTAGAAAAAGTTGTCGTCTCAGCAGCGGTTGATGTCTGTCACCTGTGCAATAGGGCCAGAAACACACGAAAGATAGAAATTTTAATGTTTGAGTGTTTTAGAGGTGAAAAACACCATAAAAATAGGAAAAAAAAAAAACTGAAGAGAAAACCTAGGGTCTGAAATAGCTGGATATGCAGGAATATATAAAATGACAGCGGTCGCAAAAGAAAACCCGTGTGGAGTCACCAATCGTTAGTATGAATCTTTTGTCGGAAGAAGACCACTTTAGCTATGCATAAAAAATAGCCCTAACATCAATTATGGCTGCCAATATCTTCAAATCTGCAGTTTGTTGATCAAGACAAAGTTGCACAAATCCAGATCTATGCATAAAAAGACATTAAGCAGCGAAAATAAGGTTTTTCTCCATGCATCCAATAGACAAGACAAGAACAATATGTTTGAAAGAATTTTTTATATTAAGGGCACCTGAGAGGAAAACAAGAAATGTGTTTCCAATTCTCCTCAATGGGATGGGTTCTTGAAAGTCCTCAGCGCTTCAGATCTAGCATTTCTCTCTCTTGTTGGTGTAGAAAACCCAGACAAACATGGAACTCAAAGGGAGCTCACAAAGCAAATAATGGAGAATATGACAATAATAATGGCTCAAAGTCAGACCAAGAGTATAGATCCAAAGCGATCTAATGTGCAACAAAAGGTGACAAATGAATGGGAAAACCCTTCTATTTATAACGAAATATTAGGGTAGTCTAGGACTTGGTGCATGAATAAAATATTATTAACCAAATTCTAGAACCACATTTTAGGAATATTTTATTATATTTGTTGGAGGGAAAAGGATTTTGACTTGGGTCCAATTCTTTTATTTATAAATAATAAATAAATAAATGATTTATTTATTATTTTTAATGAAATGGTGGAAATATAATTAAATAAATAATGATTTATTTAATTATTTAAAAATGATTTAGTCAAATTTAAGTAGGAATATTATTTAAATAAGGATTAAATAACTTATTTCTAGGAAATAATCAAATAAATAAGGATTTATTTAATTGATTTCCTGGTTTTGGGTTAAATATGACCAAGAATAATAATTAAATTGATGTTTAACTAATTATTCCTTGAGGAAATATAAAAAAATATAGTTTTGTTTATTATTTCCTTTTGGGGTTTCCTGTTTAGACCATAAACAACTTAATAAAGGTGTTTACTAAGTTATTTCACATAGTGAAAGCAATTTTAATTAGGGTAAAATTGGTCTTACATGGTGTACTTGGGTCCATCTAATGATAATAGGTTAGATGTCCAAAAAGCGCACCAAAGCTCAGTATGACCGAACAGTCCACCCTCGCACCTTTCACAAAGGTGACCTTGTTCTAGTATATGACCAGGCCCATGATGTCCTCGGTCATGGGAATTTTGACTCATTATGGCTAGGTCCTTACATCATTAGTAAGGATCTTGGTAAGGGGGCATAACTCTTAGAGGACTACGAAGGCCACCCCCTTCCTCATCCTCGCAATGCACTCTATCTTAAGAAATATTACCCTTAGCATTTCCCTCTCGAAATGCATGTTTTATTTTCTTTTAGATAGCCAGCATCTGTTTATTTTTTGTACTTCGCTACTTCACCAGGACACATTTTTTCCACGAAGGGTCACTTCACCTCTCCTCAAAATCGGATTTCCTCACTTACAACACTTTTACTTGGGGCACCACTTTGCCTCCATATTTTTTCTTGTTCGTGTTGATTTTCGTCATGAGATACCATCTTGTACTCATGTTTTTATGGTCCCCTTTGGACGTCCACCCATTCCATCATCATAATTGGTATTAGCTTGTCAGTCACTCTATAATTTTCCTTCATTCCTTAGTCAAGGACTCCTTGTCGCCTCACCTAAGGCGGACCTCCTTCAGTCGACATCAGCTTATTCATTCCAGAAGACAGGTCCAGAAGGTGGTCTATCTTGGTTCCAGCTTCCACACTTGTTCGGTGCCTCGAATCGGGAAAAGGGATTTCTCATTACCCTTCGACTTGATTGTTTCTAAACTCCAACTACTTTCTGCATGATCGAGATCCGTATACTTGATGGTCCAGTGATGCAGCAACAACTATTGGTGATTCACGGGTATGTGTGTGATGTATCAACCCGCATGAGGGGTTGTCCCTGCAGGTAGCCCCCCACATGCCCAGATGACCTCTTCATTGCAGCCTTTGATGCAGCTCCATATATTTGATGATGTTGGCCTTATCCGCTTGCAACACTTCTTTGATTTGCATGTATCAGTCAGATTTTGTGAGCCCTTCCCCATTTAAAGGGGGAATTCGGGTTGTATTTGTATCTCGTGTACTTAGATATTATTGTATAAGTCCTAGTTGTTATCCCAGGCACAACATTTATGTGGGATTCCTCATTATATCTTTTATCTGGCTCATGTTTATGCTAGAAAATGATGAATAAACCTCCTCCAATGATCTTCAAAGTGAAAGGCTGCTCCCTTAACTGACAATTACACCCTCCAATGCACAGTGTGAACCCCTCTTGCAAGTGCCCTCTGAAAATAACACAATATGGGGAAGAGACTATGCTGGGAATGAGATTAAACATATGGACCAATGCCAAAATCTGTGATGAAGCTTCAGAATCTTCCTCATTGATCTCCCAGAGGAAAAATGAGCTCCTCCTCTGCAAAACTAGCTACGGAAGTGGGTGGAAATCAATCCTCACTGCAACCCCCAGCAACTCAATGTTTCTTCTCAACTTGAAAATGTTGTAGCTGAAGATGGTTACCTTGGCCTCAAGCCTGGATGTGAGGATAATGAATAACAGGTCCTCCAAAGCTTCCCAATGAAGGAGAGGAGACTCCTAAATAGGAATCTCCCTTGTGCTAAGCAACACAACTATCTCAGTTAAAAAAATAGAGAGAGCAGGCAAAAATCGAAATCTCAAACATAATGAGCAATGGCTCCAATTCCCTCTTTTATGCCAAGAGGAGGCTTCCTTTCCATGGAACCCACCCATTAGGTTTTCTCTCATCCAATGATATCCCTCCTTTCAAAACTTTGTTGTCTTCTCGTGCAAGCTTCACCTCTTTAGGCAGCGCTATTGACTTGGTCAAACTTGACCTAGTCTTCTTGTATTTTCCCCTTTTCACACTAGGAGATGACAAATAAGCCACTCATGTGACCCCTTTGTATATTGGGAGTGCTTATTATGCTTCTTCATGGGCCCCCTTACCCATTTTATTCCTTTTATTAAAAAGAAAGAAAAATTAATGTTACAATTAACTTAATGGAAATTTTGGAACATTACAATTGAGTTGTAATAGAGTGATTCTAGTTGTAACATAGTTGGAAGTGCAGTGGTGCATTACTTAATGCAAGTTGTAAATCATTTTAACTCAGTTGGGTGAGTTAAAGTCCGTTGTGCTAGTTTTAAGTGTAGATACACTAGTGATAGATCAAGTGAATTAAATATTAATTAATTCACATTTAGTGATCTCACATGAAACTAATGTTTTTACTATTGTTAACTGCATGCATGTCAGATCTAGTCGAGACCCAGCTGAGTTCTACGTGAAAGGGAAGTAAACTATCAACTGTGACATTATCCGATTGCACACTTGAAAGAACACACACATTGGATGTGCCCATTATATATACACAGTCAAGGAAGGAAAGACATTATTATTCAAGGTTCTTTACCATCAAGGATTGCACAGTAGAGGTAGGCTATTTGGAGGCAGTAAATTTGTTGTGTATTAGCCCATTTTTTGTATGAAAGTGTGAGACAATTAGCTAATGTACTGAGCGCTCTTGTGAGAAGGGTTTTGTATGTAATTGTTTCATGATTCCTTGTGAAATATAAAATACATGATAGATGGGTTTTGAGTAGTAATATTTCCCTAGGAATATCTGGTGTTGTGTTTTCCATTTATTCATCTTTGCTTCATGTGATTGGAAATTGTGTTATTTTTAATTCCAAAAAGATTTGTAGAAGTGATTATGTATTTTTTTTTTTTGCTAAATTACGCTATTTCTATTATGAACATAAAATTACAAAGCTGCCACGGCTCAGCTGAAGAAGCCTGAGACCGGGCTTGATTGCTACTACCAGTCTAGATATGGAACTGCCCATAAACGGGAAACCAGTTCGATAATAAGTAATAACACCGCCCAGTGATTGGGAAACCGGCGAAGAGTTAACTGTTTTGTGCATGTAAAAGCTAGAAAGATACCAAATATACAAAAAATACAAGCAGCTATATCTGCTATGAGCAGTCATTGAGACACTAGTGCTAGCAAAACTGTTAAAACAGAGTTCATATATGAAACTTGTCACGGAAGTGAGTGAGCAGTTAATCTGAAGCTGAGTGCTCCTCCACAATTCTGCAGCCATACTGGTTGTTTGGGTCCCCTTCATCAGTCTTGGTCTCTTCTTCTTCTGTCAGGCCAGCGACCATCTGCAAATTGAAAAGCCCCGAGGAGGAAGGGATGGGTGCAATGGGAGCTCCAGAGGAAGGGATGAGGGGAGCAGGTTCAGGGCGATGCGGAGGGACAAAAGCAAGAGCCGAAGGAGTTTGCAGGTGGCTAGGGTGAGAGGCAGGCGGGAAGGGGAGCTCTTCACTCAACGTAACAGTTAGGAAAACAGAGATAGGGTGGTCAAACTCCAGGTTGAAGCGTAACTCAGTATGTTGCGTGGCTTGCCGGAGGAATCTGCTGCTCGGAGAAGGAGAGGAGGTGGTAACGTGGGGCTGGGGCGGGAGCAGAGGAGGAGCAAGGGGCGGCGGGGCAGAGCGAGGAGGCGCCATATCATGGAGGTCAAGGCGAGGACCAGGAGGGTCAGAAGAGAAATGAGCCAGACGTCTTACAGAAGGCTCCAAAGGGCGGTCGACATTGGGGCTGAGGGGGGGGCGCTCGCCCATAGATAAGTGATTATGTATTTAACAGTAGCACATTGTTAGATTCAGAGAATCCAAGACATACATGTATTTTTTATAATTTCTACACATTCATCATGTGGTCAAAGTAATAAAAATTCTTGAAAACAATTAATTCTATGTAAAGGGATCAAAATGTGGCTTTGGGTAAAGAAATAAAGTATTTGGGTCATATTTCTTAAAAGGAAGGAATTATGACAAAATCTTAAGAAATTCAAGATATTACAAAATGGATTATTCCTAAGAATTTCAAGAGACTTGGAATATATTTTTTTGTTATAAGATGTTATAAAAATGTTGTTAATAATTATGCACGTGTTACAGGTCCACTCACATATCCCTTGAAGAAAAATTCATTTTTATGGAATGATGAGGATACTTTAGAATTATTTCTCTT
Organism: Pinus albicaulis; assembly: GCA_034641835.2. Lineage (NCBI taxonomy): Eukaryota > Viridiplantae > Streptophyta > Pinopsida > Pinales > Pinaceae > Pinus > Pinus albicaulis. Next base: position 1,312,505,003 of record CM076574.1, read on the forward strand.
CAATGGTGCTTTATATTCTATGATGGTATTGGAAATGTTTTATTTTAGTAAAAAATTCATAGTCAAATGTGATTCATTAAGATGAATTGGAGTAATATCAAGAGAAGAAGAGACACCATTGGCCTTTGAAATAAATCAATTCAAGGGAAAATATGTGGTGATATATATATATATATATATATATATATATATATATATATATATAGATGAAAAAATGGAAGAAAGTATACATGCAATTAAAAATGGTGATAGGAACTTTAAAGTCAAAATGAACAATGATATCCTAAAGTATTATTTGGAAAAAATATTGTCACTAGAAGAGTAACAAAATTGGATAGTAAAAATGGAAGGGTTTGAACTCAAATAATCTAGAAAAAAGGGAAAAAATAATGTATTACATGTGCTCCCCGTGGAATAAAAGAAGCCTTGATATTATATGATACTACATCATCTAATTATATATGGATATAAGAAGCTTTTCATAAATGGAAAAGTGAAAATGACACTAGATAGAAAACACAATGTATAAATGAAGGAATGAATTGTATCTAACATTGGGAGTGGAAGGGAGATATACTTTGGTACAGTGGTAGAATATTTATATGCCCCCAATCAAAGTTGAAGCAAGAAATATTAAGGGTGTATAATGTATTTCCAATTGTAGGACATTCAGGGCTCCTTAAAACATATAAGAGGATCAAAAAAAAAAAAAATTCAGGAAGGAAGGAAGAAATATATCCAAAAAATTGTAAGAGAATGAATTTTTCTCAATAAATAAAGGAGATATAGTAAAATATCTAGTGTTACTTCATCCACTATACATACCTAATAAAATATGGCAATATATATCAATGAAATTCATTACCAGGTTACCAAAATCAAAAGGTATGGATGTCACTTTTGTTGTTGTCAATAGAGTCACATAATGATCTAAAGCTCAAGTTTTAGCTAAAAATTGAAAGTGATCTAAATTTCTTCAAACTTGAATGAATAGATAAAGTTCATTGCTAGGATTCTGGTGCAACTTGTTTCATCAAAATCTGAGTTCGTGTGACTGAGTTATCGGTTGTTGTTCGTTTTCCAAAATAGGCGAAAAAGGAGAAGAACAAGTACAGTGCTGATGTGGTAGGTACAGTCAGCAGTTATAGGTATATCCTCCAGAAACAACCAATGATACTATGCCAAGTGGCACCACTTGATTCACCGATGATGACTAGGAAGTGAAATTTTTTATTCCTAAGTCTAAGTTGAATTTTATTAAGTTGTCATTTCATTATGGTGGCCAATGGGGAAGGGCCACATGGCATGCAACATACCACCCCACCCCCCGCCCCCCCATGGCAGGCAGGTTGGAAGGTTGAATTGGGCTAGAATTACATGTGTTAATGTTTGGACATCAGTATGGTGGAATTATTGAATATATAATATATTTATATATATGTTTTAAACCTATATTTTAAAGTTTGAAAACCCACCATTTGGTGGCCTTAACTAGGTTCGGAGAAGTCTGCTAACCAAACTGGCGAAGGTGTTAAGTTTGGAGGCATCGACAAAGTAGCGAGAGGAGTTATATTATATCACCATGTAAAATTTATGAGGCAGAGTGGGGGTCGAAATCCTGACCTCATGCTCGCAATCCGCACAACATACCATCTTTCCTAATGGATGTTTCTTAACCCATAGGTTCTCGGTGCATATTTAAATTTCAATGGTCCAACCATTGGGGGTTGGAGGGGGCCATCCCCATGGGCCAGCCCCCTCCCCATGTGACTGCAGACCTGAAACCAAGTGCTATAATAGTTTAACCGGCGGAAAATTAATGAAGTTTAATTAATGTCTAAAATGTGGTTAACCCACGATAATATGTCATTAGCGTGTAAAACACGCTTAACATTTAAAACAGCCTTATCCTCCCATAAGTGCACTTAGCACTAATTAATCCAGAAGCTTAAGTTGGCAGAGTTTTCAGAGGCACGCCAATTTTGGCGGGAATTCTAAATTTAGAATGTTAACTGGCAGTTCCTCCAGTTTTAGAGGAGAAATTGGGGAAATTTTGGTTTTGGTCATAACTCACTCAATATTTGACCAAATGGAGCTCAGTAAAAGTCATTCCTAGCTAATTTGCATTCTAGGAACTCAATGGAGTAGGCTGCAGAGGCATAAAAGTTGATCTATATGTGTTTTAGTACATTTTAAGATTTCTGAAGGCGAGGGCCAACAGGTGTTGGGGTCATTGCCAGAGCATCCAGAGTCCAAATACAACAAAAAAAAAGTCATTTTTGGGATATTATGATGTTATAAACTCATTGGAATAGGTTCAAAGATTTTTTTAAGCTTGTAATAACAATTTCAACACACTTGAAACTAATACAAAGGTCACACTATGCAGCTAGACCAAGGAGCTGTAGCCCAGGAGGGATGAACTCCTTTATCAAAATTCTTTGTGTTAAGCTCTGTTATATGTGCTTGTTGTATTTACTATTACTTTCGTTTTGTCATTTCAAATTTTTAAGCTTATGAAAAACTCATAATTTCACTAAGTACACTATTTCCCAATCACATGCTCTTAAACACACTCATGAAGGATAAGTAAAAAAAATGTAAAGAAATGTTTATATCTGAAATGAAACTAGCACAACATTAACTAGCAAGTAATTTCAGATCAAGTGGGTATCAGTGCACAAGGTTGCTTTCTTATTTTAGTTGAAGAGTTTTTAATAGTGCAAAATTACTGATGCTTGCAAGATTGAGATTGCAGAGAGGAGAAGGGAAGCTACTGATATCTAGTCCAGAAGTTAGGACAACAAGGAAGAAGGCTGAGATAGCAACATCCTTACCCAAAGGGCCACTCAAGGAAACACTTGAAGCATAAGAGTAATTAATTTCAGAATAGGCTGAAGTGGTTGAAGAGATACAAGCTACAGAGATATAGCTTGAATCAATAGCCAGAATGTCAGGAAATGAAGGAGATCATGAACATTCTAAGGAAGAGGATGTTAAGAAGGATTTCAAAGAAATGCAAATGATGGTGAAACTTATGTATGAAGCTTTTATGGCAAAGGAAGCTGGAGAAGGTTCAAAAAACTCTCATAAAGAAGAATCTTCAAACAATAAAATGGAGGAAGAGAGAAGCTCAAAAGCCAGTGGTGGAAAACCACCTCCTTCTACACCATCATCATTACCATCAACCTCATCCGCATCTTCATCTTCCAAATCTACTACAAAAACTCATACCCATACTCATTCCAAGATCCCCAAAGGTAAGACTTCATTACTCAAGTTGGATATCAAATTTGCACTTGCTACATACAATGGAGAAATTAATGCTCAAAAACTAGATAATTGGATTTTTCAATTCAAAGTTTACTGTAGAATTCAAAATCTACAAGAAGATGATATTAAAATCCAATTGGATTCATTAAGGTAGAAAGAGTGGCATTAGTTTGGTTGGAGACAAATACATAAGAGGAAATGCAAATCCATGGTAATATTTCCATTACTTGGGTTGAATTCATTTATTCCATTAAAAGGAAATTCTATCCATTATCCTATATGTAGAAAGAAATAATGAGTTGGCAAAAATTTAGACTGCTAAAAGGTCAAAGTGCCCAAGTGTATACAACAAAGTTTAGGAAAAGGGCTTTATTAATTGGAGTAGACTTAAATTCACAAGACACACTCTTGAAGTATATAGGAGGTCTACATTCCTACTTAAAACACACTATTCTCATGTTTAACCCAAATAAAATAGATGAATTATGCGTGCAAGCCACACATCTTGAAGTAAGGGGTAAAAACATTTTTGAAGAGGGTAGAAAGAAGAAGCCATTCAAGGGTAAGGGAAAAGAGAAAGGAGGAAAATGGAAGGGAAGGAATAATTCAATTGTGAAGCAAGAAGGAGAGAAAATATCATGCAAAAATTGTTCTAAAAAGGGGCATGATGAAGCTCACAGTTGGAAACTACATCCTAAACTAAGACCAAAGAAACCAAATAACAGAGGGAAAAAAAGAGGACTGCCACCACACAAAAATATCTTGGATCTAATTCAGGAGATGAAACCAAAATAGTTGCCATGGTTAACAAAGGAAAGGAAGAAATTGCAAGTTCTAGTACCTCAAACAGTAACAATAACACTTCAAATGAGGATACAAGGATAGAATTATTCCATGTTAGAGTAATTTCTAATCATACAAATATTAATGCCTTATTTGATGCAAGGTCACAAGAAAACTTGATTTCAGAAGGACTAGTTAAAAAATTGAACCTTGAAACTATACCTCATCATAAGCCGTACCCTCTGGGTTGGATAGTTAATAATGCAAATTTACAGGTGATAAGGAAATGTATTTTCAGATTTGTTATTAATGCAAACTTTGTTGATGAAGTTGAGTTAGATGTTGTACCACTTGATATTTTACGGATTATCTAATTGGGTAGTCCATATTTGTATGATAGGAAAGAGGTATTCTACTGTCATCAGAAAAAATATCATTTGATCAAATATGGAGTAGAGTATATTGTGAGATCTCATAGCAAGAAACTAAATATCTCTTTAGTTAATGCAGGGAAAATGAAGAGGATAGTAAATGCAAGTAAAAAAATTGTGCTTCTTATGATCAAGAAAATGGAAGACGTTAACTATGAATCTTTTGAAGGATGTGATGAAAAATTGAAATCTGATTTGTTTTATGTGGTAAGTCAGCATGGCGAGATGTTTCAAGAACCAAAGGGGTTGCCACCCAAGAGGGAAATTCAACATGAGATTCAGCTACAATAGGATGTTCCACTTTCGACTATTGGTATGTATCGCATGTCAATCATGGAAAGTTTGGAAATAAAGAAGAAAATCCAAGAGTTGTTGAACAAAGGTATCATATGCCCATCTACTTCACCATGTGTTTCTCTAATAGTTTTGGTTCCAAAGGACGGGACTTGGTGCATGTGTATCGATTTCAATGCACTAAGAAAAATCATGGTAAAGAATTGCTACCCACTTCCACACATTGATGATTTTCTTGATCAATTAAAGCATGCAAAGTATTTTACTAAGTTAGATTTGAGAAGTTGTTATCATCAAGTTAGGATAGCTTAAGAAGACATTTGGAAAAATGTTTTCAAGGCTAGACAAGGATTGTATGAGTGGTTAGTTATGCCATTTGGATTAACAAATGCACCAACTATTTTTATTAGAGTGATGAATGATGTACTTAGAACATTTATAGATGAATTTTTCATTTTTTACTTAGATGACATACTCATATGTAGCAAATCAAGAGAAGCACATGTCATGCATATGAACAAGGTACTTGATGTTTTGAGAAAAGAGAAATTGTTTCTTAAGATGTCAAATTGCGAGTTTGGTAAGACTTCATTGGTATATTTTGGACACATAGTTGGAGGAGGTGAATTGAAGATTAATCCTTCCAAATTTGAGGTAATTTTGAATTGGCCCAAGCCCAATACAGTTATCGAGGTAAGAAGCTTTTTAGGGGTAGCACAGTACTGGAGGAAATATATTGCTAATTTTTCTTCCATTGCAGCACAGTCAATGCATTGACAAGCATAAAGAAAGTCTTCCATCGGAGATAATTGTAGCAGAAAGAATTTGATGCTTTAAAACAAAATATAAGTTCAGCACCAGTACTATCAATTCCATATCTAAGATAGCAATTTGAGATCCAAATGGATGCAAGTGATTATGCTATGGGGCAGTGCTCATGCAGCATGGTAATCCTATCTCATTTCATTTTGAAAATTTTAAAGGAGCCGTGACTAAATATCCTACATATGATAAAGAGTTATGTGCATTTGGTACAAAGTGTAAAGAAATGGAAGCATTAATTGATTGGAAAAGAGACCATTATCCACACTGATCATCAACCATTGCAATACTTATAATCACAGCCAAATTTGTAGCAATCAGGACATTTTAGGTGGATGGGTTTTTTACAACAATTTAACTTGGTTATCAGGTACAAGAAATGAATCTATAATAAGGTAGCTTATATGCTGTCTAGGTCTATTGTAAATTAAGCTATTATTCTCAAGCATAATTCTATTATGCATGAAATTTACATTGAACAGTATGTAAATGATAGTGATTTTCAAGATGTGTATGAGAACTTGAGTAAGGGAAACCAAAGTGAAGAGTTAGATTATCATGTGCATAACTGTTTATTGTATCACTTGGGCAAGTTATGTATACCACTGGGAGAAAGAAACAATATGATAAGGGAGGTGCACACATCATTGATTGTGATACATTTCGGTGTAGGGAAGACAATAGCGCATATGCAAAGGTATCATTATTGGTCACACATGAATGATAGTGTTTCTCGTTTTATTAGACGATTTTTTGTATGTGCAACAAGTAAACCTAGAAATAGGAAGCTTGGTTTGTACACACCACTTCTAGTTCCTTCTCATCCTTAGGGGAGCATCTGAAAGGATTTTGTAGGAGGCCTTCCTATGTCAAGGAAAGGTCATGATTATTTGTATGTTGTGGTAGATGGATTTTAAAAAATGTGCATTTTGATGGCATGTAATAAAACTATTACAACTGACAAAATCGCAAATCTTTTCTTTCAAAATGTATGGATCCATTTTTGTCTTCCTACATCTATTGTAAGTTATCAAGATTCTTGATTTGTTGGGAATTTTTGGTCAAAATTATGGGACATGATGGATACAAAGTTGAAGAAGAGTACAACATTTAATCCACAAACAAAAGGTCAAATAGAGGTGGTAAATAGGAATTTTATTCATCTTATAAGAGGCTATTGCAGCAAGCATCCCAAGTTGTGTGATGAACAGTTACACTACATACAACATGCATACAACCAGGCAAAACATTCTTCCACAAATACATCGCCATTTGAGGCATGTTTTGGTTACTTGCCAAGATTTCCATTGGGCTTTATCTTTGAGAAATATGTTGCTATAGATGGACATAGTGACATAGATAAAGCAAGAAAGTTCATTGAGAAAATTCAGTAGGTACATCACTCAGTGCAAGAGTAACTTGAGAAGAGTCACAACAGCTACAAGGCAAGGCATGAAAGACATCGGTTGATCACAAATTTCAAGTTGGAGAGGAAGTTTTCTTATACATAGCAAAGAAATATTGCAAGGGGAAGGTAAAAATATCAAACAAATCTGTTATGGTCCATATAAAATTTTCGAAAAGATTGGTACAAATGCATTCAATCTAGATTTCCCTCCTTGTAATGTTCCCAATTTTTAGCCTCAAGCTAAAAGGAACATTATAGTTTGCATATTTTCGTTTTTTTGAATAAATTGGGTAAGGAGACACCTTAACCCCTTTATATGGAGAAATAACACTCCTTGTGTGAAAGGAGGAATAATAAAGCAGTTGAATTGAGCACCACATGGTGTGAATAGGATTGGATCATGCTTGATCTAGTCATTTTGACCAAGTCAACTAAAATTGTCTAGATACATTGAACCTTCTTGGAAATCGCAGTTTTGGTGGAGGCTCCACATTCTTGAGCTAGGTGGCAAGTGTGAATGGGACCCATGGTGAGAAGAGTTCATTTTCTTTATAAGGAGGAGATGGAAGCCCATTTTTATTATGCATTAGCTTATCATTTTCGGTGGGTCTGCAAAGACTTGCATCCCCAGGCTATTTAGTAGGGTTTTAGTGTTCTTGAACCCAAGGGTGTTCCCGGTCGGGAATCCCTACCTCATCCTCAAGGAAGGAGAGGTTTTGAGCTACATTTCCTCATTCTGGAATTTGGCCAAGCTCACCCCTTCAGCTACAATGTTATTCTGTTGGGCAGAAAACGTTGTGTTGTTGGGAGAAAAAACAGAGGAACTCTCAGAGTCATTCTTGGATTTTTCTTCGGTGGAGTTGTTGCATATTCTTTAGAGGAGCAGTAGAGGAGACTCTTAGGATTTATTTCAGATCTTTGGCACCAGGCCAATCATTCACCATCTCTCATAGCACAGTCTAGGGCTGGAACTCCGTTATTTTCATGCAGGCAGCGTTGGGAGGGTTGATAGAGATCATCAGGAGGATTGTTCTTGAGTAGAGGGATCAACGTTTTACTAAAGAGCATAATTGGATGAGGGAAATCTACATTTAAGATCTGCCATAGCCTCATTATTATTTTGATTCAGTTGCAGTGACAAGTCAGATTGTCACATTGTACATTTTCTCGCATTTCTAGCAATCTCTCCTAGATTGGCTAGAAATCTTGTATTTGAGCCCATTCTTCTATTCTTGGGAATTTATTTGTATATTTCAGCCATATTTCATGTATATGCATCTACAACAGTAGCTAATATAATATAGGTAGCGCTGTCACTGCTCTCTGGCATTTTTTGTAGTTGCAGCAACTTTTGTATTTCATGTGTTGATCATTAGAGATTGCTTCTGGTAGCTTGTCCCTCAATATATTTCTGTATATTGTAGCTGATATATTAATAAACATGATGGGTATATTATATTCCATTTATTGATATGTACATATTTTCAGAGTTTCATGATTGTGTTCATGTATTGCTGTAGGCTCTCTTTTTTAGCATTCTTTAAGGGATCCAATTTGGCGAGATCTGAATAACCCAACTAGAGTAATTTGTTTGGGATCAAATTCTGGAAGAGAAGTGTTTAGTGATTTAAAAAGGGGATCCAAGCCCCCTTTCAACTTATTTTTACATTTCCTTCCTTATACAGCGTCCTTGAGGACCATATTGCAGAAATTCTCGAAAAAGGAACATTATAGTGGTATCAGAGCATCAATCTTGGCTCAGCATGTGTATCCCAAGACAATATTCCATTAGAAGGATAAGATCCTCATTTAGAAGAGGATATGTACATAGGAAACAATAAAAGAGGAATTATGGAACAAGAGGTTTCCCTTCTTATTTTCCAGACCCTGGAGGGTATCATTGAAGACCTTGATGAGATAGAAAGGGAAAACTAGAAAGGTTTTTTGAGAGGGTTTGTGGATGAAGCAAGCCCTAGCTGTGACCACGTTGGGTGTGAGCATTCAGCCACACATGTAGATCCACAACGTATTCTATTTCCCACTTGCAGTGCTGGGAGAATGGAAGAAGGATATGAGGCCATTGGAGGAGCAACGCTGTAGCTCAAAGCTATGCCTCATGATTGTTGGATTGAAAATTTTGTTTCATATTTTCATGCAAATGTAAAATCATATGATACATTCACTAAGGGTTTGGTGAAAAAACTTGATGGAAGTAAATGTGGACCATCATGTATCATAACTTTAAACACTTTGCATGCATTGGGAGGAAACATGAAACAAACGCCTTTCCTTATTTCCGAAGGGGATGAAAACATGTATGATGGCTTGCTAATGGCAAGATCCCCATTGTGTGAAGGGCTCTCTACCATTTGTAAAATCATGGAGGTACTTCCTTCAAGAGATGACCAAGAGCTAGGGTCTTTCCTTGATGATGAGGTAATCTCAAATATTGATGGGGAGGATGACCATAAGAGATCTAACAACGCTGTCCCATTGGGAAGAGATCCATCATCACATGGAGGTGAAAGGGGAGCCATTGCTTCTAATAGAGGAGCCCTTGTATCTTTACAAGGAGTTCCAAGTATTTTTTTTTTTTAACTGTAACGAGTAGTTTTATTAGAGGAGGAATATGGCCAAAGCCAGTTCAAGAATTACAATTCACTGTTTCTGTCATTACATTTCTCTGCTTTTGCAAGGATGCCTTGCTCATTTAGGGAATAAATGCCATATTCAGCGCCCCTGCATTTATGCTGATCATACTCGTTTCCAGTGTGCATCTTGTATTTGCCAATATATCTGCTTCTGTGTTTAAATCTCTGAGGATATGGAAGATTTGGGCTGTGGAGAATTCCTGAAGAAGTCTGCTCACTCTTTTGAGCTGCTTGTTTAGTACTGGATCCTTGGGCGCTTTTTTGTTTCTTAAAGATTTTATCAACAATTCAGAATCTCCAAAAATTAAGATGTCTCTTGCGTTTCCTTTTCTGGCCAGTTGACAAGCTTTTAAAAGGCTGAGGACTTCGGCCTGATTGTTGGTTTTAATCCCAAGACCCCAACTGAAGTCCTCCTTTCTCCCATTCGGGAGGTAAATAACCCCACCAGCGCCAGACCTGCCTGGGTTACCTTTCGAAGCTCCGTCAAAGAAGATAGTGCATTTACCTTGTGCTTTCCACCACTTTTGGAAGCTATCCAAGGTGTCTCTGATCTGCCATTTTTCCTTTTGTTTTGGGCGAGTGATTGCTAAAGTTCTCGGCGTGGGGGAGAAGCCATTCAGCCATGCCCTTTCTTCCTGACGGAGGGAACTATCTTCTTTTACAGTGGAATGTCCTAGTGTTTCTAAAAGAAGATTCTTGGCCTGTTCTGCTGCATTCTCTGCTGTTGTTTCTTTTTGATTAAATATGATATCATTCCTGGCGAGCCACAGCTTCCAGCAAACATATTTTGGAGCTGCAGTCCACACTTTGAGCCAGAGTGATTTTTCAGTGATGTTGCGGGGATAACGAACTCTCCATGATGAAAACATGTCAGTAATCGAACAATGAGCAGGAGGGATCACATTCAAACCAGTCAAGAAGCTAGTCCAAGCCTTCTGAGCATACTCACAATCGATGAACATGTGTCCTGAGGTTTCCAAGGCATTTTTGCAGAACACACAGCGGTGAGGACCAGCTATGTTTCTTTTGCACAGGTTATCACCAGTCAGGATTTTGTTATGAAATAAGGTCCAGAAAAAGAAATTAATCTTGGGGATGCTGAAGGGTTCCCAGATCTGCTTCCACACTGTTTCCGGGTGCTGAGAGGTCTTTTTGCCTTGCATCTGTAAGTAACCTTGCCTGACTGAGTAAACCCCTGTTTTACCCCAACCCCAAGAGTCATCATCATCTCTGTGTACAGGAGTAAAATCAGAAATGGCAACAGTGAAAGTATTCAGCTGGTTTTTAAGGTGCTCTGGAGGGATGGGCAGTCTCCAACGCTGCCAATTACCGTTGGAATCCCACTCAGCGATGTCCTCAACTTTACGAATTCCTCTTGAAAAAATCCAGGCTCTTAAATCTGCAATTTCGTTAATAGTTGAAAGCGGGGGGTGTCCCATGACTCGGTCTTTCCACAGCGAAATGTTTTTACCATTCCCTGTTATTTTGTACAACTGTGATCTGAAGAAATCAAGTCCTTTGCAGCAGAGCCTCCATGCCTGCGTGCCTCTTGGTGCGAGCGTTGGATTGTAGACGGAGAGCGACTGGTTTTTAAGGTACTTCTGTTTTAAAAGATGGCTGACTGGGTGCGAAGGCTCTGAAATGAGCTGCCACAGGAGTTTACCGCCCATGGCAAGATTTGCGTGCTGTGGGTCTCGGATTTGAAGCCCGCCTTCAGCAAAGGGGCGCTTCACTGTGTCCCAGTTAATAAGATGAAATCTATTACTGTTTCCCTTCCCTCCGTTCCATAATAAATTCCGAATTATACTTGTGATTTGATCAGCGATTTGCCTTGGGGCCATCAGCAGAGAGGCCTGAAAAGTTGGGATGGCTGATAACACAGAACGAATAAGAGTGAGCTTGCCACCTGTAGAAAGCCACACTCCGCCCCACGCTGCTATTTTTTTCTTAAACTTTGAGATCACCTCCTCCCACAGGTGATTGCGATTGGAACCCAGCGTCAAAGGGAGGCCTAAATACTTGATTTTGTCCCACACAGCGTATCCTTTGAACCCCAGGACGCTGGCAATCCTCTCGATCGAATGCTGGTCTATATTCCATCCATAGACAGCACTTTTCCTCTCGCTGATTAACGCTCCTGTGATGCTACAGAACTTTTGGAGGATGATCTTGAAGGCATTTTCCATTCTTATGGAAGCGCCCCCAAGGAGGAGGGAATCATCAGCGAAGAGCGCGTGATTCACTGGAGCAACTCCTTGCACGATTCTTATCCCAGGTATGGATCCAATTTGCTTCTCCTGAGACAGCTTTCTGCTTAATGAATCATCTAGCAGTATGTAGAGGAAGGGGGAAAGAGGGCAGCCCTGCCTCAGACCCCTAGTGGCTAAAAAAAACTCAGCTGGTCTACCATTCACCATGGGAGCTATCCAGATGTTTTCAGTGCAAGCTTTGATGAGATTTATAAATTCTTGTTTGAATCCGAAGGCTGCAAGGACCCTAAACAGAAATGAGCGATTAACTCTGTCGAAGGCGTTGCACATGTCCAACTTGATTATCATCCCTTGTTCTTTCCTGCTTTGACTGGAATGCAGGGCTTCTTGAATTTGAATTACATTGTCTAGAAGCTGTCTGCCTTGTACAAATCCTCCTTGGGCCGGAGAGATGAGCTTCTGTAGAAGAGGCTTCATTCTGTTAGCCAGAAGCTTGGCAATTATTTTATAAGATGAATTGCAGAGAGAGATCGGCCTATATCTGTCAAAGGAGCTTGGATTTGAGTCCTTGGGGATTAAAGCAAGGAAGGTTGAGTTTATACCTCCACCCACTTTAGCCTTCCTCATGAAACCTCTTATCATTCTGAAAAGATCTGATTTGATAATCTCCCAACATATTCTATAAAAATGCACTGAGAAACCATCAGGCCCGGGTGCTTTGTCTGGTTCCATGGACCAGACTATGTTTGTTATCTCTTCTTCTGTGATTGGGCTCATCAAAGAGTCATTCTCTTCCATATTGACCAAATTTGGGATGGTAGAGAAAAACTCTAAAGCATCCTCCTCAGTCCCATTTCTTTCTGCCCTTAGAAGGTTCTGAAAATGGTTGACAGCTGCTTCTTTGATTTGAGTAAAACCTTTATACACCTGTCCATTAGAGTTGGTAATTTCTGCTATATGATTGCGAGAAAGACGTGCCCTGCACTGTCTATGGAAGTAAGTGGTATTTCTATCACCAGATTTGAGCCACAGACTTCGAGACTTTAAGCGCCAGTGTTCTTCTTCGTATCTAAAGGAACAGTAAGTATTCCTTTGGGCAGATTTTTCATTAGCTAAGTCTGTGGGGGAGGGATACTTCTCCTCCAATTCAAATTGTAATCCTTCCAGCAGCAGAACTGCCTCCTTTCTCTGACTAGTGGGGGTGTGCTTGGGAAGCTTTATCCAATCTTTAAGAGCTTTTTTTGTGTTTTTCATTTTTTGTTCCCACACATAGCTTGGGGAACCGAGAACATCTGCCCACCAAGCTGTTTGTACTATTTCATAAAAGCCTTCCTTGCCTGCCCAGAGAGGATTAAAGCGAAATGGGAGGGGGCCTAGGTCTTCTTCTTCTTTTAGACATAAAAGGATTGGCTTGTGATCCGATGTAAGCTTTGGGAGAATCTTGGAGAAGACTATTCTGTTGTCCATCATTAAGGAGCTGTTGATTAGGAATCTATCAAGCCTAGCTGAGATATGATTAACTCCTGTTCTGTTGTTAGTCCATGTGTATTTACCTTTCATGGGTTTGGGATCAACTAAATCCCACTGCAGAATCAAATTTCCCACTGTATTGACAAAAGGGTCCCTTGAGTAATTCCCTCCTCTTTTTTCTGTGATATCCAGAATTATATTCAAATCCCCACCTATGATCATATTTTTGGGGTTGTTCTGCTCTATATATTCCTGAAGTGACCTCCAGCACTCTCTCTTTTCTTCATAGTGCACAGGGACATACAAATTGAACAGGGCAAGGGAGAGGTTACTTGCATTGTGTCGCAGCTTTGTGAAGATCCAATGTTGGGTCTCAGAAGATTGTTCTAATGTGTAGGAGTTTTTTGACCAAAAAGTACCAATACCTCCAGCCGATCCCCTGGCACTTACTGCCTTTCCTGAATCATACTTCCATTTCATGGTGCTAGTATTTAGAAGGGTTTCCCCTTCTATTTTGGTCTCTTGGAGCATAAGGATGTCCGCTGTTTCCATCTTCAGTAAATCTTTGATAGCATCTGCCTTATTGGGATTACCCAGACCCCTGCAGTTCCAAGAGACCAGCTGCATCATTTACCACTTGTTTGGGTGGGAGCACCTCCCTTGTTCGCCCTTGGTCTTGTGTTTCTCCCAATGGACATTTCAATGGTAGTTTGACTGCCTAGGGTTTTCTCCCGTTCTGATTCTTCTTCCCTTGTTTCCTTGTTTGTTCTTCTTCCTACTTTTTTAGATGGCCTTTCGAAGGTTTCCTCATCAGATGAGCATGTGTTTTCTAGAATCTTCTTCTTTTGTTTTATAATGTCAGCATAAGAAGGAGAAGAAGTATTGCTAGAGTTTGGGTTTGGAGTGTTACCTTTCTCTTGACTGTCTGCATTTTCCTTCTGTGGAGGATCTTCCTGCTCGACCTCTGGAGGATCTGTCGGCGGGATAAGGGATTCGAAGGGGTTTTTGTCTCCAGCAATGCTGTTGTTTTCCTTGCTGCCATTGGGTTGAATGCTTGCTCCTTCTTGCCCTGTTTTATTCCCTGTCTCTTTTCCTTTGTTTTTGTTGTTTTGCCTGCTGTTTGTTGTCCTCTTTGCTTGCTTCCACTGCTCGCCTTTTTCTTTCTCTGCTATTTCTTCATTTTTTTTTTTGCAATATCTTGCAAAGTGCCCATATTCGTGGCAGTGTCGACATTTAAAAGGCAGTTGTTCATAATCAAGCTCCTGAATGTGCGACCAGTCAGCCACCGAAAGATTGATGGCTTCAGGGAGCCCGACTTCCAGATCAACCTCCACACAGATGCGTGCACAGGAGAATTGATCCTTTCTCGGGGCCTGGTCAATATACCTGCCGAGGGCATTGCCTATGGATTGCAGAGCACTCTGACTCCAACAGTGGAGAGGGAGGTGCGGGAGGCACACCCAGACTGGTACGGCTGTGGGCACATCTTGTGCAGGATCAAAATCGGGGGACCACTTGTTCAGGTATAGCCCTTGAGGGCCCATGAAGTAAGGTCCGCTTCGGAAGATCAAGCTTCGATCTTCCGCGTTGTCGAACACGAATACGAAAAACCCTTTGCCTACAAAGTGACTTTTTATACCTTCCTTCACCAGAGGGGTCTAGTTTCGCCTGACCCAATCATCAACAGCCTTCGGGGATGGCCATAACCCTGTCAACTGGCCGATGAGGCCCCTTTCGGCAAGGTTTAACGCAGATCTGCATGCATCTTCTGTCGGTAAAGACACCGTGGGGATGTTGTCCAACCTCTTAACGAACTTTTGTTGCGAGGCCGAGGGTGGCCTCTTATTTGTTGCAGCAACAAGGGAACGGAATGCATCTAAGTCTGAAGGCTGCGTGGAATCGCCTTCGTTCGTCATGTTCGGGGTGGAGGGGCAAGGGTCAGAACAGGGGCCCCATGTACCAACACAACAACACCCAGATCGAATAAACCACTGGAGCAGAGGCAGACACAGGTCTAGCCGCACCAGACAAGCATACCCCGCGCACCAAGAGCTTCCAGGAACGCCCGGACCAGGCGGGACAACCCAGCCAAAGGCAGAACGAGCGCAACGAAGGAATGACAAAGGTGGATGACCACACCTGTCCAAAGCGGACCGCCCTCCAGAGGCCACCCCAGCGGCAATGGGCCCAGCAGCAAGGGGCTCCACGCCCAGCTCGGGCAGGGCAGGACCGAGCCCAGCAGGAGAAAAATCGAGCGCGAAAAAATTTTCAAAAGCCAGAGCCGAGCGCAAGTGTCCAAATCCCGGAGTTCCAAGTATTTTAACATGTGGGAACCATAGCAAAATTTTAGAGTCATATGTAGCAGTTATTGGGGATTGTGAGATGGAGGAGGAAGAGAAGGATCAGCATTAAGGGTTGATACACCCTTATCTATTCCGGAAAGTCTTTGCACAAGAGAAGGAGACTATACAGTGTAGTGAAGAGAGGGACAATTCAGTCCACCTATACAGACAGTCCACTTATGAACTTGATGTCTCACTATATGGAGGAATTCCACCTGGAAGGCCACCTAATCTAGAGTTGATGAGGGGCATCTTGTCATTTGTTTCACCACTCTTGGATTCCAGAGAGGTGAAGACATTGGAGGATTCCAGCACAGCGTAGAGAGTTTGGGATAGACTCAAGGAGGAGGGAGACACTCTCTCATTTTCAGTATCACCCACTCTCATCAGTTATACTGCGTTGACAGAGTTTGCTGCAGGGATGGAGGATGGCATCTTCATGATGCAGGATGACTGCTCCATATATTTATAGAGGAAGAGGATACTTCCTTTGAGGGAGAACTCTTTCACATATAGAAGTGGATGGAGGCCACTCATGCTTACTTTGACCCAGCTTGGGAGATTCCTTGTAGATGACAGCTTCTCATGGGAGGCCAGCTTCCAAAGGACACCATCACTATTTTAGCATGAGAAGTTGCATGACAGGCATGGGGCATGTCAAAGTAATAGGCAGTATCATGAGGGGAGCTTCACATGCTAGATCATCAACGTTGTCTATGAGGAGGATTGATCCGTGTTGGGGGTCTCAACTCTTAGTAGAGTACTCCCAGGATCTAGGTGCATGCATGATTTTGGATGACCTGAAGGGAGATGATAGATACATAGTGGATGATATGGTCATCTATCATTATGGCAAGATCTTCTTGACTAGGGCTTCTAGTATCAAGGAGAAATTATTGCATATAACACATGAGGACTTCCTAGCTATGCACTTGGATGCATACTTTGCTTTGCTAGAGGAGTTCACTTGGGAGGGCATTCAGCATGATCTATATCAACATATGGAAAAATGCATAGCCTAGATTATTTTGGAGAGGTTGACACCACCATTTCCCTACTCATTGGAGGTGAGGGAGAGCATTCAGATGAGCCATTTCAGCTCAAGGTCTCTAGTACATGGTAAAGAAGGTATAATTTCACATTATGTTTTGTACTCCTTTACTTTACATGAGTAGCATATTGTATCAAGGAGGATTATCCCTTCTTGCATTTTGTATAATGTACTTGCAGCTACTTGTAGCATTGATTTTGGCTACCTTAATGGTGGTTTGTGGGGGAAGCCACATACTTCTTGGTGTGCACCATTGACACCAAATTGTACTTTCATGTTTCCACCTTATGAGATGTTTGTGGTAGAAAACAAGTGGCTAGTGAAGCATTTGTTATCTATTCTTTTGAGGTAGGCATAGAATGCATTGCGCTGGTTCCTCATGTGGAACTATCATTCACTCTCTAGTTGCCATGTGGGAGCTTGTTTTCAAGGTATTTTGCTTCCATATGTTGCTGATGTTTGTATATTCATGGGAGGCTTTGTTTGGAGAGTGGGATTGGAGAGGAAGATGCCCATTGGGAATATGATTCTCCCCTTTTCACATGTTTTATATTTCAGGAGAAGCAATGGGCACACCATGATTTCCATGTCACTACTTTTCTCTTCATATAGAAGGATCTATTGAGAGGAAATGTGTTGCTGGAGGAGCCACTTCATGGTTGATTAATTTTGTGGGGAGGCTTGGGCCAGTTGTGGAGGCCATGAAATTTCAGCCCAATATCAGCAACCCCCTCATACTTATCATAAATGGAGGGAGAAACTACTTGGATGGAAAAATCTAAACCCTCCATTTAGCCCCAACATATTGCATAGATCCAGGGTTGAGGACTGCTTCGTTGAGATACTTAGGATGGCTCATTTAATTTGGATGATTGCATGGGTGAAGGAGTCACTCATTGGGAATAAGAATTCCCTTGTTTTGATAACTCCTACCTTGAGGAGGCCATTGAACCACAAGGAGATCTCCACTTGCACCTTATATTATCTCATGATGTATACTTTGGTCTTACACACTTGGAGGGATACATGGAGGACATATTTATTGCATACCTTGATCAGCTTGGTGGGGTCTATTGATGGGGAGGCCACAATAAGAAGAGGAGGAATTTTTCTCTACCTTGTAGTTTCTTGTGGACAAGCAACATGTGGGAGGGGAGGACTGTAATGTTCCCAATTTTTAGCCTTAAGCTAAAAGGAACATTATAGTTTGCATATTTTCATTTTGTTGAATAAAATGGGTAAGGAGACACCTTAACCCCTTTATATGGAGAAATAAAACTCCTTGTGTGAAAGGAGGAATAATAAAGCAGTTGAATTGAGCACCACATGGTGTGAATAGGATTGGATCATGCTTGATCTAGTCATTTTGACCAAGTCAACTAAAACTGTCTAGATACATTGAACCTTCTTGGACAATGTAGTTTTGGTGGAGGCTCCACTTGCTTGATATAGGTGGCAAGTTTTAATGGGACCCATGGTGAGAAGAGTTCATTTACTTTATAAGGAGGAGATGGCAGCCCATTTTTACTATGCATTAGCTTATCATTTTCGTTGGGTCTGCAAAGACTTGCATCCCTGGGCTATTTAGCAGGGTTGTAGTGTTCTTGAACGCAAGGGTTTTCCCAGTGGAGAATCCCTACCTCATCCTCAAGGAAGGAAATGGTTTGAGCTACATTTCCTCATTCTGGAATTTGGCCAATCTTACCCCTCTACTGCATTATTCTATTGGGCAGAAAACGTTGTGTTGCTGGGAGCAGCAACAAAGGAACTCTCAGAGTCATTCTTGGCTTGTTCTTCGGTGGAGTTGTTGCATATTCGTTGGAGGAGAAGTAGAGGAGACTCCCAGGATTTATTTTAGATCTTTGGCACCAGGCCAATCATTCACCATATCTCACAGCACAGTCTAGGGCTGGAACTGCATTATTTTCATGCAAGCAGTGTTGGGAGGGTTGATAGAGCTCATCAGGAGGATTATTCTTAAGTAGAGGGATCAACCTTTTACTAAAGAGCATCGTTGGAGGATGGAAATCCACATTTCATATTTTCCATAGCCTCATTCTTATTTTGATTCAGTTGCAGTGACAAGTCAGATTGTCACATTGTACATTTTCCGGCATTTCTAGCAATCTCTCCTAGATTGGCTAGAAATCTTGTATTGGAGCCCATTCTTCTATTCTTGGGAATTTCTTTGTATATTTCAGCCATATTTCATGTATATGCATCTAAAACAGTAGCTACTCTACTATAGGCAGCGCTGTCACTGCTCTCTGGCATTTTTTGCAGTTGCAACAACTTTTGTATTTCATGTGTTGATCATTAGAGATTGCTTTCAGTAGCTTGAGTGGCTTGTCCCTCAATATATTTCTGTATATTGTAGCTGATATATTAATAAAAATGATGACTATATTGTATTCAATTTATTTATATGTACATATTTTCATAGTTTCATGATTGTGTTCATGTATTTCTGTAGGCTCTCTCTTTGAGCAATTTTTAAGGGATCCAGTTTGGGGAGATCTGAATAACCCAACTAGAGTCATTTATTTGGGATAAAATTCTAGAAGATAAGTGTTTAGTGAGTTAAAAAGGGGATCCAAGCCCCCTTCGACCTTATTTTTACACTTCCTTCCTTATACAGCGTCCTTGATGACCATATTGCAGAAATTCCTGAAAAAGGAACATTACAAATCCCAATGGAAATCTGAAGTGAAAGGTTGATCCCTTCACCTAATATTTCACCCTCCAACTATCTACTAATCCCTCACAGCAAATTATCTCCAAGAATAATGTTGTATAAGAGAGGGACTTCACTGCATATGATGGAAATTGGTTGGCCCGGTGCTAAAGATGGTG
Organism: Pinus albicaulis; assembly: GCA_034641835.2. NCBI lineage: Eukaryota > Viridiplantae > Streptophyta > Pinopsida > Pinales > Pinaceae > Pinus > Pinus albicaulis. Next base: position 1,312,524,591 of record CM076574.1, read on the forward strand.
GAATAAGCTCATGAACCTCCTTTGCTGCTCTCCCAAAGGGATGGAGGCTCCTTCCTCTAAAAAACTAGCCAAGGATGGTGTAGTAGAAAACCTCTCCAGAAAATCACAACAACAATGCACAATATCTAGCTAAAACAGCGCTGATGAAGAAGGATGATGCTTGACCTCAATGTCTGAATATGGGGAATAGAGTGCAATCCTCCGAGAGCTACTCAAGAAGGAGAGGAAATCCTAAACATGAATTTCCCAGCATCTTGCTAAGCAACAAGAAGTTGCAGTAATTCCAAAGGACCACAGATGAATAATAATCAAGATGAATAATATTCCTTTTTCAAGATTGCTCATAAATTATGCATGAAAAACACATTTCCAGCAACATATGCAATAAAAAAGTGAAATTATCACTTTTATCCCATAGATACATCCATATATCATATAAACACAAGAAGATATCAGAAAGAAATGAAACTAGGTGGGTTAAACAGATCTCCCACACTAAAGTAGCTGAAAATGACTAAAAACCCCAAGACTGCAGAATGTCGGAGCAGTTTCTCAAGGGACTACGCATTATAAGAGAGTTTTTACACAAAAAATGATAGGAGAATCATATATCTACTCATATATTCATAAATAATGATGAATAATATCGATCTAGTCTCCTTATACAAAATACAAGATAACCCGACAAGGGTTTCTTGTCAAATAATTTGCATACAAATGTGATCTTCAGAATATAACTAAATAATCACTGTAACACTTAAACATAACAGTATACAAGGTTTAAATATGTTTGATATGATATATATCCCTCAAGGGCTTCCTCCCATGAAAGGTTGAACCTCTCAATCATAAGGAAACTCAACAATGGAGCCACCAAACCATGTAATGATCACTGCCTCCAAAATAACACACTCCCTAGTATAAATAGTGCTAGGAGGGTATGAGAAATGTGTGGTCTGATACCAAAGATCTGAAATAAGTCTTGGATCTCTCTAAACATATTTCTCAAGTGAAGGAAAGCTTCCTCCAATGAGAAACTAGCTCAGAAGCTGGGATTCTAATCCCTTCCACTGCTACACCCAGCAACACTACACAATCTCCAGCAAAGTTGTGATGATGAATATGGCTAAATCGTGGCCTAAAAACCTGATGTGGAATGATGAATGAAAACTATCCCAATGAGCTCCTCAAAGGAAAGAGGTGGGATTCCCACCCGGGAGCACCTAGTGCTAAACAACAATGTAGCTTTGCTAAGCAGCAAAGCAGCAATAATTCTTGCACAGGGGATTCACTAGGGGAGCAATACCATACCACATGGGTTCATATTTGGGGATATATATTGAGGAAAAAATGGCATAACATATTGGGGGGTATATAGGGGGTAAAGGGTTTTTATATTGATAGATATAAAAAATGGAGCTTAAAGTTAGTGAAAAAATATAAAGGGGTATAAAAAATGTTAATGATAAAATGGATACCTACAATATCTAGTGGAAGTAGGGGTTTTTTAAATTGGGAAGGTGTATTGGATTTGTATTTGTAGGGGGTTAAATAATGTGATTTTTAGGGGTATTTTCCAATATCTCGTCAAATTAAAGGTATTTTTTAATATGCCACGAACGCACGTGATAGGTCATAGGTTCATTGAGTGAAGCCCCTGTGAATTCTTGGAAGCCAAGAATAATAATCTAGAACATGATGAATAATGATGTAATCCTCTTCCTTATATAATAAATTAGTTTTCTTTCCCTTGGCCCCACTCACTTAGGTTACTTCTAACCCAACTTACATCTCCCTCCAAAATTGTGTTATTCATCCTTGGATTCCTCCTCCACTAAACTTTGCGTTGTTGACTTAGTCAAAGCAGCTTCATTTTAACCCTGTTCATACATGGAGGTTTTTTTATTGAGATAGAAAGAGAATCTCCTTTCACACTTGGAGTGTTTTTATCCTCTTTAGGAGACTTATGGGATTTTCTACCCATTTATTTACCGACTATAGCTGCTGCTAACTCTAACATTCCATTTAGCTTGGAAGCTAAAATTTTTGCAACATTATAGTCCTCACCTCCAAAATCATTGATTTTCCTCAAGAAAATGCATAAGGAGAGAAAAATATCTCCCCTCCTCCTCATGTGGCCTCCCATCAATAGCCTCCATCACTGCATCAAGAGAATCTGCAAATATACTGTCATCTGATGCTCCCTCCCAAGTGTGAAAAACCAAAGTGTCTGCACCAATCAAAGGTGGAAAGTTTGAATGGAAACCTGCCATCTATCTCATGGCCTCCACAAAGTAGGTTTGATGACCAGCATGGTGAATGAGTGCCTCCCTCACCCTTGCAATCATCCAAATGAAGTGATTCACCCTCCAACATGGTAACTCATGAAAAGTCTCTTCCACCTTGTGCTATTGAAAGGTAGGTGGGCTGAATAAGTGAACATGATAAAAAAGAGGGCCTATCCCATGTTGGAATCCTCTCCACTTATGATAAGTGTAGAAGGCATGATGATATTGGGCTGAAACATGATGGCCCTCCAATGGCTAGAAGAAAATTGAGCCTCCAAGGACTCCTTCAAGGACTCTTCCTCCAAAATCATGAGTCATGCCAACCCAAACCATTCCATTCAAGATGAATGGCACATCATCACCACATGGCATCCAAATCAGAAAATGGCTGAAGTTTATTTGCAAGTTTGGATGATAAATATGGTCTCTCTGGTGATACAACACAGTTCTCCCAACTGCTGCTTGAGAATGTCATATGGCAAGTGGTCTTGCAACAAGTTACAAGATGTATATTTTTGTTTTCCCAACATGGGGAAGTAAGCCTCAATGTATATCAGCTACACATATATAAAATAATAATACACTTGCCCAAATTCATGTATAGATGGGCTACTATCATCATAAACATTGGCCCTAAAGTGACCATGAAACCCAAAAATACTCTTGCTCCTTTGAGGAGCAATGCACTGTTCAAACATGGTGGGAAAACACAAATACTCAATGGAGTAATAAACAAGTATAGAAATGCATTTCCTACCATACATAGTGAGTAGGCTAAAATTGGGGTCCATGTACTAGCTCCCCATGAGGATTCCCTCACAAGAATCTGCAATAAGGGATACACATATTCTTTGGAACACTCCATCAATAAGAACATACTCCCATGTGTCAGTGCTATAGGCCTCAAGAATAAGGCTCCATGAATTCTCCCTTTGACATTCCACATGCCAAATCCATCCACCATCATGCTGCTAAGTGAGAAGATCATCTTTTGACATGGAAGTCTCTCATGATCCTCCAATGCTGAAGGGTAGCCTCCTTGCACCATGAATGTGCCTTCCCTCTTCTTGGAAATCTCATGAAAAGTATGGGAAGGATTTTTCCCATACTCTCTGAAGTGTAGCCATAGCAACAACACTTTTTTCTACGGCCTCATCTCCCCCTCATACAAGTCATGAAGTAAAATCATGATGGTCAACTTGTATGATGCCTCATACCAACAAATCTTCTGTTGCTCTATCATATGGGTGCCATGCCAATCAACTGGTTTTTCTCTCCATACAAAGCCTCCCTTGAACCAAAACACATCAGCAATACATGGAAGCAAGATGCAAAAAAACAAGTTGCAAAATGACAACCAGAGAGTGAATCATGGTCCCTCTCATGGAACCAATGCAGTGCATCCTTGGCCTACATCAAAATAAGAAATAACAAGTGTTTTTCCAGCCACTTGTTTGCTGCCATATTCATCTCATAAGATGGAAACATGAAGTTATAATATGGTGTCAATGGTGCACATCAAGAGACATATGGCTTCCCCCACAACTCATCAAAAAGATAGTCAAAATCAAGGCTACAAGTAGCTACAAGGACATCATCATATAATATACAAGAAGAGATGATTTGTAGATCCAACCACTACACGAAAATCTCGATCTGTTAGTGAGGGCGGCATGCCAAGGTGTTAAGGGTGGGCCTAACCCCACCAAAGCATCTGAGGGCGAGGGCCCTTGCGTAGCACCCCTCATTACACAGACCCAAACATGTGGCTGTGGGCCCTACCCGCACATGGGATATTACAACCTACCACGCTCCGCGAGTATCGACCTTGAGACCTCAGCTTTGATACCATGTAGATCCAACGACTACAGCAAGAGCTTGAACTGTTAGTGAGGGCGGCATCCCATGGTGTTAAGGGTGGGCCTAACCCCACCAGAGCATCTGAGGGTGGGGGCCCTTGCGCAGCACCCCTCATTACACAGACCCGGACACGTGGATATGGGCCCTACCCACTCACGGGATATTACAATCCTTATATGAAAATCTATTCTATTGTTAATGTTGAGAATTTGAGATTATTTGAGCCTCCTTTGATTGATGATCAAGGAGAGCATGTTCAACTGCCATCAATAGATTATTTCTTCCCATAATATCTTGATAAACTTGTTGAACCTCAGAATTATCCTCTCCCTAACATCCTTTCTCACATTTCTCCCTTATTTTCTCATTAGTTTACATACTCCAATCAAATATAAATGTCATGATTTGTCTCAAGGAATGCATTTCAATGATTGCTATATTGTATTATGATGTTCTTGCTATTCTAATAGATTTTTGTAATTTGTCTATAGAACGTAGCCTATTCTGTAGCTAATCATGGATTTCATAGCTACTCTCATGGTATGACAGGTTTTAAGGTTTTAATGGAGAAATGAGCCACATGGGCATTTCTAGAATCATCTCCACATGGATTTTGTCCTATTTACTCGATCCAAATTGATATAAAAGGATTCCTAAGATCGTGGTAAAAGGGGTGGTCAAAGAACGTTAACCGAGAACAGAAGGACTCTTGATTTGATCTACCATAGCAAATCAAGAGTTAAAAAATCATATTGCAATTCTACAAGTCAAAATAGCCACCTGTAGCAGAATTAGCTCATAAACAGTTATGTTTATTTTCTTTAAATAACGGTTGTACATAACCGAGAATAACTAAGATAAGTTTTAAGTTAAGCTTTTTCTGAAACGCTGTATTGTTTTAAGACTTCGCTCTATTATAATACAAGGAACATGTTCATTCCAATTATTTCTTAAGTGCATCTTTAACCAGCTAGGATTTCAACCAAATCAGTTTTAGGGGGCCCCTGCACTAGAGCAGGTTTTTCGTTCATTGTTTTTAGTTTAATTTCGTTACTCTGTTTTTGTCAATTCTGTTTTTTGAGTAGATTAATGTTGCACTCCAGTTTTGATCATTAGAATAACGTTAAATCATAGCTGTGTAATCCTTGTTATTCTAAAACATTTTTTGAAGGTAGATCTTTCTATTTTCAAAATGAATCAAGTTTGAAGCAATAAGAATTCACAGTTACTTAGTTTTCCTTATTGTTTTGTCATTTACTTTCCTAGATTAGAGTTACCAATTAATTGTATCAATGGATGTTCTCAAATCTCATTTCAAGAAGATGGCTCTAAACTAAATGATTGAATGTCTAATTCATACAGTTATTGAGTTTTCATCTGCACATTTGACTTGCTTTCTAGGAACTTAGAAACTACGGTATAATTGATTTCTTACACAACATCTCAAGAGGGTAATACCTCATATTGAATGTTGGAGTAAATCAAACATACATTAATTGTTTTTTTAAGATTTATCTTTGCATGCCTTTACCTATGTTTTTAGATCCTAATCTAATTGTATCACTGATGTTCCTAAAGGTCATTTCAAGAAGTTGATTCTATCATATTTCTAGACTGAATGATTGAATATCTAATTCATGTAATCACTGATTTTTCCTTTGCATATTTTACTTGCTTAGATAATTAGATATAATTGGTTACTTAACATCATCTCAAGAAGGTGACACTTCACATTGAATGCTGGAGTAACTAAATATACATTATTTTTTATCTTTTTCTTCTTTTACTTCGAATAACACTACAATTTCAATCTTAGATATAAGATTCATCCATGGAGTAGAACTAATGTTAAGGTAGAAATCATTAAGATAGATGCTCTATTTTTCAGATTAGATTCTAACTATCCAACAATTTTTTATTTAGTTTTATGTAAATTAGTTTAACTTAGGAACACTTCCTTTTATTCCTTCTTAAAATTTATTATATTCATTTAATTTCTTTCATAGTTTTTAGATTAACATTCTTAAACATAAAAAAAAAACCCAAAACAAAATAAAAATACATACAACGAAGAAGGAAAAAGGTTAACTAAACATATATAGTGCAACACACTTCATCAATTTACAAACCTTGGTAGATAATTTATGTAAACAATTTAAGACTTTAAATTGACTAAACATTTTTCCGCCGTTACCGGGGAAATGTAATTAGGTAACCTCATTTCTTATATCTAAAAAAAAAATGATATGCGTAGAGAAAGAGACTCTACGGATAGATTCATAGCTAGAGTCAGGAGTTTAATTCACACAAAACCACTCACTCCACCAAGATTAAGGAGTGATACACCTCTATCTCAAACTCATATTCCATACTTCACAAGCCATAGACTTCCCGCATTTCTAAGGTCACAAATCCAATTAGAAGGGTCTCCTACTTCATCCGCTGAAGCAATATTAGAGGAAGAAGATCCTAGATATCCCACAAAAGGAGTAACCTTTTTCACCTCTACAGGGGAACATATTTTAGCTGAAGAGTTAGAAATTCCTAGTGGATAGGAAGTGGAAGAAGCTTTCTTCAACATATCATTGATAGAAGAGCCAGAAGAAGAGAAGTTGACCCTGCAGGTTGAATCTTATATTAACTCTGAAGAATCTATAATGGCAGGAAGATGAGAAGGAGGAGAAGGAGAAGGATAAGTCCTAAATGGAGGAGGTAGAGGAATAGATAGAGGAAATGTAGAAGGAGGGAGAGGAAATAGGGAAATTGGTAATTCCTTTGGATTCCCTATAGTTGATGGAGAGACAAATGGCACAATGAAAAATATTTCACCTGATGTCCTTCCAAATTTTCATGGATTAAAGACTGAAGACCATGAAACCTTTTTGTTTGAATTTGAAGTGTTATGAAAAACTTATGATTATTTACAAGACTCTCAAAAACTTAAATTGTTTCCTTCAACATTGAAAGGAGCAACTTTAAAATGGTTCATGAGTTTAATCACTCAGTCTATCAGAACATGGAATGACATGAAGAGATAAGTTTTAGAATGGTATTTGGAATATTTCATACCCATTAATCATAAGGATGAAGTATTTAAAATGATGCAAAAATAGGATGAGAATTTGAAGGATTTAATTGAAAGATTCAATTATAACACAAAAAGAGCAAATGGATAATTTAGATCACGACACTTTAAAAGATCTTTTATTAAAATCCATTAGAGATGAATGGATAGAAATTATCAACATGATGGGGAAGGGGGATATCTCTCAACTGCAATTATTTGAAATTGGTGAATTATGTATCCATTTCTCAAGGGGAAAATAAAAAACTGGGAAAAGTCCAAGAGATCCTTTTCTTGCTAGGGTAAATAAATATGCAACTGGAATAGTAAGGCAGAAATTGGAAACATGATTGATGAATTTAAAACATATATTTTAGGGAGTCTTAGTGAATAGATACACACCCTTAAATTACAAAACAAGCAAAAATTCGAGACTAATGTTTTAGCTATTTTCATTCCTAAATGTAGAAAGAAGCATGCTTTAAGAGAATGTCCTCTTGATGAAAAAGTCATAGAGACCTGTATGATTGTTCAGAAAATCATGAGACTATGAGTTGTCCTTATATTCCATGCCTTAAGGCTATTTTTCAAGAAGAAACAAATTCAAATCCAACAGAATCTCTTTTATTTGTCTCGAGAAGACCATGGCAGGGGCCACAAACTCAAGGCTTAAACAATCAAATGTATACTCAGCCTCCACCAAACAATCAGAATTCTTGGCAGCAAGCTTGGCTTCAATCTCAATCTCAATATCAATCTTGGGCACAAGGAATGAAAAATCCCTATGGAATATTCTCCCAATACTACCAATATCCTCCATCATATCCAAACTATCCTCCCCAACAAATTCCTCAACAAAATCAACAATCCCAACTCCAAAACCAAAGTCCACAACTTTCACTACCATTTCCATAGAGACCAAATCAACTACCAGCCCAACCATTACCAAACCCCAATAATGAAAATCCTCAAAATACCTACATGATAGAAGGACAACAATTTCCAACCAACATGATTACTCCTCTAGATCTCAATGATGTACAACTTAGATTTGATGAGATATTAGAAAAGAAATAGCCTTCTGTAGTTATTCAAGAACAAGATAATTTTGAGGAAGATTTTCTACAGCCAAATAAAAGTTTTGATGAAGGAACATTTCTTCAAAACCATAATTCTGAAAATGAAAGAGAAAAATATCCAATAAACTCAACTCCTATCACAGAGAAACCATCAGTAATTACTTATACACCTCCTTTTCCTAAGAGATTAAAAGTTGATAAAGGGGTAGAAAAGCATATTATGTTGCCCAATTATTATTTTCTAGATGAATTGAAAAATGTACGTGTCAAAATTCCTTTGTTACAGGCCATTAAAGAGATTCCAATTCTAGCCAAAACAATAAAAGAGCTGAGCATGAAGAAACCAGGAAGAAAAACAAAAGAAATAAAAAGAATTAAGCTTGTAGGAAAAATTGCAGACATAATGATGGGAAAAATTTCCTTACAAAAATATTTAGATCTAGGAAGTCCAGTTGTAAAAACACATATCAATGAAGTTTAAATTTCAAATACATTGATTGATTTAGGAGCAGCAATAAACATCATGAGAAAACATACCATGGAAGAACTCAAACTTCCTAATCTTCTATATACACCTACATTACTGAAATTAGAAGACATATCTGTAATCAGTCTAGATGGTGTGTTAGAAGATATTTCAGTATCCTTAGGCTCTTGAGAGTATCATGCTGATTTTATGATCTTAACTCCTAAGAACAATCTAGGAGGACATCCACTTATATTAGGAAGACCTTGGTTGGCTACACTTGATGCTTTCATTGGTTGTAGATCTCGTGACATGTATATATCTGATGGTAACTCAACAAAGAAATTCACTTTATATCCTTCAGCAAGAACAATCACAGAGTTAGATGACAAAGAATGGATCGATGATGACAATGATATACAACCTCTCTTTACTATTTCAACCATTAGTGAAGATAGTCAAATTTTAAACTCAATGGAAAATTTTGAATCATCTCCAGAATATGAACATGATCAATTTCAAGAAAATCCAATATTGAATATTTTTCATCTAGGCAGATGTCTCTTTATTCTATGGAAGAATTTGGTAGCTCTACAATTAAAAACTTTCCAGGAAAAACTTTAAACATAAACAATAACCTAGAGATATTACAACAAGAAAAGTTAATCAAAACATTACAAAAACACTCTTCTGCATATGCATGGGAACACACTGACATGAAAGGAATTAGTCCTAAGAATTGTATATATCACATCTATATTGAGGAAAATTGTAAACCTATCAGACAACCTCAAAGAAGGATGAATCCAAATCTTAGGGAAATTGTGAAAGAAGAGTTGCAAAAATTTCTGAATGTGAACTTCATTTACCCAATTTCAGATAGTCGGCGGGTTTCCCCTTTAGTATTTATGCCAAAAAATAATGGCAAATGGAGGGTATGCATTGATTATTGAGAATTGAATAAAGCTACGCTAAAAGATCATTTTCCTTTACCCTTTATAGATCAAGTATTGGATACATTAGCAGGTAAGAAGTATTTCTCATTCCTGGATTGTTTTAGTGGTTACAATCAAATTCAGGTAGCATGTGAAGACCAAGATAAAACCACATTCACCTGTCCATGGGGGAATTATGCCTACCGAGTATTTCCTTTTGGATTATGCAATGCACCTGAAACATTCCAAAGTGTAGTACTAGGAATTTTTTCTGATCTAATACATGGTTGTTTAGAGGTGTACATGGATGACTTTACAGTTTATGGGAATTCATTTGAAGAAGCTTTAGAAAGTTTGGAAAAGGTTCTTAAAATATGTAAGGAAGAAAACCTTTCACTAAGCCATGAAAAATGTTTTATGATGTTTACAGAATGGATTGTTTTAGGACATCACATTTTAGGAGATGGAATTAAAGTTGATAAATATAAAGTTGAAGTCATCTCTAAACTATCAATTCCAAGTTGTCAAAATGATGTTAGAAGTTTTCTAGGATTCACAGGATATTATAGAAGATTTATAGGAAATTTCACTAAAATAAATACTCCACTCTTCAAGTTACTTACCAAAGATTGTGAATTCAGTTGGAATCCTGATTGCCAATTGACATTCGAAAGTTTAAGAGAGAAAATTTTTGAAGCACCCATCTTAAGAGGTCCAAATTGGAAAATACCTTTTCACATTTCAACAGATGCTTCAGATATAGCTCTGGGAGTTGTATTAGGACAAAAAGATTTGATCCCCTATGCCATATATTACATAAGCAATAATTTGACTCCCACAGAGCTAAATTACACTGTAACTGAAAAGGAATTCTTAGTTGTTGTTCATGCTATCAATAAATTCAGACATTATATTACATACTATGAAACCTCTTTTCATACAGATCACCCTGCAATCAGATATTTAATGAATAAAACTATTACTAATGGCAGATTTATAATATGGTTATTACTCCTGCAATAATTCAACATCACCATTGTAGACCCACCTGGAAAACAAAACATAGTTGTTGATTTCTTGTCTAGAATTCAAAATATCAAATATGACACTCCAGTTGAAGATAAATTTCCTGATGAATATCTTTTTTCAATAACTACTCAAACTCCTTGGTTTGCAGATATTACTAATTACTTAGTCACAGGAAAACTACCTTCACATTTGTTTCCTAAGGAGAAAAGAAAAATCATTCAAACAAGTGCAAGATACTCATGGATTAATAGTGAATTGTATAAAATAGGTCCATATGTCATTATCAGAATATCTATTCGAGAAGATGAAATGCCTTAAATTCTTAAGGCATGTCATGATGAACCTTGTGGTGGACACTTTGCCGATAAGAGAACATCCTATAAAATCCTTCATTTAGGATATTATTGGCCATTCATTTTTAGAGATGCCAAAGAATATTTCAAAACGTGTGACAACTGCCACATGGTAGGGAAACCTACTCCTTCAGATGAAATTCCATTACAAACTTAGGTACTCATTGAAACTTTTGAAAAATGGGCCTTGGATTTTGTTGGACCAATCAATCCACCATCTAAGCAAAAGAAGTATATTTTGGTATATATTGATTATGTCACTAAATGGGCATAGGATAAAGAATTGCCTTTTGATAATGAATGATTTGTATTTAATTTTCTTTTTGAGGATATCTTCACTCGTTTTGGTGTCCCAAGAGAAATTATGATAGATCATGGATCCCATTTTACATCTAAATTGGTGAAAAGGCTCGTGGAAGATTACAAGATCAAGCACAAAAATTATACTCCTTATCATTCACAAGAAAATGGTCAAGTAGAATATACCAATAAGGTGATTGAAGGAAATATCACAAAGATTGTATATCTACACAGAAGATATTGGGCAGAAAGGCTTCCTGAAGCCTTATGGGCCTACAGAACTACATGGAGGAATACAACAGGACATACTGCCTATGAATTTTTTTATGGAAATCATGTCCTATTCCCTATAGAGTTTCAGATTCAAACCTTCAATATGGCAGTCCAATTGGGACTTGATTTATCAGAAGCACATAAACATAGATTGGAGAAACTCAATGAGCTTGATGAAATCGGGAAAGATGCAATTCAAAGAACCAGTATAGTCTAGAAGAAAATGGCTAAATGGAATGATAAATATATGAATAAGAAGAAGTTTCAGGCAGGGGATTGGGCACTTTTGTTTGATTCAAAATTCAAATATTTTTCAAGGACAATTTCAGACTCATTGGCTTGGGCCATATGAGATTGAAAAAGTCGTTGATAATGGAGCAGTGAAGATAATGACAAATGATGAAGAAAAGGTACCTCTTCTTGTGAATGGTCATTAGCTGACAGTATAACATAAGCCAATTTCAAGAGAAGAGTTTGTCAAGATTTTCCAAGATAATACTGATATGAAGTTAGTGAAGAAGAATTCTTCTTCTTCACTAACTTAGGTTTTATTTTTCCTATATATATATATATATATATATATAATTTAAAAAATATATATATAAAAAAATAATAAAATGTATAAGTATGAAAACCAATCAATGATTGACATACTTATACAGAAAATACATCGTGAAAATCAAAGATTTTTGACATCCTATATTTTCCATTTCTTTTCTGCAATAAGTAGTAACACATAACTACATTCATATTCCATATTTGCAGCTCATAATCTGCAAATTCATTCCATTTTACAGTTTCATTTCATTTCACAGTCATATTCCACTTTCATTCCATTCCATAGTCATATTCCACTCACATTCCATTTCACAGTCATATTCCACTTACATTCCATTTCATAGTCATATTCCACTTTCATTCCATTCCATAGTCATATTCCACTTACATTCCATTCCATAGTCATATTCCACTTACATTTCATTCCATAGCTATACTTCATTTTTTTTTACAGATCACATTCTATAGTTGATCACATTCTGCAGCTAACTACATTCTGTAGCCGATTACATTCTTCAGCCGACTACATTCTGCAGCTGATTACATTCAGTAGCTGACTGCATTCTACAGCTAATTACATTCCGCAAATGACTATATTCTGCAACTGATTCTATTCCGCAACCACATTACATCTCATTCAGAAACTCTAACACATTTTTACAACCTACAAACAAATGGTGAATACAGGAAATTAAAGGACTACATTTTGAAGACCAACATGCTAAAAGGTACCTGAGGAATCAGTACCAAAGAAACAAACAATGAAAAGGTTAGTTCTAAAGGTAAAGTTGAAAAAAATTGTTTTAATCGCAAGGTTAAAACATTATCATGTATAATATGGATGGTCATATGCTCCCTTAACTGATCATCATTTGATTTGATTGCAATTTCCATCATACCACAAATCAGCCACATCCTCCACATTATGTTTCATAACAGTCCACAATTGACTCCCACATTGATGATTAATGGTCATGGCCTGTTGACATGACATATTTGTCTACGTTTCTACAAAACCCCAAGCCATACCACGTATTTATTCCTACAAACCCTCGATACCTTTCATCAAATATGTAACCCAATTCATTTCATAAACAGAGAGGGATAATTATGAAGGTTGAGAACTCTTCATAATAGAAGGCATCGGACTAATAGTCAAATCAAAACCGGTGGGAACAAATATATGGAAGGATACCCTCATATCAAGGAAATGTTGTAGAAATATGGATGAATCAAATTCATAGATAAATTTGATGGTTTTCACAAAGAGATTACAAAATGTTTTGCTCGGTATTTTGATGACACAAAAGTGGAAATTGGAGACATCAATTTCATAGTTACTGAGACATTCATGGCTGAAGCCACATAAACTCCAAGGCTTGGAAAAAGGTGGTTCAAAAACAAGGAGTTTCACAATGAATCATGGAAATTTATCTTAAAAACCCTAGGTATGGATGTCTCTATCTTTAGAAAAGGTTTATCCAACTCAGCCCTTAAAAATAAATGGAGGAATATGCTCTTGGTTTTACAAAATTTTATCACCTATGAAGGAAGGTTTGGTTGCATGTATGTATATCATATTTGATTATTGATGAATTTCTTAGAGAACGATGAGATAAATTTTCCCTTCTTTATGCTAAATAGCTTAAAAATGATGTCCATAAATGTGCAGAAGAGAATATAGTTTATAGATAACACCATGCATCATCATGGGTTGGTAAAGATACTTGTTGAGTTTCATTTAAAAACCATAGGAGATACCTAGGAGAATTTTCTTATTAGAAACCATTTTCAAGAGGCACCAAAACAACCTAAAGAAAACAATTTTAGAAAGAGTAGAAGGAGAAAGACTGATACAAACATTGAAGAAATACATACATCTTCATTGTAGAAAAATGATGAAAACATCATCTCAGAAGAGCTGACATAGAACAAAAAGAAAAATAAAGTCAAGATAGGATGTAAGATAGGAAAGAGGAGCAAGGATACAAATGAAGAAAATGAGAATCCTCTACAGTTGAGAAGGAGCTCCAGACTCTGAGGCTCAATGAATAAAACACTACCAAAAGAGATAGAGTTTGTAAGTTTAGATGAAGAAACTCCAATACCATCTCCTGTCAATATTTCTCTAGGGAAAATTTTAAGGATAGAAAAATATCTTGAAGTTTAAAAAAATGGCGAATCTCACTAGTCCCTAGTATTTAAACTATAAAATATTTATTGATGTATTTATAAAATTATTCAAATTTATAATGATTTTATATATACTCTCTATATAATATTGGCAATTTTTAACATAAAATAATTTTATATTGTAAAATTTTGGCGAATCATTTTTATAAAAAATGGAAATTGGCGAATATTTTTTTTTGAAAAAACATGGAAAATTAGCCCATCTGCGAATATTAGCCCCTAAAATTTTCCATGTATTTCTCCTCCACACAGTCCTCAAAATTCTCTTATTCATAATTTTGAAGGTAGACCCAATAGAAAATATCCAGGCATAGACCTAGCACAATAAGAAATGTATGATTACATAGAATCATTGGAGAATAGAAGTGCAATGGTAAATCCTATCAATCCACAAGAACCTCTAGTTGAAACTCTCAAACAGGAAATTTATGAACTAGAGATATTGAATAGGCATATTAAACAAAAGAATGAGGCCTTGAAGCAGTAGAACAAGCTGGAAAAGGTAATTAGTGACAATACCATTCTGCATTTAGGACTATGGTACAAAAAGAATAGGAATTTGAAAAGAAAGAACAAGTCACTAAACAAGGCATTCATTAATCTCAAATACAAGCTTCTTGTGAGAAAGCTCAGGATGACAACCACTTAAAAGAAAATAAAAAGAAGAAAATTGGATGTGTTAGCAGAAGTGTCTGAACAAATGCAGTAGAAGATGATAATTCACATTTTTGGTAAATTGCATGAGGACATGCAATGACTTCACAGTGGGGGTATGTTGAACCTTAGTATTATCCTCTCCCAGACATCTTTTCTCACCTTTTTCCCCTATTTTCTCATAAGTTTACATACTTCAATCAAAGATAAATGTCATGTTTTGTCTCAAGGAATGCATTTCAATTATTTCCATATTGTATTCTGATGTTCTTGATATTCGAATAGATTTTTGTAAGTTGGCTACAGAACGTAGCCTATTCTGCAGCTAATTGTGGATTAAGTAGCTACTCTCATGGTCTGGTAGGTTCCAAGGTTCGAATGGAGAAATGAGCCACATGTGCATTTCTAGAATCATCTCCACATGGATTTTGACCTATTTATTTGATCCAAATTGATAGAAAACGAGGCCTAAGATTGTGGTCAAAGGCGTGGTCAAAGAACGTTGGCTAAGAACAGAAGGAATCTTGATTTGATCTATCGTAGCAAATCAAGAGTTAATCAATCAAATTGAAATTCTATAAGTCAGACTAGACACCTGTAGTAGAATTAGCTCATAGAAAGTTGTGTTTATTTCCTTTAAATACCGGTTGTACAGAACCAAGAATAACTAAGTTAAGTTTTAAGTTAAGCTTTTGCTGAAACGTTGTATTTTTTTAAGACTTCGCTCTGTTATAATAAAAGGAATGTGTTCATGCCAATGATTACTTAAGTGGATCTTTAACCGGCTAAGATTTCAACAAAATCAGTTGCAGATGGCCCCTACACTGGAGTAGGTTTTTCATTCATTTTTTTTAGTTTAATTTCCTTTGTTTTTGTCAATTCTATTTTCTGAGTAGATTAATTTTGCACTGTAGTTTTGATCATTAGCATAATGTTAAATCGTAACTGTGTAAGCCTTTTTCTTCTATAGCATTTCGTGAAGGTAGATCTTTCTATTTTCAAATTGAATAAAGTTTAAGTAATAAGAATTCATAGTTATTTAGTTTTCCTTATTGTTTTGTCATTTAATTTCCTTGATTAGAATTACCAATTAATTGCATCAATGGATGTTCTCAAAGATCATTTCAAGAAGATGGTTCTAAAATAAATGATTACATTTCTAATTCATACAGTTATTGAGTTTTTCTCTACACATTTTACTTTCTTTCTAGGAACTTAGAAACTAAGGTATAATTGATTTCTTACACAGCATCTCAAGAGGGTAATACTTCATATTGAATGTTGGAGTAAATCAACCATATGTTAGTTTCTTTTTTAAGATTTAGATTTGCATGCTTTTACCTTTGTTTTTTATATCCTCATCTAATTGTATCACTGATGTTCCTAAAGGTCATTCTAGGAAGTTGATTCTATCATATTTCTAGAATCAATGACTGAATGTCTAATTCATGTAATTACTGAGTTTTCCTTTGCATACTTTACTTACTTAGATCACTAGGTATAATTGGTTATTTAACATCATCTCAAGAAGGTGACACTTCATAATTGAATGATGGAGTAACTAAATATAGTGTATTTGTTTTCCTTTGCACACTTTACTTGCTTCTCTATAACATTAGAAGTTAAAGGTGTAGTTAGTTGCTTACACATCATCTCAACAAGGTGAAGCTTCACATTGAATGCTGGAGTAACTAAATATACGTTAGTTTTTATATTTTTCTGATTTTACTTAGAATAGTACTGCAATTTCAATCTCAAATATAAGATTCATCCATGGAATAGAACTAATGCTAACGTAGAACTCATTAATATAGATGCTCTATTTTTCAGATTAGATTCTAACTAGCCAACAGTCTTTGATTTATTTTTATGTAAATTAGTTTAACTTAGGAACACTTCCTTTTCTTCCTTCTTAAAATTTATTAGATTCATTTAATTTCTTTCATATTTTTAAGATTAAAATTCTTAAACATAAAAAAAAATGCCCAAAATAAAATAAAAATACATACAACGAAGTAGGAAAAAGGTTAACTAAGCATATAGAGTGAACCATACTTCATTAGTTTACAAACTTCAGTTGATAATTTATGTAAACAATTTAATACATTAAATTGACTAAAAAGAACTTCAACAAGATCTCATACCTGAGAAAATTATCAGAACTTCAAGAAGAGGGAATGTTGAATACCTTAGAGTTGGACTCAAAGGTCAAAACCCTTCAAAGGAAATATGGTTGAAGATTGGAAAAGTGAAGGAGTTGTACCCTCACTTTTTGAACAATTGATAACACCTTTTGGAGTCCAAAATATTTCTATTGGGGAGGAATGATATAAAGCTCAAGCTTTAGCTAAAAATTGTAAGTGCTCGAAATTACTTCAAATTTGAATGACCAGATTGAGTTCATCTCTAGGATTCTGGCACAACTCGTTTCATCAAAATCCGAGTTCGTATAACTGAGTTATCGCATATTTTTCATTTTCTAAAACAGGCAAAAAATGAGCAAAACAGGTACAATGTTGATGTGGCAGATATAGTTAGTAGTTTCAGGTATATCCTCAAAAAATAACCAATGATACTGTGTCAAGTGGCACTACCTGATTCACCGATGATTACTAGGAATTCGAATTTTTTATTCCTAATTCTAAGTTGAATTTTATTAAGTTGGAATTTCATTATGGTGGCTATTGGGGAAAGGCCATGTGGCATGCCACGTAGCCCCCCGCCCCCCCAAATGGCAGGCAGGTTGGAAGGTCGAATTAGGGTTGAATTACATGTTATGTTAATGTTTGGGCAGTAGTATGATGGAATTATTGAATATATAATATATTTATATATATGTTTTAAACCTATATATTAAAGTTTGAAAACCCACCATTCGACGACCTTGATTAAGTTTGGAGGAGTTTACTAACCAAACTTGAAAAGGTGTTAAGTTTGGAGGCATTGACAAAGTAGTAGGAGGAGTTCTATTATATCTCCATGTAAAATTTATGAGGAGGAGTGTGGGTCGAACTCCTGACCTGATGGCCACAATCCACACGACATATCATCTCGCCTACTGGGTGTTCCTTAACCCATAGGTTATCAGCGCATATTTCAATTTCAATGGTTCGACCATTGGGGGTTGGAGGGGGCCAGCCCCCTCCCCATGTTACCGCAGACCCGAAACCAAGTGCTACAACATTTGAACCGGTGGAAAATTGATGAATTTTAATTAACATCTAAAACATGGTTAACCCACGATAAGATGTCATTAGCGTGTAAAATGCGCTTAACATGTAAAACTGTCTTATCCATCTGTAGCATGCTTAGCACTAATTAATCCTAAATCTTAAGTTGGTGGAGTTTTCAGAGGCGCACCAATTTTGGTGGGAATTCTAAATTTAGAATGTTATCTTGCAGTTCCTCTAGTTTTAGAGGAGAAATTGGGGCAAAATTGATTTTGGTCATAACTCACTCAATGTTAGACCAAATGGAGCTCAGTAAAAGTCATTCCTGGATAATTTTCATGCTAGGAACTCAACGGAGCAGGTTGCAGAGGCAAAAAGGGTGATCTATAGGTATTTTAGTACTTTTGAATATTTTTGAAGGTGAGGGCCAACGGGTGTTGGGGTAATTTCCAGAGCATCCAGGGTCCAAATACAACAAAAAAATAGTCCTTTTTTGGGTATTATGTTTTTATAAACTCATTTGAATAGGTTCCAAGAGGTTTTGAAGCTTGTAACATCAATTTGAGCACACTTTAAGCTAATACAAAGGTCATACTATGAAGCTGAACCAAGGAGATGTAGCCAAGGATGGGTGAACTGCTTTGTCAAAATTCTCTATGTTAAGCTCTGTTATATGCGCTTATTTTTTTTACTATTTCTTCTATTATATCATTTAAAATTATGTTTTTTAATCTTATGACAAACTCATAATTTCACTAGGTACATTGTTTTCCAATCACATGCTCTAAAACAAACTCATGAAGGATAAGTAAAAAAATGCAAATAAATGTTTATATCTAAAATGAAACTAGCACAAGATTAACTAGCAAGTAATTTTAGATCACATAATATGCACACTTTTGTAGAATTCAAGGTACATGTACAACAAACCAAGTGGCAGAAGTGTTCCTAAAGTAAATTAGATTTCATACTTTTTCTAAAGTAATTGTAAGTGATATAGATCTAAAATTCACAAGAAACTCTTGGAAATGATTATGGAAGATGAGTGGAATAATCCTAGCTATTATTTTAGCATATCATTGAAAAAAAGGTCAAACATAAATAGTTAACAAATGTTTTAAGGGTTATCTAAGATGTTATTCTTCAAATAAGAAATCAAAATGGATGAAATAGATTCCTCTAGAAATAATTTTGGTATAATGCCACCTATCACACATCTTCTAAAATGTCACCATTGGAGGTGCTTTAGGGATATCCAACTGCTATTATCTTATCATTTTTAGAATATAAATCGAAAGTACAAGAACTAGAGGAATATATGGAGAATACTAAATAAATTTTTAAAATTATGAAGGAATATGAGTGGAATGATCCTAGCTATGAGTTTAGAATATCATCCAAAAAAATATTGTACAACATAAATAGCTAAAAACTTGTTATGGGGTTATCTAATATGTTATTCTTCAAACAATAAATTGAAATGGATTTAATGGCCTTCTCTAGAAAAATGGTGGTATAATACCACCTATCACACATCTTCTAAAATGTCACCATTTGAGGCCCTTTAGCGATATCCAACTCCTAGTATCTCATATTTTTTACAAGATAAGTTCAAAGTACAAGAAATATAGGCATGTATGGATATTACTAAGGAATTTTTGAAAATTATGAAGGAATAACTTCAAATGTCACAAAATAGGATGAAGTACCAGGAATATGAACATGGAAGTGAAAGACAATTTGAGGAGTATGATTGTGTATTTTTGAAACATGGCCATATAAGCAATCTAAATTTAAGAAAAACAAGAATTATAAATTATTTCTAAACTGATATGGACCCTGTAAGGTTATTTGTAGATTAAAAAAGTGGCATATGAGACTGATTTTCCTTCTTCTCACAATCATTAGGTTTTTCATGTTTCTTTCCTAAAAAGGTTTCCACACAAACTATGCTAGTGTAAGTTAAACTTCCAAAATTAGATGAAGAAGGGACCTTGAATCTTGAGCCAAATAAAAAAATATCAATGTTCTCTATCTCTTCAAGATATAACCATTTGTTAGCTTTATTTGACATTTCTCTATTTTATACATAATTATAATTCACATGCACACACATTAAACAATAGTTAACAAATCCAAAAATCAAAGGAGAAATAAACCCTCATAACATAGATTTCAGATTTTCTAATATAATTTAGTAGTATTTTGACCAATTGTCCAATGGAATATCAATATTAATTTAAGGATCATTGATTAGGTTTTATAATGCATGACAACAACACAAAATTTCACCACATGCACTACAATGCCAGTTTTTGGTGACAACCCTTCAAGGTATGCAAATGCTAGTGCAGGTCTATAAATGAAATTGTCATTAATGGGAGATTTTACAATTCCACTTCACAATATTCCATCTACCACTATTTCCCCCATGAATATGATTTCTTCCATCACTAGTGGATTAAATCAGTTTGATGACCCTAATGTGGTGCCATATTCTTTATATGTAGACTCGTATGGTGAGCATATTCCACTTCTATTGGAAGAGATTATCTCTTCAATGGTCATGTCAACACCTCTTGATATTGATAACAAACTCCATCCAAATATTGAATATGATCAGTATTATTTACTCACATAGGCCATCGATTCTCTACATATTTGATATGACTCTTTCAATGTCAATTTCCCTTGAAAAGAATCTATATTGGGGTTCATAGACTCAATTGATATTTCAAGGGAGGATATGCCTCATGATGACTTTATTGTTGTAGATCAGGAAATGGTGGAGATTAGCAAAAAAAATATTGAGTCTAACTAGGGGGAATTTCTTGGGTCATCCAATGAAGTGTCACTTTTGTTCCAAACCAAGTCTTCTATTAAAACAATACCAATTCGATTTCTTAACCAAAGTCCATTAAATCCTTCAGTGAAATACAAGTGTCAAAAATAAAAAAATTCATTTAATAGAGGTATGTTTGGCACTCCATATTACTTATACACACTTATAGGGGATCAATACGATTAATACCTATGTTGTGGAGGAGTTTGGATGACCCTTGTGAATTGCAAATTAATGCTCCTACATTTCAAATATTTTTGAACAATTTTTTTCATCCCCATCTTAGAAAATTTGTGTTGGTTTTCTTTGGATTATTGCATTCATCATGTGGTCAAATTTATACAATTTATTGAACATAATGAATTGTATGTAAAATGATCAAAATGTGCTTTTAGGAAAAGAACTAGAGTATTTGGGTAATATTTCTTCAAAGGAAGGAATTATTACAAACTCTTAAGAAATTAAAGATATTACAAAATGGATTATTCCTAAGAATGTCAAGAGGCTTAGAATATATTTTTTCCTTATAAGATGTTATAATTTTTTTTTTATGAATTATGCACACATTGCAAGTCCACTCACATCTTTCTTGAAGAAAAATTCATTTTTATGGAATTATGGCGATGCTTTGGAATTATCTCTATTCAATAGTGATTTATACTCTACAATAGTGTTGTAAATGTTTTATTTTGGTAAAGCATTCATAGTAAAATGTGATTCATTAGGATGAATTGGAGTAGTATCAAGACAAGAAGGGAGACCATTGGCTTTTGAAAGTGAGAAATTCAAGGAAAAATATTTGGTGAAATATATATATATATATAAGAAATGGAATAAATTATACATGCAATTAAAAAATGGTGATATTATATCATTGAAGGAACTTTAAAGTAAAAAAAAACCATGATAACCTAAAGTAATTTTTGGAGAAAATATTGTCACTAGAAGAGTAACAAAAATGGGTAGAAAAAATGGAAGGGCTTGAACTAAAATAATATACAAAAAGGGAAAAAATAATGTAGTACCTGTTGGCTTGTGACCACACATAACATGGAGAAGTGGTCCCTATAAGGAAATCACAGGGAAGAGGTAGACAAGTAGTTACCATTAGGGAAGAGAAAGTGACAGAGAAGAACTTAGGGAAAAACAATAAGAAGTGGAAAATTTTTGAACATAATAGGGCAGAGTCTTGAATGAGTTTGGGTCAAGTCGTGCACGCATTCAGGTCAAGTCATGAATGCGGGAAAATTAGTGAACGAGGCAAGTATTCCACGAACAACTAAGAGACAAGGATGGCCCATAGTCAAAGAGAAGTTCAAGAGCTAGACCAATAAAAGAAATTAAGTGTTCTAGAAGAAGTGCAAAGGGGAAATAGGTGGTCAGGATCAAAGCACAGAATTGAAGTGGAGAGATGGACGATGGAAATTAAATCTCACACCTCTCCCTGCAAGTCTTAACCTTTAAATCTTAAGGAATTACCAAAAATTATCTTCCCACTAAAGCAACTTGGTGGGATCCATCCAACCTTGATACAACACCCATATCTGCATGCAAACCCTCATATTTCGCACTTTCCCTACCTATCGCCTTTTCACACTTTGTAGTGGTTAGTGCATCACATATCGCATATTGCACAATTTACGACTTACCTTTTAAAGCGCCCGCAAGGTTTTTGTTTGAGCTGCGATGCAGTTGGGTCCCACTTTCCCTCCACGTCACGTCCCCGCCATCGCACATTGCTCCCTGCAAATTTTAACATTTACCATGCATTTCTCTCAGCTAAATCTTGCAACTTGCAATCTGCGGGCGTGGTCACACCACTGTCTTGCCACCTCACCTCCTCCCCACACTTCGGCCATCGTAGGTTTTAATTCTTAATCTTCGTCTACTCGCACGTAAAATTTTTGATGTGCGATTTGTAGTAGGGTCCAACTTTCCTCCATGTCACTTCCTTTCTCCTTGCACTTGGCACTTCGCACCGTTTAGGGCTTATCTATACTACACCATGATAAAGATTTGTGATTATGATGTGGTTTAGCCCCACCATAATAATCTTCTCACCGCGATTGCACCATTCCTTCACTACCATTACCATTCCATGACTCTCACCATTCTCATCCATTGACACACATCCCATTACCGCTAAGCCTCTAGCATCTCTCTGCCACTTCCTCTCCACCCCAATACACCCGATGGTCCTTAACACATTTCAGATCCCCGCACCCCTCAGCCTTCGAACCTTAAATATGGGCAGGGGTCCAAAATAGGTGGTTTTCATTACCACCCACTCCTCCCCGTGCCTTCCTCCCATCATTTTGTACCCCCTCTCTCCGATACCGCTTACCATTTGAGACACCATTCGAAATTTGGGTTTCGGTTTGCACTTAAAATACAACATGGAATTCTACGTGGAACATGCAGTTGTGGTTTATTCAGTTTGCTCATAATTCCTCCACTAAAGAGTCAGGCACATGCAGTGCAACTGTCCACTTCACAACAGACTAAGTGGAAACCATAAGACTGAGGGATTGGAGGCTTTCAACTAACAGATGGAATCATACGATGAAAGCTAGCCTACCTACCTACGACTGCCACTCGCCATACCGTATGAAGAATCCCATAATTGGCCTCCATGATAAACCACGTCTCTGTTGTTTACTATTTGATTTTGATGTTTTGATGGCGAAATCTTAATTTCACCCATTCTTGTTTTAATTCTCTCCATACAGAAGTAATTGCTAGATGTTCGCTCTATAAGTTGGGTAGGATATTTTTATTTCATAGGTATGGGTCGATCATAAATTACTAAGACTATAGACCCTCTAGGGAATCTATATGTAGTGAGTTATAATATGAAATAAGGGTTTTGGAATTTTGGAATAATTTTGCTGAATTTTTATATGACTGTGCTCTCTCTGCTTTGAGATACATATTTGGGAGAGTTGTTTGAACTCAATATAATATAGAGATGATATTTGGATTTCAGATGGAGTAATGAGAAGTATGCATTTGTTTTCTTTTGTTATTAGTAATCTCTTCTTCATGTGTAATCATCTTTCATGCTATTCTGCTTTAATGGTTCGTGTAATTTAGTTGTCGATGATCTACAATTTTATTCATGAATTTGTATCTGTATAATGCTTAGGTGTTAATGCTCATGTATTAAGCTTGTTGTAATCCCTTAATTTGTGCTCCACAAACCTCTATTATTTTCCATATCTCATTCATATTCATTTCCTCTCAGTTCATAGGGGACAGATTCTTAAATATCTTAAGCATGTCTCCCGTGTGTTCCTCCTCTGTTCTCTCTCAACACCTCTACACATGTTAAGATTTGTGTTCATTGTTTTATACTTCGCCCATTTAAAAGCCACCAGGCGTCATAGCCTCTTGAGCCCTCTCAGAGTATAAGGAATTCATAGGAATTGACTCCAAGGTCTTCTCAATCCATGAACCACCACAACCATTGTTATCTTATTCCAGATTTTGTTAGTGGCATTTCATACAATTTTCCACATTCAAGCTCTAATTTTCAAGATGTTGAAAGCACTGGCCTTTTGCAACTCAATGTTGTCTCTAGGAGCTACAACATCATTTTGGCAGTGTTTCTGGGGAGTAATTTGAAAACCTTTCCCTGGGATATGACATTATCTTCACCCTTCAATCATGTGAGCACGAAGGGTTGAGATTTGCATAGTCCTCAGCTTGGCGACTCCACTATTATCGAAGTTCAAATCAAGGGTAATCCTGGCTTACAGTAGACCTCATACCCACTCAGATACTTCTCAACAGAGAACCCCTTCTATATTTGATCCTAAAAATATTGTATTCAGGAGAATCTTAAGGGAGAAGCAGCCCATCTAGGCTGAACTACCCTCATTTTCTCTAGAAGACTTGCCTTCCTCTTCCTAGAAATCTGATATCTATGTTCTTGGCTCCACATCATGTGCACTTGAGTACCATCTAGAAGCCTCTGTTTTAGCCAGTTTAGGCATAGAAGGAAAAGCTGATTTTTTTGATATTTATTTTCCTCCTTTGCACCCTACTCCAGAGGCTGAAGAAGTCAAAGAAGTTACAGCACTTTAGAGCTCATTACAAATAAATATCCAAACCTCTACTCAACATACACTTGTCATACCACAGCCAAATCATCCTCAGAACTTACCACCACCACCCCTCATGGTTGTACCTGGTTTCCTCCTTAACAAACATGCTCCACTGGCTTTACCTCAAGTATTGAATTACATGCCTCAAGATTATATAAAGCTTTTACCTCATTTTACCAGGGAGGATACTACTTTTGTGCAGAAACATATTGAAGAATTTTGTGGCTTTGTTGAGAATGTGAATTTGGAACACCTAGATGTGGTGCTAAGGCTTTTCATCCAATCCTTGGATGGAGAGGCTCGAAAGTGGTTCAAATATCTTGCTAATAATGCAATCACCACTTGGAAAGAAATGGAAATTTCTTCACACAAAAATGGGGAGAAAAGAGGTACCATGGATATGTCCTCACAGAGTTCAATGCTCTTAAAAAGAGACACAATGAGGACGTGACAGAATTCATAAAAAGGTTCAATAAGCTCTACAATAATCTTCCTGCCGAGATAAATCCTCCCCAAGCAACTGCTAAGGTGGTTTTCATGGGAGGTTTTGAACCTGAGTTTGGGTTCACCTTAAGAGAAATAAAGTCCATATCTCTAGATCAGATCTAGACTAATACATTGGAGGTGGAAGCAAACATTTCCTCTACTAGTAAATTTAAATGGAAGACAGATCTTGAATCCAGAAGAAAGAGCAAGAAGGAGGCTTCTACTTCTAATCAGGAGAGGGAGTCACAAGAGTATAGGATTGAAGAAATGAATAAGATGATCAAGAACCTCTTGAGTAAGCTGGTGAAGCTTGAAATGGAGGCTAAGAATCCCTCTCCTTTTCCTAATCAAATGATTCCAAACTGTGGGTTTAATCCCCAATACGGGAAGCCCCATCTACAATTGGTACAACAGGAAAGGAAGGAGCAGCAAGATCACATCCAACCTCCTCCATAGTTATAAGGGGAAATGGAGGGATAAGCCAAGAAAGTAACTAACAGCCAAGAAGATCAATTCCTCTCTTATTCAGAAGATGAAGTAGGGGAGCTTATCCTGCAAGAAGAAATAGAAGAGAAAGAAGTCCCCCCAGAGGATCGAGATATTGATAATTACTGCACGTAGTTTGTGGACTTCATGCAAGCTCAGCTCCATAAGAAGTATGACCTCATATCCTCTAGAAAGAGAACCTTAGGGCAAGAACAAAATGAAGATTCGATAGCAAGAGAACAAACACCTCCTAGTCCCGCTAGTTAAGGGGAGAAGCTGTTAGAAGAGTCAGCCCCTCATGAGGCCACTGCATCCACTTCCACAAAGCAAGGAGTTAATCCTCCCAAGGATAAGAATCCCACATATATACCCTTGAAACCACTTGAACCTCCTAAAGAGAAGTTTGAATAATCCATTACAGAAAAAGGGCTCACACCCTTTAATCTCCAAGAAGAACAACCCAGGTGGTTTTTGGATGGAATGTAGAAAATCAGCTTCTAGCCTATGTTGAAGAAGAGGGAGGTGAGCTTACCATCCATGAAGAAGGAGAAGAGAGGGAGTATTTCCTAGAAGAAAAGAATAAAAATAAACAACAGTCTGGTGATCCAGAAACAGAGGTAGCATAGCTTAATTGTCTAGATCCACAAGAGTGTCTTCGGCTAGTAGTGTTGTATTTAGAGATTGAACACCAATAAAGTGGGCCCAATGAAAGCCAAGAAAATTTTCCAAATGAAGACCAATCAGGTTTTTTGATTGAAGATCTCTTAAATATTATTTTTGAGTGTACAAACCTTCATAAAATTTCTTCATCATTAATTTCTTCATGGGATGTTGAGGAAACACAATATGTTGTTATTAATCAAGATCCTTTACCCAAGATAATCGAGAGTTTTCAGCTCCCATGAAATAATCTATATGAAAAAGGAAATGATGAAGAGCAAATAAATCAATTGATTATAATGGAAAAGGAGAGGAAACAAGAGTCACCCTTGCTACCTGAAGACAATCAGTGGAAACACACAATTAAAGCAGTTGTTTGGAATGAGGTTTTTTTTCTTGTTACAAATCCTTCATAAAAACTAATGTTGCATGTTTACCATGATCCTTTGGGTAGTATGTTGCAACCATCAGTGAAGGAGGAATTTTCCGAGTTCATAAATGGAGCTATGAAATTCAGTGGAAGAGATAAGTTCCCACATTTTAAACCCATTTCTCTACCTACCAGAATGGGATGCCAATTTTAGTTAAGCACTCATTTTCTTAACTAGTTACATTGGAAGTATGATTATTATTTTATGGAATAATTTTAATCAGATTAGGTGTAGATAGGAGTGCCAATAAACTCAGTACTATGAGCATATTTCCAGTTTAGTTTCAAATTGCTTTGTATTTTTTAGTTCAAGTGTGTTTCAGTTTCCAGTTTCAACATAGTTCAGATTTCAGCATTTAAGATTTTTGATGTGTGGAATTTATTTCTACTTTATATAGTTGAGTGCATAGCTCAGTGGTAGTTTCAATGCAGGCTTATATTATGCATTTTTGACTCCATGAACCTAATAAGGCATAGGCATTCAGGTCTACAGGTTCCCAATGCACTTAGAATAACATGGTATCCCCAAATGGAGAAAATGTTGGCCTGTGACTACAAATAACATGGATAAGTGGTCCCTATAAGGAAATCACAGGGCATAGGCAGAGAAGTAGTTACCATTAGAAAACAAAAAGTGGTAGAGAAGTGGTTAGGGAGAAACAACAGGAAGTTGCAGAGTTTTGAACATAATAGAGTAAAGTATTGAATGTGTTTGGGTCCAGTGATGCACGTGTTCAGGTCAAGTCGTGCATGTGGGAAAAGTAGTGAATGGGGTAAGTATTCCACAAGAAACTAAGAGACAAGGACACCCCACATTTAAAGAGAAGTTCAAGAGCCAAACCGATAAAAGAACTTAAGGGTTTTGGAATGTGATATTCCCAAATTTCCACATCATATTTGGAATATTAAAGTCCTTGCTTTTCTTAATAAATTAAGTAAATAAAAGGGTGAAGGGAGCCACAAACATCAAAGATGAATAATACCCACTTTTTTGTGTGTGAATGTGGATGAATTAAGCCTAGATCTACATAATGAGGTAGTTGAGCAACTACAAATGTGAATCAAATTGGAGATCATGTCTCATTAAGGAGATAAATCATGGAGGATGACACAGTTAACTAAGATCTTGAAAATATCAAACAGAATATCATGGAGGTTGATACTATCAACTAAAATCTTGAATATTTCAAAAAAAATATCATGAAGCATTCATGATAAAGTGATGGAATATGTTGTGCAATTAATGCACATGTGGTGGAGAGGGTGTACATTGCACCTAGACATGATGGTGACTTGGTCAAACAACGCAGTCAAACATGGAGGATCTTTTCCACATGCACAATGTAGTCTAGATGGGGTTCAAGGCATGGGAAGGCTCAAATATTATATAAATAAGATGAAGGCAAGGATGGAGGTATGCTGGTTATTCTTCATGTAAAGATCTTTTCAGATCTGGAATTGTCATGTGACATTCCATTGCTTTCTAGGGTTGTTTAGCAGAGATTGCAAGTGTTGTTTAGCACAGGGTGCTCCTGGTCAGGAATCCCACCTCTTTCGTAGAGTAGCTCTAGAAAGAGTATTGTACTTCATTCTAAATCAGGCTTTGGTGCCACATCTCGTTTCCTACTTTCTGCAGAACATTCATGTTCATAAATTGCAGATTTCTGGAGATTAGTTTGGAAAGTGGAAGTTGTCTTCAGTACTTCAGCTGGAGAACTGGTGAGGGTTTATTCCTATTACCTCGGGCTTATATATTAGCATTCCCAGAGCTCATTTTAGATCTAGCATCAAGCCAAAATTTATTGACCTCCTAACAACAGTATTTCCTTTAGGAATTACGTTGTCCAATTTGTAGATCCAAAAGAAGGAAGGAAGTTGCTATCATTTCAGCTAGTAATCCTGTGAGGGATCAACCCCTCACATCACCATTAGTCTTTCCATCAACCTAGAGTTTATTGCAGCATTTTTCAGCAGGCTCTCTTTCCCTCACAACGTAGTTTCTATTGGTAGTTGTGTTACAACAGCTGTAATCATTATTGGAGGATTGAGAAACTAGATCTAGAGCTTCTAGCTTGTAGATATGAAGAAGGGATCAACCCTTCAAGCTTAGATCTGATCTTGCAACATATTTAAGCCATATATTTGACAGATCTAGCTTCAGATTTTTATTTCCTAGCAGATCAAGGATCAAATCCTAGGAGGGTGATTTTCCAAAGTTGTAGATCTAGAAAATCCTTTCTGGGTTATCCTGGGAACCCATCACATTGGCCAGATCTTGAATATTGGCATCATCTCAGCTCCATATTTGAGTAGATTTGAATTTTCCTTTTCATCCTGTAGTCATATGTTTATATTCTGCTGAAGGGATAGTGCAGTATTTGCTTCAGTGGCTCTCCAGTTATGTTGTACTTGTTGTAGCATGTTTTCTGGGTGACTCTAGACCATCTTTTGGCTATATCTACTCATATTTTGTACATGGTGTAACTAGATAGTCTCCAATATAATAAAATGGCTCAGCTTCTCTGTAAATTCTGATGTTGTCTTAAGAACTATTTTTTATCTTGCTATAGTTATTATATTGTGTTTAAGTATTATTTCATTCTCCCTTTTGGGATATTATAGTGGTATCAGAGCACGATCTTTGGCTCAGCTTGTGAACACTTCATCTTTTACATCAAAAGAAGAATCAGATAGATGAAATCTA
The DNA here is from genome assembly GCA_034641835.2 of Pinus albicaulis. Taxonomy (NCBI): domain Eukaryota; kingdom Viridiplantae; phylum Streptophyta; class Pinopsida; order Pinales; family Pinaceae; genus Pinus; species Pinus albicaulis. The sequence continues at coordinate 1,312,554,527 of CM076574.1, forward strand.
TCAGGGGGATGAAAATTCTGCCACTCCTTTCTTTAGATCCATGCAAGATCTCTCTAAAGAGGTCAATCCAACAAAGAAGGAAGGATAGAAAGAATAACCAAGAAGAAGATGTATGAGGAAGGTCCGAGCACTTCCTATTAGCAAAGAAGAAAACCGGAGAATCCTAGATCTCCTCATAGATCGACTATGCCCACTTTCTTTGGAGAAGGTGAAAGGTGTAGAAATGAGGAAAGGAATTAACCTGAGACTCATGACACTCTCAGTATATATCTTGAAGAGTATAAAGCACAATATAGAGTATTCAAGGAGAAGCTAACTCTCCAACAATTCTTCAAAATCAAAGAAGAAAGAGGATCCTATAGCAACAATAGAAGAAAGAGGCATAATAGATTCTATCTACCTACATTTGATGGATCTTCCTCAAGCACTATTAAGGCTTGGAGGAGAAAGTTAGATGCATTTTTCAGGCTACATCCTGTAGCTGAAGGAGAGGTTGTTGAAATTGCAGCACTTCATCTTTTAGATGAAGCCAATGACTGGTGGTTTGGTCACATGGAGCATGCAAAGGTGACTAAATACTCAGATTTATTTCACAATATGAGGAAGGAATTTGATGAGAGAAGACCAGAGATGTGTCACAAAGTGACATTCCCTAAGGAAAAAAAGGAGGATGTCAATCTTGTCACTTCAAGGAGTCACTACATTTACCACCAACTGCAAAAGTACTTGCATCCGGAGAAGAGAGAGTTGTATCTCTCCAAAATAGTCTTGAGCTCTTGAAATATAGAGTCCCATGCATGATTCAGGAGATGCATGAGGAAGCGGAGGAAGATTCCAGCACTGGTACACTTGGAGAAAAGCGTCCATCACTTTTACCTGCAGTTGGAGACACTGTTATTCCGGTTGGAGGAACTCTTCTGTTCTGGAAAGAGATTCCCACACATCAGTTGATCCAAGGTATACATGAAATTTCATCACATATTGTTTTACTAGATATTATTGAAACTTATGTGGACATGCCATCAGGGCCGATGCATAACCAAGGGTTAGAACATAGTGTTGATTTGAAGCAGCAACATATCACAGAGTAGAGGACCCTTGATCCAATCAAGGAGGAGGTTAAGAACTATCACAGTTCATCATTATGGAGCTACATTAACCCCTTTGAATTGAAGCATAGAGTTTTAGAAAATGGGATGAGCATAATGCTATGTACAATAAATGGTTGTGAGATTAATGTTGTACCTTGCTTTGAGACATCACATATATTATCATATAGATCTACAGCACTATCACTTAGTATCTGTGAAGATGAGGAGGTCCCATCATTCTTGGAGCATTTTGAAGGTAGTTTCACTCATGAAGCAATGGAGGTAAAGATGATAAATGGTAGACATCCTGAGATGAGAAACCTTTTCTCCTTTCTAGATGACCCTTTCTCAATGAGCATCTCACAGCTCAAAGAGAAATTTTTACCTACAACAGATCCAAAAATTCATTGGTTTTGGAGGGCCTTTGGTGAAAAGAGAATCTCATTTAGAGATCTCATTGGAGGTGCACTTCAACATTTCATGAAGTGCAAATTTCTTCATCAGTTTTGGGAGGATGGTTTCTACAAAGGGAGCAGCACAACACTCAACATTCATATTGGGGTGAATGGGTGAGGATGATAAGAAAGGGGTTGCATGACCACTTGAATATTTATGACATGGGCTAGCAAGATTGGTTACGTTGGTTTCCCTTGGGAGAATTTTTTCACTACCCAAAGGCTCCTATTTATTTGATCCATGCCTTGAAGAACACTTATGAAAAGAGGAAAGATAAATGGTTGCGCTGGCTACTCTTGCGTGAGTATAGTTACCACCCAATAGCTCATATTTTTTTGATTCATGCCTTGTGTATCAATGATAGAATGCAGCAAAAGAAGGCATGTTCATTTTGGTTTCCCTTGAGAGAGATTGGCCACCACATGACATCTCCTATGTCTATGTGTTTTGTATTGGGTAAAGCTTGGCATGTTTCTCTCATGATGTGCATTGGTGATGTTTCTTTGTATTGGGTTGATGTGACATTCCATATGTCCATTAGTATGTTTTTACTCCATGATGCACATGAGGAGGAGAGAAAGCAACAAGATCTCTTGTTTCTTTGGTTGCTTTTGGGGGAGTTTGGCTTGTCCACCTTACATGGAGGAGATGGAGGATGGCAGCAAAGGGCCTTGCTCCGATGGTTACTATTAGGAGAATATGGTTTGGCATCTTTGTCTACCCATATATCTCCTTTTCTTCTTTTGAATGATGTTGGAATGATGCTTGGATCCAATAAGGCCAACAGGGCTAAGGATGAGAGCATATCAATGCTCAATCAAATTCATGAAGCATGGGATGGAGAGATGTATTGTGAGATTGGATTTTTCCTTTGTGGAAAGAGCCACTTTATTTTATGTATCTCATGTATTAATGATGAAGTTGGAACTCATATGGTTGTCATTTGGTACTTCATGATAGAAGGAGGACATCTAACCATACAGTTGGAGGTCATTATATATGTTTTTGAAAGACAAATTTGGAACCAAACATGCATAACACATTGTAGCAAATGGAGGAAGCCTTCCATATGTTGATGCCATTGGGAGGGGAATAAATGGCTTGCATTTACTTTTGAAGTTGCTTGATGACAAGCAACATTTTTCCGGGGGGGACTCTAATATTCCCAAATTTCCACATCATATTTGGAATATTAGAGTCCTTGATTTTCTTAATAAATTAAGTAAATAAAAGGGTGGAGGGACCCACAAACCTCAAAGATGAATAATATCCACTTTTTTTTGTGTGATTGTGGATTAATTAAGCATATATCTACATAATGAGGTAGTTGAGAAACTACTAATGTGAATGAAATTGGAGAATGTGTCTCATTAAGGAGATAAATCATGGAGGTTGACATAGTCAACTAAGATCTTGAAGAGATCAAACAGAAGATCATGGAGGTTGATACAATCAACTAAGATCTTGAAGATGTCAAAAAAAATATCATGAAGCATTCATGATAAAGTGATGGAAGATGTTGTGAAATTAATGCACATGTGATGGAGAGGGTGAACATTGCACCTAGACATGATGATGACTTGGTCAAACAACACAGTCAAACATGGAGGATCTTGTCCACATGCACAATGTAGCCTAGACGGGGGCCAAGGAATGGGAAGGCTCAAATATTATATAAAGAAGATAAAGGCAAGGATGGAGGTATGCTGGTTATTTTGATGTAAATATCCTTTCAGATATGGAATTGTCATGTGACATTCCATTTCTTTCTCAAGTTGTTTAGCAGATATTTCAAGTGCTATTTAGCATGGGGTGTTCCTGGTCGAGAATCCCACCTCTTTGTTAGAGTAGCTCTAGAAAGAGTATTGTACTTCATTCTACATTGGGCATTTGTGCCACATCTCTTTTCCTACTTTCTGCAGAACATTCATATTCAGAAATTGCAGATTTCTGAAGATCAGTTTGGAAGGTGGAAGTTGTCTTCAGTACTTCAGCTGGAGAAATGGTGAGGGTTTATTCCTATCACCTTGGGTTTATAGATTAGCATTCCCAGAGCTCATTTCAAATCTTGCATCAAGCCAAAATTTATTGACCTCCTAGCAGCAGTATTTCCTTCAGGAATTACGCTATCCAATTTGCAGATCCAAAAGGAGGCAGGAAGTTGCTAGCATTTCAGCTAGTAAACCTGTGAGGGATCATCCCCTCACATTTCCATCAATATTTACATAAGCCTAGATTTTACTGCAGCATTTTTCAGTAGGAGCAAGGCCTCTCTTTCCCTCACAGTGTAGTTTCTATTGGCAGTTGTGTTAAAGAAATTGTAATCATTATTGGAGGATTGAGAAGTTAGATCTAGAGCTTCTAGCTTGTAGATTTGAAGAAGTGATCAACCCTTCAATATTAGATCTGATCTTGCAACATGTTTCAGCCATATTTTTGATAGATCTAGCTTCAGATCTATATTTCCTAGTAGATCAAGGATCAAATCCTAGGAGGGCGATTTTCCAAATTTTTAGATCTAGAAAATCCTTTCTAGGTTATCTTGGGAATCCATCACATTGCCTAGATCTTGAATCTTGGCATCATCCGAGCTCCAGATTTGAGTAGATCTGCATTTTCCTTTTCCTCCTACAGTCATATGTTCATATTTTGTTGAAGGGACAATGCAATATTTGCTTCAGTGGCTCTCCAGTATCATTGTACCTATTGTAGCATGTTTTCTGGGTGACTCTAGACCTTCGGTTGGCTAGGTCTACTCATATTTTGTACATGGTGTAACTAGATCTTCTCCAATATAATAAAATTTCTCAGCTTCTCTGTAAGTTATGATGTTGTCCTAAGATCTATTTTTTATCTTGTTGTAGTTCTTATATTATTTTTAAGTATTACTACATTCTCCCTTTTCAGTTATTACATGGAAGAAGAACAAAGGGAAAATAGGCGGTCAGGCTCAAAGCATAGAATGAAAGTGGAGAGATGGACGACGTAGATTAAATCTCACAACACTCCTCGCAAGTCTTAATCTATACATCTTAAGGACTTACCGAAACTTATCTTGTTGCCGATGCAACTTGATGGGTCCATCCAACCTTGATACATCACCCAAATCCACATGCAAACCCTCATATTCCACACTTTCCTTACCTTTTTCCTTTTCACGCTTTACAATGATTAGCGCATTGCATATCGCATATCACACAATTTATGAATTACTTTTTAAAGCGCCTGCAAGGTTTTTGTTTGAGTTGCGATGAGGTTGGGTCCTATCAGCCATCAATAAATTTAGTCACAGCAAAGGATGGCTAAAACAGGTCTTGAGCCTTCAAGAGATTATTTTCATATAAAATTACTCATTCTTGTAGTGTTCTGGTGTTTTCTAACTTAAGAGTAATCTTCACTGCTATTTCCTTCAAAAAAATCCTCAAGAAGCCCTGCTGTATAAAGAAGACTATTTTCAGCCATTTTCTCCATCTTTTCACCTTCATAATTTCCTCCAAAATCCCCCCATATCACTCATTTTCCCCTTTTACATATCCCTCATTTTCCTTTGTAAAATCTCTCCTTTCCTCTCATTTATCCTCCATTCCCTTTGAAAAAACTCATTTTTACCCTGCATTTCATCAAAAATCCCTTTTAAACCTATAAAAACTCCTTTTTATGGTTTAAATTATCCTATTTTACCTATCGGAACACTAAAAAACCAAAAAAAACCCATTTTTGGGCCTATTCCGAACTTTTTCAAACATAAGGATTTAAGCCCCCTTGGCTTAAGCCCCCTTCCTTTTTTCTGCCATAAAACCCTGGGCCGTGACCAGGCATTAGCCCCCATCGGCATCAGCAAATCGCGTCTTTTTCCTTCACTACATTTTTCCTTTCTCCGTCAATGATCCAAAATCTGACTTGATCTGCACCATAGATCTACAAAGATCAACGACTGCTAGCACTCCATTGCAGCCTCCTTATTTCGTCATTCCCATCCTCTTTACCCCCCCCTGACAGCAGATCTCCACCATTGATCTGGGAGATCTGACGGTCATCAAGCCCCTTTTCTTCATGAATTCCAGCTATCCCCAGCCCCTTATCTTGCTGCTCCCGGTTCCTTTTTCCTCCATGAGACCACACCTTCCCCTCTTTCCCTAGCCCCATTCCTTCATTTTTATTTTATTATTTTCTCTGTGCTATACATTTCCTTTCAGTGATCTCGATTGTAGATCTTATTGATCTGACGGTCATCGCACTTCCCCTCTCATCCTCCAACCACCCGACCATCCTTCCTCGTACATCATAAATCTCAACCGTAGATCAAAGGCCTTAGGCCTTGATCTAATGACTATTATGATCCCTCCTTCCATCCTATCTCCCAATCATACCTTCGCTACCAAAAAAATAGCTCACGTCACCTTCCGGTCCCACCATATGTTCCACCGCACAACTTTCCAACTTTCGCGCTCAACCACGACTGTAGATCTTTGTCCCAAAGATCTAACGGTCCCAAACCTTTTTCACGTTCATTTCACCAATGAAACTAATCGCACATTTTCAATTTGAAAATGATGGTTCTCGCTTGGACATGTGTTGCTCAACGGGCAATATCGCATTCATTTGATGCTAAACTGCTTACCACCCTTTGCGTGTGCAAAATCCATTCATGGTTTTCCAAAACCACTTTCCTTAGTTTCGCGCCAAATTCAATTTTAAACCATGTTTTCACAATTTTTTCCATAAAACCTCCTCCTGCATGCATTTTCCCCTCCTCACTGCTCCTTTCGCCCTTCGCCGAACCTTCAAAACAGTTTAGCCATGAAAGTGCAGGTTTTATTAATGTTTTTTTTGTCTGTTTGCAGGTTTTAAAGGTAGTATAAACGTTACAAGGTCCTGAATAGCCAAACCAGTGGCAAAAACTCCCCAGGATGACGATCCTTGGGGTTTAAAGTGTAAAAAAGGATGTTTACATAGCTTTTAGGTGTTTTATCAGTGCCCCATCAGAGATGGTAAAACAAATAAAAACCTTCGGTGTGCTAGAGACACTTGTCCACAACAACAAAAGGAAAAGATAGTAAATATTGAGAGACAAAAGGTTAAAGGCTTAAACCAAGCAAAGTATGGATAAAGTGCGGTGTAAAGACAAATTTATTAAAGATAAAATAGTTGAGAAAAGACAAAAAATCCCCAAAGATGATTAAAGAAGGCCTAAAAGCAAAATGAAAGGCTTAATTCAAGTTTAAAGTGCCAAATCAACACAAATCAACAAATAAAGTGCTTCGAATGATAGATCAGTAAGGAAAGCCTCCAAATGCCACATCAATGAGGCAATCAATCCTCAGAAATGCCACCTGCTAGCTTATTTTCCTCAAAAGAATACAAAGTTAATGAACAGTCGGAGATATTTGCTAAAGACAACTCAGAAAGTAATTACAAGCATACCAAAGCCTTAAAAGTCAACCAAAGTGACTGAATTTAATGAAAATTAATGTAAAATTAATTAAAACAGAGTTAAACATTTGAAATCTTCTCCATAAGGCCTCCCAAAGGTCGAGAAGCATTTACTATGTATTAATTGAACAATTAGACCTTCCTTTCACTCCACCTCCTCAAATTTACATATATATATATCATATGAGGAGCCTAGTATTATGGTTGGTTGAATACTTATTGAATGTAAATAGTTTCTGAGGTTACTAAAGCTCTGTTTTGTAATTGAAGAAAGATAGGCTAAGAAGAGAAGTTTGAAGCTGTAAAGACCTACTGGACTTGAAGATTGTGACTGGTTTGAACATCAAATACACAAGCTGATTTATGGGATCCTGGTATATATCAATGGTGATTTTTTTCTTACTGTAATTGTTATTTTTCTCATGTTTTTAATACTGCCCACCTTCTCTGATAAAGAACAACAAATATAGATTAGGATTTACTGCAAAGTACCCTATTTCTCACTGATAAATCTTTATCTCTATGTTCTCTTCTAATTTTGTTTTGAGGATAATTCAATAGAGTATAACCAGTGAAGTGTTGGTGAGCCCATGTTTACTATGTACAACTTGAGATATTCTCTTTGGAAGTTCCCTTAAGAGTATGCCAAAAGCAGGCTAGGTTAAAAGTCCTTACCTAATATTAAGTTAATTTTTATGTTTATCTTAAATGTTTTCCTTTGAGAATATGTTGAAAGCAGGCTATATTAAAAGTCCTTACTTGATCTTAGGCTATTATTATTTTTAAATGTTTTCCCTTGAGGGTATGTTGAAAGCAGGATAGGTTCAAAGTCCTTACCTGATCTTAGGTTGCCCTTTTTTTTCTTGTGTATTTGCTTCTTTCACTTCACTTCCTAATATTCCATACCATAAAATCAGCTTAAAGAGATCCTTTGACATAGATGAATTTCTCCATGGACCACTTTTGAAACTTGTTGTGCAATTAAATCCTTTTGTGACTCCATAGCCAAATGGATTGATATTGTTTCTTACCTATCCTATCAGCTGAAGCATTCTCTCAATTCACTCACATCTTTACCCTTCAAAAGACTTCCTACATTTTGATGATATCCATCCAAACCAAAAACAAGCAAAACCCTTGTACATCTTAACTAGCCTAATATCATATCATAAGCCTTAAAGATATATACTTTGAAAATAGTTATATAGAGAGATTGCTCTCTGAATCCGGGAGGGCTAGATCCTAGGATTCCAAAGTGCTTTGATGTAGGCTCTACAACATTTTTTTCTTGCCATTCTTGCAAACTACAAAGACCTAACATAGTGGCGACCATACTGGGGAGAAATATTGAGTAATGTATAACTTCACAACTTAATGAGCCCCTATTTTTGAATGAGACAAGTGTCACCAAGAATGGTTATTATTGATTGTTGATGGTGAACAACAACCAAACCTTGAAAACAAGTAAAAATCCCTCACCTGGTGACTCCACAACTCCCAAAATACCAAATGACTCCATTGGTATAAGACTTTGAACTGGTTGAATAGACACAGTGACCTCCCTTATGATATACAAACATGATTCCAAAGATACAATGAAGATATGCCCCAATGAGTAGAGATCATATCCCTGGGTTCCCACATAAGATGCCCTAGTTGTGTCAGGATGATAACCTTCCTGTTTTTCAAGGTGAAAAGTTTGATGACCCATTGTTACATCTCATCAAATTTCATATACATGTATGGAAGATAAAGACTGAATGGCATGAATACTGCCTTATGAAAATGTTCATGTTAAAATTAGAAGGAAATGTAAGGGATTGGTATGAATGGTTATAACCTAAGAGTTTGTTTTCTTTAAGAGACATGCACCAAGTATTTTATAAAGAATATAAAGAAAACCCTTCATCTTTATCATGGACTGCAAATTGTTGTGATCAATCTCAAAACATCATACAATACCTGTTAGATATTGATGAGGATTTGGTTAATATGCATCCTAAGGATCTCTTAGTAGCCATTCATGAATTTCACACCCAAGACAACTATCAAAAGAACCTAGATGAATTAGTTGAGGAAGAAATCAATCAAGGAATAAAGGACATTCCTCAAGATATCCCTGCTAGCATAAATAATGATTCATCATCCCTTATAGGTGAGGCTAATTTAAATATTGATGATCTAGACTAGCCCATGCATTTTCCAGATCAAGAACAAACTCAACCACAAAAATACCTAGACAATGAGCAAGACATGTATGATGATCAAGAATTTATAGAAGATGATGAGGAACGTTGTCAAGAAATTCCTAATTTCCTACCTATAACTTGTGTTTTACTGTTAAGAGATCTTTACGAACAAAATGAAAATGCTAATAGTGATCAGTGCTTTGAGGAAACAAGTAGCCACTTATAAAACACAAAATCTGATGTGGAAGGAGAAACAACACATATATGGACTCTCCCTCTATGTTACAACTCATTTCAGATCACACAAGAAGAGTGAATCCTGATAATGTAGAAGAAACAACTCATGAACTATGTATTCAAATTGAGTATCACAACAATCATGAGGAGTTGTCTGAATCAGAAGTAGATCAGGAAACACTAGAAAACCCTTAAGGTTTCCCTGCAAGCACAAGTACTGATTCACTAGGAGAGGCTCAAGAAGACATCCAGCCTCAAAACTAGTTAACACAAGAGAAATAGGATTGTTGTACTTTTGTCTATATTGAAAGAGGAATCCCTCCTTTGACATAAGGAGAAATTGATCAAATACTAAACAAGCAGCTAGCCTCCAAACCTTCATCTAAACAATATAATCATCAACATAGTGCCTATCCCATGGAACAACATAATGGCACTCAAGAAAAAGAAGATAGTAGGGAAATTAATGATAAATCTGAAACTAGTCCTCTGTGGAGTGTGGGATTTGACGGGTCATGTAGTAAAACTAGTGCAGGTGCAGGAATATGGATTTACAATCCAGAAAACAATCATGCTAAAGGCCATTCATATAAATTCAATTTTCAATGCACAAGTAACATATTAGAGTATGAGGCACTCCTTTTAGGGCTGCACTTATTGAAGAAATTAGGAGCCCAGAGGATAATAGTTCATGGGAATGTAGAATTGGTAATTAGGCAAGTGAATGAGGAATACATTGTTAAACATCCCAGACATAGAGCCTATAGGGATGATGCCATGGACTAGTTAAAATCATTTGAAGAATTCCAACTTACCCTTGTCCCTAAAAACCATAAAATTCTTGCCAATGGATTAGCCCTCATTGCTAGTACATGTCTGAGACCTTGTGAAAGCAAACAATACATAATTCAAGAAAAATTCTGACCAGCTGTCCCAAAAAATGAAAAGTATTGGCAAGTTTTTTGGGGAGAAGAACAAATATAATACTGTCCTACTGAGGATATATCATCTTTTCAAGAGAAACCTTCTCCCATCACTGATATAAATCTGTCATCCCAAGAACTTGAATTTACATCAGAGCAAGCATAGATTTAGAGAAAGAATAAATTTCACTGTTTTTTGTTTTTCAGGTGAAGGATGATGATGCTTCCAAGGAACATACTGAAATGCAGTCCTCAAAGCTGATGTCTTAGAAGCATACAATCTACCAATCATGGAGGGCCAAAATAAGAGAGTTTTGATCTTTTCTTTGTTGATCCTATGGAAGAATGTGTGGAAATCCTAATTGGCTCAAATTCTCAAGCATGGATATTTTGCAAGAGCCAAATACATAAAAATATGTCACCTTCTGTGATAGCTTTGGTTTTGAAGATTAATATTCAATATGTACTTTGGTTACCTCTAAAAAGCAGCCAGATTTTCTATTCCTTTTTGTCACTACTCAACTGGCTACATTGGCACTATTGTATCATATAAAACATGTAAATATTTTAGAGTTAGATTAGAGTAGATAGGAATGTCAATAAAGTTTAGTCTGTGAGCATTTAGTTAGTTTTTTGTTTTCTACTTTTGAATTTGAAAAAAAAAGAAAAAACACAAAAACAATAGAAAAAGAGAAAAAGAGGGTAGAAATAAAAGAAGAAAGGTACAACTCATACCAAAAAAGAATGAGAATCTGAAAGTGTGCAAGCTTAAATACCACTACTTGAAAGAGCACTGATATTTAGTCATACAGCCTAATCATGAATAGATAGATTTCAATTTACTGCTGATAGGTTAGTGAAGAAGATTTGCCAAATTGTTTGATCTTGGCTTATCAGTAGAATAGATTAGGATAGAAGAAGAACTAGTTCTAACATGCTGAAAACTTGAACCAGGTAAAGAAGAAGAACATCTCTAAAAAGATCAAGACTAGAGTTGAAATAAAGAAGGAAGGATATTCATAATTTTCGGATCTTAAGCCTTCACAATTTTGTTTTAAATTTCTGTAAATTTCAGTCTATGTGCAGCTTGTTTTTAAGCCATAGTCTCAACAAAAAATCAGACAGTTTAATCCTAGTTTGGTTGTGTTTTAATTTTCTATTTTAGAAAATAGAGAATAAGATTTGTCAGACAGTTCAATCCTGACATATAGTAGCTTAGGTAGAGAATTTATTAGTTCAAATGTTTAATTTGAAGTCATGGAAGAAATAAGGGTATATTTAGATTAGTTTTTTGTTTTCAATAAAAGAATAAAATGTTGATGTCAAAGGTTTGCAAGTCCAAGAGTACCTTATGAAGAAAAAATGTTAGGAAAGTAGGTTGTGTAGGTAGTTGTTTGGGGAATGAATTATTTGTTATGATGTAATGGCTGATCATATTTTTAAGTTGTGTGATCAAGGAAGAAAATGTTGTCAAGGATAAGGCACAGAACTATATTCCAGAGATAAAATTCTGAAGTTCTTGACACCTCCAAGGAGCTGCCATCCCCAACTGGAGCCACTGTTAGCCATCAGTAAATTTTGTCACAGCAAATGATGGCTAAAATAGGTCTTGAGCCTTCAAGAGATTATTTTCATAGAAAATTAATCATTCTTGAAGCCTTCTAGTGTTTTCTAACTTAAGATTAATCTTCACTACTGTTTTCTTCAAAAATATCCTCAAGAATCCCTGATGTATAAAGGAGACTTTTTTCAGCCATTTTCTCCATCTTTTCACCTTCATAATTTCCTCCAAAATCCCCCCATATCACTCATTTTTCCCCTTTTACATATCCCTCATTTTCCTTTGTAAAATCTCTCCTTTCCTCTCATTAATCCTCCATTCCCTTTTAAAAAACCAAATTCTACCCTCCATTTCATCAAAAATCCCTTTTAAACCTATAAAAACCCCTTTTTTATGGTTTAAATTATCCTATTTTACCTATCAGAACACTAAAAAACCCCAAAAAACCCCATTTTTGGGCATATTCTGACATTTTCAAACATAAGGCTTTAAGTCCCCTTGGCTTAAGCCCCCATCCCTTTTTCCACCATAAAACCCTGTGCCCGTGACTGGGCGTTAGCCCCCATCAGCATCAACAAATCACGTCTTTTTCCTTCACTACATTTTTCCTTTCTCCACGGATGATCCAAACTCCGACATGATCTACACCATAGATCTAAAAATATCAACAGCTTCCAGTGCTCCATCGTAGCCTCCTTATTTCATCATTCCCATCCTCTTTACCCCCCCCCCGGGATGACATATCTCCACCATTGATCTGGGAGATCTTACGGTCGTCAAGTCCCTTTTCTTCATGAATTCCCCCTATCCCTAGCCCCTTATCTCTCCGCTCCCAGTGATTTTTTCATCCATGAGACCACACCTTCCCCTCTTCCCCTTGCCCCATTCCTTTATTTTTATTTTATTATTTTCTTCATGCTATACATTTCCCTTGAGCGATCCTGACTGTAGATCTTATTGATCTGACGGTCATTGCACTTCCCCTCTCATCCTCCAACCACCTGATCATCCTTCCTCATACATCTGCGCAAAAAAATCTCGATCATAGATCAAAGGCCTCAGGCCTTGATATACTGGCTATTGTTCTCCCACCTTCCATCCCATCTCCCAACCATACCTCCGCTACCAAACAAAATAGCACATGTCACCTGTCGGTCCCACCATATGTTCCACCACACAACTTTCCAACTTTCGCACTCAACCATGACCGTAGATCTTCGGCTCGAATATCTAACAGTCCTAAACCTTTTTCGCGTTCATTTCACCAATGAAACCAATCAAGCATTTTCAACGTGAAAATTGGGGTTTTCGCCTGGACACGTGTCGCCCAACGGGCGATATTGCGTTCATTTCGCGCTAAACTGCTTACCACCCTTTGCGTGCACGAAAACCATTCATGGTTTTCCAAAATCACTTTCCTTAGTTTTGTGCAAAATTCAATTTTAAACCCCATTTTCGCAGGTTTTTCCATAGAACCTCCTCCTGCATCCATTCCCCCCCCCCTCACTACTCCTTTTTCCCTTCGCCGAACCTCCAAAGTAGTTTAGCCATGAAATTGCAGGTTTTATTAATGTTTCTTTTGTCAGTTTGTAGGTTTTAAAGTCAGCCTAAGCGTTAAAAGGTCTTCCACAGCTAGACCAGTGGCAGAAACCCCCCAGGATGACGATCCTTGGGGTTTAAAGTGCCAAAAGGAGGTTTACGTGGCTTTTATGTGTTTTAGTAGTGCCCCATTAAAGTTGGTAAAAAAAATAAAAACCCTCGGCATGCCAAAGACACCTGTCCACAACAGCAAAAGGAAGAGACAGTAAAGATTAAGAGACAAGAGGTTAAAGGCTTAAACCAAGCAAAGTATGGATAAAGTGCGGTGTAAAGACAGATTTATTAAAGATAAAACAGTCAAGAAAAGACAAAAAAGCCCCGAAGATGATTAAAGAAGGCCTAAAATCTAAATCAAAGGCCTAATTGAAGTTTAAAGTGCCAAATCAACACAAATCAACAAAGAAAGTGATTCGAATGACAGATCAGTAAGGAAAGCCTCCAAATGCCACATCAGTGAGCCAATTAATCCTCAGAAATGCCACTTGCCAGCTTATTTGCCTCAAAAGAATACAAAGTTAATGAGCAGTAAGAGATATTTGCTAAAGACAGCTTAGAAAGTAATTACAAGCCTACCAAAGCCTCAAAAGTCAACAAAAGTGGCTGAAGTTGATGAAAATTAATGTGAAATTAATTAAAACATAGTTAAACATCTAAAATATTCTCCATAAGGCCTCCAAAAGGTCGAGAAGCATTTACTTTGTATTAATTGAACAATTAGACCTTCCTTTCAGTCCACTTCCTCAAATTTACCTATATATATCATATGAGGAGCCTAGTAATATGGTTGGTTGAATACTTATTGAACGTAAATAGTTGCTGAGGTTGCTGAAGATTTGTTTTGTAATTGAAGAAAGATAGGCTAAGAAGAGAAGTTTGAAGCTGTAAAGACCTACTGGACTTGAAGATTGTGACTGGTTTGAACATCAAATACACAAGCTGATTTATGGGATCCTAGTCTATGTCAATGGTGATGTTTTTCTTACTGTAATTGTTATTTTTCTCATGTTTTCCATAATGTTCACCTTCTCTGATAAAGAACAACAAATATAGATTAGGATTTACTGCAAAGTACCCTATTTCTCACTAATAAATATTTATCACTATGGTTTCTTCTAATTGTGTTTTGAGGATAATTCAATAGATTATAACCAGTGAAGTGTTGGTGAGCCCATTTTTACTGAGTACAACTTGATATATTGTCTTTGGAAGTTACCTTAAGAGTATGACAAAAGAAGGCTAGGTTAAAAGTCCATACTTGATCTGAGGTTACTTTTTATGTTTATCTTAAATGTTTTCCTTTGAGAATATGCTGAAAGTAGGCTAGGTTAAAAGTCCTTACTTGATCTTAGGCTATTATTTGTTTTAAATGTTTTCCCTGGAGGGTATGTTGAAAGCAGGATAGGTTCAAAGTCCTTACTTGATCTTAGGCTACCTTTTGTTTTCTTCTGTATTTTCTTCTTTCACTTCACTTCTTAATATTCCATACCATAAAATCAACTTAAAGAGATCCTTTGACATAGATGACTTGCCCCATGGACCACTTTTGAAACTTGTTGTGCAATTAAATACCTTTGTGACTCTATAGCCCAATGGATTGATATTGTTTCTTACCTATCCTATCAGCTGAACCATTATCTCAACTCACTCACACCTATACCCTTCCAAAGACATCCTACATTTTGATGATATCCATCCCAACCAAAAACAAACAAAACCCTTGTACTTCATAACTAGCCTAATATCATATCATGAGCTTTAAAGAAATATCCTTTGAAAACACTTATATAGAGAGATCCCTCTCTGAATCCAGGAGGGCTAGATCCTAGGATTCCAAAGTGGTTTGATGTAGGCTCTACAGTGTTTGTTCTTTCCATTCTTGCAAACTACAGAGACCTAACACGTCCCACTTTCCCTCCACGTCACCTCCCCGCCATTTCACATCTCTCCTCGCAGCTTTGAACATTTACCACCTATTGCTGCCAGCTAAATCTTGCGACTTGTGATCTGCGGGTGTGGTCCCACCACTGTCTGTGCCACCTCACCTCCTCCCCATACTTACCCCATCGTAAGTTTTATCTCTTAACCTCGTCCTTCTTGGATGTAAAATTTGCGATGTGAGATTTGCGGTCGGCTCCCACTTTTCTCCACGTAACTTCATTTCTCCCCCCGCTTCACACTTCGCACTGTTTAGGGCTTATCTCTACTACTCCATGGTAAAGATTTGTGATTGCGATGCAGTTTGGCCCCACCATAATACTCCACTCACTGTGATTACACCATTTCTTCACTACCATTACCATTCCATGAATCCCGCCATTTTCATGCATTGGCATGCATCTTTCTGCCAATTTCGCTCCACCCCAATACACCCGACAGTCGTTAACACATTTCGGGCCCCCCTTAGCCTTCAAAATTTAACTATGGGGGGGGGGGTGGGGTCCGAAATAGGTGATTTTCAATACCACCCACTCCTCCATGGGCCTTCATCCCATCATTTCCCACCTCCCCTCTCTAATACTGCTTACCAATTGATACCCCCCCCCCCCCCCCGAAATTCGATTTTTGGTTCGCAGTTCAAATACAGTACGACCTTATTCATGGAAAATGCAGTGTTGGTTTATTAAGTTTGCTCAGAAGTCCTCCACTAAAGATGCACGTGTGCAGTGCAACTGGCCACTTCACAACGGGCTGAGTGGAAACCATAATACTGAGGGAGTGGAGGCTTTCAAGTAACAGATGGAATTGTATGATGACAGCCAGCCTACCCACCTATGACCACTCTTCGCCATACCGTATGAAGGCTCCCATAATTGGCCTCCATGATCGACCACATCTATGTTGTTTACTGTTTTATTTTGATGTTTTGATGGTGAAATCTGAATTTCATCGATTCCTATTTTAATTCGCTCCATACAAAAGTAGTTTCTAGATGTATGCTCTACAAGTTAGGTAGGATATTTTATTTTCATAGGTATGGGTTGATCATAAATGATTATGACCGTAGACCCTCTAGGGACTCTATATGTAGTGAGTTCTAAGATGAAACAAGGGTTTTGGAATTTTGGAAGAATTTTGTTGTAGTTTTGTATGACTGTGCTCCCTTTTCTTTGAGATACATATTTGGGAGAGTTGTTTGATCTCAATATAGTATAGAGCTGATATTTAGATCCTAGATGGGGTAATGAGCAGTATGTATCCTTTTTTTTTTTTATTAGTAATCTCCTCTTCATGTGTAATCATCTTTCATGCTATTTTTCATTGATGGTTCGTTGAATGTAGTTGTCGGTGATCTGCAATTTTATTCATGAATTCGTATATGTATAACGTGTAGGTGTTAATGATCATGTATTAAGTTTGTTGCACTCCTTTAATTCGTTCTCCATGAACCTCTATTGTTTTCCATTTCTCAGTCATATTATTTTCCTCTGATTTCATAGGGGAAATATTCTTAAATATCTTAATCCTGTCTCTCGTGGGTTCCTCCTCCGTTCTCTCTCAACACCTCTGCACATTTTAATATTTTTGTTCATTGTTATATACTTGGCCTATTTAAAAGCCACAAAACCTCGCAGCCTCTTGAGCCCTCTCATAGTATAAGGAATTCACATGAATCGACTCCAATCTCATAGTATAAGGAATTCACATGAATCGACTCCAAGCTCTTCTCAATCCATGAACCACCAAAACCATTGTTCTCTTATTCCAGATTTTGTTAGAGGCATTTCATACAATTGTTCACATTCAACCTCTGATTTTTAAGATGTCCTAGGAACTGATCGTTTGAAACTCAAGGTTGTCTCTAGGAGCTACAACAATACCCAATGCTCCTTCTACAATAAAAGAATCATATATTTCATCCTCCTTATATGATATTACATACTCTATTTATATATGGATAGAAGAAACTTGTCATGAATGGAAAAATGACAACAACACTAGATAGAAAATACAATCTATAAAAGAAGGATGAATTGTCTCGAACATTGGAAGTGGAAGGGAGATACAGTTTGGTATAATGGTAGAATATTTGTATGCCCTCAATCAAAGTTGAATAAATAAATATTAAGGGCATAAAATATATTTCCGATTGTAGGAGATTTAGGGTTCCTTGAATCATATCAAAGGAGAAAAAAAGGAATTTTTGGGGGAAGGAAGAAAAATATTAAAAAAATTGTAATAGAGTGTGATGTTTTCCAAATAAATAAAGGAGAGACAAAAAAATATCTCCTATCACTTCATCCACTATACATACCTAATAATATATTAAAATATATATCAATCGAATTCATTAAAGGTAACCAAAATCAAAAGGTAAGGATGTAATTTTTGTGGTTGTAAATATAGTCACAAAATATGCACACTTTTATGGAATTCAAGATACATACAAACCAAGTGGAAAAAGTGTTCATGAAGAAAAATGGATTTCATAGCTTTCCTAAAGTAATAGTAAGTGACATAGGTCTTAAATTCACAAGAAACCCCTGCAAATAATTATGGAAGATAAGTTTAATAATCCTAGCTATGACTTCATCATATCATTTAAAAAAATGTTCAAGCAAATAATTAATGAATTTTTAGAGGGTTATCTAAGATGTTATTCTTCAAATAAGAAATTGAAATGGATTCCTCTAGAAAGATGTTATTATAATACCAACTATCACACATATTCTAGAATGTCACCATTTGAGGCCCTTGAGGGATATCAAACTCCTAGTATCTCATAAGTTTTACAAGATAAGTCCAAATAATATAGAGGAAAATATGGACAATATTAAAGAAGATTTGAAAATTATGAAGGAATATGAATGGAATTATCCTAGCTATGAGTTTATCATATCATGTAGAAACAAATGATCAAACAAAAATAGCTAACAAATGTTTAGAGGGTTATCTAAGACGTTATTATTCAAACAAGAATTGAAATGGATTCCTCTGGAAAAAATGGTGTTATAATACAATCTATCAAACATATTCTAAAATATCACCATTTGAGGCCCCTTGGGGATATCCAACTCTTAGTATCTCATAATTTTTACAATATGAGTACATTCTCAAATTTCAAGAAATATAGATAAGACTCATCTAACGATGTGATGTTTAAAGTGCAAGAAATATATGCACATATGGAGAATACTAAATAAGTTTTGAAAATTATGAAATAAAACCTTCAAATGACACAAAATTAGATGAAGTAGTGGAAATATGAACATGAAAGTGAAATGCAATTGAGTATGATTGGATATTTTTGAAACATTGAATTATAAGTAGTCTACAATTAAGAAAAACAATAATTTGAAGCTAATATTAAACTTCTATGGACCTTACAAGATTATTTGTAGATTGGAAAAGTGGAATATGAGATTGATTTTCCTTATTCTCTCATTCATAAGGTTTTTATGTATCTTTCCTAAAAAAGGTTTTCATACAAACTATGCCAGTATAATTTGAACTTAAAAACTTAGATGAAGAAGAAAACTTGAATCTTGAGCCAAATAAAATCAAAATCAATGTTTTGCATCTCTTAAAGATAGAACCATTTGTGAGTTTTATTTCACATTATTTTTTTTCTACATAATTATAATTTACATGCACACACATTAAAAAATACTTAACAAATACAAAAATACGAGGATAAATAAACTCTCATATAATATATTTTAGATTTTATATTTTGACAATTTTTTCGGTGGAATATCTATGCTAATGTATGGATCATTGATTAGTTTGCATAATGCATGAAAACAACAAAATTATTCAACACAAACACTAACACTAGTGTGTTTTTACTAAATAAATTGTCATTAATGGGAAATTTTCCAATGCCACTTACAAATATTCCATCTGCCACTATATCATGCATATGATCTCTTCCATCACTACTAGATTAGGTAGGTTTTATGACCCTTGTGTGGTGTTATATTCTTCAGATGTAGACTCGTAAGGTGAGCATATTCCACTTCTAGTGGAAGAGATTCTCTCTTTCTTGAGCATGTCAGCACCTCTTGATATTGATAAAAAACTCCATCCAAATATGGAATATGATCAATATTCTTTACTCACATAGGCCACCTCTTCACCTATTACAAATGACTCCTTCAATGTTAATTTCCATTCAAAAAAAGCTATCTTGGAGGTCATTGATTCAATTGAAAATTCAAGGGAGGATATTCCTCATGATGTATCTATTATCATTGATTAGGAAATGGTGGAGATTGTTAAACAAAATCTTGAATCTAAGTAGGGGGGATTTCTTGGGCTATCCAATGAAGTGCCACTTTTTGTCCAAAACAAGTATTGTGTTTCTAGTACCAAATTTTCCACTGAATTTTCCAATCCAACTCCCCATTGACAAGTGTCTTGTACCTCCATTGTATCTTGATATCCATAATCAAGGATTTTTACTAACTCATGAGACCACTTACTCTTTATCTCCTCAAGTATTTCCTAGTAATGATATGATTCTAAGCTTTCCATGGAATCATCAAACTTTAGGAACATAGAAATTTGTGTAATAGACCCTCACAAAAGATTCATGTAGTAAAAGTTAATAAAGGAAAAAAATAAGAGCACAAGGGACACTTATTCCAAGCTGAATGTGGGGCACTTATTCCAAGCTGAATGTGGGGCAAAGATATTCTAATGGGCATCACTGGATATGTGTTTTTGGCTGAGGAAAATTGGCAAAAGGAAATGGCTAAGCCATTAAAGAGGAAAAAGTATTTTTGCAACATTTATTTATGAAAATAAAGGAAATTAGCAGAAAAGGAAGGTAAGAGGTCACAGGTTTCATGTGAGGAGGAAATTTAAGGAAAATAATGGAAAATGAAGAAAATAGAGGCCTAAATGATAAAAAGGCTTCCGAGTATTAATTGGTACATTTTTTCAATTCAGTTTTTGATATCTCTCATTATTCTCTCTCTCTCATACTCTCGGACACTTGGAGTTTTCTTCGATCATTTCAGCATTGAGCCAAGAAAGAGGAAAGCAAGAAAAGGAAGGACAAGGAAAGGAAAAGAAAGAAAATATTAAGCAAGGAAGAGCATAATATAATGACTTCAACAGGAATACTTATAGGCAAACATATTACATGTGAGATTTCCTAGTTGGTTTGGACATGCATGGCTTATGAATGTTGGTATTTGGTTCTCTTGTTGTCAGTGACATTTTTTTGTCGGGTTTTGATAGTGGTTTTCAGCCTTTCCTTTCCTTTTTATAGATTCCATGGTGTGTATGGATTTTGATCTCATTCTTTATCTTTAAAATTTCTGGATGGATTTCAGAATCTGGGGAGAAGGTGGTCTCAAGGAGAATTCCCAAAGACCTGGGAATCCCTTGACTGATTTTAGCAAGATGCGTGATAAATCCTAAGGGTGGTGTCTCAGTTTAGGGCCTAGTGATCCAAGATTGGATTGTGGTAAAGCTTGAGAGACAAGGAGATAGAAAATTCCTCAAGGATAGTGATAGATTTCAGATGTCATTCCAAGTTCGGTTCGGTTTGGTGATAGTAGCACTAATTTTGGTGTTTTCACAGTATGGTGAGGGTGGAGGTGGTTTAACCTATGGATTCACTTGGTTGTTTTGGATTGTTATCCCACATTCATGCTTGGAATATGTTACGTAATTGACTGGGTGAAGAGAGATTTGGATCGACCATGTCTATGGTCAGGTCTTACGTGAAAGTCCCAAACTTGGTTTCTTATTTCCTATGTCTAATGGAAGCTAAGTTCTCTTTATTTTGTACTTATTAATTTGTGTATTTAATGGATGCTATCTCACTATTTTTTACATGGTTTTATGTTGGATATAAGCATGTTTAAATGACTGGTTCATCTCATATTTATTTCATATATTTACTTGTAACAATTAAAATAATGGATGCAATACCTAATTAATGTCATGTTTGTTCAAGGAAGAGGGTGGTGATCCTTCTTGTAATGTCTCATAAGATTTTTTAGTCATTCATGCTTTGTGTTGTATCTTATACCTATATATTTCATTCATGCCAAGTGTTTAACAGAAAATCAATCCCGATTGGGGATGTTCATTCCTATTCTTAGAGTGATTTTTTGGTTATTTGGCTTTTTCGTCATGTGTTTGATTGATTCTTAAGGCTACAAGAAGTTCTAGAAAGAGTTCAGGATTATGGGCTTAAAATTGTTTTAAATTCCATGGACACATACATAGGCCTAGGCAATTGAGTCCCTAGATGCACGCATGCATATATTGTGGGTGTCTCGAGAGCCTCATAAACACATTTTTGCCCATATAAAGGGAGCGATCGGGGTTTTTATTTAGTAAAATGAAATGGGACCAAGGGAAAATTTAGCTTGATGACTTGGATAGCCTCTGGGGGTCCTGTGGGAAGTGAAAGGAGTCTGTGTTATTTTTTTTACAATGATTCCACTTCCTTAAAGTCACCAAGGTGGCTGAGTCTACTCTTAACTTCCCTCAGCTCATGTTTACCTCGATTGGTTGATTACTTGTGTATACGTGAGGGGATTTGTATGTTATAGGTGGTATCAGAGCATGGTTGTATAAGTATCCTTGGGAAAAGTCTGATATTGTCAAGATTATTTTCGTCATGCATTTGTTTTAGTCATGCATGTGTTTCTCATGCTTATGGTATAGGTACTTGTTGGATATCCATAGTGTTGGTCATGGTGGCAGTGATGTTTCCATGGAAGGGTTGATGGTGCTATTATACATGTTTTTTCATGAGAATATGAAGAGTTATACATGTCAGGTGGATATATGTGGTCAAGATTGTAGTGGCATGGTTGAGGTTGTCATGCATGAGGTCATGGTGTGTAGTTGACATGATCATGCATTGATGACTAGAATATAGCTATAATGATTTCTATTTGTTGGTATACCATGTATTACAAGTCTATATGTTGTTATGTTTATTCTTATACATGTATTCCATTTATTAGTTGATCTTGTAGATGAAATATCCTCCCTGAATTATGCTAAGGTATGTTGATTTATTATGATTTGGTTTAAGCTTGTTGGAAATACTAAGAGGGCGGGGGGGGGGGAGTGAATCAGTATTCCTTTCAATTAGAGCATTATTTAATCTTCAATTATTATCAGTGTTTGTAAAATGATAGCAGTAAACAAGAGGAGCACAAATGCACATAGTTTTTAAGGTGTAAACGCACTTCGGGACAAAAACCACCTAATGCTTTTCTAATAATTCTTTAATATTCAACTCCAATTGAAAATAAAGCTCCAACTTCCTAGAATCTAGAAAAGAATTCTTCTCCAGCTCCCACTAGATGGACGCTCCAATGCCCGAGATTCTTCAGTAGTCAACTGAACGGATGCCCCAACACCCAATGAGCTACAACTCACCCTAGCACCACCCTACCACCCTATAGAAGAATAAAAGAAGAATGGACTCCCGTACCAGGGAAAATGGTCCACTTTACAATGATATAGAATGATGTAGAAGAAGAAGATATACTAGACCATAACCCCAACTTTAACACAACCACCTAATGATGATCCTAGACCTCCCAACACTGCCTCTTCAACCCTTGGCAAATAGATACTAGTACAATTTATACAATAATGTATTTACAATGACTAAGTACAATGATACCTTTACAATGATTGTATGCAGTGCCGCCCACTTGAAGACTTCATATGATGAAATTCTTGCTGATGTTATGCACCTTGGTTGTTTCTCTTGTCATGCTACCCTCTGCTGCACCTTTCTTTGCTTTTCTGCCATAGAAATTCTTGTCCTTTGCAACCCTTGACAACACATGATCTAGCTTTTTCTTGCCTTCTAGGAGCTCGATATTGAATCTGATGTATCTCTGTCATTTCAGATCCTCAATATCTTGTTTTCGGTCCTATAGTATTCCTCTAACTCATATTTCCAATGCCAAAGTTTTGACCCAATTTGGATTCTTGAAGAGAGAGTTATACCCAATCTCTCACAATGCCCTAATTATGGACTATTTTAGTGGAGCGCACTTGTATGACGTTCCACGTGTCATTGTTTCTTCATTTGTTTCTGAAATTGATAGAGAAAAAATTACATATTGTTCAATTTCCATCACTTTTTATGGAATTCCAATCTGATACTCAGAGAGAGAGAGTTGTGACGAATTTACCAAGGTCACTTCTTTGAGATGAATTTCAGGAGCCTGCAAAAACCCTGACTTACACAGATCATATCTCCAAAAATGTTGCGCATCTTGATCTAAAATTTTTACTGTAGATTCCTCAGGATTTCAGCTTCACCTCATAAAAATTTCAGCTTCTAAACCTTCGTAAACAAAACGTTAGAGTGAAAATTCCAAGATGACCTGTTTCAGATGGCCGAATCCCTTGCATAAGGAGGAAATGAAGATCACAATTTATATGAATGCTTAAGTTGAGAGGGGCTTCAACAAGTGAACGTGGGAGGGATTTTAGGAGCATAAAAAATATTAATTATGACTTTTCAATGACCCATGCCCCAACCCAATGGGGTTTTAGCCCACTAACTGGGGGTACAAACTTCAAACATGAATATCTCTCAAACCGTGAAGAATTACATGGCGTGCCATATATCAATGGAAACATCTCGAAAAGTAGGAACCATCAAAAACATTACTAACCCAGAATATATTAATTTGGTAAGTCAAAATTCCCATGCAATATTGGGTTAGACCCTGGTGCTGCTTGGGTTGACATCAATGAAAACCACTGATCAACAATCTCCCCCTTTGGCATTGATGGAAACACAAGTACTCCCCCTGTGATCATGGCACCTCTTCTTACAACATTCTCTCCCGCTTTGACATCAATGGCAAAGGGTAACTCCCCTTGAAACACAACCATCCTATGGACCTGTACAAACTTCCACTCCTGCTGACACACAATCGTCATGCAGACCTGTACACACTTCCACTCCCGCTTTATATTCTTGAAAAAGGAAAATCTAATGAGAACTTGGGAGAATCCCAAGCTTTTGACGAAGATATTCAAATGCTTCACGAGGTAAAGGTTTAGTGAAGATATCAACAATTTTTTCTTTTGTACAAACATACTCAAGTTTGATATTCTTTTCAGTGACTTGTTCTCTAACAAAATGATATTTGATTGGAATGTGTTTTGTTTTTGAATGCATGACAGGATTCTTGGAGATGCTGATGGCACTAGTGTTGTCATAGAATATGGGAATAGGCTCACTGAATTGTACTTGAAGATCTTGCAAAGTTTGTTTCATCCAAAGGACTTGAGTACAACATGATGCTGCTGCAATGTATTCTGCTTCCGCTGTAGATAACAAGATTGAAGTTTGCTTTTTGCTCAACCATGATATGAGACAACCACCTAGATAGAATGTTGATCCACTAGTACTCTTACGATCATCAATGCTTCCTGCCCAATCTACATCTGAAAAGGCTTGAATAATGAGATTGTTACCCTTGGGATACCACAAGCCATATTCTTCTGTGCCCTTTAGATATCGAAGAATTCTTTTGATGGCAATAATATGTGATTCTTTTGGTGCTGCTTGGAATCTTGCTACTTGTCCAACTGCTTGCATAACATCTGGCCGAGAGGCTGTTACATATAGAAGACTACCAATCATAGATCTGTACAACCTCTGATCCACATCCTTAGATGAGTCATCTATGCTCAATTTGCAACCTGTTACCATCAGAGTAAGGACGGGTTTGTAATCTTCCATTTTGAATTTCTTGAGCATTTCCTTGATGTACTTGGCTTGACATATAAATATTCCTTTCTCTTGCTGAGATATTTGAAGCCCTAAGAAGTATGTCAGCTCACCAAGTAAAGACATCTCAAACTCACTTTGCATCTTTGTAGAAAATTTCTTACTTAGTTGATCATCATTGCCACCAAATATTATATCATCCACATATACCTCAACAATTGTTAAATTATCTTTATCTATTTGTACATAAAGATTGCTATCAACAGTACCTTTCTTGCACCCTTGTTGACTTAGATATCCATCAAGATGAGCATAGCATGCTCTGGGAGCCAGCTTGAGACCATATAGAGCCTTATTTAACCTGCAGACATAGTCTTATTTTTGTGATAGTAGAAAACCTTCAGGTTGTTCGATGTAAACTTCTTCTTCTAATTCTCCATTTAGAAATGTTGACTTAGCATCCATTTTGTAGAATTTAATTTTTCTTGAACATGCATAGGCGAGAAACATTCGGATGGCTTCCATTCTAGCAACTGGTGCAAATGTTTCATCAAAATCAATTCCTTCCACTTGTGCATAGCCTTTGCAAGCCAATCTTGCTTTGTTTCTGGTAACCTGCCCATCGTCATTCAATTTGTTCCTGAACACCCATTTAGTCCCAATGAAATTTTTATCTTTTGGTCGTGGAACTAATTCCCAGGTGTTATTCTTCTCAATTTGATCCAATTCTTCATTCATAGCTACTACCCAATGTTCATTTTGGCTGGCTTCCTCAAAACTACTAGGCTCAAAGGTTGCTAGAAAAGCAACGTGAGCTTTTTGTGATGAACGAAGCTATCGGCCTTCATTTATGTCACCAATGATTTGATTTGATGGATGGTTCTTTTGAATCCACTCTTTTGTTCTCCTTGGAGGAGCTTCTTGTTGTTGTTCTGGTATATCTTGATGATCATTGTTTACTTCTTCCTCGTTGATAGTTGCTTCTTGTTCTACAATATTATCTGTGTCTTTTTCAGCCTCTGTCTCAAGTTTCAAAGATTCTAGATCGTCATCATTACTCACTAGAACACCATCTTCGTCAAATGTAACATTTATGCTCTCCACTATCTGTTTTCGTCTTAGATTATAGCATTT
Source organism: Pinus albicaulis (assembly GCA_034641835.2). NCBI lineage: Eukaryota > Viridiplantae > Streptophyta > Pinopsida > Pinales > Pinaceae > Pinus > Pinus albicaulis. Next base: position 1,312,580,830 of record CM076574.1, read on the forward strand.
ATAGGCCTTTCTTTTGCGTGAGTAACCAACAAAGATACCTTCATCAACACGTGATTCAAACTTACCCAAATTTTGATCTTCTCCTTTGATATAACATCTTCTTCCGAAGATTCTGAAATATTTTACATTAGCTGGTTTTCCTTTCCATAATTCATATGGAGTCTTGTTGCAATTATTTCTGAGAAGACTTCGGTTGATAATGAAGACTGTCGTATCAATTGCTTGAACCCAAAATTTTTCATCCAATTTTGAGTCCTTCAACATTGTTCTACCCATTTCCTGTAAAGTTCTATTTTTTCTTTCAGTAACTCCATTTTGTTGAGGTGTTCGTGTTGTTGAAAATTGCCTTTTTATTCCATTTTCGTCACAGTATTGCTGAAATAATTTGGAAGTGAATTCTCCACCATTATCTGATCTTAAACACTTTATTTTCAAATCAGTTTCATTTTCAACCAACTCCTTGTAGATCTTAAAGCACTCAAATGCTTCAGATTTTTTCTTTAGGAACCTGTCAGTTGTCATCCTGGTATAGTATCTATCATCAACATGAAATATAATTCTCCATCTAATCCTTTTGTTCTCATAGGACCACATAGATCAGTATGTATCAATTCCAATAGATGTGATGAAAAGTGTTCTTTTGTTTTAAATTGGACTTTTGTCTGCTTGCCATGCCGACATGCCTCACATAGTGTGTTGGAAGGTTTTGAGATTTTCAGCATTTCTTGTACTACTTCCTTTTTTCTTATCTTGACAAGACTTTCAAAGTTTATGTGACCCATTCGTTTGTGCGATAACCAACTTTCATCTTATTTAGCTAGTAGACATGCTTTATTTGCTTCATCTAGAACATATATGTCGTTTGGAGCTTGACTTGCTGTAACCACAATTTTACCATACCTGCCTTTCCTGATTTCACATTTTGTGGAGTTGAATAGCATTGTGTGTCCTTGATCTCACATTTGTCCAACACTGAGCAGATTGTGATTCGTGTTTTTGACCAATAGAACATTCTTGGCTATAACATCTTTACTTCCGAGAGTGACGGTACCTGATCCTATAACATTTGAAGATCCATCATTTCCAAAGGATATGGTTCCATCCTTCTTCTCTTTCAGAGATACAAATTTCCTTCTATCTCCAGTCATATGCATTGAGAAACCACTATCAACATACCACACATCTTTCTTTTTTTGAGCCTTGAGAGCGAGAGCACAATTATTAGTCTTCTTCTTCTTCCATGTTCGTTCATTCTGTGGCTTCGAAGATTCTTCTGGAGGATTTTCAAGTCTGCAGTCTCTGGCTATGTGTCCAAAGTTCTGACATTCGTAATATTCCATATTATTTCTTAAATTTTCAAATCTATTGATGTTTTTTTGAGCCCTGGGAGGTTCATATTTGAAGAATCTCTTGGAATTGTATTGGTTCATAGGGTATGTGCGACATTCTATAGCTTTATGACCAAATTTTCCACATGAATAACAATAGCCATGAAAAATATGTTGGTACCTGGATGAAAATATTCATCGAGGAATCGTCTTCCATGGATGTGCTTGCGAATCTTGTCCAATGAAGTCTTCATGTATGTCAGATTTCATAGGTTCATTGTATTTTGTTGTAGAAGGTCCTGCTTCTTCTTCTTTGTAACTGAGGCCAGTTCTGTCGTTGTAAGATCGTTGATTGTTGACGAGTTCTTCCAATGCCGTTGAGCTATTGGCATAGTTTTGGACAATTTTTCCCTTCTTCACTTCCTTACGCAGCGAGACTACTTCGACTTCTAATGCTTCCCTTTATTGGTTGCTTTCTTCCAACTTCTTTTGAAGTGACTCTGCAATACATTTGTGTTCTTCAACCTCAATTTTGAGACCTTGAACTTGTTCTTCAAGAGTGTTGGAACAGATCTTCTCAGCATTGAGCTCTTTTATAAGCTTGATTGCCTCCTCATAAAATTCTTCTATAGTCAACCCTTTTTCTTCATTGTTTGATACTTCTTGTTTATTGTGCTTGGCCATAAACAATACTTTGTCATTGGATTCTTATTTGCTATCACTTTCTTCATCAGATGAGGATCTATATTCTTTAGAGAGAAAGATCCTTTTGGATCCTTTATTTTTGCCTTGCTTGTTGAATTTCTTAAAGCCTTTCTTTCCTTTTGAGTTGCCATCACTTTTGTTTGGACATTTTGCTACAAAATGCCCAACCTCACCACAACTGAAACATATAAATGGAAGTTTACCTTTGAATTTTTCCTTACCAGGTTTTAGTTTTCTTGTAAGGTAAGCATATTCTTGATCTGAAAGACCTCCTCCATCATCTCCCTTTTCTTCACACTTGCAGGTGCATGTCATTTCAATTGAAGGTTGTTTGTCCTTATCGGTTTTCTTAGATGCAACGAACGCAGTTTCTAGATTTGAAGTAGCCTTTTCTTCATCAAGTCTCATTTCATATGCTATGAGAACTCCAAGTAATTCTTCCTTGCTAAGTTTGTCCAGATTTGCACTATATTCTAAGACCGATACCTTTGGGTTGAATCTCCCTGGTAGCGTTCTAAGAATCTTCCGTATAATAGTCTTCTCGTCAACTAGCTCTCCCAATCCTTCCAGAGTATTGGTTATTTCATCAACGTATTGGAAGTATGCAGCAATGTTTCAATCTTATTTCATTCTCAGTTGCTCAAATTTTTCTCTATAGATTTGAAGCTTTTCTTCTTTGACATTTGAGCCACCTGCATATATATTCTCAAGCTTGTCCCATACATTTTTGGCGGTTTTACAACCCAAAACCTTATGATAACTAGATTCAATAAGTCCACTGATAATAATATTGTCTGCTTTTGCATCATTTACCAAATTCTTCTTACCTTGTTCATCCGCGGTTGATGTAAATCCATTTTGAACAGTGTCCCATACTTCGTAACCTTGTGCCAAGAGATAGAACTCAATTCTTCCTTTCCAAAGAGCATAATTATTTTCATTGAATAGAGGTACACCATTCTTGGTATGCTCCATGACTTCCTTCCAACTGTTAGACTGCTATTGAAGGAACCAAGCTCTGATACCAATTGTTGGAAATACTGAGGGGGGGGGGGGTGGGGGGTGAATCAGTATTCCTTTCAATTAGAGGATTAGTTAATCTTCAATTATTATCAGTGTTTGTAAAATGATAGCAGTAAACAAGAGGAACAAAAATGCACATAGTTTTTAAGGTGGAAACCCACTTCGGGACAAAAACCACCTAATTATTTTCTAATAATTCTTTAATATTCAACTCCAATTGAAAATAAAGCTCCAACTTCCTAGAATCTAGAAAATCATTCTTCTCAAGCTCCCACCGTATGGATGCTCCAACACCGAGATTCTTCAGTAGTCAACTGAATGGATGCCCCAACACCCAATGAGCTACAACTCACCCTAGCACCACCCTACCACCCTATAGAAGAATAATAGAAGAATGGACTCCCGTACCAGGGAAAATGGTCCACTTTACAATGATATAGAATGATGTAGAAGAAGAAGATATACTAGAACATAACCCCAACTTTAACACAACCACCTAATGATGATCCTAGACCTCCCAACACTACCTCTTCAACCCTTGGCAGATATATACTAGTACAATTTATACAATAATGTATTTACAATGACTATGTACAGTGATACCTTTACAATGATTGTATGCAGTGCCGCCCACTTGAAGACTTCATATGATGAAATTCTTGTTGTTGTTATGCACCTTGGTTTCTGCTCTTGTCATGCTACCCTCTGCTGCACCTTGCTTTTCTTTTCTGCCGTAGAAAGTCTGGTCCTTTGCAACCCTTGACAACACATGATCTAGCTTTTTCTTGCCTTCTAGGAGCTCGATATTGAATCTGATGTATCTCTGTCATTTCAGATTCTCAATATCTTATTTTTGGTCCTGTAGTATTCCTCTGAGTCATCTTTCCAATGCTACAGGTCTGACCCAATTTTGATTCTTGAAGAGAGAGTTATACCCAATCTCTCACAATGCCTTAAGTATGTACTGTTTCAGCAGAGTGCACTTGTACGGCGTGTCTCGTGTCACTATTTCTTCATTTGTTTCTGAAACTGATAGAGAGAAAATCAAAAACTATGCACTATCCATAAATTTTTACGGAATTCCAATCTAATACTCATAGAAAGAGTTATGACGAATTTACCAAGGTCACTTCTTTGAGATGAATTTCAGGAGCCTGCAAAAACCCTGGCTTACACAGATCATATCTCCAAAAATGTTGTGCATCTTGATCTGAAATTTTAACTTCAACTTCTTCCATATTTCAGATTCATCTCCTAAAAATTTCAGCTTCTGAACCTTCGTAGAAAAAAAGTTAGAGTGAAAATGACAAGATGACCTGTTTCAGATGGCCGAATCCCTTGCATAAGAAGGAAATGAAGATCACAATTTATATGAATGCTTAAGTTGAGAGGGGCTTCAACAAGTGAACGTGGGAGGGATTTTAGGAGCATAAAAAATATTAATTATTACTTTTCAATGACCCATGCCCCAACCCCATGGGGTTTTAGCCCACTAACTTGGGGTACAAACTTCGAACATGAATATCTCTCAAACCGTGAAGAATTACATGGCGTGCCATATATCAACGAAAACATCTCGACAAGAAGAAACCATCAAAAAAATTATTGACCCATAATATATTAATTTGGTCGGTCAAAATTCCCATGCAATATTAGGTTAGTCCCTGGTGCTGCTTGCGTTGACATCAATGACAACTGCTTCTCAACAAAGCTGACATGAGATGCTTTGTAGGAAGAGAAAAAATATGGCTAGCAAGATGGTAGATGAAAAAGGTTCTCCTTATGATTCTGATGAGAAGCATGGTGTTGGGAACTAATCTGATTTAGTAGATGCACTGAGAATTTTGAAGGAAGAGATAAGGAGTTGTAAGGCGGATAATGACAAAATCATAAAGGCGCAAGAAAAAAAAGAAGAATTAAATGCGGTAATCCTTCAGAGTTTGTCAGATTTGTAGCAACAGGGGCCACTTTGGATCAGTTATGGATAAGATGATGGAACTAATGGTGCATATGGAAGTAGGTCTCCCAGTGGTTACAGTTTGAGTAGAGATGACAAGATTAGAGATGGAAGATTCTTCGACACTCCTAATAGGAGAGGTGATAGACATATGTACTACTCCAGTTCTAGTTTGGATAGGCATTATAATCATCATCGTTATCATACTTATAGGAGTGAAAAGGGATATTTACCAGATGATTTTAAGAAATCAAATCCACCTACCTTTGAAGGACAGATGAAAAAATCACAGGATGCAGAGGCATGGTTTCTCGGTATGAGGAAATTCTTCATATTGCATAATTATTCAGAAAATATGAAAGCCATAATAGCCACATTTAGTCTCAAAGGTGAATAATACATTTGGTGGGAATATGTGAAGAATTTCAGGGGTATTTATGAGGAGGAACTGACTTGAAGTGAGTTCAAGAGGCTATTCTGGAAGAAGTATATGTCTGATAGGTACTATTATTCCATAGCTAAGGATTTTTATGAGTTGCAGATGGGTATCATTACAGAGGATGAGTATACTAGAAGGTTTTTGGATTGTTGAGATACATGCCTAACCTCAAGGAGAAGAAGTCCAAGGTATAGATAGTCATCAATGGGATTTCAGTAGCATACATAGACTGAATTGAGTTTTATGAACCTAGATCATTGGAGGAGGCCATTCGAAAGATGAAGAATTGTTATGAGAATTCAAAAAGAAAATTTTACCATATGCATGATTTGAAAATAAATGAGAAATATAAAGGAATATGGCCACCAAAGCAGGAAATACCGGAAGATGAAAGTGAGAAAGAAAACGTTGTTCCTTACAATAAGTTCAATAAAACTGGCAAGGGACCTGGAGAACAAAAAGCTAGAGGTGATGGTATAACACTGTTGAAGTGTTGGATATGTGGCAAGGATCATCATAAGAGGGACTATTCATAGTATCAGGGTGGTAGAACCTAGATCTATATTGCACAGGAGGCGTAGATGGTTGGGGATGTTGGTCATAGCATTACTCATATTTATGTAGTTGTGGGCAATTGGCATGCAAATCATCAAGATTCTATCATTGAGATGGACAGTAAGAGTTGTGATCAAGTTGTTTCTATTTTCATTGATCTTGTAACTAATTATATTTATATTAGTCTGCACCTAGTGGAAAAGTGAGGTTTGAGAAAAGAAATGGATGAAGAATCTTGGTTAGTGCAGTTGGCTATAGGTACAAAGAAAATAGTTCATCATTGGGTAAGATCTTCTGCATTTGAGTTGAATGGAATGCCTATAGTAGCACACTTGATCATATTGCCATTAGGATCATAAAATATGGTATTGGGTATGGAGTGGTTATATCTTCACTGGACCAATGTGGATTGTTATGAAAAATCCATTTAATGCTTGGATGATAATGAGGAACCAAAAGTCTTACATAGAAGAAAGAAAGCCACATCAGTTAGGATGGTGACAACTATTCAGGCCGAGTGCAGTCATAGGAAAGGGTGTGCATTATTTGCATCACATATCTCTAGTGACAATGCTAATGAAGTTATACATCAATTTTGAGAAGGTATCCAGTTCTACATCAGTTTCAGGATGTATTTCTCGCAAATATTCCAGAGTTGCCACCTCATAAGGAAGTATAAATTTTTATTGAGTTGACAACTAGGGCAACACCAGCATCAAAGGAACCTTCCTAGATGAGCACACCCGATCAGTAGGTAGAGTTAAAGTTGCAGCTGAAGGAGATGCTTGATAAGGGATACATTAGGCCAAGTGTATCTCCTTGGGGTGCACCAGTGTTCGTGAAAAAGAAGGATGGCACTCTCAGATTGTGCATTGATTATAGGTAGTTGAAAAAAGTGACCATCAAATGTTGGGAAAAAAATTGAGAGGGGGGTGGAGGTGAATCAGTATTTAAAACTCACAATAACTTTACTTTTCTTTACTAATTTATATACACAACTTTACTTAATATAACAAGAATATGTACGCATCTTTCTTTAAGGAAACTTGCGTATGCTAGTGAACTTATTATTTAGATAAATACTTAGTAACTTTACTTAGACCAATGCATCATTCATTCATAAGACATTTAGTAAGCAGTAAACATGTGCAGTAAGAACAGAGTAAATCATCACACAAAAGTAACACACATGAACACCAGGATTTAAGGTGGAAACCCAATTTTGGATAAAACCACCATTTTTCTCATCTCTGTCTTCAATATTTATTATATAGAAAAATTCTTACAATCTTGTAATGGCACAGACCCATACCAACACACAGGCACCCACCTGCAGAAGGCTAAAACCTTCTATCATTCTACAACTTCTACTGGAAGGGAGCTCCAACCCCATGATCCCATTTACCAGCTACCACTGGAAGGGATCCATAACCCCTTGATCTAATCACCAGCTCCTACCAACTGGAAGCTTCAACTTCCACATTGAAGGCTCCAACCCTCAGAACCACTGCAGACCATGCTTCATAAATTTTCACAGTGGATACAACAAATTTTAATTCAACACAACTTATAGACTAAATGAAGTAAACATCAACCCAATTCGAACAGAACAATGAGATCACTATAACTAGAACACAAAAGTAAACCCAGACTTCTACATCAACTCACAGAATCAACTCCAACCTTGATTATTCATAAGACAAATATATACACTACTTTACTTATGACAACCCGCATGTATATGCACTTTTCTGTCGAGAAACCTACGTATAGATCTTAATATACTAATCTTAGAGTTCTAATTGAGATTCAGAATAGATCAGAGATGTTTAGATATATTTTTCCAGTTTTACAGATCCCTCATACAGTTAGCAACATCGGTTATTTTTCAATCAAGCAATCAATAATCAACTAGCAACATAATCATTAATCAAACAACCTAGATCTATATGAAGAAATCATTGACAGACAATAGAAACACATCAAAACTAATCAGACATTTCCTTCAACATTCTTCAGCAAAACACTTGCTTGGATACGTGCCTTCCAAAATACAAATCCGCAATTGTATGTGCTTCTCTCGAAACCATGTAGCCTATAGATCTCAGTATTCTACTGAATATATACACACCTTTGTAGAATCAAACCCACATGTATAGGCACTTTCCTTGTGGCTAACCCATGTAGAGACATGTAAATATTTCATGACTGTGCAACACTTCAGAACTAAAAACTTACTCCGATCATACCCTTTACTTCAACAAACATGTGCTAGACCACAAATCTAAACTTCTCACAAACATATCATGCAAATACATAGTCATTTTAGGTCTAGAGATCCTGATCCATAATTTTATTCATGTTCGCATCATTATTTCAGATATATCAATAAACTATAGCCCATTCCATGCATATATACTTTAGAGTGAAGTATTCATTCAATTCCCTTATATATTCACACTTAGCACAATGCTCTTCACCTCCTTATATATTTTGAGCCTTAGCCAATACCATGAGCCAAAACTACACAAGTGTTAATGGTATTATTGGACGAGATCAAATAATTGTTACTACGCTCAATATTGTGGGCTAATACTATGGTAAAGACCCCTGGTATTATAAAATTAGCACGCTAGAAAATACACAACTTTTCTTCTGTGGACCCATGTGTATACGTGACATTGGCTTTACCGACTCACATATATTTCCTCAAATATGTACTTTATCCATCTTCTGAAAAGCTTTTGTCCCATCATTCTGAAATTCTTATCCATCACTTTTTCACCTTTGAACTTGTGTAAAAACCATATACTTGGTATATTACAAGTGGGTTTCCATCAAGGGCAACACCTGTATGATAATTCCAAAAAAGTTTACAAGTGGGTTGCCATCAAAGAGAACACCTACATCATAATGCCAAAATCAAGAACAGGACCCATTAGTTCCATTTGGGTTAACTAATGCTACATCTACATTTATGTGTTTTATGAATACTTTGTTGTGTCCATATCTGGACAAGTTTGTGATTATTTTCATCGATGCCATCTTGGTATATTCTAAGAATGAAGAAGAACATGAAAAGCATTTGGTAGTATTGTTGAGATTGCTGAGAGAGAATCAGTTGTATGCTAAGGTCATCAAGTGCATTTTGTTTCAGAATAAGGTACACTACTTAGGAAATTTTGTATCCAAGGAGGGAGTAACACTGGATCCAGAAAAGGTAAGAGCTACCATGGAGTGGGTAGCTCCTAGAAATGTAGATGATGTGAGATCTTTCATGGGATTGGCAGGCTATTATAGGAGCTTCATAAGGAAATTCTCACATATTTCTTATTTGATTACATTATTGCAGAGGAAAGTTAATAATTTGGAGTGGACAAATGAGTCTGAGGCCAATTTTGAACAACATAAGCAGTTTTTGACACATGCTCCAATGTTAAAGATTGCAGACCTGGACAAGGAGTTTGTAGTATGTATAGATGCTTGCAAGAGAGGACCTAGTGGAGTCCTTATGTAGGATGGACAGGTGGTATGCTACAAGTCACGGAAACTGAATGAACACTAGAAAAATTATCCGATGCATGATATTGATCTAGAAGCAATCATACATGCATTAAGGATGTAGAGGCACTATCTTCTTGGAAGAGGGTTTGTACCGATGAGAGATCACAGTGGGTTTAGGTACCTGTTAAACCATACAAATCTAAATGTTAGGCAAGCTAGATGATTGGATACGATTATTAAGTTTGAATTTGATATTAAATACATCAAAGGAAAAGAGAAGAGGATAGCAGATGCCCTTAGCAGGTGGATACAGGTAAATCACATTACAACTATGAGCTCCTATGGGACGGATTTACAAGATAGGATCTTGTAGGTAGGTTAGGAGGATGTTAGATATATGGATCTTAGGCATATATTGCAATAGAGTATAGGTACATGTACAAGTATAAGTGCAAGTACGGGTAGTGGTATAGGTATAGGTTTGGGTATGGGTATAGGTAGTAGTACATGTATAGGTGTAGGAGTATAGTATGTGGAGTATTGTCTCACGAAATATGGATTGGTCAGGTTTATAGATAAGATATATGTGCCAGAAAATAGTGATCTCAAGAAGGTGATCATGAGGGAGTTGCCTGTGAAACCACATTCAAGTCAATCGGTCTATCATAAGAAGTTGATAGTGGTGAATATATTCTATTATTGGTTGAATCTGAGGATGGATATAGTAGTAGCGTTCGTGGCTAAGTGTTTGGATTGTCAGTAGGTTAAGGTAGAGTGTAGGAATTTGGGTGGTCTACTACAACCTATTGTGATTCTAGAATGGAAATGGGAGGTCATTTCCATGGACTTTACTATAGGGTTTCCAACAATAGTGAGACAACATGATTCTATCATGGTTGTGGTGGATAGGTTGATGAAGGTTGCACGCTTCATCCTAGTGAAGACTATGTATTCATCTAGTGATGTAGCATAGGTTTTCATTAGATAAATAGTAATATTTCATGGTGTTCCAAAGAAAATTGTGTCAGACAGGGATGCAAAGTTCACTTCCAAGTTTTGAAAGGAGTTATTTGCAGGTTTGGGCATCGATTTTTCCTTCAGCACAACTTATCATCCGTAGGTAGACGAACAAACTGTGAGGGTCAAAAGGATCTTGGAGGATATGCTGAGGATGTATATGATGCATAAACACTAGAAATTGGAATATTATCTACCGTTTGTTGATTTTTCATACAATAATTGGTATCATGAGTCATTGGGTATGAGTCTCTTCGAGGCAGTATGGGTGGAGTTGTAATACTCCCATTAGTTGGAGTGATCTAGTTAATAGGGTGTTGATTGGACCAGACATGTTGGAAGACATAGAGTAGGAAATGTAGATTATAAAGAAGAATATAAATGTAGCACAATACAAATAGAAGAGTTATGTAAAGAAACACGTGTTATATAAGGAGTTTCAGGTTGGGGAGCATGTTGATTTGCGCATCATGATCCAAGTTGGCACCACGATATTGTGGGCCTTTTGAGATCCTTGAGAGGATTGGACCAATGGCCAATCGACTTGAAATGCGTCCAATAGTGGAATTCCATGATTTGTTTCATGTTTCATTACTTAAAAGGTAAATAAAGGATGTTTATCATGTTATTGATTGGTTTGTATTACAGGTGGAGAAAGAAGGAGAATTCTAGTAGGAACGTCAGTGCATATTGCAACGGAAGTAGCTCATGCTTAGGAATAGAGACATTTAGCAAGTTAAAGTGAAATGAAAGCACTTTGGGCCCGATGAAGCGACATGAGAGATGGAAAATAAAATTTGAATCATGTATCCTTCAATGTTTTCGGGTTGCGACAAAGCAATTTTGGTTTGGTGTTTGGTATATTGGCATATATTTTGGTGATGTTTTGGTAAATGTACTTATGTCTATGGATGTAAATACCTCCATTTTTTTAACTCTCCAATAAGCGGTATGGATGTATATGGTCATGTTACCATGTTTTTTTCTTTTGAGAAAGTTACTCATTGTAAATACTGCATTGCGCTAAGTTATAAAGGTCCATGAGAAGTATGTTTTCTTTTTAGCAGTTTTCTTGAGGTGTAGGTATGGTTTAACACAAAGGACGATGTTCCCTAAGGGGGAGGGTTTTGTAACAGAACAAAGAAAAATATTCATGTAATACAAGTTAATAAAGGCAAAATAATACCATAGTTAAGGGACACTTACTCCAAGCTGAATGTTGGGAAAAGATATCCTAGTGGGCATCATTGGATATGTGTTTTTGGCTAAGGAAAATTGGAAAAAGGAAATGGCTAAGGCATTAAATAGACAAATAAAAATTTGGAACATTTATTTACGAAAATAAATGAAATTATGAGAAAAGGAAGGTAAAAGGTCACAGGTTGCATGTGAAGAGGAAATTGAAGGAAAATAATGGAAAGTGAATAAAATAGAGGCCTAATTGATAAAAATGTTTCTAAGGATTAGTTGGTACCTTTTATCATTTCATTTTTGGAGCTCTCTCATTATTATCTCTCTCTCTTATACTCTTGGAGACATATAGTTTTCTTGGAGCATTCAAAATTGAGTGAAGAAAGAGGAAAGAAAGCAAAGGAAGGACAATGAAAGGAGAGGAAAGTAAAGATCAAGAAAGGAAGAGTAGGATCTAGCAGTTTCAGTAGGAATACTTGCAAGTAATATATTGCATGTGTGATTTGCTATATATTTTAGACATGCATGGATTATGAATATTGGTATTTGGTTTTCTTACTATAGATGGAAAGGTTTTGTTGGGTTTTGATAGTGGTTTTTCGGCTTGCCTTACCTTCTTCTAGATGCCATGGTGCATTGGGATTTTGATATTGATTATGAGATTTGGAATTGCTGGATGGATTTTAGAATCTGGGGCGGAGGTGGTCTCAAGTAAAATTCCTTAAGGCCTAAGAATCCCTTGACTGGTTTTAACGGGATACATGGTAAAGCCTGAGGGAAATCTCTCAGATTAGGGCCTAGTGATCCTGGATTGGATTGAGGTAAATTATGAAACACAGGGAGATAGAAAATTCCTCAATGATAGTGATGGATTCCGGATGGGATTCCAAGTTCGGTTTGACTTTGTGATTGGAACACCAGTTTTGGTGTGGTCATGGTATAGTGAGGGTGGAGGTGGTTTAAACACTAAATTCCCTTGGTTTTTTTGGACTGGTTTATCCATGAGATCCCACATTCATGCTTGGAATATTCCACGAGGGTGATTGGTTGAAGAGATATTTGGCTCAGTCATGTAGGTGGTCAGGTGGTATGGGGAAGTCCCAAACCTGGTTGGTTATTGCCCATGTTTAAAAGAAGCTAAGTTATATTTATTTTCACTTATTAACGTGTGGATTTAATTGGTGTTATCTCAATCCTAATTCCATGGTTATATGTTGGTTATAAGCATGTTTAAATGACTGGTTGATGTCATTTTTATTTCATGCATTTACTTGTAATTATTAAAATAATGAATGCAAGACCTAATTGATTTCATGTCTATTCAAAGAAGAGGGTGGTGATCTTTATTGTAATGTCTCATAAGATTTTTTAGTCATTCATTCTCTATCTTGTATCTTATACATATAGATTTCATTAATTCCAAGTGTTTGATAGAATGTCAGTCCTGGTTGGGGATGGTCAGACCTAGTCGTGGAGTCAGTTTCTAATTATTTGGCATTATCTTCACGTATTTCATGGATTATTAAAGCTATAGGAAGTTATGGGCAGAGTTCAGGATTCTGAGCTTAAAAAGTGCCTTAAATCCCATGGACTCAGGCACAGGTCTGGGAAATTGAGTCTGTGGATGCACACATGCATATGTTGTGGATGTGTCCAGATCCTCCCAGACACACCCTTGCCCATATCAAGGGAGTGTTTTGGTTTTGTCTTTGGTAAAATTCAATGGGACCTAGTGAAATTTCATCCTTATGACTGGGATAGCCTCAAGGGCTCCTATAGCAGGTGCAAGAAATATTTGTTATGGTTTTCAGCATTGAATCCACTTCCTTAAAGTCACCAAGGAGGTTGAGTTTACTCTTAACTACCCTTAACTCATGTTTACCTCAGTTGTTCGATTACATGGGTAGATGTGAGGAGAGGAGGTATACGTTACAATTTGATTCTATGTGTTGTGGTCTTGAGATGGTGTGCCATATGATTCTAAAATGACCCATGATTTCTTACACATCCATAAGAATCCCCAACATATGCTTAGCGGTGGGAATTACATAATGTAACCTATTATACTATGTTGCACCTTATGTGTGTGTGTGTGTGTATTTTAGTGTGTGATGTGATATTTTTCTTTTTATTGACTTTGGGTGTGGGTTTTTTCGATTTGATTCTTATAATTCTTGGTGCTTGATTTGAATTTGTAAATGACACACTTTTCTTGTCACGAGCACACCCATGTAGAGACCAAGAGGACACATACATTAGTACTATATCTATGTTAACATTTGGAACACTATTTGATCATTTATATAAGTATGCATGTCCACAAAACGTGGATTTTTAATCACATCATTTGAATTCATACAAAGGTAAACTTGACATAGATAATACATCACCCCCAAAAATACCAAAAAATTATAATAATAATAATAATAATATATATATATATATATATATATATATATATATATATATATATATAATAAAGTTAATAAAGGAAAAATAAGACCAAGGTCATGGGACATGAATTCCAAGATAATTGTTGGGCAAGAAAACAATGATGGGGATCACAGTGATTAATATATGACTATGGAAATTGGAAAAGGAAATGGCAAAGAAAAAGTATCATTTACTGAGATTTTACTTATGAAATGAAGGAAATTAGGAGATAAGCAAGGTGAAAGGTCACAGGTTGCATGTGAGGAGGAAAATGAAGGAAAATAATGGAAATTGAAGAAAATAGGGGCCTCATTAATAAAAAGGCTTCTTAGAATTAGTTTTTGTCTTTTTTTCTTTCAGTTTTATCTTGGAGCTCTCGCTTCTCTTTGTCCCATACTCTTGCACACATAGAGTTTTATTGGAGAATTCTTGGAGCACTTTGGATTTTAAGCAAGAAGGAAATGGAAAAGAAGGAAAGTGTAATGGGACAACGGGATCAACATCTACAATGGGTTTGCCTTGCAGGTACCAAGTTGCATGTATGATTTCCTTTATATTTTTGGCATGCATCGCATATGCATGTGGTTATTTGGTTATGATATGTCATTGGCATGGAGGATTGCCTAGATTGACAACAATTTTTCCTACCCTTGCCATTTCCTAGATAGCCATGGTGTTATGGGTTTTTCCCTTTTGTTTTATGATTGGTTCTCATGTTCCTTATGGTTTTGGGTTGAGTTACTAATTCCTAGAAGCCTTGGTTTGAGGAACGCTCTATAAGCCCTGTAATAGCTTGGTTTGTTTTATTAGTCCTCAAAGCCTTTTTTGGAAAAAATCTCTAGAGCCCTAATGGGTTGAGTTACAAATCTTGAATCCTTGGTTTTAAAAACACTCTGGAAGCCCGTTGAAAACTATGGGTTGAGTTACTAGTCTTGGAGCCGGGTTGGAACAAACGCTATGGAGCCCTGGACAACTTGGGTAGAGACTAACATTAAGGGATTTTTTAGGTCTAAAAGGGGCCTCATAAGAAAAATATATAACCAAAATAAAATTTATAAGAACCAATAGGATTCAAGATGATGATTTCAACCATGGGAGATGATTCACCATTTTTTAAGTAAAAGGGTAAAAATATTTAAAAATAATAAAATAATAAAGTACTTGTCAACTCGTATTTTCAACTTATCTCTGAAATTTTATTCTCAAATTTCGAGAGGGAGTACTCGTTGGATGAAAAATTTAATTCCTCATCCAAGAAGTAACCATGTTGTATACTTTTAATGGATATAGCTACATGAAAAATGAGAAATATATGAAAAAATGTGATCATCAAAAGTATGCAACATGGGTACTCTTTGGAAGAGGAATTAAATTTTACGTCCAATGAGTATTCCCACTCGAAATTTGAGTAAAACCTTTGGGAGATAAGTTGAAAATACGAGTTGAAAAAGTATTTTTTTCTTTTTTCCCTCTAAAATTTGATGATGTAATCAAATATTATTTTTTTATTTCCACTATTATTCTATAATTTTATTAGGAGTCCCATTTTGGACCTCAAAATTCCCGTAATTTCTGGTGATGGTTAGTGATGTCTGACCATGAGGTAAAATCACTAGTTGAGGGTTGAGGTGGTCTAGTATTTGGAAGACCTGGTTGGGTTTTGGTTGGTTTGTTCCATGTGATCCCGCATTCATGATTTCAATATGATGTGGGGGTGATTCGTTGAAAGAGATATTTTCCTCAACCCAATCTGTGGTTGGGTGGTACGTGGAAGTCCCTCACTTGGTTGGATTTTGCATATGTTAATATCAATTATTTTCCTCTTAAATTTGATTATTAAATGTAGTTTTTAATATTTGGTTTTAATGTTTGTTTTATAATTTTTACTATTATGTTTATATGTTGTTTATAAGAATGGTTTACGATATACTTGAGCTATGGCTCTCATCGTGTCTTGGTTAGAAAATAAAATGTTAATGAATGCATGGCCTAAAAGATGATAACGCACCTATTGTGAGAGGGCATCAGACCTTGTTGACAATTATTCGATAAGTATGAGATAACTATGTTTAGATATGTTGTTTTGACCTGTATATTGCATGTTCATGATGTGTTTGGCGGAATGTCTATCATGGTTAGGTCTTGTTAGGTCAGGTTTTTGTCCAAGTTTTGTATGGAAGGCCTTGTAACTATGTCATTTATCATTTCTAGGAGTTTCATTAAGTTCTAGGTAGAGGTCTGGATCCTAGCCCTGAAAAAGTGGCTTAGATCTCACGGTCACTGGTACAGAATTGAGTAAAAAGGGCTAGTCACTCCCTTGCATGCTTGTGCATGTGACTAGAGAGTTGTAGTGGAAATCAAGCAATTTTATGCCACCATCCAGGGGTCTAGATCAGTGAAAAAGAGGCTTGAATCATGGTTTGGGCACCTGGAAAGGTGAATTATCCCTTGGGGGTCCTGTGGCACCTGAGAGAGGTCAGTAATATTTGGTTGAGTGGATTCCACTTCCTTAAGGTGATCTAGGACATTGAGTTATATCATAGTAATTCTTCATCACATATTTGCCCCATTGGAACAGTAACCTTCGGTAAGTGTGGAAGGAGGTTTTTATAGAGTGGTATCATAGATCCCAAGGTTAAACATCTAGACTAGATGGGAAGAATTTGTTTGTCATGCATACATGTCTTTTTCATATGTCTTCATTATTCTTGTGGTCTATGTGCTTGTTATGTATGTGATGGTTTTTGTTACAGTTGTGTTTTATGTAGAAGTTGATGATCTTGTTGTTGGGATGTGTTTTTTATGTATACATGTCGGTCATATATGTGTTATTTATGCATGTAATTCTCCATATGGTTGTGTTGATGCCTCAAATTCATTGCAACAACATGGGCGATGACCACCCGGTCCAAACTTTAAATCAGTTCCTTTTCTATTTGGAATGGTGGCTCCGACTAGTTTAACTAGGTCAAGTTACATTCTATCAATCTCCATTGGCTTAAAATATAACTTTTCTCTAGCAATGGGAAAGAGACATCAAATCATTTTTCTTGCTAATTTGGCAAGAAAGTGATCTTTAAGCTAATTTGGGCTTAGCCAAGCCACATTTAAAGTTTTTCCTCTTTGGGAAGAGGAATTTTCAGGGATGTAGAATTGTTCTAAGATGGAAACAAAATGAACTATATTAATCCTATCTCAATTAGGAGGATATACATATATCCCAACCACGAGAAAGATATTTTAAATAATTCTGATTTAAATATGTCTAACTTATAATGAATATCAAGCGAAAGAAGTATTTCAATTAAATGACATTATGAATACCAAACACATTCTATCTAGAGACCTCACAACTAAAATAATCAGTCAACAACATTCAGGAAGAAGTTCTCGAAATGATATTGATAATTTAATGAGTAACTTGAACAATTAAAAAATAATATGCGGAAAAAGTTTACAACATATCACTATTCAACAGATCAGTTTTATAAGTTAGATTTATGAGTAAATAGTTACTCAAAGATCAGAATTCAGCCCATAAGAGTAGAGATAAATAATAACATAAAATTGAGGCAAATTACTCATACCCACAAAAGTGCACAAATATGGAAGTAACTTGACACATTCCTGTTATCATAAAATGAAACTAGAATTTAAAATAATAGTATTATCAATACCAATTTATTAAGTCCATTTCTCCATCTTTGGTCTGTAACAGTATTTTACAATTCCTGAACTTCTTCTTTCAAAATTAGAGCTACAATAGTGAAAACTATGTTCATTATACATAACTGAGAATATAAAAGAAAACCTCAATAATCCCTAGATCTGATATTCTTCTCCTCCCATCTACAACTCTAAATTCCTATTATAGAAGTGCTTTTAGAATTCCATAATTGTAGAGGAAAAAAGCCCCTATTACATTCTACAATATGTTATTTGTAATATTCACAAAGGAATTATTAAGAAGAAAGTTTGTTGAAGAGTAGTTATTCTCCATCAAATTTCATTGGTTCAAATCATATTATTCAATTGCTGGAGTATTTTCATTGATTGATATCTTATTTTCCTCATCTCTTCAATTGATTTCCTGCAAAAAAAAAAATCAAAACAAAAATAAAATGAAAAATTAAAATCGAAATGCCAAATCTAGAATTAAAATAAATCCAATCAAATTTTAATTAAATAAATAATTTAAAGTGAAATCTAAGCCTTTTATTGATGCATGTGATGATATAATTGGTTAAGAATATCAGTGACGAATGGATATGCACTGAGAAGAAGTTGTGGGAAAATGAAAATGCAGAAAATAAAGCTCAGAAAATTGATTTTGTTAAAAAATTTGGAGCATGATCTTCTGCTGAATTTTACCCCCAATAAATTATCAAATATGGAAATAAAACCATTTCAGAAATGTTTTCTATGATTTTATCTTTCTAATGAGCCGTCCAAAGCCTTATTTGGCCAAGTAAAACTCTATTTATGAGCTTCTAATGTTGGTATATTAAAATTGTCAGAAATATGGAATTTATTTTGCTCGAGTTAAAAATCAGCAATTTTTAAATTAAATTCAAATTCTAAATTAGATTATAATATTTAATTAATTAATACTAATTAATTGAAATTATATTATTAATCTAATTTAGTCTCAATATAATTCTAAATTAATTTATATTATCTATTAATTAATTATAATTACATTATTAATTTTAATTAATAAAAACTAATTGAAAATAAAATTAAACTAATTAAAAAATGATTTATTGATTAATTAAAATATTATAATTTAAACTATATTAAAATTATAATTAAAATGTAATATTAATTATAATATTATATAATATTATATATATTATAATTAATTCAAAATATATGATAATTCAAACCACGTGAGAGAGAGAGGAGGTGGAGTGAGAGTATGGAATGATAAGGGAGGACGAGAGGTGAGGTTGAGGGTGAGTGACGTGAGGGTGAGGTAAGGAAAATGAGTCAGGAGGTATAAGGAGGTCAACAAACCTTACGTTAAAAAAACTTAACTCGTCATATAAAACCCAAACAACAAATCACATATCGCATCGCAAGTTTCTTAAGATTGTTTTTTATTTGATTTAAAAACATTGCGATATGCGATGTGCGATGTATCACATCACATTTCAGATTTTGGCATGTTTAATACAAATATATGAAACAATCATAAACAAATTGCGATGTGCGATTTGCGGTATATCACAATCGCAATATCGCATCGCAAAATTATTTTGAATCACATATTTGAAATCACAATTTTTAGATTGGGATTTTGGAAGGAATGATGTGTTGTGAAGTGGGGCTCACGTAGGATTAAGCATCCTACTATTTAGACTTCAACTATTTTTCAATTTTTGGGTTTTGGGTTTGGAAATTTGTTTTTTTTAAATAACAAGTTGAAGTAAATTACTAGTATCCTTAAATGTATTTTCGAGTTTTGTATAATTTAACTGGGTCATTTTGTAGGACCGTTAGTGAAAAATGAAAAATTAGTAAAATTTAACTAAAAAATAATATTTACAGTAAAAAATATTTTAATTGGAAAAATGAAATATCATACATTTTATACACATTTTTTTAACCCAAGAAAGAAAATGATCAAACTTCAAAGGATTGCCATTTACAAATCGGTTGACCAAATGAAGTGAAACAAGTATCGTTGGAAATCCTGTGAAAAATCGAATTCAATGAAAGAATCAAAATAGAAATCCAACAAAAATGAAAAAATGAAAAAAATTGCAAGATAATTAACTTAATGAAAATCTTAAAAGGTATTTAGCTAAAAATTTTGTAGAAAGGGTCCCCATTATTTGAAGTACACAAGTCAAAAAATGTGGGGGTTGTGTTTTACCACAATAATGGCGACATGCGGGAGAAGAACTAGTTATCTCTGATTAAAGATAATGAACTTAAATTTACCCAAAGGTTAAAAATAATGGAAATCATGAAATCATATAACAGTAAAACATTTTCATAGGTCCCACGTAAATAGATTAAGCAATATGAGTTTGTAAAGATAAGTACTTAAAATAGACTTGAGTAAAAGTGATGAATCCAAACTTGGGAAAAATTTGTTTTTAAAAATTCCTCATATGAAAAATACAAGAAGGTAGATATAGGTGTTTGTGATAAAGCATATATCCATTTTATGATTGTCTCTGAAATTTCTTCATTTCCAGTGAGCCTGAACAGTACCGTGATGAATTTTTCTTTTCTGCCATACAAGACTAGTCCCACTACGAGTGAGTGTCCATAGCCCCGACAATTTTACTTGTATTTTCCATGCTTCCTCTTTTAATCACCCTTTTGATAAGCACATTTTCAAGCTTTTTGTTTATGATTTATTTGAGTGAAAGAGGTGGGATGGCAATAGAGATTTATATTTAATGGACGTAATACTTTCATAATGTTTACTCCAAATTCTTTCCCGAGAACTATCAATCAGAGGGTTTTTATGTGGAGGGGTGGGAGAGATTTATTGTATTAAACTCAAATCAGTTCTTTCCTTGAAAAAGTAAACTCCATCACTGAGAAAGGATGTGTGTTCTTCCATGAAAAATATTTAAAGCAAGATTGTTTTATGATTCCATAAAGATATGTCTTTAATGATAAATGAAATTCACTTAAATGGAAAAAGTAAATTATTTCCCACGTATGTCAACAACTGTAAGGTAAGAAAAAAAATTTCACATAAATTATGGCAGTCACCAAAATCAAATCAAAACTAAAAGAAAAAAGAAAAATAATTCTTAAACTAAAGTAAGAAAATAAATCAACAAATGAAAAATAAAAGTGAAGAAAGTAAAACTAAAAGAAAAAATAAAAAGATAAAAGATAAACTCCTACAAGACTTTGTATATAAATTTCTTCAACAAATAATTATAAAAGAAAATAACTATATGTATGTTCATTCCTATGTTGATATTAATTTTTTTATCTTGCTGAGTTATAAGAATGAGGTTCTCAAAATGTAGAGGGTGAATATTAGTTATGATAGATAATACATTCAATGAGAAGTCTTTGTTTGTTGAAAATTTTCTTCTTCAAGACAAAACTTGCATAAAATCATCTTAACTATTTTCTAATAAAAGTAATGCTTTAAAGAAACAGACTAGAGATTAAGAAACTCCCCATTCTAGCTAATTCAACGAGGATCATTATTTCTTCTCTCAAGAATCTCAAAGAGAAAAAAGAAAATTTGAAAAATGATATGGTAGAGGTGCAAAAGGTTTATGAAAACCTGAAAAATAGAGTTCGAGATCAGCAAAAACTAAAACAAAAATGAAGAAATGGAAATAAATGAAAGTGGGCACATGAAACTTACCATTGGATAATTCCATTTAATCTTACCATAAATGTATCATTTTCTCCAACAAAAGATAATTTCTTCTTTTAATTAGAATTAAAAGCATAAAGAAGTTGAATTAATTGAAATATTATTGACCCAAAGTAATTATTTATTGAATATAAACTAAAAAAATTAGTAAATTAAAAAAAATAAATGTTTCATGTTGAAGGAATCAAAAATAAATCGAATCCATCGGAAATAAGGGTGAAGATATGCTTCTGATGAATGTTCTTTTGCTTTTTCCATTATGAATTTATATTAGCTCCAAAACATTAAAGTTTATTCAAAACCCTGAATGATGTAACACTATATAAAGAGGATTTGAACCTCTATATGATAAGTATGGAGAGAAATTTAGAATAAAGGAAAATAAAAAATATGAATTATTGGTACATTACCATGCCAAATTTTTCGCCTCGCGAGATTCTTTTCCATACATAACTTTAAAGTTGTGACTTCCATATTTTCCAATATGTGATTGAAGTTTCTATAATAATTAAAAGAAAATGGTGGAAAGCCGAATATAGAAGTTTATCGTATCAAAATATCTTTAAGACAAAACTTCATTTGAGTTTAGTGATGTGATATAATTATTTTGATGGCAATGTTGCGATATGAGCATGTGCGATGGGAAAATATGAAGGAGTGGATGCGATATCAAAGAATAGTCATATCAGAATATTGAAGTTGTTCAATAAAAGGAAATGCAGATATAAATATACCGATAGCAGAAATGTGATAAATGACGTGGCACATTGGTGGGACCGGTCTTGAACTTTATAAGAAATCAGCGATCGGCAGATTCGAGCATGGGATGTAATGATATTGATACGTCGATGTGCGATGAAGCAAAAAAAATGATAGTTTTATAATGTAATTTTAATTTCATATCGGATCCGAGACATCGGAAATTTTAAACATACTCCCCTACCAAACTTGTGATTTATCAAATGGACATGATATCTTTCAGATATGATTTTAAATGTCGTATTGGATCCGAGGTTGTGTGGACATCACAAATTTTAGCGAATTCATTTTATTGACGAGTGAGAAAGAATATCAGAACTCTTGCATCGAAGGTTTCTTATCGAGAAATGGTAAGAGCTGCTTCCAATCAAATATTGCGATACAAAATATTGCGATATGAATGATATGATATCGGAAGGAAAATTTCATCAGAGATTGGAGGGAATGGGCATATCGGGGGATTGGATATATTTGGAATATGTTAATTTCATAATCTACGATATGCAAATTGTGATATATGACGTGACATATGGGGAGCCGATGATTTCTTATTGTATTCAATCCAGAAAAAGAAAGAAAATGATTTAAATTTTCTTTAAAATAAATATCCTTTTAATAATTTAGTTAAGTCTCGGAAATTTTGATTGCAAATTAATTTTATCAGAACTTTATTATAAAGAGAGTTTTGAAATATAATGATCTGATATGATTCCTCTAACAATTTATTAGGTCTTATCAAGATTTCAATAAATATAAGTAAAATTTAGATATCCTTCAAATTTTAGATGAAATAATAAATACTTCCCTGAACATGTTGCAGAATTGAAAAAGATATGGTTGCTTTCTTATCTCAAATCTACACAATCAAATTATTGAAAACACGCAAACAAAAAAAAATAGAAATAAGAAACAACCTTTGAAAATTTAAAACAAACAATAGGTGATAGTGAACATATAAACACATACCTAGAAGAAAATTGACTGTAACTTTTACCTCATGAAGCTTCAATTTTTTCAAAATTTTCATATGTTAAATATCACCTACTTATTTGATCTAAAAATTATAAGTAATGAGTTTTCATATTGCATTTGCTCCAAAGTTACATTGGAAGAAAAGAGTGGCAAAAATGAGTTCTTCAGAATTACTTGTGAATAAAAAATTGTCAATTTGTAGTGAACCCTTGGAATTTCTTCATATATAATCAATGTGATTACTTTTGAAAAAAATAAGACACTTGAAGGCTTGACAAGTATGTAAGATCTGAAAATTCAAGAGCTTCTAAAATTCTCTACGATGTTTTTCCACAATTAAAATGGGATGTCTAGAATAAATCATATTCATTACTTTCTTTATTGAAAATATGAAATAATTCAAATAGAAAAGAAATTAATCTATTCATATTTCTAATTCAATGAAGGAAACATGAATAGGTATAGTCATACTTCCAATGTAACCATGTAAGCATTTTAATGTCTACATGTATGTGTATGTTAAACATTAGTAACAAAAATATGAATATATGAATGAAAATAAATTTGAATCTAGTATATATATATAAGTTGTTAATATAATTACATAGACTAGCTTATTTACAATTACCTTCTCTTGAAATATCCTTTCCAATTGAATTTCAATTGGATCATATAATTCTAGATGAATTTCTATCAATGATTGGAAGGGATTCAAAAGAGATGATATCAGACCAAATTTTGGATAAGAAATTTTAGATTCAATGGCCTGGAAAATTTTATTAGTATTATGTTCTATGGTTAAATTATTAACGATATTTTGTGAAGAAAAACATTCCAAATGTCTTTCCAAGGGATTAATGAAAAACGGATGAAAGTGTGATAGATCTAATAAAATATTATTAACTGAATTAGATTGTGGGTCATATTCTTAAAATAAACTCTTTTGTTGGCACTACTTTTGAGAAGTAAGAATTACTTGATAAGGAATGAACATCAACTAAAATTGGAAGTTTAATATCTTTTGATGTTCACAGTTATAATTTAACTCTTCATATTTCCATTGAAATAATGCATCAATTGAGTGTTCAAAATTGAGTTGCTTAGTATGCTAACAAAAAGTATCTAAAAATATAAGACTAAAACAGAAAATAAATCTGATGTTAAAAATAAATGGCGGAATAATAACAAAATTGAATCATAGTTTACACCAGTGTTACAATTATTGTTAGAACATAATTGAGACCGACTTAAAGTAATTTCCTTTACACAAGAATTGGGTAGAATAATGCAATTAGAATGATTTTTGATACCCACTTGTGAATTAGAGAGAGGATCATGACTATAAATAGGAATGTGAGCTTGATCATCATAAAAATCATAGATTGGAATGGTTTCTTGAATGTTGAAATCATAAATGTGATTAACTGTTTGAAAATGAGAACTATTTGAAACAATTTCTGAATTAGATTGTTCTTCATTTTCACATGTGATTCGACTTTTATCATAAGGATTCAGTTATAAAGAAGATGAATAAATATCGTCAATGTCAAAGTAGCTATCATAAATGACCTCATGACATTCATTAGAATTCCCTTCGATGTCATACAATATATCAAAATAAGAAGCAATATTGAGCTCATGTTCATTAATGCCAGAATAATGATCATTAATTAATTTCCTATCCTGATAAAAACTAATCAGTAATTTATTTAGATCAACCTCTCTATTTTCTGAAATATCTTTAACGGGAAGAGAGGAAAAATTTCTATTAGTAAAATTATCAGGGTAAAGAGAAAAATATGAATCTAAAACAATGAATTTGAAAATTTCTCTATTTGAGAATTCTCGTACATTTTCTTCATTGCAAATTTTAGATTTAAGATCATTCACTTGGCTAATTGTGCTTTCTTGAAGGATGTCTCTTCGCTTTCTTGAATTTGGCATTTGTTCATCGTAAAATAATTCACAAATTTGTACATCATATTGTGGATTATTGGAAAGTTTAATCGATCCTTGTACTTGTCGGATTATTCTCTAGTTTTTTTATTCTAACTCATACCTATTTTCAAATTTTTAAAGTGGTGTTTTCTTTAAGAGTGTTGCTAATATCTTCTTGCGGTTGATTAATGAAAATTTCCAAGTTTTGTGATTGAGATTCATTGACATGTGAAGGTGCACCATGACCTTTATCAATACTGTAGGAAATGTGCAAAAATTGAAGGAATTGATTATACAAAATAAAGGGCACTTTGTCATCATTTGTTTGTACCTCTATATTGGAATTCTTACTTATGTCAATGAAATTAGAAGGAGATTGATGAAAGCTTGAAATAATTTAACATGGATTATGAATGGAAGGAAGGGAGAAAATATGTTCAAACCAATTGGATAATTCCTTTTTCGAAGGTTTATCTTCAATTTTTAATTTTAAACAATTTAAACGAAACCTGATGGTAAAATCAATTAAAGACTCACCCTCAAACCTTTGTATATCTTCAAAATCATAACATACTTGTTAGTAGGCATATCCATCAAATTTACAAAGGAAGATTGTAATAAATTGTTCTCAAGTGTGGATTGAGGCAACTGGAAGTGACTGTCACTGGCTACTGGCTTTTGCCAAGAATGTAAGAGTAAAAATCATGCATAAGATACATGTATCAATTCCTTGAAAAATAGAATTTGAAAAAAATTGAATAAATTGAAAGACATGATTAAATGAAAAAGTATTCCTCTTACCATTAAATTTTACCTGAGACAAAAGTCTTACTATTTCTTGTGGAGAATTGGAAGATCAACGTCCAGAAATACAACTCCAAATTAGAAGTTTTAGAGCAGCCATTGTGATAAAAATGAAATGTTAGAATACAAAGACTCCAAAGAAAAACAAGTCTTAGGCCCTCCTTCTAGCGCTAAAATGTTGATGCCTTGAAATTCGCTGCAACAACATGGGGGATCACCACCTGGTCCAGACCTTAAAGCAGTTTCCTTTCTGTTTGGAATGGTGGCTCCGACTGGTTTAACTAGGTCCAGTTACCTTCTCTCAATCTCCATTGGCTTAAAATATAACTTTTGTCTACCAATGAGAAAGAGATATCATATCATTTTTCTTGCTAATCTGGAAAGAATGTGATCTTTAAGCTAATTTGGGCTTAGCCAAGTGACATTTAAAGTTTTGTCTCTTTAAGAAGACGAATTTTTAGGGATTTAGAATTTAATCTATATGCAAAATTATTCTAAGATGCAAGCAAAAGGAACTATCTTAATCCTATCTCAATTAGGCAGATGTAGATCTATCCCAACTAAGAGCAAGATATTTTAAATAATCGGGATTTAAATATGTCCAGCTTATAATGAATATCAATTTAATGAAGTAGTTCAATTAAATGATATTATGAATACCAAAAAAATCTTATCTAGAGACCTATTAACTGAAATAATCAATCAACAACACTAGGGAAGAAGTTCTCAAAATGATATTGATCATTTAATCAGTAACTTTATATGTGGAAAAAGTTCACAACATATCACTATTCAATAAATCAATTTTATAAAACATATTTTTGAGTAAATAGTTACCTAGAAATCAAAATTCAACCCATAAGAGTAGACATAAATAATAACATAAAATTGAGACAAATTACTCATGCCGAAAAAAGTGCACAAATATTGAAGTAAATTGACACATTCATGTTATCATAAAATGAAACCAGGATTTAAAATAATAGTATTATAAATACAAATTTATTAAGTCCATTTCTCTAGCTCTACTCTCAAACAGTCTTTTATAATGCCTAAACTTTTGCTCTCAAAATCAGAGCTGCAATAGTGCAAACTTTGTTCGTTATACATAACTTAGAATGTAAAGAAAAACCTCAATAATTCCCATATCTGAGATTCCTTTGCTCCCACCTACAACTCTAAATTCCTATTACAAAAGTGATTTTAGAATTCTAGAATTGCAGAGGAGAGAAGCCCTTATTACATTCTACAATTTGTTATTTAAAATATTCACAAAGGATTTCTTAATAATAAGGTTTGTTGAAGAGTGGTTTTGCTCCATAAATTTACATTGGTTCAAATCTTATTATTCAATTTCTGGAGTATTTTCATTGATTGATATCTTCTTTTCCTCATCTTTTCAACTGATTTCCTACAAAAACAAATCAAAACAAAATTAAAATGAAAAAATAAAATCAAAATGCGAAATCTGGAATTAAAATAAATCAAATAAAAGCTTAATTAAATAAATCATTTAAAATGAAATCTAAGCTTTCTATTTATGCATGTGATGATCTAATTGGTCAAGAATATCATTGATGAATGGACACTCAGAATAAGTTGTGGGCAAATGAAAATGCATAAAATAAAACTCAAGAAATTGATTTTGTTAAAAATTTCGGAGCATGATCTTTTGTTGCATTTTAGACCCAATAAATGATAAAATCTAGAAATGAAACCACTTCAGAAATGTTCTCTATGATTGTATATTTCTAATTAACCTTCCTTGGCCTCATTTGGCCAAATAAAACTCCATTTATGAGCTTCTAGTTGGTATATTAAAATTGCCAGAAATCTAAAATTTATGTTTTTAAATTAAATTCTAATTCCAAATTAGATTATAATATTTAATTAATTAATAGTAATTAATTTAAATTATATTATTAATTTAATTTACTTACAATCTAATTCTAAATTAATTTATAATTATCTATTAATTAATTATAATTACATTATTAATTTTAATGAATAAAAACTAATTGAAAATAGAAATAAACTAATTAAAAAATGATTTATTGATTAATTAAAATATTAAATTATTATATTAATATTATAATTTAAATTATATTAAAATTATAATAAAAATATAATATTAATTATAAAATTATACAATATAATATTAATTCAAAATATATGATAATTCAAACCACGTGAGAGAGAGAGGAGTGGAGTGATAAGGGAGGAGGAGTGGAGTGAGAGTATGGAGTGATAAAGGAGGAGGAGAGGTGAGGTGGAGGGTGAGTGATGTGAGGGTGAGGTAAGACAAATGAGTCGAGAGGTATAAGGAGGTAAACCAACCTTACGTTAAAAAAACGTAACCTGTGGCATAAAACCCAAACAACAAATCGCATATTGCATCATGAGTTTCTTACGATTTTTTTTATTTATTTGATTTAAAAACATTGCGATATGCGATGTGCGATGTATCACATTACCTTTTGGAGTTCGGTGTGTTTAATACAAACATATAAAACAATCGTAAGAAAATTGCGATATGTGATTTGCGGTATATCGCAATCGCAATATCGCATCGCAAAATTATTTCGGATCACATATTTGAAATCAAAATTTTTAGATCGAGATTTTGGAAGGAATCATGTGTTGTGAAGTGGGGCCCGTGTGGGATTAACCATCCTACAATTTTGACATCATCTATTTTGCAATTTTAGGGTTTTTTGTTTGGCAATTTGTTTTTTTTTAATAACAAGTTGAAGTAAATTGCGAGTATCCCGAAATGTATTTTGGTCTTTTCTATAATTTAACTGGGTCATTTTGTAGGAACGTTAGTGAAAAATGAAAAAATTATTAAAAATTAACTATGAATTAATATTTACAATAAATACTATTTTAATTAGAAAATTAAATATCATACATTTTATACACATTTTTTAACCCAAGTGAGAAAATGATCAAACTTCAAAGGAGTGCCATTTGCAAACCGGTTGACCAGATGAAGTGAAATAAGTATGGTTGGAAAGCTTTTGAAAAATTGGATTCAATGAAAGAATCAAAATATAAATCCAACAAAGATGAAAAAATGGAAAAAATTGCAAGATAATTGACTTAACGAAAATCCTAAAAGGTGTTTAGCCAAAATGTTTTTAGAAAGGGTCCCCATTATTTGAAGTACATAAGTTAAAAATTGGGGGGGTTGTGTTTTACCACAATAGGTTGCTATGGATGTATGGTTATGATTATGATTGTTGTGCATGAGGTAATTGTTGTAGTTTTCTCATCATGAATAGGTTGATGTTGAAATGATGAATATGATGACTTAATTGTGTGTGTGTGTGTGTGTGTCAATATCTATCTATCTATATATATATATATATATATATATATATATATATATATGCGCACGCAAACACACACAATTAAGTCATCATATTCATATGATGATGACTTAATTGTGTGTGTGTGTGTGTGTGTATATATAAGTTCGTGTGTGTTATTCTATTCTGAATTGGTATTGTATATGAGATAGGTGACCCTCAAATTCACTGAGGTACGTTTGATTATGTTTATGTTTGGTTATCTGACATGGTATGTTGGCAGGAAGAAGAGAAGTATGACTAGAAATGTGATAGAATATAGTTCATGAGACTCTCCCTACAGATGATATGAACAACATAGTGATGATTACTCCCCTCACATAGCATTCACCATAAGAAGTTTGAAGGCAGAGATAAGATGTTGTAAAATAGGTAATGACACAATAGCCTAGTCACAAGGCAGACGTCCTAGGGTACAGGAGAAACAACCATAGGTCAATGCATTTATCCTTCAGATTTTTTCACAATTGCAAAGATAGGGACCAATTTGGATCATTCACGGATAGGAGGGCGGGATGAATGGAGCATATGATAGCAGGTCTCATGGTGGGCACAGGTCATATAGAGATGATACCGTTAGAGACATATTCATGGATACACCTGATAGATGAGGCAATGGACATGGGATTTAATCTAGTTTTGACTCAAACATGTTGATTGATCATCATCTCTATCATCCTTATAAGAGGAGTGACAGGGGATATTTATTATTTTTAAATATTTTTACCTTTTTACTTAAAAAATGGTGAATCATCCCCCATGGTTGAAATCATCATCTTGAATTGTATTGGTTCTTATAAAGGTTATTTTTGTTGTACATTTTTCTTAGGAGGCCCATTTTAGACCTAAAAAATTCCCTAATGTTAGTCTCTACCCAATAAGTGTAGGGCTCCAAAGCGTTTGTTCCAACCCAACTCTAGGACTAGTAACTCAACCCACAGTTGTCAACGGGCTTCCAAAGTCTTTTTACCACCAAGGTTGCAAGAATAGTAACTCAACCTATTAGAGCTCTAGAGATTTTTTCCAACAAATGCTTCGAGGAATAATGAATCAAGCTAAGCTATTTCAGGGCTTCTAGAGTGTTTTTCAAACCAAGGCTTCTAGGAACTAGTAACTCAACCCATAGCCATAAGGAAAATTACAATGAATCAGAAAAATAAAGGGAAAAACCCAGAACACCATGGCTATCTAGGAAATGGAAAGGCTAGGAAAAATTGTTGTCAATCTAGGCAATCCTCCATGCCAATGACATATCATAATCAAATAACCACATGCATATGCGATGCATGCCAAAAATATCAAGGAAATCATACAAGTAACTCGGTACCTGCAAGGAAAACCATTTGTAGCTATTGATCCCATTGTCCCCTTACACTTTCCCTCTTTTCCATTTCGATCTTGCTCAAAATCCCAAGTGCTCGAAGAATTCTCCAAGAAAATTCTATGTGTGCAAGAGTATGGGAGAGAGAGAAGAGAGAGAGCTCCAAGATAAAACTGGAAAAAATACCTAAACTAATTCTAAGAAGCCTTTTTATTAATGAGGCCTCTATTTTCTTCAATTTCCATTATTTTCCTTCATTTTCCTCCTCACATGCAACCTGTGACCTTTCACGTTGCTTATCTCCTAATTTACTTCATTTCATAAATAAAATACCAATAAATGATACTTTGCCTTTTCCATTTCCTTTTCCAATTTCCATAGTCATTTATTCATCACCTATGATCCCCATCAATATTTTCTCGCCCAACATTCATTTTGGAATACATGTCCCATGATCTTGGTCTTATTTTTCCTTTATTAACTTTATTTCATGGATTTTTAACTAGGGCTATATATATATATATATATATATATATATATATATATATATATATATATATATATATATATATATATATATATATATATATATATATATATATATATATATATATATATATATATATATATATATATATGTATATATATATATATATTAATAATCTTTTGGTATTTTTGGGTGTGATGTTGTTATCACAAAATTTCACCTGATTAGCTGCTAACCAGAACAATTTATGTAACTGTTTCAAACCAACTTGTGACTAAAGCTTAGCCTATTCAGTCTAAGAGGGCTCTCTCAGAAAGGGTTAATGATATTTGATAATGATAAACTAGATGGCTAACTCTACTTAGAAAATGACTTGTTTGTGATAAGTGTAGGTTGAAAGAACATTAGTATGAAAACATTGGGCTTATGGAGTCAACAAATTTAGTAGCTTAGTAGTAAGTTCACTTGACATGGAAGCTGAGGTAGGTAAGATTTTTTAGCAAAATTACACACACATGGAATAGGAAATTACACAGTCAATTCATCTAAAAAGGAAGTTAGAGTATTACATGAATGAATTATGATTATTAAAGATGAAAACCACTGCAAATAATAACCATAAAGATATAGATAATATATGCACTAAAAACTCAAAAATAATCTTAGGTTGGTCAAGAAACAAGTCTTTGTATTACTAAAAATAGTCAACTACATAAAGTTGCAGTTTTGCCAAAAACTCTCCAACCCTTTACAAATTCAACTCTCTGCCCTTTAATAGACTTTTTACATGATGATATGATCTACCTCCTAGCTAAATTCATCGAAATTTCCCTAATGACACTTTTCATAACAATAAAACATCTATTTTAATGAGAACATGACAAATATTCTACTTGACAGTCCCTTTCCTAATAGGACTCAAATTGTTCATTATTACATTAACAACCTTATCTCCTAAAATTAGTTACATCTTTGAAAACTTATTCTTTCACATGTTTGAATAGGGTGTGATGGGACTCATCACTACATGACATCTTAATTTACCTCCTCTTAAACTGGAAACCAACCCTATTTTTAAGTAAACTAGTCCTTAGCTTCAACGAGGGGTTTGGTTGATGAGTTGGCTTCATCACGTGGTGTTTAATTCTTGGATGATTGCTAAAAAGATCCCTTGAATCTTTGAAACTACCCAGCTATCCAAAATTGAAAAAAAACATATTCATATATCTTCAAAATAGTACGTTATGAAAGTATGACAGTTTCGTAGCGTTACAAAAATGACTTTTTCCATCAATAATTTTGTCTCTTTCCTTCGGTATTGTCTTCATCATCCTTAGACACCTCTACCATATAATTTTAACCCTTTATAAGCTTCTCAAAATTTTTCAAAAAGAAAAAATAAAGTTGTAGTAGTTTCGTAGCATTTTCCTAGTTTTCAAGCCTAGGAACACTACGAAACTGCTGAAAACAGTGAAATTTCCAGATTTTTGTCTATCTTAAAAAAATTGTCTTCCAACTATAAAAACATTGTTTCCAACATGTAATTAACCTTTCAAAACATAAACCAACTCAAATTATGAGCCTTGAGGTGTTTCTTCCTCATTGATGATGAGTTGAGCTATTGGCTCCTCAACTACTGTCATTTTTAGGCCTTTCTTCTCCAGCTCCTCATGGATTATTTCTAGTTGTTCTTGGAGGTATTTTACTTGGTATTCAAAATTCCATGAACCCTTGTTCATGTTATGGACCTCATAAAACTAATTAGGAACACAATCCATCTCACCTTTCATATTTAAAACCACTTTGCAAATTTTTCCTTTTTTCTCTGAAAAATAAGTCTTAGAACAGAGCTTATATCTTTGAATCCATGATGTATTTTTCAAAACGAGAGGATTTTGTTGTGAATAATAATTTTTTGAATAAAAACCTCTCTTGGTTGTTCGAAAACCATCTCCAGCTTTCTAGAACCTGTATTTCAAAAACATGTGTAAAACAAGGAAACTTTATTTTCTGAAAACATGACTCAAATAAATCCTTGTATCTCCCAACTAGTAGCAACTGTGAGAAAATTGAGAGAGGTTATTTTTCATTTTCCTGTTCTTGACAATAACCTCTCTCATTATTTCCAAATTCATCTCTTTTCATCCACAATATTCTCTTTAACATTACTACTCAAACAATCCACAAACACACATATTTCCTTGTTAGCTCCAATAGAAATTCAAACAAGTTGAACTGATGCATGTTTCAGCAAAGCTAGGGTCCTCCAAGAATAGCTTAAGGTCCATGAGCTTCTATCTTATCCATAGAGCCTCCTTTCTTTGCTTTCTTGTACATGAGCATCTCGTTTTATAACCAATTTTCCCTCTTAAAAGGGTGACAGTTGGAATGCCAAATTAGACAGCAAGTTGCTTGGTGT
The DNA here is from genome assembly GCA_034641835.2 of Pinus albicaulis. NCBI lineage: Eukaryota > Viridiplantae > Streptophyta > Pinopsida > Pinales > Pinaceae > Pinus > Pinus albicaulis. The sequence goes on from CM076574.1 coordinate 1,312,614,416, forward strand.
GATGAAGCAGCTCTCAAAAAGTGACATTGAGATGTTTCACATGAAAAAATGAATTTTGAGTGAAAAATAGAAGTTTAGGATAAGTTTTTGTGTTTTAAATGACAGCTCATGTTTAAATCATGACACAGACATGCCAAAAGGGTAATGATGACCTCATACATGGCTGTGTACCTTTGAATTAAAATGACTCTGTTTTTTTTTTAAATATAGTGTCAAGAGCGGAGCTCTTATCTTCCTATCCTGGATGGATATTGAAAAAATGAAGAAGGTTTTTATAGGCCGGTATGTCTTCAAGAAAAACCTCTCTTGGTTTTTTGAAAACCATTTTCAGCTATCCAGAATCTACCTTCTAACAACATGTATAAAAAAGGAAAATTCTACATTCTGAAAATAGGGCTGAAAGACATCCCTGTATCTCCCAATATGTAGAACCTTTGAGAAAAGTGAAAGAGGTTATTTTTACTTCATATGTGATTGAAAATAATTTCTCTCATTTTCTTAAAATACTTCTTTGTTTGCCCAGAAAGCTCCCTTGAAGTTGAATGCTCAAGTTCAGAAAACAAAGAAATACTTCATATTTGCTATGAAACTAGCAACAATTTCATATCGTTTTCTTCCTATTTTAGACTGAATTATCTATGAAATTAAGGATTCCTGGCTAAAATGGCCTTTTTTGGAGTTGTGAGCTTGGGAAATCAAATATTTTAGCAAATGATGACTGATGGAACATGATGTGACCTATATGGAGATGGTTTTGAGATGAAATGAGGGTGGTCTTGAAATTTAGGATAGGTTAAGTATGAAAAAATGAAATTTTCTATGCCAACTTGAAAAAGGTTTAAGGATACCTTACCCTTTTGAAGGAGTGAACTGTATGACCATGTCAAGTAATGACTGACAAAATTAGGAGTGATAACAGTGGCTCTACTTGGGATGGTGTGCCCCTGTGGTACACCAAAGAACCTGTAGTTCTAGTGCCATCCATCTTCTTAGAAATAACAACTCCAAAATTTGTGAAGCTTCCTTCAAACTCTAATGGCCTTCACCTCAGGCTCAGGCTTGATGATTACTGTTGAAAAACCAAATTTGTACCTACTAAAAAGATGCTCAGTCTATTTGAGCTTATTCACACACACTCCTACCTACCCTAACAACTGCAATCTTCATGTTTGATTCAAGCAACATGAAACTTCCAATGAAGCTAGTCATTGATCTAATCTGACACTTGAACCTCTTGACTGCGCTTGAACCAAAAGTAAACAGGATACTGAAATGACCAAGGCAACATAAGATGTATCTGATCTTCATAATGAAAACATAACTGGAAATTTGGATTGTAGAACTCTTCCATGTAGTGAGATATAGGATCATAGAAGACATAATCTGTTTGATGATTCTCAAGACATTATACCATTTTGGACAACTCATATATGCTTTTCTGAACAACAAAGTATTTCAGTTGTGTGCTATCAAACTGATTTTCAAAATGATTTTAAAAAACATGGTATTCTTCCTCAATCTCAAAAGAGAAAGGTAGTAGCACCCTATCTTGTATTCTGGCATGAAAAACTTTTGAAAAGACTGATCTTGATCATGAAAAATATAGGATTTAATTTGGTCTTCTAAAAATTCAATGTCTTTCTCAATGTTCATAGCAACTTCATCCAAAAATTGTATCTTATCTTCTGACTTACACTCAAATGATTTTAGATAAGAAGACAAGGAAAAAGAAAATTTTTCGTCTGCTTCATCATTAACATTATCATCATTCCATTGTTTAAAACCTTGAATTGAAGAAGATTCTACAACCAACTCTGTCTGTCTATCCATTCTTCCAAAAACATAAGCCAAAAATCTGCAAATGACTTAATCGATCTGATAGCAAAGCTTTCAATCCAATGTTTACATTTCCCTTGAAATGAATCATAGAACAATATGATGCAATCATATTCATGTTTGACTCTAAGAAGCTCAGTAAAGTCACAGAAATCTGATATATGCCCCAAAGTCAAACTCAAATATTCTCCACTAAATTTTGGACCATTCCTTAAAAAAATATTCATCCTTGGGAAAAGGATTTGGGAAAGTATAAATTCCTGAAAAATCTACTCATGCATACCTTGAAACAAGAATGGCAACATCTAAGCTCTTCATATGTCCAGTGGAATCACCATGAATTTGTGAAATTTTAAGTTCTTCAAGTTTTGCAGCCTTGAACAGATTCTGAGCTCCTGCTACCTTCAAGAGTTCAGCTTCAAAATTTCAGGAAAATATAGTTTGTAGGCTCCCGACAGATGCACCAAAATGTTATCAAAAAATTGCACCTGAATGGTTACTAACCAAAAAAAATTATGTAACTGTTTCAAACCAACTTGTCACTGAAGCTCAGCCTCTTCAGTCTGAAAGGGCTCTCTCAAAAAGGGCCAATGATATTTGATAATGATAAACTAGATGGCTAACTATACTTAAAAAATGACTTGTTTTTGATAAGTGTAGGTTGAAAAAACATTAGTATTCAAATATTGGGCTTATAGAGTCAACAAGTTGAGTATCTCAGTAGTAATTTCACATGACATGGAAGCTGAGGACGGTAAGAGTTTTTAGTAGAAGAGCACACACATGAAACATGAAATTACATAGTCAATTCATCTATAAAGGAAGTAAGATAATTACATGAATTAATTCTGAGTATTAAATATGAAAACCACTACAAATGATAGACATAAAAGATATAGATAAAATATGCACTAAAAACTCAATCAAAATCTCAGGTTGGTCAAGAAACAAGTCTCTGCATTACTCAAAACAGTCAATTACATAAAGCTGTAGTTTTTCCAAAAAGTATCCAACCATTTACAAATTCGACTCTCTGCCCTTTAATAAACTTGTTACATGATGAGATGATCTGCATCCTGGCTATATTCATCGAAATTTCCCTAATGACACCTTCCATAACAATAAAACATCTATTTTAATGAGAACATGACAGTTATTCTACTTGATAGTCCTTTTCCTAATAGGACTCAAACTGTTAATTATTACATTAAGAACCTTATCTCCTAAAAATAGTTACATCTTTGACAAATTTTTACTTCACATGTTCGAATATGGTGTGATGGGACTCATCACTACATGACATCTTAATTTACCTCCTCTTAAACTGGAAACCAACCCTATTTTTAAGGAAACTAGTCCTTATCTTCAATGAGGGGTTTGGCTAATGAGTTGGCTTCATCGCATGGTGTTTAAGTCTTGGATGACTACTGGAAATATCCATTGAACCTTTGAAAGTACCCAGTTTTCAAAAAGTGCACAAAAGCCTACTCATATAGCTTCAAAACAGTATACTATGAAAGTATGACAGTTTTGTAGCGTATTTTCGTAGCATTACAAAATTGCTTTTTTTCCATCAATATTTATGTCTCCTTCCTTTGGTATTGTCTTCATCATCCTTAGAAACCTATACCATATCATTTTCACCCTTTAGAAGCTTATAAAAATGGTTCAAAAATAAAAAATAAATCTGTAGTAGTTTCGTAGCGTTTTCCTAGTTTTCAAGCCTAGGAATGCTACGAAACTACTGAAAACAGTGAAATTTCAAGATTTTTGTCTAGCTTAAAAAATGTGTCTTAGAACTATAAAAAATTATTTCCAACATTCCATTAAACTTTCAAAACATAAACCAGCTCAAATTATGAGTCTTTAGGTGTTTCTTCCTCATTGATGATGAGTTGAGCTATTGGCTCCTCAACTACTGTCATTTTTAGGCCTTTCTTCTCCAGCTCCTTAGGGATTAGCTCTATATATTCTTTGAGGTCTTCCCCTATACATGTTATGGACCTCATCAAACTAATGAGGAACACAATCCATCTCACCTTTCATATTTAAAACCACTTCGTAGATTTTTCCTATCTTTTTCTGAAAATAGGTCTTAGAACAGAGCTTATATCTCTGAATCCATGATGTATTTTTCAAAAAAGGATAAAATTGTTTTCAATAATAATTTTATGAAGAAAAAAATATATTGGTTTTTTAAAACCCATCTCCAACTTTCGATATCCTGCATTTGAAAAACATATGTAAAACAAGAAAAGTATGTTTTCTGAAAATAGGACTGAAAGAAATCCTTGTATCTCCCAACTGATAGCACCTATGAGAAAAGTGAGAGAGGTTATTTTTCATTATATTGTGATTGAAAATAACCTATCTTATTATTTCTAAATTCATCACTATTCATCCAAAATATTCTTTTTAATCTTACTACTCAAACAGTCCAAAAACACAGCCATTTCCTTTTTATCTCCAGTAGAAATTCAAACAACTTGAACTGTTGCATGCTTTAGCAAAGCTAGGGTCCTCCACGAATAGCTTAAGGTCCATGAGCTTTTATATTATCCATAGAGCCTCCTTTGTGTGCTTTATTGTACATGACCATCTCCTTTTATAACCAAGCTGCCCTCTTAAAAAGCGGACACTCAGAAAGCCAAATTAGACAAGCAACTGCTTGGTGTGATGAACCAGCTTTGAAAATGTGACATTGAGATGTTTCACATGAAAAAATGAATTTTGAGTGAAAAATAGCATCTTAGGATAATGTTTTGTGTTTTAAATGACAGCTCATGATTAAGTCATGACACACACATGCCAAAAGGGTAATCGCGACCTCATACATGGTTGTGTACCTTTGAATTTAAATGACTCTGTTTTTCTGAAAATATAGGGTTTGGAGCTGAGCTCTTATCTCCCTATCCTGGATAGATATTTCAAAATTGAAGGATTTTATGTAGGTTGATATGTGTTGAAGAAAAACCTCTCTTGTTTTTTTGAAAACCATATCCATTTGTCCAAAATATGCCTTCTAAAAACAAGTATAGAATAGGAAAATTCTACATTTTTAAAATAGGGTTGAAAGACATCCTTGTATCTACCAATCTGTAGCACCTTTGAGAAAGTGAAAGAGAATATTATTATTTGATATGTTCTTGAAAATAACCTCTCTTAGTTTCTTAAAATACTTCTTTGTTTACCCAGAAACCGCTCTTGAAGTCGAATGCTCAAATTTAGAAAATAGAGAAATGCTTCATATTCGCTACGAAACTAGCAATAGTTTCCTAGTATTTTTTGCCTATTTTAGATCAAATTCGCTTCGAATGTTGGAATTCATGGCTAAAATGACCATTTTTGGAATTTTAAGCTTGGGAAATCAAATATGTTAGCAAATTATGACTAATGGAACATGATGTGACCTATATGGAGATGGTTTTGAGATGAAATTAGGGTGGTATTGAAACTTAGGATAGGTTAAGTATGAAAAAATGAAATTTCCTATGCAAACTTGAAAAAGGTTTAAGGAGACCTTACCCTTTTGAAGGAGAGAATTGTATGAAAATGTCAAGTAATGACTCACAAAATTAGGAGTGATAACAAATGTATTATCTTTGTCAAGTTTACCTCTTTATGACTTCAAATGATGTGATTCACAATCCATGTTTTGTGGACATTCATACTTATATAGATGATCAAATACTATGCCAAATGTCAACATAGATATAGTAATAGTGTATGTGTCCTCTTCGTATCTACATGGGTACGCCCATGAAAAGAAAAGTGTGTGATTTACAAATTCAACTCAAGCACCAAGAATGATAAGAATGAAATCGAAACAAACCCACACCCAGAGATTAAAAAAATTCACATCACACACTAAAATACACACACATATAAGGTGCAAAATAGTATAATAGGTTACATTATGTAATTACCACCGCTAAGAATATGTTGGGGACTCCTATGGATGTGTAAGAAATAATGGGTCATTTTAGAATCACATGGCACACCATGTTGAGACAACAACACATAGAATCAAATGGTAACATACACCCCCCCACTCAAATTTACCCATGTAATCGAACAAGCAAGGTAAAAATGAGTTGAGGGAAGTTAAGAGTAGAAACAACCTCCTTGGTGACTTTAAGGAAGTGGATTCAATGCAGAAAACCATAACAAATATTCCTTGCACCTGCTATAGGAACCCCTGAGGCTATCCCAGTAATAAGGATGACATTTCACTAGGTCCCACTGACTTTTATTTAAGAAAAAACCCGAACGCTCCCTTGATATCGGTAAGGGTGTGTCTAGAAGGCTCTGGAAACACCCACAACATATGCGTGCATGCGTCCAGGGACTCAATTTCCCAGACCTGCACCTGGATCCATGGGATTTAAGGCACTTTTTAATCTCAAAATCCCAGACTCTGCCCATAAATTCTTGTAGCTTTCATAATCCATAAAATACATGAAGGCAATGCCAAATAACCAAAAACTGACTCTAGGACTAGGCTTGACCATCCCCAACTAGGACTAACATTCTATCAAACACTTGGAATTAATGAAATCTACAGGAAGATACAAGCTATAGCATGAATGACTAAAAAATATTATGAGACATTACAAGAAGGATCACCACCCTCTTACTTGAATAGACATGACATCAATTGGGTCTTGCATTCGTTACTTTAACAGTTACAAGTAAATACATGAAATAAAAATTACATGAACCAGTCATTTAAACATGCCTATAAGCAACATATAACCATGGAATTAGAATTTATATAACAACCATTAAGTCCACACATTAATAAGTACAAATAAATATAACTTAGATTGTTTTAAACATAGGCAATAACCAACCAGGTTTGGGACTTCCATGTACCACCTGACCACATATGTGGTTGAGCCAAATCTCGCTTCATCCAATCACCCCCGTGGCATATTCCAAGCATGAATGTGGGATCTCATGGATAAACCAATCCAAAAACCAAGGGAATCAAGAGGTTAAACCACCTCCACCCTCACCATACCATGACCACACCAAAACTGGTGCTCCAATCACCAAATCAAACCGAACTTCAAATCCCATCCAGAATCCATCACTCCCCTTGAGGAATTTTTGTCTCTCTGTCTCTCAGACTTTATCGAAATCCAATCTAGGATCACTAGGCCCTAAACCAAGACAATTCCCTCTGGATTTAACATGTATCCTGCTAAAACCGGTCAAGGGATTCCTAAGCCTTTGGGAATTTTCGTTGAGACCACCTCCACCCCAGATTCTAAAATCCATCCAGCACAAGACATAGATTCATTGGTACCTTAAAGAGACTCATACCCAATGACTCATGATACACATTTTTCTATGGAAAATTAACCAATGGTAGATACTCTTCCCATTTATGGTGTTGATGCACAATATACATCCTCAACATGTCCTCCAAGATCCCGTCGAACCTCTCAGTATGTCCATCTGTCTGTGGATAATAAATTGTGATGAAGGAAAAATCGGTGTCCTCACACCACCTGACTCAACCTAACCCACCCAAATGCATTTCCTTATTCACCCTCACATTGCACGACCCGACCTGACCTGAACCGCCTAAACATGTTTCCTCGGGCACCCTCCCACAGCCCGACCTGACCTGATGCTTCCTTCATAAACGTTGCACTTTCGAATCTTTGTTCATAAATGTCGCACTTCCAATGATTGGTTTATAAACTTCATCCTTCTGAAGATACCCCTAAACTTCGATATTCTGATGATACTCCCTAAACTTCGTAGAGCGACGCTTGTTGGCGGGATTAAAAAAATTGAGAAAAATGGGGGAACTTTTCGATAATATGTCAAAAATGTTGGAAAATTCATCATATGTACTAGTGGTTGAAGAAAAAATCCAGGGAAAACGTTGAGTTTTCACAAACATAACTCCACAAACTAAAAGTTGAAGACTTCCAACATATCCCATGAATATCGTAGAGAATACAAGTCTAAGTTTGGTTAGGAGACAATCCATTTTTGTTGGTGAGATCCTAAGTATGAGTTATGGCAGCATAAGATTAACTGTGAACTCTAGATTTAAGGGGAAAACCTAGACCAAGTCCAGGTGTGGTACCGTAATCCAAGTCAAGGTAGATATTTGTTGATAGCATAAGTTCAAAATTTGAGTTAACAGATATTTGGGGCAGCATAATCAAAACATCAGTCATTTCCTTGTATTCAGTAAGCATTCAAAAGATCCCTAAAATCCAACAAATTGAATCTGAGATTTTATTTTCAGTGATTTAATTTTTAAACTCTGATTTGAACGTGTCAATTATATTAGCTATATCCAAATCTTGTGAAGTTAAAATAATAATGGAGATAGAGCTAATTGGAACTAGAAGAGGGAGGTAAAGCTTCAGGCACCATATCTTCTAGAAAAATTGAATTCAACTACAATTTTAAAATTTCAAAAATTTTAAGAAGCCTATATTTTTCGTTGCTTTTTCTAAGGAAATGAAAATGAAATTTGAAAAATAAAAAGATGGTTTTCTTTAGAACGAGCCTAGTTAGGTTGCATGCGGATATGTTTCTGAAATTTATTTCTATTCAAGATATTTTCCAGTTTCTTTCAACCCTTATTTTGTAGATTTCATGGGAAAAATAGTAACTAAGTTGAAAGTGAATGTATAGTCATAAAAATCTTTAGCACAAGTTATTTTTTAGCATATTTATGGCAAGAAGGTTATGAAGTTTTTCTAATGCACAGATAAAAGAGTGAATGAGTTTTTTTTTAGTACAAGTGATATAAACACTCGAAAGAAAATACTTAGAAATAGTGAATACCAGGGACACCAGTTTTCTCATCAAATTATCATGAAATTTAGCAGGGGGATGCATCATTGAGAGATCAAAAGAGACGGTAAATTTCAAGTTAAACCGAATTGTATTTTTGAAGAAATCAAGTAATGTCACCTACAACCAATTTTTCATTTTCCCAAACTCTGTGATGTTGGTATTTCCAATTTTTGAAGAGAAGCACTGGAGTGGTAGAAATATTTTTGCAAAATTTCAAGGAGACCCAATTTGTATTTTATGAGAAAATGGTTAATAAAGTTTGTTGCTACTTGTACAATTTTTTTTCAACTTCATGAGAGAATTGCTTCAACTTCATGGAAATTGGTAGAATAGAATGACCATTTCCTTGGAAATATTTTTAGAAATAATATTCATGTCCTATTAATATCATGAATTGGGTAAGAATAATGGTTTTGGTTATCGAGCATTGAGAAACAGAAATTATAGCTTGGTTGACACAAAGGTATGGGTTGCATAAGGACACTAATAGGGTTCAGATAAAGGAAATTAATGCCCTCTTTCAAAATTTAAGAAGGCTTTGAGACACACCTCAAAAATTATGGTAATGGACATGATTTGCATGGAAAAGAATTCAGTTAACCCTTGGATGTGCTCAAATTCAAGATCCATTGAGTAGGAAAATAAAGGGCAACTCCAATTGAATTGATAGAGGAGGAAATGGAGATGGCTTTTCTTTGAGAATCACAAGCAAAGGCCACTACATCAAACATGTAAAGGAAGAAGGATGTCAAGGAGGATGAGTCGAGCATGAGAACATGCTTGTGGATTAGCAAAGGGGAGATGTTGACCCTCAATTTTGACCATTTTTCACCATGCATATTCCACCTTTCTATAATCCCTTACCACCATATATGATCATATTTTTAATATTTTTACTAGTTTTTGAACATTAAGGTAAATTAATTATGTATTTTAATTTTTGGAATTTTTTAGTAAAAATTGAGTATTAAAAAATATTTTTGACTGAAACAGAAATTCTCGTAATGGCTCCATTAAAGTCGTATGTGCAAGAAACCTCGGCACAAAATGAAGATATATTTGAGAAGTATGAGAACCAAGGATGGAAATACTCCTATTGGTATAGTCCAAAAGAGTCAGAACATGTCCGATCAAAGTTGGTCAAACTTGACCAGTCACCTAGAAAATCCCACTGATTTAAGGGGCAATTTTTTGATTTTGTGGAATCTTCCAATATTTTATGCAACAAAAGGGATGAGCTCGGCCCTATTAGGTGGATTTGGACTTTTATTGGTTGTTACATATATTTTATTTGATCTTGTTATACTTTTAGCCTATTTAAGCACAATTATTCAACAACTATTAACATATATTATGATTATTGATACTTCTCTATTTCTAAATATAATTTGAAGAACTTGCCTTATGTTTCTTGATATTCTTGATATGGGATGTGATTTCTAATCTAATGTAGTTTATAGTCTTCAAGTGTACAAAGCAAAGGTGGAGGGCCCCCATTCCAAGCTAAGTACATTATGGTGTATTTTTTTGCATAATTGTGAATATCTTAGATTGTTGAACATTTCCTCTACAATTTACTATAAATATTTTCTAAGTAAATGAATTAATGATTTCCTTTTAGTAATTGGTTTAATTAGGGAAGGTCAAACAAGGCATCTAAGTTATATCCTCTTCCTTATGGATTAAGAATTGAACTGGAAATTGTGTTTATGCATTTGATGTTTATTACTTTCTTGATTTAATTAAGTTATGCTTTATGGTGGAATTGATCTTATTGGAATAAGGATAATGAGGAAGGAAAACCAAGGCATATAAGTTAGATCCTCTTCCTTGTTTTCTATGTTCCACAAAGACTCATTTCACTCCTGCCTCTAGATCTGAATTTCAATGTTTTCTTTTCAGTAATTTATATTTGTAATATTCATTTCCATTATTTTCATCTAAACAACTACTTGTTACACTAGCTTAATCTACGATCCATATACCATTTTGTGGTTATAATTTTACCAACCCAGATTGATAATTAAAAAAAATACTCTAATTAAACTCAATAAATTACAATGCCATATGGTATGGGGGTGATTGGCTGAAGTAATATTTGGCTCAACCAATCTATGGTCAGGTGGAATGTGGAAGTCCTGTTTCCTGTTGCTTTTTACATTCACAAATGAAGAGCTCATTCATTTTCTATTTGGTATGAAAATGTACTAGATATTTTTGTGGATTTCATTGATGTTATATCCATGGTACTTTTGTTGCCATTATGTTGGTTATAAGCTTGTATTTTATCAATGATGTTGTATGGTTCCATCTATGTTTTTCCTGTAAATGAATGTACAATGTATCTATTATCAAATAGATTATATTTCAGCTTATGATGTGAGGGAGCAATGATTCTTAGATATTCTCAAATAAATATGAGACCCCTATGTTTAAATCTCTTGTTTATACTTGTAGATGAGATTTTTGTGACATGTTTGCTAAAATTACTATCATGGTTGGGTGGGGTCCAAATGAGTTCCTGAAGATGTGATTGCTTCCATGTATTTATTTTAAGGTTATTTATCCTCTCCTCAAGTTACAGGAAGTTATTGGAAGTGACCTGGGCTCAGGGGCTAAAAATGTGGCACAAATCCTGAAGTTGTAGGCATAAAAATGACCTTTTGGGGCCCTGGTTGTTACCTTTCCAAGGAATTTCGACAGCTAAGATTCTAGAACCACTCCTTTTCCATTAAATTCCCATGGTTAAGGCTCAAGAGGGTCAAAACACAACCCCCCATTAGATTTGAGGGGTCTCGGAGGGTATTTTATCTCCTAGAGGTGTTGTTGATGTTGTGTAAGGTGTGTTTGTTGTGTTTCCATCAGTTCCACTTCCTTAAGGTCATCTAGGAGGTTGAATCTCTTATTAGTAGCCTCTCATCACATATTTACCATGGTTGGTCGGTTTCTTGTGTAGATGTGGGAAGAGTGCGTTATAAAGATTTTGTTAGAAGGAGGTCAAGATCATATTATCTCAAACCTACATGGAAGGGAAACTCCATATTATATGTGGAAGGACATAAAAAATGTGTTTCAGAATATCAGTGACCACATGAAGCTAGTGTTGAAAGACAAGCTTAGAAAAATCAAGATGGATATGGGCGACATGATATCAAAATACTTGATGAAGTTAACTAAGTGTCGAGATGAGATTGGAATTTTTGGTGTGATTGTTGTCGAAGATGATCTAGTGAGCCTAGCACTTCTAGGCATTCCCAAGAGCTGGAAAAGCTACCAGGATTTGGTGAATGGGAGGGAGAATTTACTAGAGTAGGACCGAATATTGTCCGAGTTGGTACAAGAAGAGATGCAACAAAACACAACAGATGAATCCTCACCCAAGACGAATGATGAGAAAAATTGTGCTTTGAATGGAAAGGCGAAGAAAGAGAAATGGAAGGCATACCATTCCAAATCTGGTTTGGGTTAGGCTGACAAGAAGTGAGACTTATCAAAGATAAAATGCTTTCATTGTCATGAGTTTGGACACTATTCTAAAAAGTATACACAGAAGAAGGCTGGCAAGAAGCCCTTAGGAGGAGAAAAAAGTTAAACACTTGCTTCATAGTATGAGTTGGAATTCACTCTCATTGCATGCATGGTGTCATTGGCGATAGGTTAGGTGTGGTACTTATATAATGGAGCTTCTTTCAACATGAACGACAACAAAGAATTCTGCAGCAACTTGGAGAAGAAGGATCTCCATATGCACATTGAGATGGGTGCCAAGAGAAGGTATAGCACTACCAACATAGGTATAGTTATCTTTTAGAGGGATTTTGGTACTCCTGTCACTTTAAAAGATTCCATGTATGTTCTGGTTAAAGAATAATCTAGTTTATATTTCTATGTTAAAATATCGTGGTTAAGGTGTGATATTTAGTAATGGAAAGGTGTTCCTTCATCACAAAGCCACGAGATAGGTGAATAATATTGGGGTTCGGGTAAAGAAACTCTACAAATTGGATGTAGAGGACTGTGTTGCCTTGAGCACAAAAGAAGAGAAGGTGCAGAGCGAAGAGGTTGGTGAGTTATGGCACATGATATTTTTCCATCAACATCATGGAACTTTAAATATCACGCAACATATCTCTATAGGACTTCCAAAGGGTGTTCTTCAGCATCAAGAAACATGAAAACGGAGTAAATAGGGGAAGTACACCAAAGCCACATTTCATGATAAGGAAAGCCAAGCAAAGGTGATCCTTGAGAGAGTTCACTCATATTTGTGTTGACCGTTCTTGATAACCTCAAAAGAAAATCATAAGTATTATGTGATTTTTGTAGATTATTTGTCATGAAGTGCTGAATTTTCTTCATACAAAAGAAAGATTAGATGTTCTCCAAGTTTTGTGAGTTTGAATAACTTGTCAATAAAGATACATGGAAGAAGATGAAGGCTCTAAGAAGCGACAACGGTGAGGAATATTGTTATGAATATTTTATTAATTTTATTAATTATTAGTTAGATATAGTTATATTAGGTTTTATTAACTGAAAGGGCGTGATCAAAGATCATGCCTCTTCGCCAAGGGACACCTTGAGGCTATATTTAAAGCCTAGGCGATCCCTCATTGTAATCATCTCATCTTTTCATCATTAATAATATATCTTTATCAGTTTTACCAGATTTTTTACACTCCATTGGTATCAGAGCCATCGCTCTTAGGGATCTGTGTGATCACCCAAAATTAAGGAATTACAAGAAAATTCCAAAATTGCAGATTTTTTTTAAAAACAAAGTGCTTGTGGGAAACAACATTTGTTTTAAAAAAAAAATAAGGAAGAAATATATATATAATATATATATTAATAAAATAAAGAGAGAAGGAAAGTTAACATAAAGGGTGAAATAAATTAAAAGAAAAAAGAAAAAGTAAAAAGAGCGATATACGCACATGTGAAGACAAAGTAAAATTAAAAAGGAAGAATAAAAGTAAAATTAAAAAGGAAGAGTAATTGCTCGTGATTTACAAGCTCATGGTTTTTGGGCCCATGGTATTAAAAACCCATTTCCCCTTTTCAAAACAACGTGCCTTTTCAAAACAAAGTGACTTTTCAAAAGGCACGTGACTTTTCAAGGTTAACAATATTTTTCCCCATAATTATATATATATATATATATATAATTCAAATATTAAAATAATAATAATAATTATTATTATTATTATTTAAAAATATATATATATAATAGAAATTATTATTATTAGTTTAATTAATTAATTAATTTAAAAAAAAAGGGAAGAAAAAAAAAAAAAACTGGCAGAAAAATATTCCCCACCTCATACACGCTCGATGTCTTCGTCAATGTCGATGGCGGAATTCCAGAAGAAATTGGGAGAAATTGAGAAACAAATTAATAATAACTTCGAAAAATTTGGAAGGCGATTAGTCGATCTGGAAGGTACAGTTGCGGGGCATTCCAACGACATCAAAAGGGTTCATGATACAACAAATCGAATAGAAAGACAAATGTGGCTAAATCATCACGAGGCCACAGAAAAGCTGAACGAAGCAATGAACAAGATGACAGAGCATGGCGAAGCAATGAACAATATGACAGAACTCTTCAATAAGCTAAATGATAAGATAGATAAGTTAACTCAGACACAATCCCCAACATCTCCTAACAGGGAACCAAATCAACAAAACAGTACCGCAGATTCAGGAAACTCCGGAGAGCATCAGGAAAAAACGGATTCCCCACATCATCAAGAAGACAGTAATGCAGATTTTCAAAATAAGCAACTTTGGAATGCATTCGCTAATCAATATCCCCTTCTTGTTCCACCATTATCATATCAGCGCAAAGCCAAGATCGACCTACCCAAATTTGATGGTAATGAAAAGAATAGCGTCGCATGGCTTAATAAAGCGGAAGAATATTTTGAGATTTATGACATCACTAGTGATGATGAAAAAATTAAACATGCTTCCATGAAAATGGAAGGAGAAGCATATAATTGGTATATGTGGTGGAAAAAGACGACGCTCGCTATTAGTTGGAGGAAATTTAAGGATGCGTTCTTCAAAAGGTTTCAAGGCATAAAAGAAGAAAAGTTCTTTTCAACGTTTATCAAATTATGCCAAAAAGGAGATGTGGATGAGTACACGCAAGAATGGGAGACTTTGGCAACAAGAGTACCTGGATTATCGGAATCTCGTCTAATCCAGTCTTACATCTCAGGACTTAAAGTCCACATACAAGAAGAGCTAGAACTACATGAAATCACGTCTGTAGAAGTAGCAAGGCAAAAAGCAAAAGCTGCTGAAAAGAAATTGGAAAGATTATCAAAACCAGAAAAAGTATATTTGAGACGACGGTTCCCTCAATCTGAAAATGTAGTTGACACAACATATGTCCCTGTCCATCCTCGTGAAGACGAAAAATCTAGTCTGGAAAAACAAAGAATACGAGAGGGCAAGTGCAAACGTTGCGGTGAAAACTGGGACCCTAAGCACAGGTGTGCTAATGGAAAAGCAAAAAATCTATACAGTTGTGAAGCAACTAACGACACTAACAGTACTGATTCGTGTATAGAAGGATTAGAAGACAATTTAGAGTTCTCTCCAGAAGTGGAGGGCGAAACTATTCCGCAAGTGTCCTTATCAACGATGACAAGCATATTACAACCTCAAACCCTAAGGTTAAGAGGACATATTAAGAACAACAATGTAATGGTTCTAATAGACACAGGTAGCACGCACAATTTTCTAGATTCCACCATGGCCAAAAGACTCAACCTCTTTACTTTTCCCATGCCTAATATGAAGGTAATGGTGGCCGACGGTAAGAAGATTGAACAAGTAGGAAAATGCCATAAAGTCAAATTGCAGATTAAAGACTTTCATTTAGAATCTTCGTTCTACACCGTTCCATTACGAGGAGTAGATGTGGTCTTAGGAATTCAATGGCTACGAACTCTAGGTACTTATTCTGCCAACCATCAGAAGCAGTTTATAAGTTTTAAGTGGAAAGGGCAGAAATACAAGCTGTATGGATTCCAAGCCCCAGGAAATCAAGTTGTATCTACAGTACAGTGTCAGTAGTTAGAAATGTTATCTTCAAAAGGGAGCCATGAAGAGTCTCCAGAAATCAAGACAGGATCCAACCCTGTCGATATCAGATATTTTCACTATCCATATCAACAACAAACTGAACTCGAGAATATGCTCCATGACCTTTTTAAAATATGGGAAGCAAGAGCTCGCCGTTCGCGGAAACCAGACATTCGTCAACGTTGTCCATCGATTACATATGCTTTGAGGACAAAGCATCTTTAAGAGAGGGGCAATGTTATGAATATTTTATTAATTTTATTAATTATTAGTTAGATATAGTTATATTAGGTTTTATTAACTGAAAGGGCATGATCAAAGATCATGCCTCTTCGCCAAGGGACACCTTGAGGCTATATTTAAAGCCTAGGCGATCCCTCATTGTAATCATCTCATCTTTTCATCATTAATAATATATATTTATCAGTTTTACCAGAGTTTTTATACTCCAAATATATCTCGAACAAATCAAGAAATATGTGCTTCAAAAGGAATTTTCAGAGAATTGATAACACCTCATAACCCATAGAAGAGTAAGGTTCCAGAAAGAAAGAACAGGACTATTGTTGGAGCACCAAAAGAGGTGTTGCATGATCAAGGCCTACAGTTGCATCTGTGGGATGAAGCATGCAACATAGTAGTCATTTTGTAGAACATAATTCCTCATTGGATACTTGGGATGAGTACAACCGAGGAATATTTTTCAGGTAAGCGACCAGATGTGTCGTATTTTAAAATTTTTGGTTCATCATTTTATTTCCATGTAACTAAAGATGCCAAGAAGAAGCTACAACCGATAGTAGAGTTGGGGATAATTGTGGGGTAAACTAAGAAACCCTACAACTATCAGGTGTAATTAATAGCACACATGATGAATGTTGTCAGAAGAGATGTGAAATTCAATGAATAGAAGGCCATGAGAATTTCCCTTGAGCAGGAACTTCAATTGTATGTAGAGGATATCTTGGATCCAAAATAAGAACCTCTAGATGTGGAGCAGCCATAAAAAGAGGTGCAAAGAGTGGAAGAACCCACTCATGCAAAGAAATAATAAGAAGGAAGAAAGAGCACTAGAGAGGCTCACAAGTTGGTTATTGATGCTATAGAGAATGTGGGAGCACCCACATCACAACACAGGTAGAGAAGGTCCCCAAAGTAGTACATTGGCTACAGGGATCTTATGACTGAGAGCATAGATATAGAACCATACTCTTTCAAGGAATATGTGTAGAAAACAGTATGGGTTGATGCCATGGTTGAGAAGCCTGACTGCATTATTAGAAATAGCACATGGGAAGTTGTCCCAAGACCAGATGGGAAGGAAATTGTAGGATCTTGATGGGTCTACAAGGTGAAGCAGGAAACATATGGGAGTGTGGAGAAACACAAGGCCAAATTTTTGACTTGAGGGTTCTCTTAGGCTGAGGGAATTGATTACAATGAGAATTTTGCACCAGACATGAGGTACTCATCAATCAGATCCATCCTTGCAGTTTTAGTGCACATGGGATGGAAGCTACATAAAATGGATGCAAAGAAAAACTTTCTCAATGGTGTGATTGAGGCAGAGGTGTACATTGAGAAGGCGGAAGGTTTTGAGACCTTCGATAGAGAGTCACATGTATGCAAACTCAAGAGAGAATTTAATGGGATGAAGCAAGCACCTCGTGCTTGGTACACCATGATTGATAACCGCTTCACTAGGTTGGGCTTCACCAAGAGTGAAGCATATGCAAACCTTTATAATATTGTGGTAGAAGGTAAAATTTTTATTATTGTACTTTATGTCGATGATTTGATACTGACAGGTGATGAGAAGCTCATCAAGTCTTACAAAGAAGATCTTTCATGAGAATTTTAGATGAAGGACATGGGGCTTGGGATTTATTTATTTAGATTGGAAATATGTCAAATATATGGGGATCTATTTGTATCTCAGGGAAAGTATGCCAATGAGATTCTGAGAAGTTCCACATGGAGGGCAACAAACCCATGAAGACTCCTCTAGCAGGAAGTTGGAGGAAGGAGGATACTACTTCAGGTGAAGTGGTAGTTGCTACCATTTATAGGCATTTTTTGGGTTCATTCATGTATTTGGTGAACACATGACCGAACATATCCTATGAAGTTAACCAACTTAGTCAAGATATGATCAAGCATACCAAGATCTTTTGGAGGGAAGAAAAGGATGTGTTGAGATACCTCAGATGTACTACAAATTGTTTTTCCATGGGACATACAAATAGAGGAAGTGAAGCTTCAAGGCTTTACAAATGTAGATTGGACAAGGATTCCATCAGACAGGAAGAGCACATCAGAGGGCCTCTTCATTATTGGGTCAGGAGTTGTTTCCTGGTACAATAGAAAGCAAAGATTAGTTGCACTCAGCTCGGCAGAGGCTGAGTGCATGGCTGCTAGTAAATTAGGATGTGAATTCATTTGGATGAGGAAGATACTTATCAGTTTTCTTGGTTGAAAAATGGATCTAGCGGTGATTTATTATGATAACCAAATTTGCGTCAAACTCTTGGTGAATCCAATTTTTCATGGTAGGTCCAAGAATATTGATATCTAATACCACCATCTCATAGATTGTGTGTAGAGGCAGATTATGTCATTAGATTATATTCCCATAGAGGAGCAGGATTCTGACATGTTGACGAAAGCATTGTTAAGAGGAAAATTCAAGTTCCACAGAGGCAGGATCGGGGTAGCAAAAAATCCCTTTCTTGTTGATAGGGAGTGTTGAAAAATGGCACCAAGAAATTTCGTCTAATTCAATTTTCCCTTAATTAAATTAGAAGGAAATTGGAATTCCACATCTTACGACAACTTGTACGAGTTAACAGAGTTAGGAAGATTTAGTTAGCTAAGTCAATTCGAGTTGGGGGTCTAATTAGAGACATGTAGAGCTCACTCTATATTTTTAGGGGGTCCAATTACAATTTTTTTTTAGTTAAATAAATTTAACTAATTCCTAACTGATGTGAGGACTAGTGAGAGGTCAACTAAAGTTTACTTGATTTAATTCACAACAATGATAAATCAGATAACTGATAATTCACTCATAAATAGTTATTGCATTTCATTTCTGAGAGAGACCCGATCGATATTGGAGTTTAAGGGAAGTGTAATATCAATTTCATAAACATATTTTGTACAGATAGTTCATGCAGTGAAAGATAGACCCTAGACATAATGCACAACTATTTTTAGTTGTTTTCCATGTGAATTAATTTCTAATTCCGTAGGAAACTAGACAAACAAAATAGGGACCTCTAGGGCTCATAAATTGGCTAAGTCTTTGACCAATACAACCCTGAGAATCATTGAGACAGTTAGAGATAGTGTAGAGATATCTCAAGCCTTAGAGAAACATTGAATTGTTTCATATTCTTGACTTATGCAATATACATATAGTGGGGATTTTAGCAGCAAGATTTCCCCGGAAAAATCTTTGTGTTGTGCGATTGGAATTATTTCTCGTTCTTGTTCATGTGATTATGTAATCATAATTGGTTTCTGAAATTTAGAGAATAGATTCAATATTTTGTTTTATCATATTACAAGACCAGTATAATCTATGTGGATTTTATACACTCAGTATAAGAGGTTGTGGGCTTAGATCTACCCTTCAGGCTCCTCTATTTGGAATATTGATTAGAATAACTGGGGTCTAATCCAAGCACATGATTTTTGCGAGGTATGAAATGGGACCATAACTTATTTTTTGTTGGAGTCTCATATACAACTACCTAGAATAAGCACACGTAATGATATGAGACAGTTGCAGGTTTTACCACATAGAAAATGCATTACAAAGTTGATGACTTTTGGAGAGATGATATAGAAGAAACACAATTGAATATCTAGAAAAAATTGGAATACTGGATGAATGCTCTTCCTACGATCCACTGGTAGACCTAGGATCATGAGCTAAAGAATTGAAAAATTCCCATCGGAAATGAGCCAAACAATCTATGAAGGGGATATTAGTAAAGTGGTATGTTTTCCCTTTAGGAAGCCTAAACATTGCTTTCCATTCATTAGACTCCACCTCAAGAGAACCATTGAAAATAATATGGACCAATCGACTGTGGCCCAAGGTTACACAGTTTTTGTGGATGGTTGAGCAAAGAAGGATTTTAACCTGGTATCACATCTAGAGAAATGGATTTTATGGCCCATACTTTTCCCCTATGTGTAAGCAACAAGAAGAAACAATGGACCATTTAATTAGTAATTTGTAGTTCTTTGATTCAATATGATATATATTTCTCGATATTTTTGGGAACTCTGTTAGATCACATCACAACTTCATAGAGACTTTGGAACAATGGTGAACCAACATATTATCAAGCCCATTGTTTAATAGAGCATGGATGTTACCAGTTTGATTTTTCATGTGGGATGTTTGGAAAGAAAAAAATACAATGATATTCAAGGATAAGAAAGCTAATGAAGAAAAATATTGGTTCATATCAAACAAAAAAAATTGTGAAACCATCTTGGAAAGCACTTGATGCCAAGATGACTGGAAGGCTTAACCATAGGAAGAAGTTATTTTAATCAACATTTATTTTTCTCATTCTATAGTATTTCCTAGTTCATGGAAGCTTCCTCCCATGTAGAATTCAATTCCCAACTCTTATCATCCCCCTCTATAGTGCTTTGTCAAACTCAATTTTCATGGAGCTTCAAACTGAAATCCTAGTCTCGATGGATATGGTGGTTTGTTAAGAGACCAGGAGCATTAAGTATTGCAGATTTATGTAGCTGATTGTAATTCTTAATGAAACAAAAAAGTGAATTTCCTCACTTTAGAAAAGGGACTTCAATTGGTGATCTTAATGGGTTACTACAAACTCCAAATTAAAGGAGACTCACAATTGGTTATTCTAATTGATTAAAAGTTAATTTAGGTTACTCCCATCAAAAAATTCTCCAAGGGTTGGAGGCTTATTAATATGATTTCTTGAATTCGATTGTTGCTTCTCTCCATTAATTATGTTACCATATCACATGTTCGAAGAAATGATACTAAAGAATTCTTACCTACTTTTTTTTAGAGGGTTGATTTTGACACTATACATTTTCTAATGTCTTCTTCTTCCCTGAGATGTTTATTTTTAAGTGTAATTATGTCCTTTTTATTTTTTTTTATATTGAAATCTTCATTTTTTCACACATTTAAAAAAATAATAAATGGTCAATATTTTAAAGTTGGGTTTTTCTATATGTCTATGTATTGTTAATTAATATTTCAATTCACATCAAATAATTGTCACTAAAAACTAATTTTTTAATCATATGAAAAAATAAATACACATTTTCAATATAAATACGATGAAAAAAATACACATTTTGATACTTTTTGTTAAAAAAAGCATGTTAAATAAAAAATTTGTTTGGGAAAATATTAACAAAAAAACTTTAAAAATAATATTTTTTATGAATTTTATGTCAAAAATTAATAGTAATCACAATTTTTTTGCAAAAAAATAGGATTCTTCTCATAAATTTTCAAATTCTAAACATTACATGTAAAATTGATTAATGGCTCTCAAAATTGAGCTTTATTTGCAAGCATAACTTAATGCTAATCCATAATATCAACTAATCCATGTTCAACATCTTCTAGAATATCATTAATGTCTTTTTCCGCAACATTTTCTATTTCATTTTGGTCATTTTAGTCATTTCCATCTTTTGACGGATATTTCATGTTTTCAAATCTTCCAAAGTGTCCTTTTCCAATCATTCCATATAACGGTGGTTGAGGTTCCTATGCCTTTTATGCCACACATCATTCATTAAAATCCCCTTTCCTCAAACCAACTTCTTGCATTTCATCTGGAACAAATTGAAGAGCATTAATTCTTTGTTGAATAAATTTTCATTGCATTGGGTCTTTCTCAATGGAAATGAATTTTCTTCCTTTTTTTAGGTAACATGCTATCATTGTACCTAATCATCAAGCACAAAATAAATAATTAAGAAAATTATTATAAACACGTAAAAACTAAAAAATAAAATATTTAAATTCAATTTTATGTAATAAAACTTACCTGAACCTTAGAATAAATCCAAAACCCAATCTCCTTCATTTGAACATAGATCTATAAGATAGTTAATCAATGCTTGAGGTTTTTTATAAATGTTAACTATATCTCATTTTGCATCCTTTTCCTCATATCTTAGTTTTCTTACAACAACATCATGAACCAGTACTTGAATATGACCCTTCACATCTACTTGATTCAAAATAATAGGACTATAGATATCTTCTTTTGTCCAACATTCAAAATGGATGAACTCACAATCATTTTAAATAATTTGATCTTCAGAAGAAACAATATTTGACTTCTGCCTCTAACATAACATAGTAAAAGTTCAATTAAATTGTACATAAATAAAAAATTCCAACATTAATCGAACATACAATTTGAACATCTAATCATGTAAGTTGCATCCTTGAGTTTGTTTCTCCCTTCAAGCTTGTTAATAACATTGCAAATTGTGTGTATGAATGAAATGTCAGAAATCTCAAAAGTGGTTATGTTGTGACTTCTTGAAAGCCTGTAACCACTTTAAGAAAATCTTGATAAATATATGGTTCACTAACATATTCAATTTCTAGGAAATTGAAACCATGAGGAATATCTCCAATAACTAGGGCTTATTCCCTTTTAGGTATGATTTTTTCAATGTCTTCACAAGCACTTGATATTATTTGATATTGAATATTATCGAGCCCATTCCACATGAAATGATTAAGAGTAGGATCAAGTTCAACATACATAAGACGTTGCTTTCTCATCTTTTCCAACTTGTTTTTTTCAATAAATCTTTTCAAAGTATCTGGTACAACATTTGCATCCTTCTTTGACATCTTTAATGACATAAAAAATATATATGTATAAGTAATAAAATAAAAATAGTTTACATATGAATAAAATGAATGTATAAATCAATATACCTTATTGAATGCAATATAAAAATCTCTAAGAGTTGTTGTAGAACTTGATTCTGGGTAGTTGCGCACAACATCATCCCAACTATCTTCATTCAACATTTTAACCATATGTTATTGTATTTTCATATAAATACTCTCACTGAATAAATAAAGTTAAAATATTTAATATAGTGAGATGTATAATAAATTTTACCAACAACAATATGTTTTATTTAAAATAAAATTATAATCAAAGGAAAAGTACAAATAATTCAACAAATTTACTTATGAAATTATGTGCACATTTCCTCCATTGATAATTCACCTGACTTCACATGGGATAGTATTGATTTGACTAGTTAATCATCCTTCACCCCTTGCATTGTTCTCCAAGGTGTGATAGTCATATCCTTCAGAAGTTGCTTCATTTCAGGGCATGTCTTACTGTTGGTATATATTATGGGTCTGCATTTTTTAATGTTCTGATTTTTTATGGAAATATTCTCCCACCACTCAAAAATATCATCAATCAATTCCAATATCTACCTAGTTTTAAATGCCAACTGAAAAATGTTATCCAAGCTTCTGGATATATTTGAATGCATTTTTTCATCTTTTGATTTGATTTTTTCATCAATTTGATAATCTTCTTCCATTAAACATTCATTCCAAAAGGTTAAACTGAATTTTTCCTTATCCCCACCACATTTTTCTATGAATTCATTGTGAATTAATATAACCCTTTGCATGAAAGTCATTTTCATTATGTTCTCATTATCTATATTATGATCCCATGCTAATAACTTTGATTTTGTTTCTATTAAATCAATGCAAATGATTCATTTCATTTTTTGGAAAAGGTAATTATTGGGATATTACTCAATCAACTATATTTTAGCCTCTATCGAATGGTTCCCTCCAATTACATAATATCTATAATCAGAACATTGTGTCTTGTCAAATGCCTATTTGTTGGGAACCTGACATGGATCAACAAGAACCACATAATCCACCACATGTGCATATGGATTGAACTTGAACAATGTTTCCAGGTTATGTACATGTAGATGATGTTTCTTTCTAATTTGATATTGACATTGTCCTTCATCTGGCCTATATAATTGCCTGAACTTAAGATCAAATGTTTGGAAGGCACAAATTAATTTATTCTTCCTCAGCTCAAATCAAATTGCATTTTGTTTTGTTTTAATAATGAAAACCTTTAATTCAGCACCTGGGGTTATGATTTCTCTGCTTCCTTTAGAGGTTTCATTTTGTTCTTAATTGGTGCTCATGATTTTTACAGGTTGACCAACATTTGATTTCTTATTCTTACTAGTTAACATATCTTTTTTTTGATAAAAAAGCTCTTCATCATCATCTATAAGAGAGACCTCTTTGGCCATTTTTCTTTTTTGTGTTTGATTTGTTTTCTCCTTTTTCACAAAAATTCTAATCTCCTCCTCATTAATGCTAACATAATTTTCATATTTATCTTCCACATTCTCAAAAGAAACATGTTTAGGTTTACTACATTCACACACCTTATTGAGTCTTCATTGATCCCCTCTTTGTACTATTGCAGTGTCATGAGCTATTGGTCTTTTCCTCATTCTCATTTCTTCTTCTATTTGTGTGGAAAGTCCTGATCACATTCATAACATTTGGCTCTATTTAATAAATACCCCCAATCATGTGTTAGCCACCCATAAAATTTGTCATATCAAATGGTGGCTAAAATCATTTTTAAGCCTTCAAGAAATAATTTTTTGGCCAAATTATGAGTTCTTAAAGTCTTACAAAGATAACTAATATTTTATTTAATCTTCACTGCTGTTTCCCTCATAAACCTGCAAAATCTGTTGTTTACAGGGAGAAAGACTGCTCGAAAAACCCATTTTCCCCCTCATTTTACCCCTCCTTCCATTCATTCATAACACCCGTTTCATCCCCTTCTTCTCCATAAAATTCCTCCATTTCCATAATTTTCCTTCATTTCCTTCATAAATTCCCTTTGATAAGGTTTGAAACTTCTTTTTAAACCTTATCGGAACTCTGAAAATCCTCAAAAAATCCTTTAGAAATCCTAAAAAACAGTCTTTTTGCACTAAGGCTTTAAGCCCCTTTGGCCTTAGCCCCAACTCCTTTTTTCCGCAATAAAACCAGAGTTGTAACCCATAGTTAAGCCCCTATTACGCAATCACAATTAGGGTTTTTCTATGTTCCTTATTACCTATTTTTGTTGAAAACTCTGATTGCGATAGGCCCTTTTCTTTTAAACACCTAATCCCTTCACCTTCTTCATATAACCCAAAGCCTCGCAACCAGGCGCTAAAAGGCTTAAAACCCTTTCCAAAATATAACTTTCCTTTGTTATTTCATAAAACCCAACCTTCCTTATGTTTTAAATAAAACCCGACAGTTTGAAGTTTCGGTGAATATTATCCATTGATCCAAAACTGATCAATGGTTATCGGCAAATCGCATCGCAAGTTTTCATTTTACCCTTTTTTCTTTCCCCTCCCACCGATGCAATCTCGCGATCAAATCTCCACCGTTGATATGCTCTATCGTGCCCAGATCCGACGGTCCCAATCGCTCCATTATCCAAACCCTCCCTTTCGCCTTTGGCCTTCACGATTAAATCCTGACCATCGATCTAGTTTTTAGATCGACAGATCTCGCTCAATCAGAAAATAGCAGTTTCCCGTAACACTTTTCCCTTTTGTCTTCTCCGATGCAGATTCCCCCGATCGAATCTTAGCCATTGAATCCACAAGAACTGACGGCTAAGATTTCTTCACATTACTGCTCATAACTTTCCTCCTTTACCCCTCCGATTAAATCTCAACCATCGATCATTTGTCTGATCTGACGGTCAATACGTAACCGCATCGCAAAAATTCCCTTGTGCTTTCCCCTTACCTCTACCGATTTGTGATCCTGCGATCAAATCTGGACCGTCCATTTCACAGATCCAACGGTCTAGATCAAACCCATCTTCCCTTTGTCATTTCATAAAGCTCAATCCTTTAAAATTCTTCGGTAAAGATCCACCGTTGATCTTTCTAGATCAATGGTCCACATTGCGCCCGATCTCCGCCCAACCCCCTGCTTCATGTTCCTTTCATCGACTCCATCAATTGATCTAGGTCGTTCATTCTTAAGATCTAATGGTCTAGATGTAATCCAATAGGCCCAACTCCTTTGGGACCTACCTTCCCCGTTGACGTATCTCCGCCGTCCCTTTCTCTGATCTAACGATCCACATGTAAACCGCCTTTTACTCCACCCACCTTTTCCGTCTATGCATCTTACCTCCATCGCACTCTCATCACAACCGTCTGATTTGACACCCCATCTCTGACGGCCAACGCGCGGTATCGCGTGATTTTGTGCCTAGAAGTTAATGTTTTAAATTTACACGATATGAGTGGTTTTAAAAATTCACGTGTTAAACACTAACGTATATCACGTTCCAAAAGGAAATACCACCTTTCCCCCTTTTCGCCACACGAAACCATTTTGGTTTTCCGCATTACCATTTTCTCCAATGCATTAATCTTTTTATCTTGTGATCTCTGCCATTCGTTCTTTTCATCAAATGGTCCAGATTGCATCTAACCCCCAAGTCTTTGCCCCTTTCTTTTCTCTCCTGGGCATTTTATCGAGTCTTCTCCACCGTCGATCTCCAAAGATCGATGATCCTAATAAAATATTCACCCCATTAATTTTCCTCACCATCTGAAATCCCGAGCATTCCATTACATAATCTTGATCGTTCATTTATCTAGATCGACAACTCTGATTGATTTTCCTCACCAATTCATCGCCTTTTCCCCATTTCTCCCAAATGTTTTACTGATTGATCTCGGTCGTTGATCAATATGATCCAACAGCCTAGACTTAATCTAACTCTCATTTCATCTAACCGCCTCCCCTTTTGACCCCAGCAAGCAATCCTGACCATTGGTTGATTTCATCCAACGGTCACAATTTAATCTCGTGCCCAGAAGCTATCTAAACCTATTTATACAGGATTTTCTTAACTTTTCTATGTTTGTGCAGGTTTTAAGGGTTTCTCAATTATTCTAAAATAAAATCAAGGGTCGGGGATGATGATCCCTCAGGCCATTATTCATAAAGAAGATCAATCTACAGGGTTCACATCACGATTTATTCATGCCTCATGAGCACTAATAACATTATAAAACCCTCTACGCACCTTAAAACGAAAAAAAACACAGTGAACTTTAATTATACAAAGAGTATTAGTGTCAAAGCATGAAATCACAACAGAGATGAAGAATTAAAGGTTTTTTACACAGTTTTGAGGGATTAAGGCTTAAATTCGACTATCACAAGCCTAATCCACATAGTTAAAGACATATATCAAGACCTGAAGACAGAGATTAAGCCAAATTAGGCCTAAAACACATATCGAAAGCAAATTAAAGGTGTTTTAGGCTAAAAACAATGAAATCTATCAATCCAAGAAGCCTCCACTACCACATCAGAGGCTAATTGAATCCTCTCCAGAAACCAAAGCTCCACCTGCAGCCTCAATAAATCTAAGAAGGCATATTTATTGCCTTAGTCAGTGATATTTTGTTTAAAGAAGCCATAGTTATTGCAAAACCTGCCTGAAAGAGTTATAAAGTCAACAGATTCTGCTAAGCAGCTAAATACTTAATTAGAACCCATTCATATAGAGGAAATATCAAAAAGCTTCTCCATTGAGCCCCTCAAAGGCCGAGAAGCATTAAACTATATTAATTGGGCCTAAAAGATCTTTTCTCCTATCCCACCTCCTCATTTCTTCTATAAATACTTCTGTAGAAGATGAGATAAAGTTTGGTCATTGAATATATGATGCATGTAAATAGTCTCTTGAAGTTGCTGTAAGCTCTGTTTGTAATTGAAGATACCCAAGTTGAGATGAGAACTTTGAAGCTATAGAGAACCACTAGACTTGATGATTGTAACTAGTTTGAACATCAAATACAAGCTGATTTATGGGATCCTAGTCTATGTCAACGGTGATGTGTTTCTTATTGTAAATTGTAATTTTCTTTTTGTTTCCATTCTGTTCACTTTCTCTGATAAAGAACAACAAATATAGAGATAGGATTTACTGCCACCAGTACCCTACTCTCACCGATAAGCTTTATCTTTATGTTTTCCTCTAATTGTGTTTTTGAGAATGATTTAATATAGTCCAAGCAGTTAGGAATGTTGGTGTTCCCATGTCTTACTGTCTAAACTTTAAACATTGTTCTTGAATGTTATTTTCAGTTTATGCTAAGTAGATTTGAACTAGGGAAGTATATGGTTAGCCCTGTCCTCTAGTTTTATCTCCAAAGGTTGTCTGAAAGTTTCCCTAAGAGTATGTTGAAAGCAGGATAGGTTCAAAGTCCTTACCTTATCTTAGACTATTCTTTGTTTATCTTAAGTGTTTGTCTTGAAAGTTGGCTAATTAAATTCGAACTAGGGAATTCTATGGTTAGCCCCATCCTCTAGTTTTTCTCCAACAATTGCTTTGAAAATTTTCCCTTTGAATATGCGGAAAGCAGGATAGTTTCAAAGTCCTTACTTTATCTTAAGCTATTATTCATGTGTTTTAAATGTTTTCTATTGAAAGTGCATCAAAAGCAGGCTAGATTCAAAATCCTTACCTAATCTTAGATTACTTTTATGTTTTTCTCAAGTGCATGCCAAAAGAAGGATAGTTTCAAAGTACTTAATTGATCTTAGGCTTCCCTTTATTCTTCATCTGTTTTACCTTCATTTCTTATTGTTTTCATTCCATAAAATCAACTTAAAAGAGATCCTTAGACATATATAACTTGCCCCATGGACCACTCTTGAACCTTGTTGTTTCAATTAAATCCTATTATCACTCCATAGCCTAATGGATTGAAGCTGCTTCTAGCCCATCTTCTTAGTTGAATCATTCCTTCACTTGCATACAACTTTCACCCTTCATTTATACTTCCTTCACCTTCATATATCTTTTCCCAACGAAAACAAACAAAAACCTTGTTCTTCATAACTAGCCTAATATCATTTCAAAAGCCTTAAAGATAAACCAATATTTGCACTTATAGAGAGATCCCTCTCTGGATTCAAGAGGGCTAGATCCTAGAATCCCAAAGTGGTTCCAATGTTGTCTCTGCAGATTTAGTCTCACCAATCTACTAAAATTATAGGGAACCAACATCATGTTTGAAATAGGCTCAACAAAATATTGTGAAACAAAATAAAATATGTCAATGATCAATAATTTATACAAAATTGAATGATCCTTACAATAATGCATAAAAAAAATATAAATAAGCATACTTACAATTTCATTTGCATTGTGCTTGCGATTTTTGCACACAACTTTGTAGATGTTTCATTTTTGTCATACTTGACGTTTGTTAGATGATATCTAACCTTTTCACATTTATTAGCCATTCTTGCAAGAACATAAATAGTGTTTGAATTCGGCACCAAACATATGTCTCGTACTCTGCCCATTGCCTCATATCATTCACCTAAGTGAATCATACAACAAAACAGATAGATATGTATACCATCATTGGTTTCATTGTCTTCAAGATACCATGAAAATTTTGTTTTATTTATTTCCTCTACGTTCTTCCATTTGTAAAAAAGCTTGATTGTACTTGATGGGCCACTTCCTTATATTTTATTACGTTTTTTAATTTTTGTGTGTTCAATAGTTCTCATAGTGTGTCAATCAATATTCTTAGTGCGTTTATAAATATCCATAGTGCGTCCAACAGTATCCATAGTGCATCCAACTACAACTTTAGATTTGGCAACTGCTCCTCTTGGTCCAGAAACATTCATAGAAATCTTATTTGATGCCATCTTCATGATATATATATATATATATAGATATGAAGAAACACATATCCTAATTAATTGATTTTATTTTTCAAGTTTTCCAATATAAATTTAAATAAAATTTAAAAATTAACTATATAACTAACTTTTCCTAATATAACTATATATTTTTAAAACTATAAAAACATATGTATGTTTTTTCATTTAAAAACAAACAATTTTAAAACTTATATATATCTGTGTGTGTGTGTGTGTGTGTGTGTGTGTTGTAGAGGTAAATCCCCTTTGTGGACAGAGGCGATCCCTACTAGCCCAGACCTGGTCTAACAACAATCAAAACATGCTATGGCGCAAGTTCCTAATTGTAGTAAACCAAATCGTGAAGAAGGCTTACCTCAAGTCCAACGCTGTCATTTGTAGAAGAGATGATGCTCACATTTCCTCGCTCCAGCAGATCAAAATCCTCTCGCCTGCTGCGATTGAACACCTACACACACAAGAGACACGACAAACACAAGCGTAAAACCCGATATATGCAATTATGTATTAGTCAGAGAAGGCACAACTCATGATCATAATCAAAAATAAGAGTGGAACCATAACCAATAGTCGGTTATCATTAATTCAACAAAGGAAAACACAACCTGGCTCTGACGATGAACCTTCCTTCTATGGGTTGTTAGTGGAATACATCTCGGTAAAGCTTGTTGGGAATGGGGACAAGCCTCTCTCTTCGATCGTCAATCTCCTTGCTATGGATTCGGCACTTTGAGGACTATCAAAGCTCTTGTAGCATTCTTTTGGCTATGAAAGCTCTTGGAGATTAGCTTGCAAAGGGAAATGGCAAGCTTATATAGATGGTGGAAGGGGAGTTGGGATCCCTACAATCATGGGATTGGCCCTATCCTCAAGGAAGCTTCCATGAGAGGTGGAAAACTACTTCCTCTACACGGAGATCCAGAGCCAACCTCCCAACTCAATTTAGAAACCAGTTTAGGAATTGGTTGGAGTCAATATTCCGCCATTTATTTTTAAAAAACACCCTTTATTAAGCTTGGCGCGAGTGCGACTCTGAGACAGAGCGCCAATTGGTGCGCCCTCTTTGAATAATTTCCCCCATTGGCACGGGTATAACACTGGCTAGTCACGCCAAGGGTAAAAAGGCTATTTTTAGGGTTTTTCACAAGGAGATGTCTTCAGGGGAATGAAAGTCCATGTCTAGGGGAATGTCATGAGAGTGTTTTCAAGTTATGTCACTACACACAGGTCATGGAATGAGCCCTCCAATGTGCGAGATGGGGAATTGCAGGGACGGTGACAAATTGCTGTGTAATAGATGCCCCCTAAAGCATGAGGCCCGAAAGAGAGAGATGGGTGAAATGCTTTACGAGAACGTGTCCAACTGAAAACACTGTCGTCGAAAGACCTGCGTAGAGAAATACAACTGATATCTCAAATACATGATTTATGTGTGGTATGGGCCCAGCGATCCATAGCAGAGTATACAATAATTCAGATCCAAGGTATGGACGTAGCCATCTAGTGAGGATCGAAAAATAGACTCAGGTATGGTCACAGCCATCTAATCAGTGAGTCATGTAACTAATCATAATAATCCACAAAATCGTAGCCTGGATTCCAACACACAAAATCCAGGGTCTTGCGCTCCATCTCAACCCGAACAAAGTATAGGTTCAAGCATGCGAATGAGTGAGCTGAAGTCGAACATGCAAGAACATTGCCTGATTACCAACCAATGATGAAAGTTGTTAACAGACGCGAGAGGTACCACCAATAATGATAATGGCCCTCAAGGTAATATAGGTACAGTCTACGGCATGTGAATCAGTGAGCTGGCATCGAACACCCATAGAATCACTTGATTAGAGGCCAATGATGAAAACCTCATGTTGAACACGAAGAACCTGCCATTGAGGCATGCAGGCTCCAAGGTACCAAAAGGGAGTCTCTAGATCAGCTTCCCAGATAATGAGCTGAAGTCGACAGGAATTGACCTTGATCGAAGGTGGGCCATAGTGTTTCCCACATCATCGACGTGAGACAGAGGAACATAATGTCTTTGTGAATCAGGATTATACGAGAATCAGAGGAAGGTTGAAATCTACAGAGGTCAAATTCTCTTGAACATATAAACAACACGACGGTGGATTTGGCAGTATTTGACATCAAAAGATCAGAGGTCATGACGACGAGGCAAAGAGAAGATGAGAGGTCAAAAGGAATCACCCAAACCCACGAAAGCAAATGAAAAATGAGATGAGATGTCCCCAACCCGACATGAATGCAGACAAGTGCCATGTTCAAGAGCGACATACTGCCGACACGACAATGATGCTGGCTCCATTTTCCCCACCGTTTCTGGTGAGTACCTCTTTATTTTTACACAAGCTTGAAGAGGATACCATATGCTTGCTATATAAGTCCATTCTAGTACATTTAATGAGCCCTAGGAAGGAGGAACTCGAATAGTGTTATTACGACTGAATCTGATGTCATTAGGGTTTTATGAGTCTGAGAAAGGAAGAACTCAACGTATTTTCATGTTTAGATAATTTGAAAAGACAGCGGAAAAGTAAACTCCAACGGTCCCTTTTCGTAAATAGTTCCTCAGACCCGAAAAGGTAGAAAACAATATCTGAGAAAACTTCCTAGTCGCGATAGGCTAGGGTATTCCTTTTTCGTAAATAATCTATCCCAGCCCGAAAAAGGGGTAAACATATACTGGGTAGATGTCATTTCGTGGCCACTTTAACGAGATCGAAACGACAAGGGACTCGGCAATATTTTCATGTTTAGAGAGTCAGAAAAGAGTTGAAAGATGACTCCAAAATGACTTTTTCGTGTTTTTACCAAGTCCGAAAAAGTATAAAATACAACTCGTTTCACTGTCCAAGTCATGTAAAAACCTGTCGCTGCACAGAAAGGCAAGTGTAAAATCCATTTTCGACAAAATATATTAAAATATTGAGAAAAATGACATTTAAAACCTAATTTTGATTTAAAAATTTACAAATAGGCTTCAAATGGTAAAACAAAATTACTTTTACTTTTTACCTTACTTGGAGAGCAACAATGGTCTGTTTTGTGTGCAAACTTGCGGCGGTAATTGCGACTGATCTGGGACATCATTCAACTCCTCATTTTTTCTCGGTAAAAGACATTCCCTTAAGCTCCATTTTAATTCATTTTTTTATGAGTTTTCATTGTGTATTAGACTTCTGGAGGGCCCCTTTTAAAATTCTAGGGCTCTCTCCATTAGCGCGGGTGTCGGGCACGGACCCGCGCCAATGGAAATTTCTTCACAAAGGGGTTGTACCAATGGCACAACTCAATTTTACGCTTAAAATTTTGAAAATTTGAGCTACCTATGTGGATTTTCGAATGTACCAGAGATATGACAAAGCATTTTTTATTGTGTTGATGCAGATAACCAAGCACAATGGTTATTGAATGGAAGGAGAGGGAACATGGAGAGGAAGATGAAATGGCTATGGAGAATGAAGCCTATATGAATGCACTAAGGAATTGTGGACTCAAGAAATTCTTTCTTACTCCATGTCTACGAGCTCAACCTAAGCTACTACAATACTTGGTCAGCATATGGGACGAAAATGAAGAATTATTTAAACTTCGGGAACAAGTGTTGGAACTTCAGGTTTATGACGTATATTTCATCACCAGGTTGTCATGCAGAGGCCCAGTACCCATTTTGATATGCTGCAGACCTTCCGGGGAAAATATGGAACAAGTAATGGCGAGGGTGTGCCCAGGGGCATGAACCGGATCGAGAAGCGGGAAAGTGGAGATCCACACTGTCAGTGATCTAGCACTCAGATTAGTGCTACACACCATTACGTGGGTTGCAGGATCGCAGGCACCGCATGAAGCGACCAAAGCCCAACTCATACTAGCCTCCCAGTGTATGAACCCCACATTGTTTGATTGGGCTCCGCAGTGACGATCAATATCATGAGGCAGCTGACAAGATGAAAGCAAGTCAAACTAAAGCAGTTTGGCTATAGTTCCATTTTGGTTTTGTTCATCCTGGAACGACTACCTATTTTCCAGGGCCAAGGGGCCATAGTTTTTGAGTCGATACCAAGAGAGCTAAGGATGGCTCGTTGGGCAGCACTTATGCCCAGGTCAGGAGGAGGTCAACAGATGTCTTGGAGACCCGAGTTCTTTGGGTGGTTACGGCAACAACTGATCGTGGTCGAGGTTTGGCCCTATGCTGGGACTGATTTCACTGGAGATCACGATATTTCTCTCCTGGAGGGGGAGGATTGGGATGAAGATTTGGGTATGATACACCTTTTTTTTTTTTTAATGTATTTATGATTTTTTTTGGTAATACATGTCTGTTCTAATAACAGTTTTATATGTATGAAGATGTTAGCCCAGAGAGGCCCGTGGGCATGTCACCCATTGTGCGGAGAACCCATGTCGTTCATGACCCTTAGGCTGAGGGTGGCGAAGGCGTCGAACTGATCCAGAACTTGGAGGGCATTGCCCAGGGGATCCCGGACAATGCACGGCTAGCAGATGTTCCGTTAGCATACCAGCGACACACTGTGGGGGTGCCTAGTCGCCTCCATCGACTACTGAGACACTTAGTGCACGCGGTGACTTCTTATCACGAGCACCATGCAGATTAGACATCTAGGGCTTTTCATATGCATATTTTTTGAGAGACATGTCGTCTCCAGCTGTATTAAGATGAACATGTATATTTTTTATTTTATGTGATGCACACTATGTAAACATTTCGACACACACACATATATATATATACCTATTTCTGGATGGATCCTTTTACATGTGATGATGTTTTTATATGATATGCAAATGACTAATACAATGTTACCTAATGTATCAGTTGCATAAAAAGTGACCCAATGAAAAATTTCACATAATGTATCTAATCAAACATTTTATTTTTATACAAGCTTAAATGCACACATGAAAACACGCATGCAAACTGTGCTTGGAAATGAGTTTTATTTTTATGCAAGCTTAAAACACAAACTATGATTGAGGAAGACAGGCATGCCCCCTAGCATGGTGTCTCAATTCGAGATACATGCCCCCCAAGCTTCAGTCCATAGGAAATGGAGTGAAGGTTAAAAACATAAGAGATTTGAACTAAATCTAACAAAACTCGAATTGAACGTGCTCACGTTTCATTATTTTAACGAGGTTGACACATTTAAAAGAACTGTCCTCGTAGTGACTTGTTTCATTGTTTTAAGAGCTTGGCACAAGAAGAAGAACTATGATTTGGTGAGCTCGACAGAGGAGGCTCAGGAGAGAGATGATCAAATTCATCATGCTCTAGACAATCTGACATTTCCCCCAGGCTGGGCATGAAGGAGGAACGATGATCTCCATCGCTCCAAGGCAGCTCCTCAAGAGACATTGTTTCAACAATGGCTTCGTCAGAAGGGAAAATATCTTTAAGAGGATCAGGTGAGTCGGCCTCGCCAAGCCAGGCGGATTGAGAATAGATATCTAAAGCCATGCTCGAAGGAGCATGTTGAGAAGGAGGAGGATTGGATGCGGTGACGATTTCACAGTAATTAATCTCTACTGGAGTTAAGGGCATCGATTCTCTAAAATGAGTCACCTATTCAGGCGAAGGGATGATCCATGGGTCGTCAAACCTAGAGATCATATTAACTTGAACAGTGTGTGGTGGTGGCACGGGAAAAATACCCATGAGGACAGGGCCCTTAAAGAGATCGAGTCCTACACTATCAGGGGGATTGGGGATCTGATCCACATAAGGAACGTTGTTCTTAGAGGTGGAGGTGAAGAAAGACAACTGATCCACAGTAACAATCTTGCCCTCGTGAGGAAACTTAAGAAGTCGGAAGAGGGTGGACGGTACGCATAGCATGGCGTGAGTCCAACTGCGGCCGAGAAGAAAATTGTAGTTAAGCTTGGCGTCAACCACTTCTACTTCTACATTGAATGTCTTCCCCTGTAACGTAATCAGCAAATTCTCGAGAACACCCAGGGGTTTGGATTCCTGACCATCGAATGCCTCGAAGGCATTGGGAGATGATGAGAGAGCCGGAGAGCCAATGGCCTTCCAGCAAGCAGATGACATGACACAGGTATAAGAACCTTCATCTACGATGGCCCTATGAATGTTAAGATCATTGAGCCCAACTTGAATAATGAGAGCAATTTGATGCGGAAGTCGGGGGGTAAAATTTTCTAAGTCGAAGGTGAGAAGACTAGAATCGGTAGGATCGATTCCACCGATTGCAGAAAAAAAAGCTTTCTGTTGCGAAGGGAAACTTTAAAGGACTTCCAATGCAGACATAGCAGAAGGTGCCTGTGCCAAGTCCTCAACAATAATGTAGTGCTGAGCAGTGCGGGCATTTGAATTGTAGGAAGACCTTCGTAGAACACCTTTAGAAGGTGGCCTCACAACAGGTTCAGCAGTAGGATTCTCAATTTCCAAAGAACCGGAGACAGGTGGAGGAGGTGGGCCATCCACAACTTCCTTTCCAGCTTCCTAACGCGATCCAGTATAATCCTTCGAATGCGTATCGATTGAGACAGGTGCAGCACCATTCATCATAAAGACTTGGGACCCAAATGGTGCAGATGGTGACGATTGTTCAACCATCTGGGTTTGCTGAGATGGGAACGGTTATTTAAGAACTGTCAGAGTCCCTTTAGAGCCTTTGAGAAGTTGACTAATTTCAGATCGTCGAGGACAATCTTTGGTATAATGATCTCCTTCACAAATAAGGCAGGGGTACTTCGGTTTACATTGGGAACTGTCCTCAGTCTGAGGTTTAGAAGATTCTAACTTTGGGGCATCACGTTTGCATTTTCCTTTGCCCTTGTTTTTTCCTTTCGAAGATTTTTCTGTAGTATTAGCCTGAACGGCGTTAACCTCCGCAGTTTTTCCAGAATCTGGAGGGGTGGGAAGAGCAGAATTATTGGACGAATTGGACTTTTACTTCCCATTCGAAGGTTTTTGAGAATTTTGAGACACTGAACCAATAACACCATCCATCGCTGGGGTAGGTGGAGCTTTAGAGGTTCCCGGGCATGGAGCATCAGTCAAAATATCATACAATGTGTCGGACGGAGAGTATACTAGATTGAGATACTGGGCACACGCAATGACCTGTTCTTCAGTCACACATGCCCCCATAGCAATATCTTGCACGATTTTGTTAACGAAGGATGTGGTGAACCAATGATTTAGTAGTTGATCAGGTATATCAAACTTGATCAGCCTACGATGACATCGCCACTCATGAATATGATCAGATATGTGGGTGGCTTTATCCTGGTTCAACGAAGTCAGGAGATGCGTCCTGGCTTCATAGCGAACCGGTAACTAAAAATGAGTCAGAAAATCCATTGCTAAAGTATTGAAATCTTGAAAGATGCCACGGGGTAATTTAATATACCACTTAGTGGCAGCACCGGTGAGAGTGTGCTGGAAGAGACGTAGGCGAATTGAATCATCGACCCACGAATTAGACAAACACCACAAATGCTAGGTCATTACATGAGCTTGCGGGTCTTCACCAGCTTTACCTTCAAACTTTGGGCAGTCACCGGGTACCTTGGTCGGAACTGGAGGCCAATAAGGATTGTGAAGAATTGGATCATTGGTTAATTTAGAATCGTCTGGTAATTCCAAGGTAGCCAAGAATGGCAATTACGGATTGAACGGTATGCCAGGCCCTCGATAAGGACCGGTACCTGTACTCCATGTTGGTTGAGAATATCCTTGCCCCCATGGGTTTTGTCCAGTAGGATTCTGACCGTAGGGGGTATAGTCTGTGTAACCAGTCTAATTCGGTTACTGGTAACTAGTGTACGGGGCTTGATAACCAGAGTATGGACCCTAAATGTAAGTCGGCCCCATTTGAGTAGTCTGTGGATTTGGCTGCTGAGTATAGGTGTAGCGGGGTTGTTGAGTGTAATAATGGGAACCTTGGGGCGGATTATAAGTCGGTCAAGATTGACCGTGAGGGTAGTAACCGCCTTGAGGTTGAGCGGGTTGCTGATAGGTGGGGCCCTACTGAGCCTGATAATTAGGATGCACCGGTTGATTCGGTTATGGCATCGATTAAATCGGTTGTTGGGTAGGGTTGACAGAGTGTGCAAGTTGGCCTAGTTGGACAGGCTGACCTGGCTGAATGGGCAGCCCTGGTTGAACAGGTTGACTCGGGTAAACAGGTTGGGTCGGTTGCGTAGGTTGACCTGCTGTTGTGGAGCACCAGGTTGTATCGGATGGGCCGGTTGGCCTAGTGGAGGAACACCGAGTTGTGCCAGATGGACCAGTTGGCCTAGTGGATGAATGGAGCCAGGTGGTGGCTGGTAACTGGTTTGACCTACAACAGGACCATAAGATGGCCCTGGTTGATGTGCAACATTTGGAGCAATAGGATACTGAGGTTGCATGGGTTGGGAAGGTTGGACTTGCCCCCGAGGACCGTATACCGGCCTAGGTTGGTACCCCAGTTGACCTGTGAGTTATTGAGGTTGCCCTGGTTGGACTCTAGGAAGAGGCTACATGAGTTGACCTGAAGGGTTGTAATACTGTCCTTGCGGACTGTATGATGGCCCCTACTGGCCCGCAAGGTAACCTTGCGGGTCATAAGGATAGCCAGGCTGGCCCGAAGGTTGGCCTTGAAAAGGTTGTCCTTATGAGTTATAAGGCTGCCCAGCCTGGTTATACGGTAAACCCTGAGCATGAATTTGAGCCTCGGGAGCGGGTAAACACAAAGGATTCCCGTACTCATCGTACTGATATGGAAAAACGTACAAGGGTGTACCATCCTGTGCATAATGCGAAAAATATGAGCGGTTGGGATCTTAAGAGGATTGTCCGACCTCGGGGTTGGATTGTTGTAGGGAAAATCGATACTCCTTAGGAGAAATGTTCTCTGGCATAGCAGAAGCTATATAGACGTCTTCGGGAAATGATGTGGTCCTTACGGACTGAGTAGTAACAGCAGGTGTAGATGCATCCACACAAACAGTGGGCCTAACGGGTACAGAAGTGACAAGAGGGGATGACGTGATAGGTGTCCTAGGAGACATCCCCAATGAAGGAAAAACTAGCCTCATATAAGGAGCTGATACCCCCATAGAGGCAACGACGACGATAATCTGACCTAAGGATCTATACCCTGCTAGTAGTGAGGGACCAGGTGAAGACATAACAGATGATTTGGTGTTGTCTTCTAGGAATAAATTCTGAGTTACTTCTGGGAATAGCTGGTAATCTTCACTAAACGTGGGGATTTCCTCACTAGCAGAATGACTAGATTCACTCATGTTTGAGCCTGCCACTAGATCTCGTAACAGACGGCGAGGACTACGAGGAATAATAAAAGCTAAAAAAGGCGAACTCGATGTAAGAGGAGGGAAATGTTCCCCTACTCCTAATCCAGACCAAGGGTCAGAAAAGGGCCAATTTAACTCAACTGGTCCTGCAAAGGGAAGCTCACACAGAACCGGTCCCTCGTTGGGAAAGTCGGAAACAATGGGCTACTGTGGTTTAGCAGAGGATTGCGAGACCTCTGACGAATCGTCTGTATATGGACTACCAGTAGACGAAACTGAAGGTTCTACCACTATGACAACGATAACAAAAGGAAAAGATCAAACACAACACACGGGCTGAAAAAGACTCAAGGCACGCAATCAAATGGCCAACAAGAAAAATCATCTAATAGGGCATGTGATCGCGGGTGATTTATTTTACGACATTGAAACTTAGAAACTTCACCGTTTCATGTTTTAAGAGTCGAGAAATGGATGAAAGATGACTCTATCTCTTTCAGTTTTGAAACAAGCGTGAAAGGACAAGCACTTGGTGATCTTTTCAAATTTAAAGAGTCAGATAAGATCAAAATGACTACTCAGGAATACTAGGCAAAGGGTGTACAAAATAACCATGAACTGCAATATACACCTTGGTTTCAAAATGAAAGAGAAATCAACCAAGGACTTAACGTACGTGCAGGCAATCTCCCCGAATACTATGTCCGGTGTATCATGGGTATAGGGCAGCAGACTCGGCTTCCTATGGATAAAGGATAGAAACCTAGTGGGGTCTCCCTTTATATACGCGATGGTACGGGGAGCACAAGTCCGTGCTAGTGCTGTCTAAAGCCAAGAGGCGAACGACAGCTACTAGGCTTAAAGACGTCGGAACACGTCTCTAGCCTAGACCTCTAAATATTTCGTTAATGTTTCAATGTTGCCTTAGTGTAAATTGAATGAATTTTAATGTTTATATTCAATTATGTTTCAGTTTTCAGGCCTTAGCAAGTGTTATGTCTCAAAATCCCCTAAATGCATACTACATGCCACAGTATATCATTTCATTCGATGAAAGCTAATTACAGGAGAGTTAAGATCTTTTCACACAACAACAAAATGACCAGAGAGCAACCAATGATACCTCTAATGCAGCTAATGGAAACTAAAAGCTTTTTGTCCAAAGTCACTAATCACTAATAACGCCGAAAAGATCTAATTCACATTAACTAATCTGAAGCAAAAGAGATTTCTTTTTGTATTTTCAATGTTTACGAGCAAAATGCACTAAACAAAATGAAAACTAACGAGACAAGCAATTTGAGAAGCAAAAGAAAAAGAGAAAAACAATCAAATTTCACTCAATTCAAGTACACAATCAGATCTCAAATCGATAAAAATCCCCTCAAATCAAAAAACCCAAAGACTCAATTGAACCATGTAATCTAGGCCCAAAACGAAACAAAGTGGAATTCGAATGAAGAAGAAGCCAATCACTCAAATAACGCAATAAAACAATAGACAACCACGAAACCAGTGCAGCGAAGCAATCACAAAGCTGACTGAGCAGACAAAAACCAAAAATTCCCAAGGGAGGCTCGACGCACAATAACACCTAGATGCCCTAGGGCTAAAATGTAAATTCGATAGAAATGGGCAAACAACCAAAGGAAGAAGGTCACAGTCAGTCAAACAAGGCTCTAGAACACTCAAGCAGTCGAAAAAACAAGGCCAAACACCCAAATCAGTCTCAGAAGGCTTAAGACACAGTAAACCCTAGCACCTTACAGGATTGGCATGACTGTAAGGCTGAAACTAGTGCTAGAATGGAATTGGCATGAGTAATACACAGACAACATGCACCAGTGGGTGTGACTGTCACACTGAAAAGCGCACCAGCCAATTTTACTAAGGAAAAATAAAAAATAAGCAATTCAAGAAGCAGACCAGTGATGTTGGAGCTTATATCAAAAGCCCAAGACATGAAAAGAGCCAGCCAAAAGAGCC
The DNA here is from genome assembly GCA_034641835.2 of Pinus albicaulis. Lineage (NCBI taxonomy): Eukaryota > Viridiplantae > Streptophyta > Pinopsida > Pinales > Pinaceae > Pinus > Pinus albicaulis. The sequence goes on from CM076574.1 coordinate 1,312,655,325, forward strand.
GATCAAGCAAGCAAAGTCAAGAATCAACCGAAAGACAAGACAATACTCCAAGTGTTCAGTTCATAAACTAGACCAGAGATTGACTAAAGCCGCATTGATCTACTTCACTAATGCAGAGCAAGAGCGTTTCGAAGGCTATCTGGCTAACTTCAAGCTCCGTCTGTAGTTTATAAAGCAAACAACAAGCTAACTCCCCAGTGGAGTCACCAATTTGTTGTAGAGGTAAATCCCCTTTGCAGACAGAGGCGATCCCTACTAGCCCAGACTGGGTCTAGCAACAATCAAAACATGCTTATGGCGAAAGTTCCTAATTGCAGTAAACCAAATCGCGAGGAACCCCTACCTCAACTCCAACGCTGTCGTTTGTAGAAGAGATGATGGTCCCATTTCCTCTCACTTGCTGTGATCGAACACCTGCACACACGAGAAACACAACAAACACAAGTGTAAAACCCGATATATGCAATTATGTATCAGTCAAAGAAGACACAACTCATGATCATAATGAAAAATAAGAGTGGAACCATAACCAATAGTCGCTTATCATTAATTCAACGAAGGAAAATACAACCTGACTCTAACGCTGAACCTTCCTTCGGTGGGTCGTCAGTGGAATACGTCTCAGTAAAGCTTGTCGGGAATGGCAACAAGCCTCTCTCTTCGATCGTCAATCTCCTTGCTATGGATTTGGCACTATGAGGACTATCAAAGCTCTTGCAGCATTCTTTTGGCTATGAAGGCTCTTGGAGATTAGCTTGCAAAGGGAAATGGCAAGCTTATATAGATGGTGGAAGGGGAGTTGGGATCCCTACAATCATGGCCTTGGCCCTATCCTCAAGGAAGCTTCCATGAGAGGTGGAAAACTACTTCCTCTACATGGAGATCCGGAGCCAACCTCCCAACTCAATTTAGAGACTAGTTTAGGAATTGGTTCGAGTCAATCTTCCGCCATTTATTTTTTAAAAACACCCTTTATTAAGCCTAGAGCGAGTGTGACTTTGAGACAGAGCACCAATTGGCGTGCCTTCTTTGAATAATTTCTCCCATTGGCCCGGGTATAACACTGGCTAGTCGCGCCAAGGGTAAAAAGGTTATTTTTAGGGTTTTTCACAAGGAGATGTCTTGAGGGGAATGAAATTCCATGTCTAGGGGAATGTCATGAAAGTGTTTTCAAGTTATGTCACTGCACACAGGTCATGTAATGAGCCCTCCAATGTGCGAGACGGGGAATTGCAGGGACGGTGAAAAATTGTTGTGTAACAATATATATATATATATATATATATATATATATATAATCCTTAAAAAAAAAAAAAATAATTTAAAAAAAAACAAAATTTAAACACCTTTTTAATATTAGGTTTTTTTTTAAAACAATTTAAAAATCAAATAAATAAAATAAAATTTTATTTTAAACAATTTTAAATATCTTGTTTTTTTTAAACAATTTAAAAATAAAAAATAAAAAAATAAATTAATTTAAAAAAATGACGGGTGCCGGGGGTCGGACGCCGACAAGGCGGCACTATGGAGTGCTAGCCGACCAACCTTTGACCCAACCATGGGCCAGAGGCCGGCCAGGCAGTGCTCAATTGGGGGCTAGAGGCTGACGAGGTGACGCTGTGGACTGCTGCCCGGCTAGCCTCTGACCCCCGGCTGGGTGGAGGTCGATTATGGGAATTAACCTCTGCTTAGCCGGGGGTTGCCACAGTGCCGCCTGGCCGGCCTTTGGCCTCTGGTTTGGTTGAGGTTAATTATGGGAATTGACCTCCGCCCAGTCGGTGGTCGCCATAGCATCGCCTGGCCGGCCTCCAGCTAGCAAGAAAAAAAATTATATGAGATTTGGAAAAAAACTATGTATATATATATATGTCGTTAAAAAAAAAAAAATACATAATGGAATTAAAAAAAAAAAAAATAGAATTAAAAAAAGACAATCTTTGTGCATAGCGCCCTTTCAAAATATCCACTTCATCCTAATCCTAAGGATTATGCAAGCATCACTAATGAAGGGGAGAACGAATAATTTCGAGAGTTAAAATATCCACTTTGTCCTAATACTAAGGATTAAGCAAGAACCACTGATGAAGAGGGGAATGAATAATTTCCAAAGTCTGTTAGCTCCCCGTAATTTTCTATATTGATTGAGATACAAATGGACATGGGTAACATCAAACCAATCTTTGGAATCTAAGGACCTAGCCTTCCTAGATTCAGAGAGGGATCTCTATATTAGGTGCAAAGATGTGAACTTGTTTGCTAGTTAGGGTTGATTTTAGGCTAGATGTTAAGTGCAGGATATTTTGATTTATTTTGGTTGGGTATGATGCTTAGATAGATTAGATAGAAAACAAGGAAGACTTCAATTCATTGAGAAATGGAGTCTAACAAGGTCATGATAAGTTTCATCAATGGTTTAAAGAGCATTTGCAATCCAATTTAACTTGGTTGGTGGATCTTTAAGGTTGTGAAGGATCATGGGATGGACATTAAGCTTGAGAACAATAAGCTAATAAATGGCAGAACGGAATCCTTTATATACTTTAAAACTGAGGGAGTTGGAAGATTTATAAGCATAGCAAGAGAATGAAAGATAGAAGCAAAACCTAATCCATTTGATTTCAGACTGAAAACAGATAATCAACTAAGACAAACATTCAAATGAAATATAGAAAGACAAGAAAATTATTTAACTTTCATATATTTCATCATCAAGAGTAGAAAACATTTAAGATGCACAAATAACTATAACCATAGAGGGAGAGAAAACCCTGAACATCTAAAGTTACAACTATGAAGGTTCTTTGAAACAATTAGCTAAGTAAATGCAAAGAGCATGATTGAAACAGACTTCTTTGATAAATCTAGGCAAAGATGATTTAAAGAGATGATTCCAAGAACATAGTAGTTAGTGGCAAAAAATATGCAGGGCTAGCCATGAATCATATTGATAACAAATGATCTAAACCATTCAAGAAATAGACAAGCTTAGGAAATCCTTAGAGAGCAAAGAGATGAATTCTCTAATACATCCTAGTAGAAGAAAACATTAAGGCAGTGAAGGAAACAAAAAAACCTAAGGTGCCATTAGCAAAAATTTCTTAGTATAAATTCTTTGTCCTACTGCAACATAGAAATATGGAAACATATGATAAACAAGAAAACATGAAAAAAAGAAAAGTTCACCATCAACCAGGCTTATGGATCCTGTAAACAAATCAGGGCATGCATGAGTGCGAAGCCATCAAATTCTCATCAAAAACTCCAAGAGACTATGTATTTCTCCAGAATAAGTCATAAAAATCCAACCTAATACATAAGAGCCTCATGCTCTATTTATGGAGAAAATGAGGAGGTGGAAACCATAAGAGGCTTCCAGAAATCCTAATTTTGTCATAAATGTCATAAATGTGCTTAATGACCATGCAAGGCCCAAGACACATAGTAGATAAGTTAATAAGTGAAAAATATCAAATATAACTCCTCAATAAAATTTGGAGTGATTTTTCCAATAAAATATTAAAAAAGCATTTTTCCATTAATCAGTCTCTTTTGTTGACTTTTTAGCAAAAGACAATCTTTGTGCATAGCGCCCTTTCAACAAAAAATAGGGTTTGTCGCAGCGGAGTTTTGGATCCCTTCCTGGTATCGGTGTTGGACCTGTGATGGCTCATTGGAAATCTTGATGAGTCTACTTTCCAAAAATACTTAAGTTGTGCTGAATGAGTGCCATTTACCTGCTCAAAAATGCATTCTCCCAACATTCCTCGGCGCGTAGAGCCACCTCCAGTAGAAAATAGGCTCCGTTGTAGCCAAGTTTTGGACCACTTACTGATGTCATATTTTTCTCCGAGATGGTTTGTTGGAAACCTTGATGAGTCTAATTTCAAGAAATTTTTTATTTTTATTGATTGGATTCCATTTACCTATTTAAAAACGCATTATCCCAACACTTCTCAGTGTGTAGCGCCACCTTCAATAGAAAATAGGCTTTGTTGTAGTCAAGTTTTGGACCATTTCCCGATGTTGAATTTTGCTCTGTGATGGCTCGATGAAAATATTTTTGAGTCCTATTTCTAGATATGCATTTTTTTTTTTTACTGGGTTCCATTTTCCTATCCAAAAATCCATTCTCCCAACACTGCTATGTGTGCAGCACCTGGTCTGAAAAGGAGGCAGAAAGGTCAAATTTTGGGTGTTTTTTGACCTTTTGAGGGGGGAAAATGCTCCACTTGATCTGAATTTTTGTGGGTATAGTATTGGTGATGGAAAAAATCCAAAAATATAAACTTTGATAGCTGAATATGTGCCAATTTTGTGTGTAGTGCCTAGGTTGTTGCGCTCCTAGGGGTCAAAATTTGGAAAAACCCAAAATTTGTCCAATTTGCCTCAAACTTGGTGGAGAGGTCCTTCAAGGGTTTAGATAAGCCTATAAAAAATCCTGAGTTATGTCTCCAAGTTTTTTGGTCTTTTAATCTCTTTTAATGCTTTAATTTTCAATGAATTCTTTGTTTCTGGCACTGCTATCTCTTTCATTGGAGTCGACACTTCTAACTTTTGTCTTACTTTTACCTGCTTCTCATTTAGGCCTTCAAACTTATCATTACCTCCTTTACTTGCTTTAATGTCTTCTTGGCTCTCAAACTGATCACTATCCTCTCCACTTGCTTCATTTTGGCTCTATTTTTCACAGAGGTCCTCTTCTCTGTCACTTTCTACACTGTCACTGTGGATTCCTTGGTCATTCAGAAGATGATTAGTGTCATGATAGTTATGACAGTTATCATGACTGCCATGACTATTCCCTTGCTCATCATGGTCTGTCTCATTAGTATTATTATCTTCATTACTGCTTTGGTTAATGCCTTCACCTTCAAATTCTAACTCAGCTTCATCATTGGTTTGCTTTTGACCTTCAACCCCTTCATCCTTATATTCCTTTGTTTCTTCATTTATCATCATCCTTCATGTTGTTATTATTTGCACCATTATTTTGCTCACTGTTATGCACAAGTCATCTTTCCTCATCGCTATCATGTGAAACTTCTTTTTCGTCATCATTCTATTACTGCTTCTCTTTAGACTCTGTTTTTTCCCTACTGTATTTACCATTTTCACTATGTTCATCTTCTTGACTAGGCTCTATAACTATTTTCTGATTTTGCTTTAATTTCACCACTTTCCTCCATGCTATCATGATCCCTTTGATATTTCTTATTAGGCTCTGCCTCTTGCTTTCTGATGTCATCTCCTTTGTTCTTCATTTAACCTTGTCTTTGACTCAGTGATTCTTCTTTAGACATGGTGGCTGGTTTAGAGGCAAAGGTCTTTTAAACTTTGTTTGAGAACCTCTAGGTCAAAGGATGACACTAAGTGATGTGAGGAAAAATTTTGAAAATGAGGGCCAAATGAAATAAGTATGGGAAAAATTCAGAGTTTTAGGAGGAGGTTTATATGCACTGAGTATCTTTAGGCTAAGGATAACCTATAACTTGTGAATTTTTCCTTGGAAGGGTTAAATATTTGATCTTTACTGAGATTAGGGTTTGGTCATTTTAAGCCTTAAATGTCCTCCTTATTTATGAAAAGATTGATTGCAAAGTGAGTAAGAGAGTTACCAACATTATTTCTTTGACTTCAAGAGGTTGGAGGTGAAAACCTAAAATTTTGACCCTTCTTAGCAATTTGAGACACACTCTGCCTGTGCGTAGCGCCTATGTGTAGCGGCATTATGTCTGTGTGAAACACTATTTTGAAGAGGGTATTTGGAGGCCTTTTCAGCGTTGAAATTAGGCCTGTGATAGTTAATTGGAAAGCTTGACTTGTATACTTTCCGAATATATAATTGTTTTCCTGTTTGGAGTTGACTTGCCCAATCAAAAGTTGATTTTCCCAGGACTGGTAAAAAAGTCCTGAATGATGGTGCAGAAATGCAGAGTGCTGGTGCAGACAACTTTTGGATGACTTCCTGAATTCAAAATTGAGCTCATGATAGATCATTGGAAATATATTCAAGTCTAGTTGTCATTTTACTTATAATAATGTAATTTTACACTCCAGCTATGAGAAAAACTGATTTTCCCAAGGTCCCTCTAGAAGAGCGGAATTTCTCCCATGACACCTGTATTTTTGACATTGATCCCAAACCATGATACCTATGTAAAAAATGAAGGAGGTTTTTATTCTTGGCCCTATGATGGACAAAATTGTCTCTCATTTTTTCCAAATTTATCTCTTTTTGGTTAGAAACACAATTTGAAGGAAAACTAGCCCTAGGTGAGAAACATGGCTTGTCTCTTGGAATGAATTCTTGGAAAATGATGGAGGCATGATGTTTATGAGCTGGTATAGACTTATTATTGCTGAAATTATCTATCGAATGAATCATTTTCTCTTGTGCCTCATTTTCATATCAAACCCTAGCTTAGTTGGAAGAGGAAATTAGGGTTTGGTGTAGGGGATTTAGGACCGCCTGGCATAGGGAGGGGAACGAAAGGGTTAAGGGTTGTCTAAATTCTTGGGGAAATTTTGGGGAATAGGGATAGATGTTAGGGAGTAGGGGAAAGTGGAATTTCAAGAATTGAGTGAGGGGAAGGGGTCAAAAAGGGAAAAATACAGGCCTAGTCTTAAAAAGTGTCACAATGTGGCCATAGACTATGTTTTTTAGAAAAATGATGAGTTTGAGGATAAGAGTGATGGGAAGCATTTATGAAGATCTGTTAAGGATAGGAGGGGGTGTAAGAGCATAAATATACAAGCCTTTTTTATGTTTAACCATGGAGGTCATGAAGAGCAAGAAAAATGCCCTTAAAAACCCTAGATGGACAATGGAGGAGTTAGGAAAAACAAAAATAGAAGGTTGAGACCAAAGGTGACACAGCAAAGACAAACTGAATGAAATGAGCCCATGATGGGTCTTCTAGGATGGGTGAGCAGAGCATTGACATGATAGAATGATGAAATAGTGAAAATTTTATCCTAAGGATAATGAAGGCAGTGATATTTCTAGAACTCACAATGTTCATGAACTTTGTTTCTAGAAATCTAGGATAAGTATTTAGTCATCCATACAAAGCAAAAATTACTCACGACTAACAGTGGCTCCACTTGTAGAGGGCAACTCCTTTTGAGGAGGTGTCCAAAAATTCAGATCTCTGGCTTTATGGAGACCAGTGCCTCATCCATTTGGGTAGACGGTTACCTCTCTTTACTTGTTGATGCTTGCTTGAGACTATGATCTCAAAAATCTAAAAAACATGATCAACTCAACTTCATCTCTACCTACCCAGCCTACTTACCTATCATCTTTTCTTCTTTAGGTGCTTTTAGACTAGCATCCTTGACATTCTTTTCTTTTAAAAGAAAAACAAATTATCTACTTCTACACTTATTTCTTCCAAAATTCGAGATTAATCTAATGGACTCCTTTGATTCTCTACCTAAGCTACTGAACTGCCAAGATTAAACTATTTGACAGGATTCATTTACTAAACTACAACATGAAATTGAAAGCATGGCTAAATCAGGATTTGACAATCTGACTTACCATGGGTTTGTGGCATAAAAACAAGCTTCACACAAATGTTATTTTTGCATAAAATTAAAATAGAAAGATAAAGGTTGTGATCTATTATTTGTTATGCATCCTCATCTTCCTCTTTGGTTCATTTTTAAGCATGTGGAACCAGCATTCTTCATGCCTAATCTATTCTCTTTTGACAAGTCAAGTTTACATGATTTGACAAGTTGTTCTTTCACTAACCTATCAGCAAATAAATTGAAAACATGTTCAACCATTATTAGGCTAGATGACTCAACAAGACTTCTTTTTCAAAAACAAGTAGTCGCATTTAGACTTGCACACTTTCAGCATCACTATTTTTTGGGTATGGGGATGTACCTCTTCTTTTCATCTTCCCTCTTTTTCATTTTTCTTTGTTTTTTACTTTTTCTCTCTTCTTGGTCAAAGAAATCTCAAACTAAGGTAGAAATATTCTCATAGGGATTAGCTTATTTGTTTTCCTATCTATCCTAATCTAACCTATACATGATATACATTTAGCTGGTGAACTCTCTTTTCCAAGACATCCAATCAAGCAGATGATTCCATGAGGGATCTTGGTTTAGCTCTTTGATAGTTTTGAAAACATAAAAAGGCCACTCCCACCTCACTTGTGTTTGAACAGTAGTGCTTAACATTTTTCTTGCACTTTGCAACAAAATTCTCTTGACATAACATACTCTTCTTTTAGATGTCTCTAATAAATCAGCAAAGGGATCTTGAAACAATACCTGAACATGAGGATTTGGAAAATAAGCTTGATCCAGGAATGGTTCTTCCTCTGCTTGGCTAAGCTTGGAATCCTTTGGGAAAGAAAACCTTTCTCTTACTTATGATCATCTGCACTGTCAAAATCATCAAATATTACCATGTTGTCCTCTAGAAAACCTGATTGAATAGAGCTATAGTTGTTCTCTTTCTCTTGTGAAGGCTGGACATAGGGCAGAATGTGTTCTTTGTTGTTAAAATCACTACCCAAATATTGTTGACTTCTTATTGCATTAAGGTTGTCTTTGATGAACTGAAAGGAAGCACAAAAAAGAGGTAAAGATCCTTCCCTTTCTTCCAAAATTTCTACACTTTCTTCTTCACTGATTGTTCGGTAGTGTTGGCTTGAGTTTCAAGAACATAATCATCATCATATTGATCATGTTTGTGTAGCTTATTCATAGGAGGAATGCCATCCATTATGCACACTTGATCAATAGATTGTTCCATCATATGAAAATGAGAGTGTTCATGGCCAATAGCTTCTTCTTTAGCAATCTGAAATGACTTGAAGCACAAGGGTAGGGACTCAAGAGGTGTTGGCTCATCTTCCATTTCTAGTTTTGTAATCCAAAAAGTCATACCAAGATGATTTGAGGGGAGAACTTCTGGATTTGAAAAAGGGTTTGTATTATCCATTTCCTCCCTTACCGATTCTTTGGAGCATTCTACCTTCTTTCTATTTTCAATTTTCTTGTAATTCTCTCTTAATAGTGAAGCACAAGATGTAGGAAGGCATATAGTACTTACTTGACAACTTTCCGCATCTTCTTCATTGCAACCTTGGTTAGCTAGTATGTTTTGATAGCAATCTTTGCATTGAAATGTCTGATTTGGTTCTTCCCAAGAAAATGGTAATGGTTGCTTTGAATAATTAGCACCAACCTCAACCTTGTATTCTTCCTCTTTCCTGCCAAGCATATGCATCATTTTGCTGATTTTATCTATCGATATCTCTAGATTTACCTTTGAAGATATAAGTCTCTCTTGATCTCCTTTATCTTTCTATATTACTCTTAGCTTTTCCTCCCTATTTAGTATGTTTTCTTCCACATCAACTGCTATATTTTGCATTTCCTCCAGGGTTGAAGGATCTCTTTCTCTTATCTACAAAACCATCTCTGGGTCAAAATTTCTTGGGTAGTGCAAGAGAGCCCACTCTGAAGGTGGCTTTATCTTAGCAGGTATTGCATTGTATACCTTATTGAACCTCGCTGAAAGGTCTTGTATTGTCTCCCCTGGTTGTCTTTTTAAATGTTTGTATTCTTGTATGATGAGAATATCATTTCCCATGACCACCCAAATATCTAGGAAGACTTGAGTGATTTGATGAAAATTGATCATGCTTGCAGCCGGAAGGTCCTTAAACCAACTCTTAATTGTTCCTTGTAATGATAAGGCAAACATTATAATACGCACATCATCTTCTTCTATTTCAAAAAATTCAAGCAAATTCTCAATATTTTGAATGTGTTCTTCAATAGTGACTTTTGAGCTTTCTCCGTCAAATTTGGGTAGTTTATTTGCAAGATTTGCAGGTAGGGCTTGGAAGATAGGAAGTAAAACAAGAGGCTTGTATCTTTCTGGGACCTTTGTGGGTATAGGTAGTGTAATAAGATATTTATGAATGTTTGAGGTTTCAACAAGAGCAGGAAAGGTAGCATGAGGCTCATGTTTCACTAGGTCTTCCACAGGTGAATCTGGGGTAAGCATAGGTATATAAGTCTGCTCATGGTATGAAATTTGAGGCTTAGCTTTTCGAGGCTTGAGATCTTTCCAATGATCAATGTAGATCTCATCTTTGTATTCTTGATCAGGCTTAAAGTAGGATAGAACATAGTTATAGATAAAAACAATAATTTCTTGAATCCAAATTGGGCCTAAGTGCTCTTTCTTTCTAGGATGTCTGGTCATGTTTCAGTTTCTTCCTCCAGTGGAGTATTTAGGTCTATTGAGAGTTGTGGAGTCGCTAGGTGGATGCTTTTTATTGTTTTAATGATATGTATGTATGGTCCACCACCAATAAATGACAAAAATCAATCTATGGACTGTTTTGGGTTTTCTGAGTTTTCTTCTGTAGCCCTAAGGTTTTAATGAGTATCCTATAGCTGAGTCATCATCTTGCTAGTATGGTGATGCAATTAGCTTCTACTCTTGGCTATCAGTTAATTCTCCTAGTCTAACTAAGGGTCTAAATGAGTCTATAAGAGTTTGTTAGGCTACTATTAACTCGGTCCCACTGTGATCACCATTATGTTAGTGTGGCGATGAGGTGGTAGATTCATTGGATATTTTTTTAACAAAGGCTTCTGAAGTCCTAAGGGATACTTAGATTGTCACTAACTCAGAAGGTCCCACTGTGATCACCATTATGTTAGCTCCTCGTAATTTTCTATATTAATTGAGATACAAATGGACAGGGGTAACATCAAACCAAGCTTTGGAATCCACAGACCTAGCCTTCTTGGATTCAGAGAGGGGTCTCTCTAGTAGGTGAAAATATGTGAACCTGCTTGCTGATTAGGGTTGATTTTAGGATAGATGTTAAGTGCAGGGTATTTTGATTGTTTTTGGTTAGGTATGATGCTTAGATAGATTAGATAGAAAACAAGGAAGAATTCAAGTCATTGGGCAATGGAGTCTAACAAGGTCATGATAAGTTTCATCAATGGTTTAAAGATCATTTGTAGAGAAATTTTAACTTGGTTGGTGGATCTTTAAGGTTGTGAAGGATCATGGGATGGATTTTAAGCTTGAGAGCAACAAGCTAATAAAGGGTAGAACAGAATCCTTTATATACTATAAAACTGAGGGAGTTGGAAGATATATAAGCATAGCAAGAGAATAAAAGGTAAAAGCAAAACCTAATCCATTTGATTTTAGATGCAAAGCATATAATCAACCAAGACAAACATTCAAATGAAATATAGAAAGGCAAGAAACTTATTTAACTTTCATATATTTCATCATCAAGAGTAGAAAACATTTAAGATACACAAATAGCTATAACCATAGAAGGAGAGAAAACCTTGAACATCTAAATTTACAACTATCAAGGTTCTTTGAAACAATTAGCTAAGTAAATGCAAAGAGCATGATTGAAACAGACTTCTTTGATAAATCTAGGCAAAGATGATTTAAAGAGATGATTCCAAGAACATAGTAGTTAGTGGCAAAAAATATGTAGGGCTAGTCATGAATCATATTGATAACAACTGATCTAAACCATTCAAGAAATAGACAAGCTTATGAAATCCTTAGAGAGCAAAAGGATGAATTCTCTAATACATCCTAGTAGAAGAAAACATTAATGCAGTGAAGGAAACAAACAGACCTAAGGTGCCATTAGAAAACATGTCTTATTCTAAATTATTTGTTCTACTGCAACATAGAAAGATGTAAACATATGATAAACTAGAAAACATGAAAAAAATAAAAATTCACCATCAACCAGGCTTATGGATCCTACAAACAGTTCTCCTCCATCAACAAACAAATCAGGGCATGCATGAGCTCCAAGACATCAAATTCTCATTGAAAACTCCAAGAGACAATGTATTGCTCTAGAATAAGTCATCAAAATCCAACCTAATACATAAGAGCCTCATACTCTATTTATGGAGCAAATGAGGAGGTGGAAACCATAAGAGGCTTCCAGAAACCCCAATTTTGTCATAAATGTCATAAATGTGCTTAATGACCATGCAAGGCCCAAGACACATAGTAGATAAGTTAATAAATGAAAAATATCAAAATATAACTCCTCAATCAAATCTGGAGTGATTTTTCCAAGAAAATATTAAAAAACTATTTTGCCATTAATCAGTGTGTTTTGTTGACTTTTTGGCAAAAGACAGTCTCTGTGCATAATACCCTTTCAATAGAAAATAGGGCCTTTTTAAGCTGAGTTTTGGATCCCTTCCCGAAATTGGTTTTGGCCCCATGATGGCTCATTGGAAAGCTTGATCAGTCTAATTTCCAAAAATGCTTGGGTTGTGCTGAATGAATTCCATTTACATCTCAAAAAAGCATTCTCCCAACACTGTGCAGTGCATAGCGCCACATTCAGCAGAAAATAGGCTCTATTGTAGTCAAGTTTGGACCACTTCCTGATGTCAGATTTTACTCCGTGATGGCTCATTGGAAATATTTCTGAGTCCTATTTCCAGATGTGCCTTTTTTTTTGACTAGGTGCCATTTTCCTATCCAAAAATCCATTCTCCCAACACTGCTCTATGTGCAGCACCTGGTCTAAAAAGGAGGCAGAAAGGTCAAATTGTGGGTGTTTGTTGACCTTTTGAGGGGGAAAAAATGCTCCAATTGATCTAAAATTTTGTGGGTAGATTTTTGGTGATGTAAAAAATCTAAAAATTTAAACTTTGAGAGCTTAAGATGCACCAATTTTGTGCATAGTGCCTAGGGTGTTGCACTCCTAGGGGTCAAAATTTGGAAAAAAAAAAAATTTGTCCAATTTGCCTCAACTGGTGGAGAGTTCCTTCAAGGGTTTAGATAAGCCTTTAAAAAACCTTGAGTTATGTCTCCAAGTTTTTTGGTCTTTTACTCTCTTTGAATGCTTTAATTTTCAATGAATTCTTTGTTTCTGGCACTACTATCTCTTTCGTTGGAGTCGACACTTCTAACTTTTGTCTTACTTTTAACTGCTTCTCATTTAGGCCTTCAAACTTATCATTACCTCTTTTACTTGCTTTATTGTCTTATTGGCTCTCAAAATAATCACTATCCTCTCCACTTGCTTCATTTTGGCTCTATTTTTCATAGAGGTCCTCTTCTCTATCACTTTCTGCACTGTCACTATGGATTCCTTGGTCATTCAGAAGCTAATTAGTGCCATGATAGTTATGATAGTTGTCATGACTGTCATGAATATTCCCTTCCTCATCATGGTTTGTCTCATCAGTACTATTATCTTCATTACTGCTTTGGTTAATGCCTTCACCTTCAAATCCTAACTCAACTTCATAATTGGTTTGATTTTGAAATTCAACTCCTTCATCCTTATATTCCTTTATTTCTTCAGTTATCATCATCCTTCATGTTGTCATTATTTGCACCATTATTGTGCTCACTATTATGCACAAGTCCTCTTTCCTCATGGCTACATTGTGAACCTTATTTGTCATCATCATTATGTTGCTGCTCCTCTTTAGACTCTATTTTTTCCCTACTGTTTTTACCATTTTCACTATGTTCGTCTTCTTGATTAGGCTCTATAGTTGCCTCACTGTTTTCTACTTTTGGTTTATTTTCACCACTTTCTTCCATGCTATCATTATCCCTTTGCTATTTTTTATTAGGCTCTACCTCTTTCTTGTTGATGTCATCTCCTTTGTTCTTCCTCTAACCTTGTCTTTGACTCACTGATTCTTGTTTAGACATGGTGGTTGGTTTAGAGGCAAAAGTCTTTTAAACTTTGTTTGAGAGCCTCTAGGTCAAAGGATGACACTGAGTGATGTAAGGAAAAATTTTGCAAATAAGGGCCAAATGAAATAAGTATGGAACAAATTCAGAGTTTTAGGAGGAGGGTTATATGCATTGAGTATCTTTAGGCTAAGGAAAACCTCTAACTTGTGAATTTTGCCTTGGAAGGGTTAAATATTTGATCTTTACTGAGATTAGGGTTTGTTCATTTTAAGCCTTAAATTTCCTCCTTGTTAATGAAAATATTGCTTGCAAAGTGAGGAAGAGAGTTACCAAACTTATTTCTTTGAAAGCAGGAGGTTTGGAGGTGAAAACTTGAATTTTTGACCCTTCTTAGCAATTTGAGACACACTTTGCCTATGCGTAGTGTGCATAGCACTAGTCTGTTTGTGCACAACGCCATTTTGTAGAAGGAATTTGGAGGCCTTCTCGGTGTTGGAATTGGGCCCGTGATAGCATGTTGGAAAGCTTGAGATAGTCATGGCTATGCCACAAAACAAGTAGTAGAGATAGTCATGGCTATGCCACACAACAAAGCACCAGGGTTGAGCAGATTTACAATAGATTTCTTTTAGTCATGTTAGAAATTTATTAGTCCATAATTCCATTCTTTCACTGAGGAATATTTCCAAACTCAAAAGGTGTGGTTGAGTCTCAATGCTACTTTAATCACTTTAATCCCTAAATATAGAGATTCAGAGGACCATAGTGACTTCTTCTTTATCGCTCTATGTAATGTTACTTATAAAGTTATTTCTTCTATAATAGTCAAGCATAGTAAACCATTGTTAAATAGCAGGGTCTCCCTAGAACAAATAGGGTTCACTGAGAGTCATAGTATTCTTAATGTCATTATAATGAATCATGAAGCTATTCACTCTTTGAAGAATTTTATAACCCTTGGATTTTTATTAAACTAGACCTCTCTAAATCATATCATCAACTTAGTTGGGATTATCTCTTCAATGTGCTTGAAACTTTTAGGTTCACTTCATCATGGTCTCATGGATTAAATCTATGATTTGTTTTGTTTTTTCTACTCCATTCTTTTGAATGGGTCATCTATTAAGATTTTTAACCCCTTCCAAGGTTTGGGTCTATTATCACTCAATAATTTCTCTAGTTTCAATAGAAATAGTCCAAGGTAACCACAAACCTACTTCAAATCCTAGGATCTAGCCTTCCTAGAATTCAGAGAGGGCTCTCTCTTGAAGATTTATCTTCGTTTTTTTATTTATGTTTTTAGGCTAGTTATGATAAAACAATTGGTTTTGTTTTTAAAAGTTTTTTTGGGTAAAAATCACTTAGGATTAAACTAGAGAGAGATCTACTTGTCCATTGGGCTATGGAGTCTAAGTCTAGACAGCAGTAATAGAAGGCAAGGCCAAAAGGGTAAAAATGTATTCAGGACAAGCTAGACAACCCTCAGAGATTTGGGGAAAGGTTTTTTATGAAATGGTATGACCGGGATAAAGGGAAATGGAGAATCCTTTGACCTGGAAAATGGAAGAAGGAGGCAGGGGTGAAACAGGAGTAGGACCAATGAAGAATTCCTAATACCAGAAATCAATAGAAAACACTTAAATGGTAACCTAGTTAAAAACAGGGAGCAAAAGGCTAGTCCTGTAGTAATATTCCTAGTTACACATTAAGATAGATCAAACACATAATGAATTGCATGAAAATCAGAAAAGAAACAATGACAAGAAGAGATGTACTTCACTCTTCAAATTATCGCAAGAATCCTGAATTATGATGCCACTTTAGCTTTGTCCAGTCTGCTACTTTGAATTCAACACATGAGAGCCTCCAATGTATCAAAAAAATTCTATAGTAATCTTAGCAATTTTATTCCACACCAAAATACTTCAAAGATTTAAGTATTTGTAAAAATTCTAAACTAGAATATCTTGAAAAAATATCAAGATTGGTTTACAAATATCTCCAATTGTTTTACATAAATAGAACTTAAGTAAAGGACAAGAAAAAATAATGTATTTATTTGGCACTATTTTTTATGGATAGGTGATGAAAAAGAGGAGAATTTGAATTTTATCTCAACTCTTAGTTGATGATGAGGCATCCAAGTCACTAATTGTTTCCTTTCTTTGTGCATTCTGTTCCAGCAATTCTGCAAACTTAGGGTCTGATGATACCTTTGTATTTCTCAATCCAAAATAGATATGTAAAAATTGAAAGAGGTTATTGTCTATGAATATGTTTTTGAGCTAAACCTCCTTGAGTTTCCTAAATTGCTTCTCCAACTATTCAAAATAGGCTCTGCACAAAGATGTGTAAAACAGTGTTTTACAAAGTCTGAACAATAGGTTGTGAAGATGTGCATGTATCTTTCATTCTGTAATAGTTGTACACAAAGTGAGATAGGTGTTTGTAGATGGATCTCTTAGGAAAAAAAACCTCCTTCAGGTTGGCAAGATGTATTTTTTATTGGCCACAATATTCTCTGCACAATGATGAGTTAACAGGAATTTTCTGCAAAAAGTTCTTTCCAATATTGTTTAATATTTCCAAATTCATGATGGCTGTTAGAAAATTGAGAGACGTTTTTGTATATAGAAAACTTAAGAACATAAAAATCCTTCAAGTTTGAAAAATTCATCTTGTATTGGTCACAATAGTTTCTGCAAAACAATGGCTTAAACATGAATTTCTGCAAAAATGTTCCTTCTTGTTATGTTTTCATCTTTTAACCTTTTTGTTCTTTTAATTGTTTTTTCTTTCACTTTGGATTAAATTCATTGTTTTTGGTGAAATTATTTTCATCTCTGTTAACCATTATTGCCTTTTTTTTTACTTTTATTGTTTCACCTTGACTGCTTTGTAACTTTGTTTTAACTTTCACTCTGACATATACCTGATACACTTTAACTTTGACACTCTTTGATTATTCTATTTTCATTGTCATTATGAATTCTGATTTCAATTTTACCATTCAATGTGCACATTTCATCATTCTGATCTCTCTCTGACTTGATTTTATTCTTTCTTTGTGTACAATCTATTTTTTGAATGAAGCTTTTGAATTAAAATCTGAGAATTTGGAGCAAACAATTTTTTCAACTAGTATTGAAACTGTTGGCCCAATTTCTTATTTTGATAATAACCTGCAAAAATAAAACAATTTGTTAATGAAATAGAGGTCTGCAAGGAGGTGATTGAAGGCTTTTGAAAGACGTGTGGAATGAGATATGTCTATGGAGGTTTAACTTTGTTTTTAGGCATTTTTGAGCTACTTCTACAAGATCAGACTGTAGGAGTTTATTAGGATATCTGAGGGCTTTAAACCCTTTTCTCTATGTCCAATTGATCTTCAGAGGTCACAATTTGATGAAATTGGATCAACAAGTGTTTCTTTTGGACTCGGAAATTTCTGAGAAAAATTGGCTAGGGTTTGGCCTCTTTTTCGGGCTTTTTTTTTATAGGTAATTTCTTTGGTCCAAACCACTAATTTAAAACCTGGTTCTGTGTTTATGGGTCTAAACTCAGAAATTGTAGGCTTTCATTGGTCGAAAAATACCTTTGAATGCAGGCATTTGACTGTTGGAAGGGTTTTCAGCTGTTTGAGGTCGAATTCGAGCTCTGGTTCAACTTGCTAGGGGAGAAAATGTATTTTCTAGTCTTCAAACAGGGAAATCTGTGGTCGATTTTGGTTTTGATTTGTAAATTTATCAGTGAGGGATTCAATACAGTTGGGTGGCTTTCTTTTACAGTCGGAATGTGCAAATAACTTTAATAAATAACATAACAAGGGTTTTAACATTGATATGAATCTTTATTAATGTATTAAATGCGGGTCAAATCCAAAGGTGGGAGGTAGTTTAAATTTTGAAATGCGAAACCAGCAGTGGTTTTCACGTAGATCTCAGGTGGTAAGCTGATTTTTCCAAAATGAATGCAATCAAATGGGTTCGTGCCACGTCGCCGCAGACGGAAATGGGAAAACCACCCATTTCGTGTCTGTTTGGGCTATAGGAAAATGATCATGTTGTGAGCGCGATATGGATTATGCGTCAGTGGATCATTAGGACGGGATCGAACAACTGAGATTTGATGGGAAGGTGCATTCGAAAGGGCATGTGGGACGGGGGTGACTTATGCGCTGGGAAATTGATAATGTAATAAAACCCTTGTATTGTATGCATTATAACCAAATTTTTATATCCAGCAAGGTTATATATAAGCGGGGCTTATGTGTAGTGAAAAGGGTTTAAAGCGTATGTGAGTGGGGGTGCATGGAACGGGATTATAAGGTTTATCCTTGGGTTGATTTTATATAAAACTTGAGGTTTTGTATAATGGGAAGTTCACACTTTAACCCTGGCTTGAGTTTATGTTGGGAGGTAAGTGCATTTACAAAGGTGTGGGGGTTTAAATCTTTATTAAAAGACTTAATATATCTTTAACACTTAGGATAAAATTTGATGGGTAGGAAAATGTTATAGCTCTTTAGAAGTACATAAGATATGTGATAAAAGCCAATTTGCATTTTTAGTTTTATTATATAGTTTTAGACTTTTGGAGAGGTCTATAAGCATACGGGGCGAGGTGTTTGATTAATGTTAGTTTTAGACCAAAGGGGGTATAACTTGGGATTTTAATTCAGCATGTGCATATTAGTTTTGGTCTAAAAACTATATAATAGTGGGTTTTATGGGGATATTTACATAAAGGGAATTATATAGGTAGGATAAGGTAATTTTACGGATTTAATAGAATAAGTTAAAAATTAATATGATAGTGAAAATGGAAGACTCAATAAATACACTTATATGACTAAATAAAGTGAAAACCTTAAAATGAGTTTAACATTTTATGAATTCACCACTTTTACTGAGCATAAAATGCTTTATGAGGGTTTATATGCTTTGTATAATGGAGGGATTTAATAAAATGGGCTTTCATGTATCATTAAGTAAAAATAGTTCTTCACTTAAGATTTTGAGCTGTGATGGATGAATGAAGTGTAAATAATGGTAATTTAGGGATTATTATAGGAATTCAAAATTTTCAACTAACAATTATTAACCCTTGGGTCCGATCCCAACAAAAGTCAGAGAAATGCTCTGAGCCTCTTTGACTAGAAGTCTAGAATGCAGAATAACTATAGGAGAGGGGAAATTAGTGATTTTTTCCCTGTGATAAATATTTACATGCTTCTTCCCACTTCTTTCTACCTACCCAACTTTAATGTAACATTTTTTATTCCTTTTTGCAGGTGCACTTGAGCTTGCTTCCTTGAAAAATTTTATTCTTTTGAAAAGCATAAAAACTATCTAAATATACCTTATATCATCCGAGGGCTCAGATTAAACTGATGAGATCCTCTTTATTCTCTACCTATATACTGATTATTCAGGATTAAATTGTCCAACTAATCTTTATTCACTATCTAAAACATGGAAATTGAAAACATTACAAGTCAAGTTTAAACAATTTAACTCATCATGGATTATTTCATTTATTGACACTCTGCCATAATCATTTAGCAAAAATAAAAAGGAGTGGCATTTGGACTTGCACACTTTCATGCTTTATTTTTATCTTTTTATTTTGGGGTTTATATTTTTTCAAAGTCCTTTGATCTTTCTTTTAGGACTTTTATCTTCTTTTTGGTTTTCTATTTTTTTTTTTTTTTTTTTTTGTTTACAAAATATGGGAAAAAAACTTGCAAAAAGAAAGGTATGTACATATTTACAAAAATATCAAAATTCAATTCAAAATTATGAATCCTATATTTATAGGACCCTAACAGTAGCTTCACATGGGGATGGCATCTCCTTGTGAAATGTCAGGAACACCGTCGACTAGTAGGTTGATCCTTTGAGCCAATCCCAAACATGCATTTGCTTCGTTATAAAATCTCTGTGACTGAAATTATTGAACTGAATATAGTCCATTTTTTGCAAACTGAAATTTGATCTGAAATCAAAAGAACATACTACAATTCTCAAACCAAACTATTAAATCATTAATATCTTGGGGCCTTTTACTTGGCTTCAAAACTTAATGAATTATTTTCAAAACTAGCCAAAAAATGAAAAATGGAAAGATGCTCAGAATTGTGAGCTTATTTGCAGTCATCTACCTATTCTAATCTAATGTTAATTTTGTTGAATCAGATAATACAAAAATGCCAATGAAGCCAATCAAGTAGTTGTAGAAATGAATGGATACCTTGACTGCTTGTCATCAAACTTGGAAGTATAACTTGATCACGTGTATTCATAATCAATGATATGATGTGAAATGGAAATTGCTGATATATTTGATCCTCATAGATAAAACATGTTTGCAGACTTGAGCTAAAAATAGTCTCCATATAATTTTCTATACGATCATTAAAAGCATAATGTATGATTTGTGCTTCTCGACCTTCAATGACTAGTTTCTCAGTTGTATTCTAAATATTAATCCCTAAAACTATTTCTTTAGTCTTGTGCTTGAAAGAATAATCATCCTTAAACTACAAGTCAAAAGGTACTACAATTTCCTCTTTCTTTGGAGAAGGAAGATTTTCCAAGAATTCTTTAGGATCTTAGAAATTATATGAATAAATTTGAGAATGAAAAAGTTTAATTTCATTTTCATATTTTTCAGAAATTATCTCAAGAACATATATTTTAACTTACGGAGAATATTTTCTTGAATTCAAAACAAGAAAGACAACTGTTAGAAAATCTTTATCAAGCTGAAATTCAAATAGCTCATCCCACAAACTAGCTAGTGATTGCTCTGTGAAGTTAGCTTGAATTTGGAGAACATAATTTTCATCAAACTAATCATACTTATGCAGATCTTTAGAAGAAGGAATGTCATCAATTATATACATTAGATCAGCATATTTTTTTTCCAGTAATCCTGATATATCTTGATTAGATTGGTTGCATTCTATTTGGAAGTCATCATTTTGCTCAATAGGAGTATTATCAAGCAATGGAACTTTTTGGGAAGGTAGAACAACATGAGCATCAACTTGTTCTTCTGTCTCTTCATGGATAAAATATTTAGTACATTCATCAACATTAGAATAAGTAGAAACAATTTCTTCATTATGTAAATATTTTGAGGATGGTTGCATGTTCAAAAGAAAATTGATTTCTTCTTCGGTGAGGGGGGTGGGAATCTCTGAATTCCTAGATTTGAATAACAATTGTTTTTTATTTTATGTAAAAATTGATCATAAGGTTGAATATTTTCTTTAAATTCATTAAAAGCATTATATGAAAGATAATTTGTTACTACAAAGGGGCTTTGTGGATCTTGATTCATCTCCTGATCTATTTCATCTTTGATAAACTCCTCTTGATTATCATGACATTTTACTTGAGAATCAAAGTTATGGACTTCTTCTAATAAATATTAAGGATGCCAATTTCCAAAATCTTCATCAATATTTTTAAGGTAATGTATAATATCTTCATCTTGATCACAATAATTTTCAGCTAATGATAAAGATGGAAAATCTTCTTTGTAATGATCATAAAATACCTTGTGAAAATCTTTTGAAGAAAATAAACTAGCAGGTTTGAGAGCTTCATACCATTCCCTTATTGGTCCTTCTAAGGTTGCCATGAAAAGCTTAATGAGGAAATCCTCATGCCAATCAACCTTCAATCTCCATGAGTGTATATGAAATTTGATGAGATGTAACAAAGGATCATCAATATTCTCATCTTGAAACATGGGCAGATTATTATACCAATTTACCTTTGGTAGTTTGTGTGGAAATCTAGGTATGTGATCTCTCCTCATGGGAGCATATCTGCGTTTTATTCTTGGGTCATCTTGTAAATTATTAATAAATAAAGGCCATTGTATCTATACAACCAAGTTAGATCCTTATATAAAATATAATATATATTGAAAAAATTTCTTAATGAGAAAGAAAATAATGTCTTGGATTAAGATCCAAGTTGAAAGCTTGATCTTTCCATATTGTTCTTTCAGGTTCATTCCCCTAGTGGAGTCTTGATTGTGAAATAGATTTGGAGTCGCCAGGTGGATGATTTTAACCGTCGTGTGTCTGATGACTACCACCATCATAGATAAGATCTGAACCAGTAAAATATTTCTGAAGAAAATGTTAGTCTTCCCCAGTATGGTCGCCATTATGTTATCACTGAGTAATTTCTCCAGGTTCAAGAGAAATAGTCCGAGGTAACCACAAACCTACTTCAAATCCTAGGATCTAGCCTTCCTATAATTCAGAGAGGGCTCTCTCTTTAAGATTTATCTTTGTTTTTTTATTTATGTTTTTAGGCTAGTTATGATAGAACAATTGGTTTTGTTTTTAAAGGTTTTGGTGGGTAAAAATCACTTAGGATTAAACTAGAGAGAAACCTACTTGTCCATTGGGCTACGGAGTCTAATTCTAGACAGCAGTACTAGAAGGCAAGGCCAAAAGGGTACAAATGTATTCAAGGAAAGGTAGATAGCTCTCAGAGATTTGGGGAAATGTTTTTGATGAAATGGTATGATCGGGATAAAGGGCAATGAAGAATCCTTTGATCCGGAAAATGGAAGAAGGAGGCAGGGGTCAAATGGGAGTAGGAGCAATGAAGAATTCCTAACATCGGAAATCAACAGAAATCATTTAAATGGTAACTTAGTTAAAAAGAGGGAGAAAAAGCTAGTCTTGTAGTAATATTACTAGTTACACATTAAGATAGATCAAACACATAATGAATTGCATGAAACTCAGAAAAGAAACAATGACAAGAAGAGATGTACTTCACTCTTCAACTTATCGCAAGAATCCTGAATTATGATGCCACTTTAGCTTTTTCTAGTCTGCTACTTTGAATTCAACACATGAGAGCCTCCAATGTACCAGAGAAAGTCTATAGTAATCTTAGAAATTTTATTCCACACCAAAATACTTCAAAGAGTGAAGTATTTATACAAATTCTAAACTAGAATATCTTGAAAAAATATCAATATTGGTTTACAAATATCTCCAACAATTTTACATAAATAGAACTTAAGTAAAGGACACTCAGAACTAATGCATATATTTGGCACTATTTCTTATGGATAGGTGATGACAAAGAGGAGAATTCGAATTTGATCTCAACTCTTAGTTGATGATGAGGCATCCAAGTCACTAATTGTTTCCTTTCTTTGTGCATTCTTCTCCAGCAATTCTGCAAACGTGGGGTCCAATAATACCTTTGTATTTCTCAATAAAAGATAGATATGTAAAAAGAGAAAGTGGTTATTGTAGATAAATATTTTGGTGAGATAAGCCTCTCTTCGTTTCCTAAACTTCTTCTACATCTATTCACAATAGGCTCTGCAAAAATATGTGTAAAATAGAGTTTTATAAAGTCTGAAAAATAGGCTGTAAATATGCACATGTATCTTTCATTTTGTAATAGTTGTGCACAAAGTGAGATAGGTGTTTGTAGACGGCTCTCTTAGGAACAAAAAAATCCTTCCGTTTGGTAAGATTTTTTTTTATTGGCCATAATATTCTCTACAAAATGATGACCTAATAGGAATTGTCTGCAAAAAGTGCTTTCCAACATTGTTTAATATTTCCCAATCCATAATGGCTGTTAGAAAAGTGAGAGAGATTTATGTAGATGGACACCTTAATAGAATAAACGTCCTTAAGTTTTTCAAAATTCATCTTGGATTGGTGACAATAGTTTCTGCAAAACAATGGCTTAAACATGAATTTCTGCAAAACTGTTCTTTCTTTTTATGTTTTCATCTTTTAACCTTTTTGTTCTTATAACTGTTCTTTCTTTCACTTTGGATAAAATTCATTGTTGTTGGTGAAATTATTTTCATCTCTATTAACCATTAATGCCTTTTTTTTTTACTTTTACTATTTCACCTTGACCAGTCTGTAACTTTGTTTTACCTTTCACTCTCACTTTTACTGATACACTTTAACTTTGATACACTTTGACTGTTATGTTTTCACTGTCATTGTGAATTATGATTTCACTTTTAATATTCAATGTGCACATTTCATCATTATGATCTCTCTCTGACTTGATTTTATTCTTTGTATACAAAATGTTTGTTGAATGAAGCTTTTGAATTAAAATCTGAGAATTTCGAGCAAACAATTTTGTCAACTAGTATTGAAACTATTGGCACAATTTCTTATTTTGATAATAACCTGAAAAAATAAAACAATTTTTTAATGAAACAGATGTCTGCAAGGAGGTGATTGAAGGCTTTTGAAAGACCTGTGGAATGAGATATGTCTATGGAGGTTTAACTCTGTTTTTAGGCATTTTTGGGCTACTTCTGCAAGATTGGACTGATTGAAAGAGTTTATTAGGATATCTGAGGGCTTTGAACCTTTTTCTGTATGTGAAATTGATCTTCAGAGGTCACAATTTGATGAAATTGGCTCAACAATTGCTTCTTTTGGACTCGGAAATTTCTGGGAAAAATTGGCAAGGGTTTGGCCTCTTTTTCGAGCTTTTTTTTTTAGGTAATTTCTTTGGTCCAAACCCCTAATTGAAAACCTGGTTCTGTGATTATGGGTCTAAACTCAGAAATTGCAGGCTTTTATTGGTCGAAAAATACCTTTGAATGCAGGTATTTGACTGTTGGAAGGTATTTTTTTGGTCTTCAAACAGGGAAATCTGCGGTTGATTTGGGCTTTGGTTTGTAAATTTATCAGCAAGGGCTTCAATACAGTCGAGCGGCTTTTTACAGTTGGAATGCACAAATAACATTAATAAATAACATAACAAAGGTTTTGACTTTGATATGAATTTTTATTAATGTATTAAATGTGGGTCAAATCCAAAGGCAGGAGGTAGTTTAAATTATAAAATGTGAAACCAACAATGGTTTTCATGTAGATATTAGGTGGTAAGTTGATTTTTCCTAAACAAGTGTGATCAAATGGGTTCATGCCACGTCGCCGGAGATGGTAATGGGAAAACCACCCATTTCATGTCCATTTGGGCTGCAGGAAAACGATCATGTTGTGAGCGCGATATGGATTATGCGTCATTGGATCATCGGGAAGGGAGCGAATGGCTGAGATTTGATGGGAAGGTGCGGTCGAAAAGGCACGAGGGACCGAGGTGACTTATGCGTTGGGAAATTGATAATGTAATAAAACCTTTGTATTGTATGCATTATAACCAAAGTTTTATATCCAACGAGGTTATATATAAGCGGGGCTTATGTGTAGTGAAAAGGAATTAAAGCATATGTGAGTGGGGTCGCATGGAGCGAGATTATAAGGTTTATCCTTGGGTTCATTTTAGATAAAACTTGAGGTTTTAGATAATGGGAAAGTCACACTTTAACCCTGGCTTAAGTTTATGCGGGGAGGTAAGTGCATTTACAAAGGTGCGGGGGTTTAAATATTTATTAAAAGAGTTAAAATATCTTTAACACTTAGGATAAAATGTGATAGGTAGGAAAATGTTATAGCACTTTAGAAGTGCATAAGATATGCGATAAAATTCGATTTGCATTTTTAGTTTTATTATATAGTTTTAGACTTTTGGAGGGGTCTATAACCATAGGGGGCGAGGTATTTGATTAATGTTAGTTTTCGACCAAAGGGGGTATAAATTGGGATTTTAATTTAGCATGTGCATATTAACTTTGGTCTAAAAACTATATAATAGTGGGTTTTAGGGGGGATATTTACATAAAGGGAATTATATAGGTAGGATAAGGTAATTTTAGGGATTTAATAGAATAATTTAGAAATTAACATGATAGGGAAAATGGAAAACTCAATAAATAAACTTATATGACTAAGTAAAGTGAAAACCTTCAAGCAAGTTTAAAATTTTATGAATTCACCACTTTTACTTAGCATAAAATGCTTTATGAGGGTTTATATGCTTTGTATAATGGAGGGAGTTAATAAAATGGGCTTTCATGTATCATTAAGTAAAAATAGTTCTTCACTTAAGATTTTGAGCTGTGATGGATGAATGAAGGGTAAATAATGATAATTTAGGGATTATTATAGGAATTCAACATTTTAAACTAACAGTCATCAAGCCTTTGGTTCGGTCCCAACAGAAGTTAGAGAAATGCTCCGAGCCTCTTTGACTAGAAGTCTAGAATGTAGAATAACTATAGGGGAGGGGAAATTAGTGATTTTTGTCTGGTGATAAATATTTACACGCTTCTTCCCACTTCTTTCTACCTACCCAACTTTAATCTAACATTTTTTCTTCCTTTTTGCAAGTGCACTTGAGCTTACTTCCTTGAAACATTTTATTCTTTTGAAAAGCATAAAAACTATCTAAATCTACCTTATATCATCCGAGGGCTTAGATTAAACTAATGAGCTCCTCTTTATTCTCTTCCTATCTACTGATTAGTCAGGATTAAATTTTTTGACTAATCCGTTGTTATATCAACCCTCATTACTTAAATGGGATTAAAGACTATTATCTTAATAAGAAATGGTAAGAAAGACTTAAAGGAGTAATCTGGTTGGTGTGTGTGAAAATGCATATAAAAAGGGGACAGGACATAGATTTTTAAGTTTGTGGTAAAACCTCACCCAACACAAAGGAGCATATATGTGCAAGACATCTGAATAGAGAGGGACCTTCCCAACTGTCGAATAGTAAAAAGAGGTGAATAGTGCTATGATTTTTCGGGGGTATCAAAGAATTCTGGGGCAAGATGATGCTCAACCCCCCGGAAGCATGAGGTGACATGAAAACCATGGGGCCCCAAGACACACATTCCGTGGGGTGATGGTCGCAGGCTTAGAGCTGCTCCAAGACCCTGTCAGACTACTTAGTGGGCCCATTCAGGTATCAGCTGCTGCAAGTAACACAAGGGTAAGGTAAGTCCTAGGACACCCAGTACACGACTAGTGCTGATATTTAATCTTGCATGTGGTATACACCTAACCAAACTTTGATAACCAATAGCCAAATTCCACATGTCCCAATGTCGACGTCCTTATGATGTCAGCCCTACAAGTGTCATCCTAGCCTCGTTTTTTGGGTAATCTAAAGCTATTTAACCCTATTCTATGTTCGCTGTGGTAAAAAACTTTCTTTTATGAGATATCATATAGCCAAAGCATGAGCTCCCAGTACTAGGTCTACCAAGTCGCTTTCAACTTCCCTACGTCATTTTCTCTTGAGCATTTTCCTTACTACGTAGGTATTTTGTCCCTCTTTCACTGTTTAGTTTCCTTCTGCTTTTCATTTTTCATAATGGGCATGGGTAGAATCAAGATTAAGAAGTCGAAGCCCAAAACCCCCCATGTTCGTGAGTCCAGGGCTGCCCCTTGACTTGAGCCATTCACCTACATGAAATCCCACATTCAAGACCCACAATACCCTTTCCTCATCAATAGTGTCAAACCTAACATATTTAGCAAACATTTAAAAAATAGGGATAGGTTCAGGGTTGTTTTGTCGGGACTATACCACCAAATTGCTACGCCCATCTACCTAGTTGTGGAATTAATATGTTGGCTCAGAGAAGCTTATGATGAGCGCCGAGGTATGTTTCTATCAACTCAAGGGAACAAGATATTTAGTATATCTCCTGAGATCATCAGGAAAGCCTTCTGTTATCCCCCCAGTTCAAATTATGTCAGTTTCACTGAGATGTCTTTATCTTGTTAGTTTTCCAAGTTACCCTGGAGGAAGCAGAGCGATTTCATTACTGTTATTTCCAAATCTTGCCTTACAGCTTTCCCGTCTTCGAACTCGATGCCTCTGAATAAATTCAAGGAAAACCTTCATCCAACACTTGCTCTCATTGCGGGGTTACTAGGTATAGAGGGGGTCGAGCGAATCTCGAAGGAATGTGTAGCCCTTTTATGGTTGATGTCACAACCAGGTGTTATTTTGGATATCAATGGCTTCTTGGCCTCCGCCATCCAAACCCATTTTCAAGACCTCTCGGCCACAGGCCATTTTCGTTTCTGCTCCATGGTGTTCTACCTCTTCCTCTTCCAACAGGTTGATAAGTTCGAGGGTTTGGGTCTGGAAAAGGTTTCTAGGATAAATTCTCAACCAAGAACTATCTTTGAGTGGAACCCCGAAGTGCATCAGTTGGCTAATGGGGTGGGTTATTTAAACTTCTTGAACAAATTCATGACAATAACCTATACTATTATTCTTATCTTAATATAAGCCTTTATGTAAGTAATTAAGGCTTTTAAGTAATTAGGACAGTCCACTACATACTATCCACAGGGAAATGGGCTGGCGGAATCCTCTAACAAGACATTGGTAAGAGCATTGGAAAAGGCCATAAACAAAAACCAGAAAAACTGGGATTCTTAGCTCAAGTTTTCAATATGGGAAAATAGAATTACCAGCAAGCGATCAACTGGTAAGTCTCCATATGAATTGGTCTATGGATGAGCAGTGGTGTTTCCAATACTGCTAGCTCTACCTATATCTTGTTTCCTGCAAGGCAGTCAGGAGGAGCCAAATGATCTTATTAGAAGAATGAATCAGTTGGTTGAGTTGGAAGAAGCTCGGAGTCAGGTAAACCAAAGGTTGACAGAGTATCAAGAAAAAATGAAAGACTTGTTCGACAAACATACTAAAGATAAATAAATGTAGGTTGGAGATCTGGTACTAAGGTGGGATGTCAGGAGAGCCGAGAAAGGAAAGCATAGGAAGTTTGATCCATTGTGGTTTGGAACATTCAAAATTGTAGAAGCTGGAGGAAATAACACTTTCAGGCTGGAAAATTTGGAAGGTGATTTGCTTGAAGCCCATGTAAATGGGAAATTTCTAAAACCTTATTTCCAGTACTGATTCAGGTTGTGAGGCTTAATGTGTATATATATTGTAAAATATATGTTTTCTTTTACTCTTGTGTTTTCTATTTTTTATTAAGACTGAAGGAAGGTAGAGGTGTCACGAATGTTGTGCCTACAGAAAGAAGTTAACAGGTGGTCTGTGAAGTTCTTGACACGTTCGAGGACAAACGTGTTATCCCCAAATGGAGCCAATGTTGTTATATCAACCCTCATCACTTAAATGGGATTAAAGACTATTATCTTAATAAGAAATGGTAAGAAAGACTTAAAGGAGTAAGTGGGTTGGTGTGCGTGAAAATGCATATAAAAAGGGGACAGGACATAGAGTTTTAACTTTGTCATAAAACCTCACTCAACACAAAGGAGCATGTATGTGCAAGACATCTGAACAGAGTAGGACCTGCCCAAGTGCCGAACAATCAAAGGAGGAGAACAACGCTAAGCATTTCTGTGGGTATCAAAGAAGGCTAGGGAAAGTGGAAGCTCAACCCCCCGAAAGCATGAGGTGGCGTGACAGCGGTGGGGCACCAAGACGCACATTCCATGGGGTGATGGCCGCGGGCTTAGAGCCACTCCAAGACCCCATCAGACTACTTAGTGTGCCCATTCAAGTAACAGCTGGCACAAGTAACACAAGGGTAAGGTAAGTCCTAGGACACCCGGTACATGACCAGTACCTATATTTAACTCGGCGCATGGTATACACCTAACCAAACTTTTATAGCCAATAGCCAAATGCTACGCGTCCCAACGTCGACGTCCTTATGACGTTAGCCCTACAAGTGTCATCCTAGAATTGTTTTTTGGGTAATCTAAAGTCGTTTAACCCTGTTCTATGTTCACTGTGGTAAAATACTTTCTTTTACGAGATATTGTATAGCCAAAGTGTGAGCTCCCAATACCAGGTCTACCAAGTCGCTTTCAACTTCCTTACTTCATTTTCTCCCGAGAATTTTCATTACTATGCAGGTATTCTTTCCCTCTTTCACTGTCTAGTTTCCTTCCGCTTTTCATTTTTCATAATGGTCATGGGTTGAATCAAGATTAAGAATTCGGAGCCCAAAACCCCCCAAGTTCGTGAGTCCAGGGCTGCCCCTGGTCCTGAGCCATTCACCAACATGAGAGCCCACATTCAAGACCCACAATACCCTTTCCTCATCAGTAGCTTCAACCCTGACATATTTAGGAAACATTTGGAAAATAGGGATAGGTTCAGAGTTTTTTTGTCGGGACTATACCACCAAATTTCTCACTTTGTCTATGGATTGTAAAAACAACATATTGCTCGAGCTATGATGAAACCTGTAGTTAGTATGTTCAATATGTAGGGATCAAAGATATTATGCAATGCGCGCAGATCATCGGGAAATCCCTCCAGATATCTGATTCAACTTGTATGGGATTTCACTGAAATTTCTTTATCCCTTCAGTTTTCCAAGTTACCCTGGAGGTAGCATATTGATTTGATCACTCCTATTTCTGACTCCTGCCTTATAGCTTTCATGTCTTCAGACTCGGTGCCTTTGAATACATTCAAGGAAAACCTTTAGCCAACACTTGCTCTCATTGTGGGGTTATTAGGTATAGAGGGGTTCCAGTGAGTCTCGAAGGAATGTGTAGCCCTTTTATGGTTTATGTCACAACCAGGTGTTATATTGGATATCCCTGGCTTCTTGGCCTCCGCCATCCAAACCCAGTTTCAAGACCTCCCGGACACAGGCCATTTTCATTTCTGCTCCACGGTGTTCTACCGATTCCTCTTCCAACAGGCTGATAATTTAAAGAGTTTTGGTCTAGAAAAGGTTTCTAGGATAAATACTCAACCAAGAACTGTCTTTGAGTGGAACCCTGTAGTGCATCAGTTGGCTAATGGGGTGGGTTATTCAAACTTCTTGAACGAATTCATGATAGTAGCCTATACTATTATTCATGAAAAACCTCCACCCAGGATTTTTCCTAAGCAGAGGAACTAGCTACAGTTTAGTGAGGAAGAAATCATAGGAGATTTCTACCTATTTGATGACTATAATGAGATCAGGGTCTATGGTGCAGAGGTTCCCCCTTACAGACTGCCAGTTTTTCCCGCCATGCAGATTTTCGCCTTGGATTACCTCTGGAAAACCTTGAAGGCTGGCTAGCTCTACTTCATCCCTGCAAAAAAGGGGTTCATTCTTAAACTTCCTACCACCATCAACCCCTTTGTTGTTAAATCAAGACATGCCCTCCCCATAGTGGAAACCCTGCTCAAGGATATGGATTTTAGGCAAGGGAAAGCTTGGCCTTATGACCCAAAAGGCATCATATTTAACAAGAGGAGGAAGATTAAGTCAACTGCATATACTCACGAAACTAGGCCCTTCATCGAGTGGAGAGCTAATCTTGATACCTGGCCTTTTTTTTCATAGATGGAGATTAAGTCATCAGCAACGAGGGAAAAATGGGACACTGCTTCAACATGAGAAGCAAGAAAGAAATAGGTCGAAGAAGCCGGGGTCACAGGAGAACAGGTAGAGGTGGACATACAAGAAGGTTCTTGACCCCCTAAAAGGCAGATAAAAAATGATGAGGAAGATGTCGAGGAAGATCCGCCGCTCGAAAAAGTGGCACTGCATGGAGAGTCGGACAAAGGAAAAGCAAGTTTTACAGTGAGATATGATTTTCCATATTCATCTGATTTCTCAGAGGTGTCACAAGCCATCTCCATTAATAGGGCCGAGGTGGGAGACAAAATAAAGGGCAAAAAAAGATGTATCAGAGAGAAGCTTTGGTCTGAATTATTTGGATATGTAGACAAATATTGTACTCGACTTACTGCAGAGCTTGATATGGATAAGGAGCAGTTGCTGATGGCCATGACAGAAGCATTTCTAGATCCAGAGGCTAGGACCACCAGCTACAGAGCTATGGAGGTTGCAGTGAACATGTCACAAGTCCCCCCAATTGAAAAATGCAATTTGTTTCAGTGTTTCAGCGACATGCTGAAAGACGAGGTCATGAAGCTCTCCCTCACCCTAAGGAAGTTGCAAACTAATTATAACCAAGTGGTTGAGAACCTCGGGATGGATAAGACTAATGCCCAACCACTTTGAAACAATTTGCGGAGTCTCTAAGCAGCTGTGAAGGGCCAAGGGAGCGATAACGTTGATCCTCAGGGTCATGTTATTTCGGAGTTGAAAAAATAGGTCGCAGCTTTGAAACATAAATTGAATATCCCCGATTTTCAGCATGTGCAAACAGCTGATGTATCTCAAATAGAGAAAGATAAATTTGGCCTCGCTGACTCCCTGGCTAAAGAAAAAGAGGGAGAGAGCTAAGATTGAGAATGAGATGGTTGTCCTCAAGCAAGAGAGAGATGAATTGCAAACAAGATGGGATACACATGTATGCACTTCTCCTGCTTCGGAGGTTTCTGATACCACTCTTGAGAAGTTAACCAAAACTCAGGCCAACCTTCAAGTGGCAAAGAGACAGGTTCATACTGCCCAATAGAAGATTCAGGAGCTCGAGACTTGACTTAAGGAGAATGGAAAAATGGTAGCAACCTTACAAAAAGAAGTGGAAGATGCGAAACAAGAGAAGATTCAACAAGAAAAGAGTATCAAGGACCTGAAGAACTAAATAAATGGAAATGTCACCCTCTTGGAAGCCAGACACTTGATCTGGACAGATAGTATTGCAGAGGTAAGAAAGCGTTGGGCCTTTCTTACTTTAATTGAAGAAAAGATGGTAGGAGTTCATCGGTTCAAAAGAATGCTACATGAAGGACACACAGAGGCTGCAACTAAGGTTGAAAGTGCCAAAAGGTATATTACCTTCCTGGATAATTTGAGCTCAAAAGAACTGGCCAATCAAGGAATTAAAGACAGGTTCAAGGAGGTAGCAGAATGCAGAAGGGTAATGGAAAAGGAAGACGTGCGCAATCATGCACTGGGCAGTTTGGAATGGATGGTGATGAGTTTGGGATAGTTTGAAAAGGAGTGGATCGAATTGACTAAGGTAGGCATCCCATCATGTTGGGAGCCCAGAACAACTGTGTTTCAGCCGTTACAAGTATATGAGCTCAAGATGACAGAAGTGATGAATCAAACAGACATCCCGTTTGAAAAGACCACTCGGATTAAGGCTGAAACAATAATTTCCTCACTTAGTAAGGAGTTCTTCCTTCTCTATCAAGTTAAGCAGCAGTTGCCTACTCAAACAAACATGCCAAATTTCAGTACCTAGTCCTACAGCTGACATCTTCCAGAGGTGTAGCAAGCATACGAGCACTCTGGTCACCGTGTCTGCATCCCTGTCAACTCCGTCTTCCAAAAAGAAAGCCATCTCTTCCATGAATACAGTACCGCCTTCTCCAGCAGCAGTCGCGACTTCGTCTCACCAGAAGTAATGATAACTCATGACTGGGCCTACGTGGCCTCTTACCTTATTTTTCTTTTCACTTTTTAATTTCGAGTGAAATTCATATTTTAGTCCTGCATTTTACTTTCAGTAAGTAAGTTGTTTGTATTTCTATTTGAAATGGATTCAAGCCCACTTTGTAATATGATGGGAGGTGTTCTACCCCATCATCAATTTTGATTTTGATTAAGACTACGAACATCATACAGGCATGCGGGAAAGATATTTTCCTAAAATATCTTTCCACGCATAGAAATCAGAAGTTATAAAAGCAGAGAGAAAAGAATTATACATGGTTCCATATTTTTGGAGAGACTATCAACTAAAAGCGCTCTGTGTATGTAATTTTATATGGTCTGGATAGTTGATGTTAAAGAACCCATTGGGACTTGGTATACAAAGTTTCTTTGTTGAAAAGGATTCTGCATGAAATGCTATACAGTTTGCACTCCTTCCTATTTGATTATATATAAATGTTAATTTCGTCTCCATCCATTTTATTGTATATAAATGTTTTGGAATGTGAGTGATTTGTATTGGATGCGAATTTATCATATTTGGTACTTATATCTTTATATTTATAGTGATTTAAGTATGTTTCAGGCATGATATGCTATTCACTTTCTATCTCATTTCCATAATTCTTCTGATAAGCACTTTATGGATTATTATCTTCATATAAGCCCATTTACAGTGTATATCGTACTTCATATTCCTTCATAGTTTCCACTTACGCATACCTTGATAATTTTTTATCATTTTAATAGTCGGCCCTCTTTACAGCAAGATGATTTGTAGTTTTCTGATGCATCTACTTATTTAGTCTTGTACAGAATCCTTAGAAGTATTCCTAGCTGTTACGTTTACCTTTGAAGGCTTGGTCCCACTATCACCAAATTTCCACCATTTGTTAGTAGCAAGGAAGCCATATTATTGTCAACTGCTATCAGTTATATCAGAAACTCCTTGCATTTAAGATGTCCTAGGCACTGGCCTTTTTACAACTCAAGGTTGTCTCTAGGAGTTACAACATAATCTTTATTTACTATCTAAAACATGAAAATTGAAAACATGACAAGTCAAGTTTAAACAGTTTAACTCATCATGGATTATGGTATTTATTGACACTCTACCATAATCATTTAGAAAAAGTAAAAAGGAGTGGCATTTGGACTTGCACACTTTCATGTTTATTTTCATCTTTTTCTTTTGGGGTTTATACTTTTTCTAAGTCGTTTGATCTTTCTTTTAGGACTTTTGCCCTCTTTTTGATTTTCTATTTTTTTTTTTTTTTTTTACAAAATATGGGAAAACAACTTGTAGAAAGCAAGGTATGTACATATTTACAAAACTATCAAAATTCAATTCAAAATTATGAATCCTATATGTATAGGACCCTAACAGGGTCAATTGACCCTATCTCTCCCTTGTTGAAGGTCTAGGGTGATACCTCAATGCAACTAGCCATCAGGGTTTACTTAAAGGGATTAGACCTTATGGAGGGGACCTTCCTATTACCCAAAAACAATTTTTTGATGCCATATTAATATTCTATCAAGTTTTTGTGGGAAGCTATAGTGTTAAAATCCATCCTTTATGTTTTCATAAAATTCTTAGGTAACTTTTGTTTGAAGGTTTATGTGGATAGGTTTTGAAGAGCTAGAATTTAAAAATGAATACACGGTATCCATTTTGAATCAACATTTCGGGTCACAATCAAGACCCATCATACAGATGATAAGATTATGAGAGGATTAAAGTTCTAGGAATTCATAAATACAAAAAAAAAAAAACAGAAAGGAAGGATTGGCTGGAAATTTTTAGAAAATAATAAAATAAGAGAAATAAAACATGAGTTGGTGTCCTAAGAAAATATAAGGGATAAATTAAAATAAATAAAATAAAACTAAGTTAGGATGATAAAACTGATTTAAACTAATCATGTGGTTGAAGGTAATATAGCTCTCTTCTTGCCATTACCAATCAACAACCTCTTGAAAAAATACTTAGAAGTCCCAATGGTATTTAACTTGTTCAAAATGCCTTGCTGGAAACATGTGTTACAAAAGATTTCTAACAAGTTGGAAAGTGGGGATTTTGAATCCATTAAACTGGATGTTTCTTTAGTCTTGATTGAATTTTTGCTCCAAGGTATCCCAATGTATCATATTTATGTGTTGATGGATCCTAAATCTATATATAACTCCATTATTACCTCCTTATAGAAATTTCTATGGCGTGGAGCAGAAAAGGTCAAGAAATGGGCATTGTCTTTCTATGAGCACCTTTGCATTTGTAGGTGGATTGTTTTTGCCTCAACATGATGTCAAATCAAATACTATTTTGTATTTATGTGCTTTGTTTGATCATGGAACTTTAGGTTCTTGGAAAAATTATTGAGAAACTGTTGTCACTCAAAACAAGAGTTGATCAATCTACTTGTTTCTCTTTAAAATCTTCCAAATTTTTCCTTAGCCACACAATTTCATTTTTTATTTCAGCTCCTACCACATATTCTTAGTCAATTGTGTAACATGTTGGAACTAACTATTTTGTGACCTTTGTTCGAATAGGGTCCCCTAGCTGCGTTTTGATATGTTCCAATGCTTCATTTTTTATATATTTTTGTAGTAATTGGTCTTGCGGAGGGGCTTTGGGCTAGGTCAAAGCCCCCAATGTATTGTAATGGGTCAAAGGGTAGACCTAGAGTCCACAAACCATGGTTTGTGGACCACAGGATAGCGCATGCTATGATGATATAAATAGATGGATAGTTTGAGTCTAAGGTTAAGTAAGTAAGTAAGATTGATGCTATGTACGAACTGTTGAGATCTATTTTGGGTAGTTTTGGGTAAGGAATCCTGATAGATGTGTGCACAAAGATCCTTAGTCCTGTTGTGTGCCAATCCCGCTGGCTGTCTGCGTGGGTTGTGACTTGGGTTTATAACTTGCTATTGGGTGTTAATGAATGCGAAACCTATTGAAGTACCTTTATGCTATCTCAACTAGTTTTTTTTATTGCTGAAGTACCTATGTGTTAATTGAATAAGCTACGATTGTATCTGCGATATATGAGTTAGCTACAATTGTGATGTTTTGTGGTGATAATTGTTGATGCGCACGTGGATGCGAAGGTGTTGATCAGATCCTTTTAATAATAGTAGCTTTGTTTATGTTTACATGCTGATTATACTATTAAGGGCTCGATAATAGGATTTTTCTGTGTGAACCTGGTAGAAATTGACGAGATCTGCTTTAATTACCTACTCTCTCCAAGGGTGCGGAAACCTGGTTCCAGCACCCACCTATACTACCTCGGGTGAGACCGTGGCCTGCAAAAGTAGGTAATTGATGAAAGAGCGAGTAGTATAGGGGTTTGTTGGCAAACCTTAAATCTGAACCTGGGTCAGGACCCCTCACACCAACAAATGGTTCCTCATATGATTCACCTAAGTGAATCATACAACAAAACAGATAGATATGTATAGCATCATCAGTTTCATTGTCTTCAAGATACAATGAAAAATCTGTTTTATTTTTTTCCTCTACATTCTTCCATTTTTAAAAATGCTTGATTGTACTTGATGGACCACTTTCTTATATATATATATATATATATATATATATATATATATATATATATATATATATATATATATATAACTATTTTTGTTGTGTGCATGGTTATTTTTTCTTTTTTTGTTTTGTGGAGGAAGCCAACAAGTCAGAAAAAGAAAATATTTCTAAATTTTTGTCCTAGAAACCCTATAAATTTGGGGTTTTTTTTTTACCATTTTCTTTGCTATTAAAAAATTGGGTTTTTGGAACATAAAAACAATTAAAAAAATAGATTCTCCCCACATTCATCTTTAAATGGTCAAAATAGAAGGAAAACTAATCTTTCAAATGTGAAAAACTCTCATTCAATGTGGTATCAATGCCAATGTAGCACCTCCACAAAATTGCTCCAACAAAACCCAGAAGGCTTGATGTGAAGTGAGGAATAGAAACAATAATTGTTATTATATAGCGAAGATTGTGTGATTGCTTTAGCCTTTCACAAATGTGGGATTACAATAAAAATTAAGAAAATAATATGTAGTTCATATTATAGGTTTATATTGACTTGTATTCAATGTCGGCCAAAAACTAAAACATAAATTTAAAAAAAAAAAATCGATACGTAGTCAATGTTAAATCATTTAAATAAAAACTTTATTTTAGTTTGGAAAGGAATATTTTTGTGGATATTTTGAATAGAAAGTAGGGTGAAATATTTCAAGACTAGTGGGTTTGTAAATGTTTTGAAATACATTTTAAACAAATATTTTGGAAGGAAATATTTCAAATGAAAATATTGGAGGGAAATGTTTTAGCGAAATTTTTTGGGGCATACTTTTCAGGGAAAATTTTTAGCGATAATTTTTTTTTTTGGGGGGGGGGGGGGGGGGGGATGGTGGTAGAGGAAAATTTCAGTCTTTAAGATATATATTGTCATTGGGAGTGAGTGCATTTATTTTATTCAACATCTACTTGTTGAAAGTCATGGGTTCTTCTGATAGTGAAGTTTTTCTTTCTGCAGCATCAACATCTTTCTCACGCAACAACTCTTTTAAGATTGATTAATATAACATGAGTTCATTTACCATGAATAGAGAGTAAAATTTTCGACTTGGTCGTAATCCTAAGGATGATGAGAAAAAAAGTCATGAAGGGGCACAAAAAGAAATTTATATAAATTGATAGTCAGTTATTCCGCTTAGACTTAATTTTAAAGATTATCAGAGTACCAGTGATGAAGTGCATGATGAAGATTTTCCAGAGTCAAAATATCCACTTCATCCTAATCCTAAGGATTATGCGAGCACCGCTGATGAAGGAGGAAATGAATGATTTAGAGAGTTAAAATATCCACTTTGTCCTAATCCTAAGGATTAAGCAATCACCACTGATGAAGAGGGGAATGAATAATTTCCAGAGTCAAAATAACCATTTCTTCCTAATCCTACGGATTATGCGAGTACCAATAATGAAGAGGGGAACAAAGATTTTCCAGAGTCAAATTATCCAATTCATCCTAATCCTAAGGATTATGCGAGCATAACTAATGAAGGGGGGGATGAATTTCTAGAGTGAAAATTTCCACTTCATCCTAATATTAAGGATTATAAGAGGACCATTGATGAAGCGGGGGATGAATAATTTCGAGAGTCAAATTTTCCACTTCATCTTAATCCTAAGGATTATGAGAGCACCACTGGTGAAGGGGGGATGAATAATTTCCAATAAATAGAGATTCAAAGCATCCAATTATTTCTAATCCAAAGGATTATGACAACATCAGTGAGGAAGGGGAGGGGTGGGATGAAGAGTTTATTGCAAATGATAATTTTAGAGGCAGAAATCTGAATAATGCATTTTCTCTAAGTGAATGTTTCAAGTGCACTCATGGTGATGTAGAATTGAATCCTCCAAGGGAATATTTCAAAAGCATGGATGAAGATGGTGAAGAATTTTGTTCGAGTCAGGGTTTCAAAAGCGCAAATGATTCTTCTGAAATTTTGTCTTCAAGCGAGGGTGGTAATGAACATTTTCCAAATAGTGATATTGATGAACTCCTTAACTATCTTTAGAATGATGATAGGGGGGGTAATCCTAAGGGTGATGTAACTGATTTTGCAAAGGATAGTGAAATGATGAAGTTGTTGCAAGCAAATATTGTAACTAAGAGTAGCAGTAGACATTTTCATATCGATAAAAAATATTCCAGCTATACAAGGGTTAGGAAAACATATCTCACAAGCAAAAGTTATGTTGTTCATCTTATTTCAAGTGAATTTTGTGAAGATTATTGCTTGAAACATATGGATTTCAGCTATGCTTTGGAGAAAAGGAAATGATATTTGTCAATGAATAAAAGCGTGAAAAATTCATATTTAGTGGCTTGCATGCAATCCACACTAGCAAGTTATGATTATCATATTGGGAATGTATTTCTCTATAGAAAGGCTTTCAAAATGTTGCATTCAATTGGTAATTTTTCGATTGTCAAAAATCCAAGATAGAATTGGAAAGGATCCCACATATTATTTAGAAGTACATTATAAACGATAGGTTGCGCCATTAGAAAATAATGCTATGTCATGGGTGAAAGGCTTCTTTTCAAAGCATGGAGAGTGTATTCCAAATAAAGAGACAATACATATTCCAGATAATTTCTCGAGACGAGAAATATACAACTTATACAAATAATATGCATAAGGTTCTGAAGCAGTTGGTAATTTTATTACATATTCATATTTTACAAAGGTATGGAAGAATGAATTCAACAATTTTCGTATTACTAAGAAGACAAGGATGGGGGTTTGCAGTACATGTGGTTATCTTAAAGAAAAAATAGATATATTTCAAGGGGTAGAAAGAGGTATTCGTTCAAAGCATTATTTTTAAAAATTGGATAGTTATCAACTATGAAAATATATTTATTCTTATGTTTCTTTTATTTTATGTGTAAATTACATTTCCAAAGCACTTCAAGGGCATTGCAATCAACAAACAAGTGAAAGACAAAATTTATATAAAAATCAAAAGAAGTGCTATGATAATCCAAATAAATATTTGGGTTTGATAATTGATGATGTGGACCAAACAAAAACACTTATGCCACATTTTTTCCGCACACCAAAAACATTATAGGAGAAATTTTTCAATCAGTTTCACTTGGTTGGTTGTATGGTCTTTAATGATAATATGTTGCCAAGGCTTTACTTCACAAATCCAAATATTCATAATGATGCAAATCTTACCATAACTATAATCTATGATGTGGTTACTCATTGGTCTGGTATTCTTCCTAAAGTTCTGTATGTACAATTAGACAAAACAAGTCATGAAAATAAAAATCAAGTTCTTTTTGGGTATCTAAACATGCTTGTTGAATTGGGAATCTTTAAAATGATAAAGGTTGGTTTCCTTCTTGTTGGACATACTCATGACAATATTTATCAAATTTTTAGTCGTTTTTCAGTAATATTGAGGAGAAAAGGTGTTGGGAGCCTTCTATCATTAATTTTATGTATTAAGAAATCATACATTCTAGAGCCTTTTTTTCATGTGTTGGAAGAAACTATTGACATGTGAAGGCTTATTATAAGATCACATGGTGAGGAGAAATGCATTGAAAAAATTAATGACATTAGCTTCCAGCATCAATTTTGTATCAAAAAAAATTATGGGATAGCACTTATATGGGGCAAGAAGCACTCAGCTGCTACAGAATGGGGGGCATCATTAGGTTTAACATTTTTTAATTTCATTCCAGAGCGTCCATTATTTGCATCAAAGGTATTGTTATTACAGTCAGTTCTTGAACTCCATAATGAACAAAGGCATAAGAGAGATATAAATTATTATGAATGCCTGGAGGAAATTAAAATATGTATTAGAGATGCATATGAGTACTTTCATGTTGTTGATTCAGTTTGGTGGGAGTATTTTTTCAGTAATCAAAGTGATATGATTTCAAGATCAATAAATGAGGATACGCTTTGGAATACTCCATTTTTTTTGCCAAAAAATATGCAACATGAACATCAGGAAACACACAATGTTGAACAACAACATCCTCAATGCATTACTAATTCTCCACAGGTAGAGGAAAGAGAAATATATATTGGTTCTAGAAGATCACGTGTACAATGTGAAGCCATGGAAGACCTTTACAGGGGTTCTATGCAGGATGTTAATGAGGGTTGCATGATAGCAGTGTTAGCAGATGAAGATCCACTTGGCTATCCATTTTGAGTTTCTAGGGCTATAAAGGACAATAAAGAAAATGAAGATATTATAGTTGTTGAAGCACATTGGTATGCCACAAGTACCCACCCATTCAATGGTGTGTACAAGACAAAGATGGTAGTTAAAAAAAGAAATTGGTAGAAAGAGAAAAAGAAACGGCACAAATATAAATTGTCACCCC
This sequence comes from Pinus albicaulis, assembly GCA_034641835.2. Classification (NCBI taxonomy): domain Eukaryota; kingdom Viridiplantae; phylum Streptophyta; class Pinopsida; order Pinales; family Pinaceae; genus Pinus; species Pinus albicaulis. The sequence goes on from CM076574.1 coordinate 1,312,696,239, forward strand.
ATAGATGTCTTGAAATTGGAGGATGTTGACATACTTGTGTATGAATTCAATTTGACAAAGAGAGCAACTCTTCGCTTCAAGACCATAAAATTTTTGAATAAATTGCTACCAGAACCAATAGAGTTGAGATTGGACTCTGTTGAATGTAGTCGTAGATCTACAAGACTTTTGAAATATGAAATGGTGGGCATGCATTTTTACTTGGATGGAGCACTAGTTAATGAAAGAGAAGAATATGGATCATCTTCATATTCATGCAATCATTCATCTGAAAATGTAGGTTCTGATGGTGTTCCACAACATATGACTAATTTTGAAGAAATGTCTAAGACATTTTTATGTAATTAATGTTTGCATGGTAATTGAAATAAATATTTCGACTTCCATATTATCTTACATGAAGTTATGAATCATTTCTATGTTTGTTGGATTATATGTTTTAATTATGAAGAATTCATCTCTTTAGAATATCCACAGTGAGCAATGAATTACAAAAATAATTTATGTTATATTCAATATACAAAAGTTGATATTTTTATTAAAAGTAAAAAAATGTTAGAAATTAATGTTAATTCTTTATATTATGTAGTGACATTGCCATGATGTTATTTATTGTTAACATTTGGTATAAGATAATTTTAAAACTTTCCAATATTTTATGCCTCAATGAAAAGGGACACTTTGTTTTGATGGTTGATTTTTAGGTTTTGGTTATAATTAGATAAGTTGTCTTAGGCTAATATTTGAAAAGAGATATCTTTTTATCCTTTAAAATCAAAATTACTCTTGGAATAATAAATCTTTCATTTACTTGTTCATTTTTAAAAATTATTTTAGTCATATGATTTATCCATAATTTTGTTGCTCAAATATGTTAAAAACATAAGATTTAAAACTTGTCAAACTATTAAGGTTTTTATGCACTATGATATATTATGTTTAATGGTATGGTTGAAAACAATTACAATTTTAGGGTTTTTAGAGTCAAGGTATTTTATCTTTAATAAGATATAAGGCCTTCATATATCAAGGGTCAAAATTGTTGGCAATTATAAGGCTTTCAGACATTTTTATCTTTAACATCATGTATCAAATTTTTTAGAATTTTATGATTTTTCAATGTCCTAAAATTTTATCTTTAATTCCATTATTAAATAGAATCAAAATTGTGACACCATTTTTTTTTTCTATTCCACCATTGACACTTTCTATTTCAAAGGTGTTTTTTCAATCCTTTTTTCAAGAAAAAAAATAGTTTTTAGCATAATTTTAAAAAAAAAGTTTAATTTTGACCTTCAAAAAAACAATGTATTCTTGAATACACACTTTTCGTTTATGGGGTGTTTTGTCATGTTTTTTGATATTTTATAGGCTCGAGTTCTCATTTTGAGGTAATAGTTCACATTTGATCGGTAACTGTGGTTTTATCCAACTTAGGATACACTCAAAGACGAATAAGTTTTCATGTAGGTTGGCCTCCTATGAATTAGGAAGACCGATAAACAATCTGTATCGTATTTTTGAAACAAATAAGTCTCATGAAATAAAGGGAATTTTAAATGAGAGACAAGGCCCCTCAATGGAGGTGACAATAAGAACAATGGATGGGCTTGCCGACAGTTCTCACAATCCTAAGGATATGTTAGCATTCATTGAAAATGGTGGCATGGTTTCCCCCATGCATGCTTAAGCATCGGAAAGAAAATCTTATTTTTTTCTATGGAGAGTAATCTACAGAGAAAGAAGACATTCTGGTGGGTTTGGAAGGAGATTAGGGCCAAGGGGAAATAACTTGGCCTCTTGGAGAAGGCGGTTTGATTTACAGATTGTGTGAGTAAATCAATGATCCATACTATACAACCTAAGGGGTTTTTGTCACTTGCCAAGAGTTATCTCTTCGTCTTGAGAGTGGAATTTGGAAATACCTTATTTAGGGTCACCTTGCATAAAGGTGTTTTGGAGAAAATTATTTTGGTGGTTCTATAAATCATAGGTGACAAGGGACTATTACTGCACATTATACTTTATAATTTTGTTGATGACGGGTTCCTGGTTGCACCTTCTTCTTCTGGACTATAGAGGCCTCATTCAACTCGACATCCTCATTATTATGTAGTTTTGTTTCTCTAGGTAATTCTAAAATATTTCAATTTCCCTATGAAGCTTAATGTTTGCATTCAATCTGGGTAATGGAGTTGGTATGATATTTTTCCTATATGTTTCTTTGATGCTATTTTATTGGTATTATTGTTCAATGGTTTATGATCTAGTAGGATAGCTTCATGATATTTATTCACTCCACTTTTTTATCTATGGGTCTCTTCCCTCGTGTTGAATTAATTGGTCTCTTATTTTAATGATATGATTACAAATATTGTTCCCAATAAAAGGAAAACCATAATATAGAGAATTACAACCCACATTCCACATCTAATCAATCAATTTCATAACAAGAGAAATAAATTACTTAGAAGTAAAAGAGAAATAAATTACTTAGATGTTCATGGCTATGCAACACAGCAAAGCTCAAGGGTTGGGCATATTTACATCAAATTTCTTTTAGGCATGCTAGAAATTTATTGGCCCATAATTCCATGCTTTTGTTGAGGAATCTTGCAAAACTTAATAGGTGTGGTTGAGACTCAATGCTACTTAATCACTTTAATCCCTAAATCTAGAGATTCATAGGACCATAGTGGCTTTTTCTCTATCTCTCTGTGTAATGTTACTGATAATGTTATTTCTTACGTGATACTCAAGCATATTAAACCATTTTTAAATAAAAACAGCTCACCAGAACAAGTAGGGTTCATTGAGGGCCATAGTATTCTAAATGTCATTATGACGACCCAGGAAGTTATTCACTCTTTGAAAAAGTTTATAAACCCTGGGATGCTTATTAAACTAGACCTCTCTAAATCCTATGATAGACTTAGTTCGGATTATCTCTTCAATTTGCGTGAAACTTGTAGGTTCGCTTGGTCATGGATGTCACAGATTAAATCTATGATTTATTCTCTTTTCTAATCCATTCTTTTGAATGGGTCATCTACTAAGATTTTTCACCCCTTCCAAGGTTTGTGTCAAGGTGATCCTATCTTTCCCTTGTTGAAGGTCTGGGGATATACCTCAATGCAACTAGTCATCAATGTTTACTTAAAGGGATTTGACCTTATGGGGAGGACCTTCCTATTACCCACAAACAATTTGTTGATGCCATATTAATCTTCTATAAATTTTTTGTGGGAAGATAGAGTGCTAAAATACATCCTTTATGTTTTCATAAAAGTCTTTGGTGATTTCTGTTTGAAGGTTTATGTGGATATGCTTTGAAGAGCTAGAATTCATAAATGGATCCATGGAGCAGAAAAGGTCAAGAAATGGGCATTGGTTTTCTGTGAGAACCTTTGCATTCCTAAGTTAGTGGGGTGTCTAGGTCTATGTATGCCACAAGTACCCACCCATTCAATGGTGTGTACAAGCCAAATATGGTAGTTAAAAAAAGAAATTGGCAGAAAGAGAAAAATAAATGGCACAAATATAAATTGTCACCCCACAGACGTCTTGAAATTGGCGGATGTTGACATACTTGTGTATGAATTAAATTTGAAAAAGAGAGGAACTATTCACTTGAAGACCATAAATATTTTGAAGAAATTGCTACCAAAACCAATAGTGTTCGGATGGGACTCTGTTGAATGTAGTTGTAGATCTAGAAGACTTTTGAAATATGAAATGTGGGCATACATTTTTACTCAGATGGAGCACTAGTTAATGAAAGAGAAGAATATGGATCATCTTCATCTGCATCCAATCATTCATCTAAAGATGTAGGTTCTGATGGTGTGCCACAACCTATGCATAATTCTGAATAAATGTCTAAGACATTTTTATGTAATTAATGTTTGTATGGTAATTGAAATAAATATTTTGACTTCCATATGATCTTACATGAAGTTATGAATCATTTCTAAGTTTTTCAGATTATATGTTTAATTTTGAATAATTCATCTCTTTAGAATATCCACAGTGAACAATGAATTACAAAAATAATTTATGTTATACTCAATATACCAAAGTTGATATTTTTATTAAAAGTATTACAAAAAAATATTAGAAATTAATGTTAATTTTTTATATTATGTAGTGATATTGCCATGATCTTATTTATTGTTAACATTTGGTATAAGATACTTTTAAAATTTTTAAATATTTTATACCTCATTGAAAGGGGACACTTCGTTTTGATGGTTGATTTTTTGGTTTTGGTTGCAATTAGATAAGTTGTCTTATGCTAAGATTTGAAAAGAGATATATTTTTATCCTTTAAAATGAAACTTACGCTTGGAATAATAAATCTTTCATTTACCTGTTCATTTTTAAAAATTATTTTATTCATATGATTTTTCCAATAATTTCATGGTTCAAATATGTTAAAAATATAACATTTAAAACTTGTCAAACTATTAAGGTTTTTTTGCACTATGATATATTATCTTTAATGTTATGGTTGAAAACAATTACAATTTTAGGGTTTTTTAGAGTCAAGGTATTTTATCTTTAATAAGATATAAGGCTTTCAGATAACAAGAGTAAAAAATTTTGGCAATTAGAAGTCCTTCAGACATGATATTTTTATCTTTAACATGATGTATCAAATTTTTTAGAATTTTATGATTTTTCAATGTCCTAAAATTTTATCTTTAATTCCATTATTAAATAGTATAAAAATTGTGATACCATTTTTTTTTCTTATTCCACCATCAACACTTTCTGTTTCAAGGGTGTTTTTTCAATCCTTTTTTCAAGAAAAAAAAATAGTTTTTAGCATAATTTAAAAAAATGTTGAATTTTGACCTTAAAAAAAAAATGCATTCTTGAATACACACTTTTCATTTATGGGGTGTTTTTTCATGTTTTTTGAGATTTTCTAGGCTAGAGTTCTCGTTTTGAGGTAATAGTTCGCGTTTGATTGGTAACTGTGTTTTTATCCAACTTGTGATGCACTCAAAGAGGAATAATTTTTGATGTAGGATGGCCTCCTATAAATTAGGGAGACTGATCAACAATCTATGCCATATTTTTGAAACAAATAATTCTCATGCAATAAATGTGATTTCAAATGAGAGACAAGGCCCCTCAATGGAGGTGAAAATAAGGACAATGGATGGGCTTGCGGACAGTTCTCACAATCCTAAGGATACGTTAGCAATCATTGACAATGGTGGCATGGTTTCCCCCATGCTTGCTTAAGCATGCAAAGGAAAATATCATTTTTTTCTATGTAGAGTAGTCTAGAGAGAAAGAAGACATTCTGGTGGGTTTGGAAGGAGATTAGAGCCAAGGGGAAATAACTTGGTCTCTTGGAGAAGGTGGTTTGATTTGCAAATTGTGTGATTAAATCATTGATCCATACTATAGAAACTAAGGGGTTTGTGTCACCTACCAAGAGTTCTCTCTTGGTCTTTAGAGTGGAGTTGGGAAATACCTTATTTAGGGTCACCTTGCATAAAGGTGTTTTGAAGAAAATTATTTTGGTGGTTCTATAAAGCATAGGTGACAAGAGACTATTACTTCACATTAGAATTTATAATTTTGTTGAGTAAGGGTTCTTGGTTGCACCTTCTTCTTCTGGACTACAGAGGCCTCATTCTACTTGACATCCTTCATAACTCTAAAAATATTTCAATTTCACTATGAGGCTTAATGTTTTCATTCAATTTGGGTAATGGAGTTGGTATGATAGTTTTCTTATATGTTTCTTTGGTGCTATTTTATTGGTATTATTGTTCAAGGGTTTCTGGTCTAGCATGATAGCTTCAAGATCTTTCTTCACTCCACTTTTTTATCCATGGGTCTCTTCCCTTGTGCTGAATTAATTGGTCTCTTATTTTCATGAAACGATTACAAATATTGTTCCAAATAAAAGGGAAACCATAATATATAGAATTATAACTTGTTGGACCCTTAGTTAAACTAAGAGGGGGGGGGGTGAATCAGTTTAATGCAGTCATGGACTTTTAAAAGTTTCCTTTAAACTTATTTACAGCTTCATTTCATGATCAATTTATTATATAATGAAACATCAATCTTAATATGTGAGCAGCAAGTATTAAGCAGATTAAATACAGAACATCAACACATAATTATCATGCATATGGACAACAAATATAAGTGGAAACCCATAAGGGACAAAACCACATCTTATTATTGTTGTGATGCAAAGGTGAGCTCCAACTCCCTCTCACCACTGATTTTATGTAGGCTCCAACCTACAGGAGGCTACTACCTCAGATTCTGCAAGCTACAAAGTGCAAGGAAGCTCCAAATCCCATCTGTTTTCTGCAGCCTACAACCCACAGGAGGCTCCTACCTCAACCAACTACAACTGGACATCTATCAAGCTACAACTTTATATGGAAGCAACAACTCCCATGTATTTTTTGTAGGCTACAACCCACAGGAGGCTCCTACCTCAACCAGATACAACTGGACATCTATCAAGCTACAACTTGATATGGAAGCACAAACTTCCTCACTCTACAATAAAATTATATGTTGATTTACCTGGATATCAACTCTGTTTTTCTCCTTCTTCACTGCTGTCCTTCCAGCCTTCATATTTTCTTTAAATCATCTCTGGATATTCACAACTTCTCTATCTGCTCCTTCTTCTTCTGCCATTCTCTAACTATCTACAAATTTCTTATATTCTTCTGCTCTCTTCCATTCTGCTGCTTTCGAACAATCTTCAAATCTCTTCAATTCTGCTGCACACTCTGTCTTTCTCTCTCTCTATTTTCGTAACCTTCTTCACATGGATATTACCTATTTTATACAAATAAAGTCATGGTTGTTTGCATTCTACATGGAATATGACGTGAACAGGAATGGTTCTTGCCTTTCACCCACTCATTTCCTCACTCAGCATATTTCGACTGTTACAACAATATATACAATACTTACAGTGTCAAATTGGAGTTTTTCTTTTCCTACGGAGACTTGCCTTCGCATCACATACAATAAAAATAATTAATTCATTTACATTTACAGTTACAACAAATATATTTCACTCAGCCCTTTCAGCTCTTGGCTCGTTGTCCATTTGTCCTTTATGTTGATGTCACTGTCTTTTCAATGTCTTCAGTTTCATCATAACAGTTTTACCCAAGCGCATTTTTTCTTACTCGACCCAGCTAGCACGTTTTCGATAATGCCACCAAATCTCCTTTTGCCTAACTCTGCCTCTTCTTCTTGTGCCCACAACATTCAATTTTTTCTTCAAAGACCATCGTTACCGCATCAACCATTGTTTTGCACAATTTTCGGGTTTTATTAATTTCCCGATTCTTTTCTGTTGCTATATTCTAGCTCTGCTGCATAACTATTTTTCTTCTTCCATTTCTTGTGTTTTTTGAGCTGCGTTCACTCACACTTTTCTTGTAAATGTTCGTTATGCATATCCACATGCACATCATCCTTTCATCAATCGAACGGTCATCACACTCCGTGTCTTTTAGCTTCCAAATCCAATAGAATTCGCACACCAAGTTGCATGTTATTTAATTGTTCCCAACCTACGCGAAATAGGTGGTTTTAGACTGCCACATGTCCCCCTCTTAACGCTATTGCGTTCGTTTCACCTTTTACAACTTATCCTCCAAAAGCGGTGCGAAACAACAACTTACCAACTTTCTAATCCTGCCTACACTGTTCCGCAGATTTCAAAATAAATTCCACTATATTTTAAGACTGTATTTAAATATATTCCACTTACTGGTTTTTCTGTTGCATTTCATCATTCCACCGTTCTATGTTATAATCCTCCTTTGTCCTATGATGCGATTTAATAAAGGAATACCACATACTTCCAGACTTTTAAAAGACCTTTAGGTTTCGGCTTTGATCTTCATCATGGCTGCTCTCTTTATTGCACTTCGATGATTCCAGGTATCTTATGTGCCTTCATCCATCTGATCTCTCGATATGCAATACGCAAAGGGTCCCACCAGGCTTTATCGCTATTTCGCATCGCAACTCACATGACTTCTAAGATTGTGCTATATCTCTCCTGAGCTTTGCAATCTGTAATATGTGATTGGGTCCCACAGCTAGACTTCAATTCCTTTAGATTTTAGCTTTGAACTATATCGTGTCTGCTTCATTATCGCACTTCGTACTTCAGCGTTCCAACGTGATTCTTGAGTGCTTATCCTCTTGAGCTTGCGAGTTGCGATATCTGATTGGGTCCCACAGGGGGTGCCACATCACTACCACAACATCTTTTGTACTTTGCAGTTCGCAATTTCTCATCGCAATATCAGCTATCTCAATATCGCATCGCAATATCGGCTATCGCAATATCGACTATCGCAATATCTCATTGCAATATCTGCTATCGCAATATCGCATCACTCTGGCTTCCGATTTGTGATCTAATTTCCACCAATGCGATCATCACCATTGATCTATCCAAATCTACGGTCCTTGTTGTTGTTTGCAATTCAATTGTATTTCTGCCCCGCTTATCTTACGATGAATCATATCCATCCATTTCTTGCCTTTGTTGTTGCTATCTAATCGTGACCGTCCAATCACCTCACTTGGAATTCTTCAAAGAATTCTCTACCTTAGTCGATTTTTGTTTGTTTATCCTATCGCCACTCTACAACATCAGTTCCTCCACACTACTCCTCTTGAGCTTGTTCTGTATTCTTCAACGTGATTCTCTCCTGAGCTTTTATATTTTCGCCACTCTGCAACATCGGTTCCTCCACGCTGCTCCTTCCTGAGCTTTATTCAGTTTCTAAGTGCATTGATCTCTCCTAAGCTTGTTCTTCTATTTGATATTCACTTCGACTTGGGATTCTTTCCCTTGCTGCATGCCTTAAATGTGTTGATCTCTCCTAAGCTTGTTTTGCTGCCTTTTCTCCTTTTCTTCCTTAACTGCTTCTCTGCTGCCTCTGCTTCTTTCTACTGCCTTTGTTGCCTTTGGTTCCTTCTTAGCTACATTATCTGCCTCTTCTATATTTGTTGCCTCTCTACATTCACTATTTCTCTGCCTTTTTTTCTTCATTGTTACCTTTGCTACCTCAGCTGCCTCTGCTCCTTGTCTTCCTTGCTTCTTAGCTGCATTCGCTTCTTTGCTGCCTCTTCTGATAGCCTAATGCTGCTTCTTGCCTTTCTGCTGCTCCTTTGCCTCTCTTTTATGCTTTCTTACTGCATTATTGCCTGATCCGCTCCTTTGCCTTATTGTTGGTTCTTCTCTACTCCTTTGCCTTAGTGATAGTTCAGGTGCTGCTCCTTTGTGCTTCTTTTCCATCAATGACAATATTTCCAATAGTCTCCCCCTTTGCCATTGATGGAAACACATCCACCAATACTCCAATGCTTCCTCCAAGTCTTCCTTCCCCTTTCATTCTAAGAAGTGTCTTTCTTCCTCTACTTGCTTTTTAGAAGAACATTTATTTTTTTTCTTACTTTTCCTCCTGTTGACACCTAATCGTATGGATGGGTGTTCATTTGTATTTTTGTATTTTATTTAATATTAGGAAATAAGGAAGGCCAAGAGTCATTGGGAGCTGAATCCCAATAGCCTCACCTCCCATCTATAAGAGCATGTACATTCTTCAGCTAATACACATTTCCAGTTTTGTGGAGTTACCTCCTGGTTTGACATAGACAGCTGTAAATGTGACATTTGGCATTTCCATGTCTGGTGTAACTCCCTACCTCTAAATGCATTGATTTTCCTGTTTAAGTTCTTCATTCGATATTAACTCTCTAATTTGGCATTCTTTCCTTGCCGCATGCCTTAAATGTGTTGGATCTCTCCTAAGCTTGCTTTGTTGCCTTTTCTCCTTTTCTTCCTAATCGTTTCTCGCGTTCGCTTCTTTCTACTGCCTTTGTTGCCTTTGGTTCCTTCTTAGCTACATTATCTGCCTCTTCTATATTTGCTGCCTCTCTACATTCACTATTTCTCTGCCTTTTTTTCTTCATTGTTACCTTTGCTACCTCAGCTGCCTCTGCTCCTTGTCTTCCTTGCTTGTTAGCTGCATTCGCTTCTTTGCTGCCTCTTCTGATAGCCTAATGCTGCTTCTTGCCTTTCTCGTTGCTCCTTTGCCTCTCTTTATGCTTTCTTACCGCATTATTGCCCATCCGCTCCTTGTCTTATTGTACAGGTTCTATGCTACTCCTTGCCTTAGTGATAGTTCAAAGCCGGCTTCCTTTGTGCTTCTTTTCCATCAATGACAATATTTCCAATAGTCTCCCCTTTGCCATTGATGGAAACACATCCACCAATACTCTAATGCTTCCTCCAAGTCTTCCTTCCCCTTTCATTCTAAGAAGTGTCTTTCTTCCTCTACTTGCTTTTTAGAAGAACATTTATTTTTTTTCTTACTTTTCCTCCTGTTGACACCTAATCCTATGGATGGGTGTGCATTTGTATTTTTGTATTTTATTTAATATTAGGAAATAAGGAAGGCCAAGAGTCATTGGGAGCTGAATCCCAATAGCCTCACCTCCCATCTATAAGAGCATGTACATTCTCTCGCCCATGAACATTTCAGCTTTGTGGAGTTACCCTCGGTTTGACATGGTATCATACCTGTGTCCCCACATTTGGCATTTCGCCCGTGTGTAACTCCCTACCCTCTAAGTGCATTGATCTCTCCTGGGCTTGTTCTTCTATTCGATATTCACTCCGACTTGGGATTCTTTCCCTTGCTGCATGTCTTAAACGCGTCGATCTCTCCTAAGCTTGTTTTGCTGTCTTTGCTCCTTTTCTTCCTTAACGGATTCTTTGTTGCGTCTACTTCTTTCTACCGCCTTTGTTGCCTTTGGTGCCTTCTTAGCTGCATTCACTTCCTTTGCTACATTTTTTTCCTCTCTACATTCGTTGTTTATGTACCTTTGTTTCTTAGCTGCATTCGCTGCCTCTCTACTTTTGTTGCTTCGTTGTTACCTTTGCTTTCTCTGCTCCTTGCCTGCCTTGCTTCTTAGATGCATTTGCTTCTTTGTTGCCTTTTATTATAGTCTAATGATGCTTCTTACCTTTCTGCTACTCCTTTGCCTCTATTTTATGCTTTCTTACTACATTATTTCCTGATCTGCTCCTTTGCCTTCTTGCTAGTTCTTCTCTGCTCCTTTTCCTTAGTGATAGTTCAGGTGTTGCTCCTTTGTGCTCCTTTGCCATAAATGACAATATTTCCAACATCTCCCCCTTTGCCATTGATGGAAACACATCCACCAATACTCCAATGCTTCCTCCAAGTCTTCCTTCCCCTTTCATTCTAAGAAGTGTCTTTCTTCCTCTACTTGCTTTTTAGAAGAACATTTATTTTTTTTCTTACTTTTCCTCCCGTTGACACCTAATCCTATGGATGGGTGTGCATTTGTATTTTTGTATTTTATTTAATATTAGGAAATAAGGAAGGCCAAGAGTCATTGGGAGCTGAATCCCAATAGCCTCACCTCCCATCTATAAGAGCATGTACATTCTTCAGCTAATACACATTTCCAGTTTTGTGGAGTTACCTCCTGGTTTGACATGGTATCAGAGCCAACCCCACATTTGGCATTTCTGCCCTGTGGTGTAACTCCCTACCCTCTAAGTGCATTGATCTCTCCTAAGCTTGTTCTTCTATTCGATATTCACTTCGACTTGGGATTCTTTCCCTTGCTGCATGCCTTAAATGTGTTGATCTCTCCTAAGCTTGTTTTGCTGCCTTTTCTCCTTTTCTTCCTTAACTGCTTCTCTGCTGCCTCTGCTTCTTTCTACTGCCTTTGTTGCCTTTGGTTCCTTCTTAGCTACATTATCTGCCTCTTCTATATTTGCTGCCTCTCTACATTCACTATTTCTCTGCCTTTTTTTCTTCATTGTTACCTTTGCTACCTCAGCTGCCTCTGCTCCTTGTCTTCCTTGCTTCTTAGCTGCATTCGCTTCTTTGCTGCCTCTTCTGATAGCCTAATGCTACTTCTTGCCTTTCTGCTGCTCCTTTGCCTCTCTTTTATGCTTTCTTACTGCATTATTGCCTGATCCGCTCCTTTGCCTTATTGTTGGTTCTTCTCTACTCCTTTTCCTTAGTGATAGTTCAGGTGCTGCTCCTTTGTGCTTCTTTTCCATCAATGAAAATATTTCCAATAGTCTCCCCCTTTGCCATTGATGGAAACACATCCACCAATACTCCAATGCTTCCTCCAAGTCTTCCTTCCCCTTTCATTCTAAGAAGTGTCTTTCTTCCTCTACTTGCTTTTTAGAAGAACATTTATTTTTTTTCTTACTTTTCCTCCCGTTGACACCTAATCCTATGGATGGGTGTGCATTTGTATTTTTGTATTTTATTTAATATTAGGAAATAAAAAAGGCCAAGAGTCATTGGGAGCTGAATCCCAATAGCCTCACATCCCATCTATAAGAGCATGTACATTCTTCAGCTAATACACATTTCCAATTTTGTGGAGTTACCTCCTGGTTTGACATGGTATCAGAGCCAGCCCCACATTTGGCATTTCTACCCTGTGGTGTAACTCCCTACCCTCTAAGTGCATTGATCTCTCCTAAGCTTGTTCTTCTATTCGATATTCACTTCGACTTGGGATTCTTTCCCTTGCTGCATGCCTTAAATGTGTTGATCTCATGGTATAAACCAGCAGGATCGTTTATTCGGTCTCTCCCTCCTTACATCTGCGCCAACGCTGGTTTAATTGACCATTCCATTGTCAAACGCATTAACGCCGGTTTTGATTGAACGCTGGTTTAATTTGTGACTCCAGTTGTTATACATCCAGACTCTGCGTATTTCATACAATAAAGCGCTGTCCGCCCTCCCATGTTCAATACGTCCTTCGCAAATAAAACGCTGGTGGTGTTGTATTGACTTGTTTTAACGCAGTCATATGAAACGCTGGTGGTATTGACTTGTTTTAACGTAGTCATATGAAACGCTGGTGGTATTGACATGTTTTAACGCTGTCATATGCGTGGTATTGAACGCTGTCCCATATATTGCTTATATATCATGCGCTGTTCATTAATATTAAAACGCTGTGATTTGAATGCGTTGTCATGTAATATTAAAACGCTGTGGCATGATATTTAAAACGCTGTGTTATTTATGCGCCCCCCTCACATTTTTATACACCGCTGGTATTTGGTATGCGCCCCCCTCCATCATATGTATACACCCCTTCCATCGTTCAATAACGTTGTCCCATGTATACACCCCTCCCATCGTTCAATAATTCCATTCCGCCCCCTTCCCATTTATAATTCCACCCCTTCCCATTCATAATCCCATTTTTTCATATACATTATTTTCCCTAAACAAAAAAAAATACATTTTTTTTTATGCAGAATCAGTCTATAGCATAGAGAGTTTTTTTAAAATTCAGTCTTCAGCAAAAGTTTTCTGAGCAGATTTAGTTTCCAGAAAGAGTTTTTAAACTCAGAAAATTTTTTCCAGCAAGAGTTTTTGCCCCTTTATTTGAAATATTTCAAGAGTTTGAAGTTTTTATAGCAGAATTTGTTTCCTCTTCAGAAGATTTTTCCAGCAGTCTAATGCATTCTCTCATCTCTATTGTTGGGATAGTTCTCTCTGGCAAAGAGAACTATCTTGAATGGTCTCGGAAGATTAAACACACACTCATTCTTAATGAGCTGTGGAGAGGAATCTGTGAAGGACAAGCAGAAAATCCACCAGAGAAGCCCACTTCAGACAAAGAGCTTGCCATCTGGGAAAACAAGAACTGCAAGGCCTATGCCTTGATTGCAGCTTCAGTAAGTGAAGAGGTGAGTCGCCATAGTTCATCATTCTCAAATGCCTATGAAGCCTTGAAGAAACTAAAAGAACTCTATGACTCACACTCAGAATTAGAAAATGTTCAATTGATGGTTAAGCTGTTCAGTCTTGAAATGAAGAATGATGATCCCCTTGCTTTAGCTTCAGAAATAAGATCTATAATGCATGACATTCAAAACAATGGTGTAAAAATGGACATACCTCTCATAGCATATGTTAAGGCATTATATCCGACTTACTCACATTATCTTGAGTCTTTGCAAGCAAGTGGAAACCTTGAGCAAATCACCTTTGATAAACTTGAGCAGAAGTTTGCAGAAAGAGAGAAAGCTTTTGGGAAGATGACAGTCCCTTCATCTTCCAAAGAGGCTGCATACTTGGCACATAGAGAAAAGAGTCATACTCCAGATTCATCCAGAGGAAGAGGTGGCAGAAGAGGAAGAGGAAGAAGAAACTTCACAGAAAGGGGGGGCAGACAAGCTGACAAATCCAATCTTCATTGCACACGGTGCAATAGAGATGGACATGATGCATCCAAATGCAGAACACCATGGGACAAAATTGAGCAACACAGAAATCAAGACAAAGGTAAAACTAATGACAAAGACAAAGGTAAAGCACCTGAATCCGCTCACTATGTTCTAGCACATTGTAACAATGGAGTAACTGAAAACCTCTTTGATGTTTCATTTACTTCATGGAGAGATGATTAGTTGCTAGATTCAGGAGCAACATGTCACATGACATTTAGAAAAGATTTTTTTGAAGATTTCACTGACAAAGTTGATGGAGCAGTATATTTCGCAGATAAATCCAAACTCAAGCCATCGGGGCTTGGCACAGTCAGGCTTAAACTGCCTGGTCTTCCTGATCATATCCTACATGAGGTTCTATACCTCCCGGAGTTGAAGAGAAACTTGCTGTCCCTGATCGAAATCCGGCAGCAAGGACACTCATTTCACTTGTTTGATGGCAAGGCAGAGGTCATATCGGCATCAGATCACTCACTTGTCATGGAGGGAATAGAAGAAGGGAGACTCTTGAAGCTGAAAGGTTCATCTGCTCATGCTCAAAACTTTGCTTTCAGTTCATATCATGATGAAGGTACATTTCCATCAAGTCTTTTATGGCATGCTATATTTGGACACTTAAATTATGACAGCCTTCGTTTGTTGAAGAAAAATGGTGTTGATGGACTGCCTACAATTCCTAGAAAACCTAAGGAATGTGATGCTTGTATTCTAGGAAAGCATAGCAAACAGCCATTTCATGATTCACACTCAAGAGCACATGGGAAACTTGAACTTGTTCATTCAGATTTATGTGGCCCTATGCCTATTGCTTCTGCAAATGGAAACAAATACATGATGACATTTATTGATGACTACACCAGGATGTGTTGGATTTAGTTACTGAAGAATAAGTCTGATGCTTTTCAAACTTTCAAGAATTTTCATGTATGGATTGAAAATGATGCACAAACACATATTGGCTCTCTACGCACTGATAATGGAAAAGAATACACCTCAAATGAATTTGAAAATTATCTTCGTCAACATGGAATCAAACATCAAACAACAGTGCCATATAATCCACAACAAAATGGTGTAGCTGAAAGAATGAACAGAACCATCTTAAATATGGTCCGCTCCATGTTATTTTTCAAGAATGTAAAATTGATGTTTTGGGCTGATGCTGTTCTATGTGCTGTTTACATAAAGAATAGGTATCCTTCAAGTTCAATTAGAAACAAAACTCCTTTTGAAATGTGGCATGGCCACATTCCTTCGGTAAAGCATTTCAGGGTCTTTGGGTCCACCTGTTATGCCTTGATACCCAAGGGTCAAAGGAACAAACTTGGTGCTAGAAGCAGAAAATGTATCTTCTTGGGGTACTCCAATACCTCCAAAGGGTATCGTCTCTATGATGAAGCAAATAAGAAGTTTGTGATAGCAAGAGATGTCATATTTCTTGAATCATCCAAGAGTGACAAGGTTGTTGAGCGGCAACTTGATCGCCTGGATAGATTCACACATGCCAAGTCTTTCAAAGAATTTGATAATGTGATTCCACACCTTGAATGGGGGATTCCGATATTGAATCAAACTGTGGAATCATTTCCTGAACCACACTCTCCCCCACATGAAGAAACAACCACGGATGACACATTGAATGATGTGATTGACGGAATTGGGAGATTGAATCTTGAATCAATCCCAACTCAGTCAAGTGACCAGCCTGGGCCATCTCAGAAAGGTCCTCCCAAATGGCTAACAAAGACACTGGAGGATGTTCATCCTGATGAGGTTGGAAAAACAGGAACAAGAAGTTCCACTCAAGAAATCGAAGGTGATGTAGATAATTATGATTCCCCTGTTGATATGGATATTGCTTATAATTGTGAATTGAGTTTGTCTACAGATCATGAACCAACTTCCTTCAAAGAAGCCGCTTCTCATGATGAATGGAAAGAAGCGATGCAGAAGGAGTATGATGCCTTGATAAAGAATGGCACTTGGAAGTTGGTTGATCCGCCTTTGGGAACGAAACCAATTGGCTGCAAGTGGGTCTACAAGAACAAGTACAAAGCAGACGGCTCACTTGACAAGCACAAGGCCAGGCTTGTGGCAAAAGGATTCGCACAGAAGGAAGGAATTGATTATGAAGAAGCGTTTGCTCCCACAGCAAAATGGACCACCATCCGGACTCTCTTTGCCTTAGCAGCTCAGAGTGGATGGAAAGTCCATCAGATGGATGTAAAAACAGCGTTCTTGAATGGAGATCTGAAGGAGAAAGTTTATATGTCCCAGCCAGAAGGATTTGTGATAAAGGGTCAAGAACACAAAGTTTGCAAACTTGTGAAATCCTTGTATGGCCTCAAGCAAGCACCACGAGCTTGGTATGAGAAGTTGACCGAGCATCTTCTGAAACTTGATTTCAAACACTTTGATCTTGATGATGCAACTTTGTTTGTTAAGAAAGTTGGAAAAACAGTTGTATATCTTGTGGTATATGTAGATGATCTTTTGATAACAGGAAACAATGAGAGCTATATTACATCCATGAAGAAAGAGTTGAAGAAAGGTTTTGAAATGATTGATTTGGGTCATGTTCATTACTATTTGGGTATTGAAGTAATTCAACATCCTAAATTCATATTTATTTCTCAAAAGAAGTACATTGGAGATCTCTTGAACAAATTTGGCATGGATGATTGTAAACCCTTAGGCACTCCAATGGAACAAAACTTGAAGCTCACATCTGTTGAAGGGAAGGAATTTGAGGATGCAAATAAGTATAGACAGCTTGTAGGAAGTCTTATCTATCCGACCACCACCAGACCTGACATCTCATTTGCTGTTGGAATCCTCTCAAGGTTCATGCAGAAACCTTGTGAAGGACATTGGTCTGCTGCAAAAAGAGTACTAAGGTACTTGAAGGGGACTCAAGACTTTGGACTCAAATATACACAGGTAGGCGACTTCATCTTGACCGGATACTCTGATTCAGACTTTGATGGTGACAAAGAAACAGGCGTGTCTACTACAGGTTACACCATGAGTCTTGGATCAGGAGCTGTCTCATGGAGATCACGCAAACAGTCAGTTCCAGCAGATTCCACGACCGAGGCAGAATATGTGGCAGCAACTGAAGCAACAAAGGAAATTGTGTGGCTCTGGAAAATCCTGGAAGATTTGCAGATGAAACAAATGTATTCCACTCCACTCATGATCGACAACACTTCTGCAATAAAGTTGGCCAAGAACCCAAAGTTCCATGATCGAACAAAGCACATTAATACAAAGTACCATCTCATTCGACATCATGTTCAGGCCAAAACCATCCATCTACATCATTGTTCCACAAATGAGCAAACTGCTGACATCTTCACCAAAGCACTTGGAAGAGAGAAGTTTGAAAAGTTCAGATCGATGCTTGGACTCACCAACATCCCTTCGGATTAAAGGGGGGAATGTTGACACCTAATCCTATGGATGGGTGTGCATTTGTATTTTTGTATTTTATTTAATATTAGGAAATAAGGAAGGCCAAGAGTCATTGGGAGCTGAATCCCAATAGCCTCACCTCCCATCTATAAGAGCATGTACATTATTCAGCTAATACACATTTCCAGTTTTGTGGAGTTACCTCCTGGTTTGACACCTCCCCCTTTAACATCAATGGCAAAGGATTGAACATCTCTAAGTGTAGATTCTATCTTTTCATTTCCTCTCTCTGAGTTGTGTTTAGCCCCTTCTTCTTTTGACTTTATATCTTGCTGCTCCAGACTGGTGTACACGAGTTTTTGGGAGAACACTTTTGAGAATTATTGAATTTGTATATACATAGTAAGTTGATACCATCCCAAAGCACAGACTCCTTGCATTTGTATAGAGTGTAGGTGATGATATAACAACCATATATAATCAGACTTATATAATCAGAGATGCATCATTGGACCAAAACTAAAATACTGAGAATGCTTCAAATATACTTCAGTCTCTAGTATGATCTTCATCAGAAATACATATATATTGAGGAAGATTGTATATGGAATATGTCTTCTTCTATAATACACATCTACAGTACAACATCTGTTCAATTATGATGATGCCAATATATCTTTTATAGTTGTGCTTCACCTTTCCTGCCTATTGGTGGTGATATGAGCTAGGATGCTGACAAGGATATTACACTTAATAGCTGAAAGGTCCTTGTTACTGATGTGAACAATGAATCAACCCAGAGCTTACAACGTATTGTGAGATTAGACGATATCTTTCAATCTAAGAGACCAAATGACTTTACTTCTTGTACAATGTACTTTCAAAACAAACCCTTGAGGCTAGATACATTCAATGTATTGATCAGTCTCACTTATCAACTATGAAATTTTATTTATGTCATAAGGGGGTATGTATGTCAACGATCAACCTCTCTTTAATGGTGAAATACCTTTCTGCTGAAGTATGATATTGATGAATCAATAACAGACTTTTGAGCTTCAACTGTAAGATTAACACAACTAGTCCTTCATACTTCCAATAATTTAGCTATTCTATCATGATGATCTTCAGCAAAACATCTTCAAGTTGTTTAATTGAAATCTTAGCAAACAGACTTCACACAGTTTTATGAATGATATTAAGAAAGCGGCCTTGAAGATATATTTGTACTGACTTGAGGAAGGCATGCAATTATATCTAGAAATATATACTTCTTCAATGCTCAATATACTACTTCAAGTGTAAACAAGATAATGATCCTTTTGCACTTTCACTAACCTTTTTATGCTTTAATAATGTAGATAATGATAGGTATACTACCTTGATGTACTTCTACAATAATACTCTGATCTTGAAGACGTATACCATACCACTGCTTCACTAATAATACTTAGTATTCTACTGATAGGCACGCTGCCTAATCCAAATACCAATTGATACTAATTTGATAAACTATGCAGTAATTTCACTTCAACTCGGACATGCACCCATAGTTAAGACAACCTTCATAGTTTCTACTATTGATCTCTCCACTATTCTTAACAACAATTATCAATATATTGAATCTGATCTTGGCATCATTAACCTTTTTCTTATTCTATCATTCTGGTTTAAAAGAATGTCACTGCATATTCCTTTCTAGGACTGCTCCAGAATCATTGCTACTCTATATACAATTCAACTGCTTTAACGTAATGATCTTCGGGAAGGCATCTTCAATTTATTTACTTGGAATCTATAAGGGCAGACCACTCATAGTTTTATCACTCATTTAACAGCTTTCCTCCAAGGGGAATTTTCATAGATGAATGATGTAATGATATAATTATGATAGGCACTTCTCTTACTCATCCTTCTTAATGTGATTCATTGTTAATTCTAGCAGTATGATGCACAATGTGATCATCCTTTATGGGTCTTTCCAGTTTTTTAGCTCGAAACATAATTTTTGTGATTTTAACCATTCATCACTTAATGTGTTGATGTCTTCTTAGCTTACATGTTCATGGCTGATGTTCCCTCTACCATCATGGCTGCTTGTCGCCTTCTCTCCTTCCATCAACCTATTGGCTATTGTGTGCTTCAAGTATTCTTCTTCCTCTATAGTTCTCTGTTATAGAAATTGTCCTTCCCATCCTGATCTTATAGTTGTTCTCATTCCAAGGAGCTCTTCTTATACTACTTTCATGGGGACTATTTATGGACCG
Organism: Pinus albicaulis; assembly: GCA_034641835.2. Lineage (NCBI taxonomy): Eukaryota > Viridiplantae > Streptophyta > Pinopsida > Pinales > Pinaceae > Pinus > Pinus albicaulis. The sequence continues at coordinate 1,312,716,255 of CM076574.1, forward strand.
CTCTCCCCCTGAGACTATGATGGATTCATTATGTTATTGAGTTAACAGGCTCCCCCTTTCTCTTTTCCTTCCAAACTTTATTAGGGTTCTTCATAATGTCTGCACTTCTTTTTTATTCACAGTTGTGTCGGATTGGATTGGATTCCATCATCTGTCTAGAGTTCTTTAATGTATATGGTAGTTTACAGTCTTTTTGTTTGTGACCAAGCTTGAGGCATACATAACATCTTATTTTACCACGGTACGTTTGAGCTGATGTATAATATTTTGTTCCCCTTTTTGAACACAATTTAAATTCAACGGATTTATGTACAAATTCATTGCATCTAAAACAGTAGCCATGGAATCGATTAGTGTACCTGGTGAAAGGTTGTCCTCTCCATTTGTTTGCTTGAGGTAGTATTTTCATTTTCTGCATCCTTTGCTGGTTGGACTGGATTTGCTTTGTCTTACAATATGCTAAGTATGTGCCAGTTTGTGATAGGAAAAACAAGTGACATTTCTCATAGGAGGAAAGAATCTCCTTTGAGGTCTTCCGAACTTGTTCAATTGATCTTCAGGAACATTTGAACTTTTTGAAACTGCTTGCTTCTTCCTCTCATTCTTTGTCTCTTGATAGTGCTGCTTGTTTTTGTTTGTTTCATCACACATCAAGTTCTTGCTCGCTTCTACTTCTGTGATTCCTTTTTGAGCTGCTTCATCATTCCTTTCAATGTCTACCTTCTCCGGGGTCTCCATGGAGGCAATCTCATCTCCGAGATGCTTACACCCCCTTCTCCTTTATTCTATCAGTATTGTAGCTGCAATAATCTCAGATTGCTGAGAGTTAATTTTTTATTTTACAACTTTTACAAAAATGATATTGTTGTTATCTTCTACCTTGGAATTACTGGTTTCTCCTTCATATCGTATTCTAGCCTTTATGAGAGGAGACCTTTGAGCATTTATAATATTGTCCAACTATCCAGAGCTTTTCATTTGAGGAGTATTCATTAATAATTCTCTTTGGGCTTTTTCTAATTTCTTTCTCAGGCACACTACTTCTTCTTCCAATTTCTCTTGCTTCTGAATTTTATCCTTTATTTGCTTTAGTATAGTGTCTTCTACTTTCCTTGCTTCTTTAAGTTGTGTCTTGAGGCCAAAAATTTCTTTCTTATCTTCATATTCTTTCTCATCACATATTTGCATCAATTTCCTCGGGTCTTTGTTTTCATTCTTCAATCTTCCTATTTTAGTCAAGGAAATGTCAAGTTTGGTTTGTTCTTTCACTATAATTTCTTCATGGAACTTACTTCCATTCACACTAGTAGGTACCTCATTTGATTGAACATTTTCCTTTTGACATGAATTTTTCTTCTTCTTGATTCTCTTCTCCTTCTTGACAATGCAGCCCCTAGTGTCTACTTCATGCATGAAATGCAATCTATCCCATATTTCTTTTGCAGAGGTTAGATACATTATTAAATCAGGATCCTTGTTATGAAGATTGTTATATATCACACATTTTTCCTTGGCATTCCAATATTTTTCTTGCAAAGAGGGAGAGTCTGTGCAGTAACCATCACATACAAGCTTCCATACCTTAGTTTCATAAGTCATTAAATTTGTTTTAACCTTATCTCTCCATTCAGGAAAGTTTGTTGTATTTAACACAAGTACATTTCGATAGTCCATTACTCAACCAGATATCCTTCAATATATTAGGCTTACACCAAAGGAACCCGCTCTGATACCAATTGTTGGACCCTTAGTTAAACTAAGAGGGGGGAGGGGGGGAGTGAATCGGTTTAATGCAGTTATGGACTTTTAAAACTTTCCTTTAAACTTATTTACACCTTCATTTCATGAACAATTTATTATATCATGAAACATCAATCTTAATAATGTGAGAAGAAAGTATTAATAAGATTAAATATATAACATCAACACATAATCATCATGCATATGGACAACAAATATAAGTGGAAACCCATAAGGGAGAAAACCACATCTTATTATTGTTGTGATGCAAAGGCAAGCTCCAACTCCCTCTCACCACTGATTTTCTGTAGAATCCAACCTATAGGAGGCTACTACCTCAAATTCTACAAGCTACAATATCCATGGAAGCTCCAACTCCCATTTATTTTTTGTAGGCTACAACCAACAGGAGGTTCCTACCACAATCAGCTACAGCTAGACATCTATCAAGCTACAACATGATATGGAAGCACCAACTCCCATGCATTTTCTATAGACTACAACCCACAGGAGGCTCCTACCTCAACTAGCTACAACTAGACATCTATCAAGCTACAACTTGATATGGAAGCACCAAATTCCTTGCTCTACAGTAAAATTATATGCCGATTTACCTGGATATCAGCTTTGTTTTCCTCCTTCTTCACTGTTGTCCTTCTAGCCTTCGTAATTTCTTCACAACTTCTTTATCTGCTCCTTCGTCTTCCATTCTCTAATCATATGCAGCTTTCTAATATTCTTCTTCTCTCTTCCATTCTGAATCTTTCTAACAATCTTCAACTCTATTCAATTCTACTTCACACTCTCTCTTTCTCTCTCTCTATTTTCGTAACCTTCTTCACATGGATATTACCTATTTTATACAAATAACTTCATGGCTGTTTGCATTCTACATGTAATATGAAGTGAACAGACACGGTCCTTGCCTTTCACCCACTCATTTCCTCACTTAGAAAATTCTGACTGTTACAACAATATATACAATCATTACAGTATCAAATTGGAGTTTTTCTTTTCCTACGGAGACTTGCCTTTGCATCACATACAATAAAAATAATTAATTCATTTACATTTATAGTTACAACAAATATATTTCACTTAGCCCTTTCAGCTCTTGGCTACCTGTCTGTTTGTCCTTTATGTTGCTGTCACTATCTTTTTAGTTTCTGTAGTTTCATCATATCAGTTCTGCCCAAGAGCATTTTTCCTTACTCGACCCAGCTGGCACATTTTCAACAGTGCCACCAAATCTCCTTTTTCCCGACTCTGCCTCTTCTGCTTGTTCCCACAACATTCAAAATTTTCTTCAAAGAGCGGTGTTACCGCATCAACCATTGTTTTGCATGAGTGTCGGGTCTTATTACTTTCCCGAGTCTTTTCTGCTGCTATATTCTAGCTTTGTTGCATAATTGTTCTACTTATTCCATTTCCTGTGTCTTTTGAGCTGCGTTCACTCACACTTTTCTTGTAAATTTTCGTTGTGCATATCCACATGCACATCATCCTTTCATCGATCGAACGGTCATCACACTCTACCTTTTTAACTTCTCAATCCAACGGAATTCGCACACCAAGTTGCATGTTATTTAATTGTTCCCAACCTACGTGAAATAGGTGGTTTTAGACTACCACGCGTCCCTCTCTTAACTCTATCGGGTTCGTTTCACCTTTTACCACTTATCCTCCAAAAGCGGTGCAAAACAATAACTTACCAGCTTTCTAATCCTACCTTCACTCTTTTGCGGATTTCAAAATATATTCCACTATCTTTTAAGACTGTATTTGAATATATTCGACTTACCAGTTTTTCTGTCACATTTCGGCATTCCATCATTCTATGTTAAAATCCTCCTTTGTCCTAAAATGTGATTTAACAAAGGAAGACCACATACTTCCAGACTTTGAAAAGACCTTTAGGTTTCGGCTTTGATCTTCATCGTGTCCACTCTCTTTATCGCACTTCAGGGATTCCAGTTATCCAATGTGCCTTCGTCCATCTAATCTCCCGATATGCAATATGCGAAGGGTCCCATCAGGCTTTATCGCTACTTCGCATCGCAACTCACATGATTTCTAAGATTGTGCGATATCTCTCCTCAGATTTGCGATCTGCGATATGCGATTGGGTCCCACAACTAGACTTCAATTCCTTTAGATTTTAGCTTTGAACTATATCGTGTCTGCTTCATTATCACACTTCGCACTTTGGCGTTCCAATGTGATTCTTGAGTGCTTATCCTCTTCATCTTGCGAGTTTCCATATCCGATTGGGTCCCACAAGGGTTGCCACGTCACTACCACAACATCTTATGTACTTCACAGTTTGAAATTTCACATCGCAATATTGGCTATCACATCACAATATCAGTTGTCTCAATATCGCATCACAATATTGGCTATCACAATATCACATCGCAATATCGGCTATCGCAATATCGGCTATCACAATATCACATCGTAATATCGGCTATCGCAATATTGGCTATCGCAATATCGCATCACAATATCACATCGCTCTGTCTTCCGATTTGCGATCTAATTTTCGCTGATGCGATCATCACCGTCGATTTGTCCAGATCTACGGTCCTCGTTGTTGTTTGCAATTCAATTGTATTTCTACCCCGCTTATCTTACGATGAATCATATCAGTCCATTTCTTGCCTTTGTTGTTGCTATCTAATCATGATCATCCAATCACCTCACCTGGAATTCTTCAAAGACTTCTCTACCTTAGTCGATCTTTGTTTGTTTATCCCATCGCCGATCTGCAACATCGGTTCCTCCATGCTACACCTCTTGAGCTTGTTTTGTATTCTTCAATGCGATTCTCTCCTGAGATTTTATATTGTCACCACTCTGCAACATTGGTTCCTCCACGCTGCTCCTTCCTGAGCTTTATTCAGCTTCTAAGTGCGTTGATCTCTCCTGAGCTTGTTCTTCTATTCGATATTCACTTCAACTTGGGATTCTTTCCCTTGTTGCATGCCTTAAATGCGTTGATCTCTTCTGAGCTTGTTTTGCTGCCTTTGCTCCTTTTCTTCCTTAACTACTTCTATGCTCCCTCTGCTTCTTTCTGCTGCCTTTGTTGCCTTTGGTGCCTTCTTAGCTACATTCTCTACCTCTGTTATATTTGTTGTCTCTCTACATTTGTTGTTTCTCTGCCTTTGTTGCTTCGTTGTTACCTTTACTGCCTCAGCTGCCTCTACTCTTTGTCTTCCTTTCTTCTTAGCTACATTCACTTCTTTGCTGCCTCTTCTGATAACCTAATGTTTCTCTTTGCCTTTCTGCTACTCCTCTGCCTCTCTTTTATGCTTTCTTAGTGCATTATTGCCTGATCCGCTCCTTTGCCTTAGTGATAGTTCAAGTCCTGCTCCTTTGTGCTCCTTTGTCATCAATAAAAATATTTCCAACATAACCCACATTCCACATCTAATCAATCAATATCATAACAAGAGAAATAAATTACTTAGAAGTAGAAGAGATAGTCATGGTTGTGCCACACAGCAAAGCTCGAGGGTTGGGCATATTTACAACAGATTTCTTTTAGGAATGCTAGAAATTTATTGGCCCATAATTCCATGCTTTCGTTCAGGAATCTTGCCAAACTCAAAAGGTGTGGTTGAGGCTCAATGCTACTCAATGACTTTAATCCCTAAATCTAGAGATTCATAGGAACTTAGTGGCTTCTTCTCTATCTCTCTGTGTAATGTTACTGATAAAGTTATTTCTTATGTAACAGTCAAGCATATTAAACCATTGTTAAATAACAATGTCTCCCTAGAACAAATAGGGTTCATTGAGGGTCATAGGATTCTAAATGTCATTATGACACCAGCTATAAATACAAGTCAAGAGAACCTAATTAGACACCCGCTATAAATACAAGTCAAGAGAACCTCATTTGGACATCATCATCAATCATCTTCTTCTTCTATCTTCTTTTCTCAAAAAAATATGACACACAATACAATGAAAATAACATCTAAAAAGGACAATGGTATTTCAATATTGCCCTTAATTTCATATTAAACTTTCTCATTTTATATCATACTTTTTCATATAATATATATGAAAAAAAAGAATCAATTTAATTAAAAGAGAAAGAAAAGAAATCAATTTAATTAAAATTGAAGAAAAAGCATAACTAATTTTGAGATAAATACGGGAAATTAAATTCACATTTTAGATCCTATTCCAAAATAAGGTATTTTTTGTTAATCATAAAAATGAAAAGAAGTTATTTACACCTAATCCCTCTATGGTAAGAAGCAACTATTCGATACCAACCATCCCAACATTCCGGATCACGGGGAACAACAGAAATCTGTGACGAGATGATCTGCGGCGGCAGAGTGGACAACTATCGCGGGAAATCAGCCATCTGAAAATGCAAATCGTATGGAAGATGTGGCCGCAACGCATTTGAGACGCATCCTCCTCTCCCAATTCAAAATCGATAATGCAAATTGAACAACTTGAACTTATACTATTTCTATCACGGATATGCTCCTCTGAAATGCTTATTCTACGCAACCCCATTACGCTCAACTGCACCTCCGTTGGAGCTGTGTCGGGTAACTGCAACTCAGCTGGAAAGCGGCAGAGTGGACAACTATCGCTGGAAAATACCCATCTGAAAATGCAAATGGTATGGAAGATGTGGCCGCAACTCATTTGAGACACATCCTCATCCTCCTCCCCCAATTCAAAATCGATATCGCAAACTGAGCAACTTGAACTTATATCAAGGATATGCTCCTCTGACATGTTTATTCTACGCAAACCCATCACGCTCAACTCCTCCTCCGTTGGAGCTGTGCTTGGTATCTGCAACTCAGCAACTCTGTCCTCCGTTGGAGCTGTGTTCGGTAACTGCAACTCAGCAACTCTGTCCTCCGTTGGAGCTGTGTTTGGTAACTGCAACTCAGCAACTATCTCTCTGGTTGTGTGTCGTAACTGCTCCACAATTACAGTTGTGTGTCGTAACTACTCCCCAGCAGTTGTATCTGTGAAGAAGTCATTTGGCAACTGCTGGTCTAAAACTCTCTCTGTGTCTCTAGTTTGGACGAATTCAGGCCAAGTCGGCAGATGGTGAGTGACAGTATTATGATCAGCGGGAAGACGAATTGCAGGTGTTGTCGATCTTGATCGGCTCCCATTACTCCTGCGATCTTGTGGTGATGTTGATCTGCTCCTGCTCCTGCTGCGCCCTTCTCCTGATCTTCCTGTTTCGTTTTCCATTTTGGAGATAAAATGAAATGAACGGTGAGTTGTTTGTTACCTGATGAGATGAGCGATGAGTTGTTTGTTATGCATCTTGGAAATGAAGAGTTGTTTATTTATGGCCTCATAATTATGAGGCTAGCTAGCCCCATCTGGCCGACGCGTACTCCATTACATTGATACTCCCAGTGGAAAGTTTTTCACGTATTTGAAAAGTCATAATCTATCTTTTTTTATGTGTTTTAAGGATTTTTAAACATATTTGCCACATAATTTCATCAAACTCAGCTAGGTATTTTTTCATAATTTTTAGTGTTATGGTGTTGAATTTATATATGTAATAAAAAATCAATTTTAAACAACAACAAAAAAAATAAGAATTGGCCATTTTTTTTAGCCATAAACTCCAAAACATAACATATTTAAAGAAGTCATAAAAAAAAAATTTAATAATAATAATAATAATATATTATTATTATTATTATTATTAAGTATATATTTTTATTAGATATTATTTTAATTTTTTTAATTTATTGAATTATTTATTTTTAGTTAAATATTTCTATGATAAAATACTAGGAGGAATGCTATAACTTCAACTAATAAAATTTTATGATAATGTCAGTCTAAGTTTCATGCATGAGGATCTATGTCTACACGAATATAACACAACATTTACTTGAGAATATAGAGCTTGAACCATGATGAGATATGGCAACAACCACTAGATTATCAACACTAGATTATGAGCATGTACTATTCCATTGTAGGAGATGCCACGAATATGGACATGTGTTTCGAGATTGTCCAGTGAATAAAGTTGAAACATCAAAGCAAGCAACAAAGGATGATGTGGAGGGTTTTCATAAAGTTACTAGCAAATGAAAACCTCATAAAGTTCAACCTACTCTAGCAGCAACAACAAAAAAATCCAAGAAGAAATCAATATGCAACACTTTCTATAGATGAGGAGGAGTTGAAACTCCCAAATGTTGTGATGAATCTAGAACTAAGAACTAAAAAACGTCAAGCAAAAGTTATACCCACGAGAAAGGCCAAGGAGGACTCATTAGAGAACACAAATCGAGAGGAAAGCTCGAGGGGAGAGTGGGAAAGAATGGACATGAAGGAAATAAAGGAAAGTCTTAGTAATGAGGAACAAAAATTAACCAAAATGTTGGAGGAATAGTAATATCTTGAGTCTAGACTCATCCCAAATAAACAAAAGAATCAATTTCAAGATTTCTTCAAAAAATTGCAGAGCCAAGGCCATTTAGGGCACGGAGACTAGGGGGAGATTCAGATTGAATCAGGTATGCAACCCCAACTAGAGCCTGAAAAATTTCACGTAAAAAAAAGAAACAAGAAACGTGGTTAGAATACCATTTAGGTATCAATCCAAATAGTCGATAAACATCTCATATATATGGGACAAGTGATTGTGCTCTCGAAGGTTTTTCCCTCCTTAAAGTACTTTCTTAAATGAAGATCATTACATGGAATATAAGAGACCTCAACAACAAAGGAGAGAGTTAGAGATATTGTAGGACATTGTGGAAACAGATATTAGACTATGGCCCTAGATATGGAAGCGACAACAGCATAGCCATCCTATCAAACCCCTTAGAAATTTCTTCATGGATTGGATTTCCCATCTAAGGATTCTCTCTGTTAGATTCTGATACATTGGAACCAAGAAGGTGGTGGTATTTATGGTAGTGTACGGGCCCCATACACTAGCAGAGAATGTAACCTTCTTATCAAAACTTCGAGAAATACGACAACTACATACTGATGATCTCTAGATTATAGCAGTCGACTTTGACCTAATCAAATCACTGGAAGAAAGGAAGACTAGATTCAAAGGTTCATCTGTTCAAAGAATGTATTATTGATCTAAGGGTGGTTGATATAGATACAATGAACGAGATGTTCATATGGAACAACTAGAGAGGAAACATACACCAAATAGCGAGTTTCCTTGATTAGTTCTTAGCTTTAGAACCTCTAATGGGAAGAGACATTTTTGTGGAACTTGTGATCTTACCCTATTTAGGGTTTTCATCGTTAGCCCATCGGATTAGAGGTGGATTTAAAAAACACCCCTAAAATCCACCCATTTTGTTTTGAGAGCTTCTAGTTGAATTATCTAGAATTCGTAAACAAAGGTCAAAACTAGTGGGAGGATATTGACGCACAAGGAAGAACTCTTATGCATACATTCGAGCTCATGTTGAAAGAGTACAAGAAGAAGACCAAAGATTGGAAAAATATAGACTTTAGAAATATACTATTGGAAAAACCAAAACTTGAATATTGAATGCAAAAATTTCAACAATAAATCATCACACAGGGAGAACAGAGGCACTAATCCTAGAAGAGGGGAAATTAATAAATAAAATAGAATAGTGAAAAAAGCACGAGGAGACTCTATGTAGAAAGAAATCTAGAGTGAAATGACTATGGGAAGGGTAATGCAGATCCAAATTCTTCCACAGGACTATGATCAAGCATCATCATCATCATAGGATCTTCTTTTTAAAATAGAAAGAAGTACATATTTTGCTAAAACATGAGGAAATTGAAGATGAATTAGTCTCCTATTTTCATGATGTGCTTACAAATCTTGTTCCAAATAGAAGGGAAGTTGTTCATAGCATAAAAACCTTCATTCCACATCTAATAAATCAATATTAGAACGAGAGAAATAAATTACTTAGAATTGGAAGAGATAGTCCTAGATATGCCACCTAATAAATCTACTAGGTTGAGCATATTTACAACAAATTTCTATCAAGCATGCTAGAAATTTATTGGTCTAGAATTCCATGCTTTGGTTGAATAATATTCTCAAACTCATGAGCTATGGTTGAGTCTCAATGCTACTTTCATCACTTTAATCCATAAATCTAGGAAATTGGAGGACCTTGGTCACTTCTACTCTATTTCTCTATGTAATTTTATTTATAAATTTATATATTTTGTAATAGTCAAGCATCTTAACCCTTGTTAAATAACATAATCTCCCAAGAATAGATAGGGTCCATTGAGGGTTGTTAGATTCTTATTGGAATTGTGACAACTCATGAAGTTAGTCACTTTTTGAAGAAGTTTATAAACCCTAGGATGGTTATTAAACTCGACCTATATAATGTCTATTATAGAATTATATGGGATTATCACCTGAGTGTGCTTGAAGCTTTTGGGAACTCTTTTTCATGGATGTCATGGATTAAGTCTATGGTTTCTTCCCCTTTCTGCTCCATTCTTTGAATGGGTTTCCCACTAAGACTTTTAACTCCTCCCAGGGTCTACGTCTAGGTGATCCTATTTCTCCTTTCCTTTTCATTCTAGCTGCTGAAGGACTTGGGAGATACATCAAGGCAATTCTCTATTAAGGTTTACTTAAAGGGATTCAAACTTGTGGGTAGGAACTTCCTATTACCCACCAACAATTTTTTGATGACATATAATTTTTCATTCAAGATTCTTTGTTGGAACCTAGAGGTTTAAAATCCATCCTTTCTATTTTCATGAAAGCCACATGTACTTTGATAAATGGTGAAAAATCCAATTTTTTTCTTTTCTCAACACAAATCATGTGGTTCAAGGTCATCTAACTTACACCTTGTCATTCCCAATCAAAATCAGCTCTACAAAATACTTAGGAGTCCCAATATTCTTTAACGCCTTGAGAATTGCTTGCTGGAAAAACATGTCGCAAAATATTTCTAACAAACTCAAAAGTTGGGATTTTAGATCCCTTAATATGGTTGGTCATTTTTTCTTGCTTATATGAGCTACAAGGTATCCCAATTTATCATATTTATGTGTTGGGAGCTTCTAAAGCTATATATATCTCCATTATTACCTCCTTCCACTTTTTTTATCTATGGAGAGGAGTAGAAATGTTCAAGAAATGGGCACTAGTTTTGTAGGAGCACCTTCGACTTCCTAAGCTGGTGGAGGGTCTTGGTCTACATGACCTAGAGATGTTGAAAAAGACCTTGGAGAAAAGATATGGTGGCAATGCTTCCAAGGGGGATCATATATTTGGAAATAAATATCGAATAAAAAATATGGACACCCTCATTCTCAGTGTTGAAAAAAGAAACTTCTATAAATTGAGAGTCAATTATTCCACTTAGAATTAATCATAAGGATTATTAGAGTGCCAGTGATGAAGGGCATGATGAAGAATTTCCAGAGTCAAAATATCCACTTCATCCTAATCCTAAGGATTATGCAAGCACCACTGATGAAGGGGGGAATGAATAATTTCTAGAGTTAAAATATCCACTTTTTCATAATCCTAAGGATTAAGCAAGCACCACTGATGAAGAGGGGAATGAAGAATTTCCAGAGTCAAAATATCTATTTCATCCTAATACTAAGGATTATGCGAGCACCACTGATGAAGAGGGGAACAAATAATTTCAAGAGTCAAAATATTCACTTCTTCCTAATCCTAAGGATTATGCGAGCACCACTGATGAAGGGGGGGATGAGATTCTAAAGTAAAATTTCCAATTCATCCTAATGCTAAGGATTATAAGAGCACAGCTGATGAAGTGGGGATGAAAAATTTCCAGAGTCAAATTTTCCACTTCATATTAATCCTAAGGATTATGAGAGCACCACTTGTGAAGGGAGCTTGAAGAATTTCCAATAAATAGAGTTTCAAAGCATCCAATTATTCCTAATCCAAAGGATTATGAGAGCACCAGTGAGGAAGGGGAGGGGCGAGTTGAAGAGTTTCTTGCAAATGATCATTTTAGAGGCACGTATCTTAATAATGCATTTTCTCTGAATCAGTCTTTCAAATGCACTCATGGTGATGTAGAATTTAATCCTCCAAGGGAATATTTCAAAAGCATGGATGAATATGGTGAAGAATTTTGTTTGAGTCAGGGTTTCAAAAGTGCAAATGATTATTGTGAAATTTTTTCTTCAAGTGATGATCGTAATGAACATTTTCCAAACAATGATGTTGATGAATTTCTTAGCTATGTTCAGAATGATGATAGTGGGGATAATCCTAAGGGTGATGTAACTGCTTGTACAAAGGATAATGGAATGATGAAGGCGTTGCAAGGAAATAGTGTAACTAGAGGTAGGAGTATACCTTTTCATATCAATCCAAAATATTCCATTTATACAAGGGTTAGGACAACATATCTCACAAGAAGAAGATTTTTTGTTCATCTGATTTAAAGTGAATGTTGTGGAAATTATTGCTTGAAGCATATGGATTTAAGCTATGCTTTGGAGAAAAGAAAAAGATATTTGTCAATGAATAAAAGCATGCAAAATTCATATTTAGTGGGTTGCACGTAATCCAAACTAGCAAATTATGATTATCATATTGGGAATGTATTGCTCTAGAGAAAGGCTTTCAAAATGTTGCATTTAATTAATAATTTTTTTTTGTCAAGAATCCAAGATAGAATGGAAAAAGATCCCACATATTATTTAGAAGTACGTTATAAACATGAGGTTGGGTCGTCAGCAAATAATGCTATGTCATGGATGAAAGACTTCTTTTCATAGCATGGAGAGTGTATTCCAAATAAAGACACAATATATATTCCAGATAATTTCTCGAGAGGAGAAATATACAACTTATATAGAGAATATGTAGAAGGTGTTGAAGGAGTTGGTAATTTTATTACATATTCATATTTTACAAGGGTATGGAAAAAAGAATTCAATAATGTTCGTATTACTAAGAAGACAAGGATGGGGGTTTGCAGTACATGTGCTTCTCTTAAAGAAAAAATAGATAAATGTCAAGGGGTAGAAAGAGGTATGTGTTCATACCATTATTTTTAAAAACTATATAGTTATCAACTATGAAAATATATTTTTTCATTTGTTTCTTTTATTTTATGTGCAAATTATGTTGTCAAAGCACTTCAAGAGAATCACAATCAACAAACAAGTGAAAGACAAAAATTATATAATCATCCAAAGAAGTGTTATGATAATCCAAATAAATATTTGGGTTTGATAATTGATGGTATGGACCAAACGAAAACACTTCTGCCACATTTTTTCCGCACACCAAAAACATTACAGGAGGACAATATCATTCAGTTTCACTTGGTTGGTTGTATGGCCTTTAATGAGAATATGTTGCAAAGGGTTCACTTCACAACTCCAAATATTCATAATGATGAAAATCTGAAAATAACTATAATCCATGATGTGGTTACTCATTGGTCTGGTAATCTTCCTAAAGTTTTATACGTACAATTAGACAACACAAGTCGTGAAAATAAAAATCAAGTTCTTTTTGGATATCTAAATGTGCTTGTTGAATTGGGAATCTTTAAAAAGATAAAGGTTGGTTTCAGTAACATTGAGGAGAAAAGGTGTTGGAAGCCTACCATCATTAATTGAATATATTAAGAAATCATACATTCCAGACCCTATTTTTCAGGTGTTGGAAGAAACTATTGACATGTGAAGGTTTATTCTGGGATCACATGGTGAGGAGAAATGCATTGAACAAATTAATCACATTAGCTTCCAGCATTAATTTCGTATCCAAAAAAATGATGGGATAAAACTTATATGGGGCAAGAAGTATTCAACTACTTCAAAATGGGGGGCATCATCAGGTTTAACATTTTTGAATTTCATTCCAGAGCATCCAATATTTGCATCAAAGCGATTGTTATTAAAGTTAGTTCTTGAACTCCATAATGAACAAAGGCATAAGAGAGATCTATCTAGATGTATTGTTATTATATTCAATGATGGTTGATTTTTATGTTTCGGTTGTAATTATATATGTTGTCTTAGGCTAAGATTTGAAAAGTTATATATTTATATCATTTAAAATAAAAATTACTCTTGGAATGATAAATCTTTCATTTAATTGTTCATTTTTAAAAATTGTTTTAGTCATATGATTTGTCCATAATTTCATGGTTCGAATATGCTAAAAACATAATATTTAAAACATGTCAAACTATTAAGGTTTTTCTGTGCTACGATATTTTATGTTTAACGTTATGGTTGAAAACAATTACTATTTTTATGGTTTTTTAGAGTCAAGATATTCTATCTTTAACAAGATATTCTATCTTTAACAAGATATAAGGATTTCAGATATCAAGAGTGAAAATTGTTGGCAATTATAAGGCTTTAACACATGATATTTTTATCTTTAACATCATGCATCAAAATTTTTAGAATTTTACGATTTTTCAATGTCCTAAAATTTTATCTTTAATTCCATTGTTGAAAAGTGTCAAAATTGTGACACCATTTTTTTCGTTATTACACCATCAACAATTTCAGTTTCAAGGGTGTTTTTTCAATCCTTTTTTCAAGAGAAAAAATATTTTCTAGATAATTTTAAAAAAAATTGAATTTTAACCCTAAAAAAAACAATGCGTTCTCGAATAAACACTTTTTGTTTTTGCGGTATTTTTTCATGTTTTTTGAGATTTTCTAGGCTAGAGTTCTCGTTTATAGGTAATAGTTCCTGTTTGATCGGTAACTGTGTTTTTATCCAACTTGGGATGCACTAAAAAAGGAATAATTTTTGATATAGGCAGGCCTCCTATAAATTATGAATACCGATACAACAATCTGTGCCATATTTTTGAAATAGATAATTCTCATGCAATAAAGGGAATTGCAAATGAGAGACAAGGCCCCTCAATGGAGGTGACCATAAGGACAATGGATGGGGTTAGGGGTAGTTCTCACAAGCCTAAGGAGATGTTAGCATTCATTGAAAATGGTGGCATGGTTTCCCCCATGCATGCTTAAGAATGCAAAGGAAAATCTTTATTTTTTCTATGGAGAGTAGTCTACATAGAAATAAGACATTCTGGTGGGTTTAGAAGAAGATTAGAGCCAAGGGGAAATAACTTTGCAGATTATGTGAGTAAATCATTGATCCATACAAAAAAATCTAAGGGGTTTGTGTCACCTGCCGAGAGTTCTCTCTTTGTCTTGAGAGTGGAGTTGGGAAATACCTTATCTAGGGTCACCTTGCATAAAGGTGTTTTGGAGAAAATGATTTTGGTGGTTGTACAGAGCATAGATGACAAGATACTATTACTGCACATTAGAATTTATAATTTTGTTGATTACATGTTTTTGTTTGCACCTTCTTCTGCTGGACTGTAGAGGCCTCATTCAACTCGACATCCTTGCTATTGTGTATTTTTGTTTCTCTAGGTAACTCTAAAAATATTTCAATTTCCCTATGAAGCTTAATGTTTGCATTAAATCTGGGTCATGGAGTTGGTACGATAGTTTTCCTATATGTTTATTTGGTGCTATTTTATTGGTAGTATTGTTCAATGGTTTCTAGTCTAGCAGGACAACTTCATGATTTTTCTTCACTCCACTTTTTTATCCATGGGTCTCTTCCCCCATGTTGAATGAATTGGTCTCTTATTTTCATGATATGATTACAAATATTCTTCCAAATAAAAGGGGAACCATAATATAGAGAATTAAAACCCACATTCTAAATCTAACCAATCAATATCATAACAAGATAAATAAATTACTTAGAAGTAGTAGAGATAGTCATGGACATGCCATAGAAGAAAGCTCCATGGTTGGGCATATTTACAATAGATTTCTTTTAGGCATGTTAGAAATTTATTGGGCCATAATTTTATTGTTTCGTTGAGGAATATTTCCAAAATCAAAAGGTGTGGTTGAGTCTCAATGCTACTTTAATCACTTTAATCCCCAAATCTAGAGATTCAGAGGACCTTAGTGACTTCTTCTTTATCGCTCTATGTAATGTTACCTATAAAGTTATTTCTTCTGTAATAGTCAAGCATATTAAACCATTGTTAAATAACAATGTCTCCCTAGAACAAATAGGGTTCATTAAGGGCCATAGTATTCTTAATGTCATTATAACAAATCATGAAGTTATTCACTCTTTGAAGAATTTTATAAACACTAGGATGCTTATTAAACTAGACCTCTCTAAATCCTATGATAGACTTAGTTGGGATTATCTCTTCAATGTGCTTGGAATTTTTAGGTTCACTTCGTCATGGATCTCATGGATTAAATCTATGATTTTTTTTTTTTCTACTCCATTCTTTCGAATGGGTCATCTATTAATATTTTTAACCCCTTCCAAGGTTTGGGTCAAGTGAACCTATCTCTCCATTTTTGTAGGTCTAGGGAGATACCTCAATGCAACTAGCCATCAAGGTTTACTTAAAGGGAATTGACCTTATGGAGGGGACCTTCCTATTACCAACAAACAATTTTTTGATGCCATATTAATCTTCTATCAAGTTTTTGTGGGAAGCTAGAGTGTTAAAATACATCCTTTATGTTTTCATAAAAGTCTTAGGTAATTTTTGTTTGAAGGTTTATGTGGATAGGTTTTGAAGAGCTAGAATTTAGAAATGAATCCACAGTATTCATTTTGAACCGACATTTCGGGTCACAATCAGGCACATCATACAGATAATACGATTATGAGAGGAAAAAAGTTCTAAGAATGGAAGGATCGACTGCAAATTTTTAGAAAATAATACAAAAAAAAAAACATAAAGGAAGGATCGGCTGCAAATTTTTAGAAAATAATAAAATAAAAGAAAAAAAACATGAGTTGGTGTCCCAAGAAAAGACTAAGGGATAAATTAAAATAAATAACATACAATAGAGTTAGGATGATAAAATTTATTTAAACTAATCATGTGGTTGAAGGTCATATAGCTCGCTTCTTGGCATTGCCAATCGACAATCTCTTGAAAAAATACTTAGAAGTCCCAATGGTCTTTAACTTGTTTAGAATGCCTTGCTGGAAAAATGTGTTACAAAAGATCTCTAACAAGTTGGAAAGTTGGGATTTTAAATCCCTTAAAATGGATGTCTTTTTAGTCTTGATTGAGTTTTTGATCCAAGGTATCCCAATGTATCATATCTATGTGTTGATGGATCCTAAATCTATATATAACTCCATTATTACCTCCTTCTAGAAATTTCTATGGCGTGGAGCAGAAAAGGTCAAGAAATGGGCATTGGCTTTCTGTGAGCACCTTTGCATTCGTAGGTGGATTGTTTTGGCCTCAACATGATGTCGAATAAAATACTATTTTGTATTTATGTGCTTCGTTTGATCACAGAACTTTAGGTTCTTTGCCAAATTTATTGAGAAAGTGTTGTCATTCAAAACAAGAGTTGAACAACGTACTTGTTTCTCTTGAAAATCTTCCAGAATTTTCCTTAGCCACGCAAATTCCTTTTTTATTTCAGCTCCTACCACATATTCTTCGTCAATTGTGTAATATGTTGGAACTATCTATTTTTGTGACCTCTGTTGGAATAGGGTCCCCTAGCTGTGTTTTGATATGTTCCAACACTGCGTTTTTTATATATTTTTGTAGTAATTGGTCATGTGCAGTGGCTTTGGGGTGGTTCAAAGCCCCCAATGTATTGTAATGGGTCAAAGGGTAGACCTAGAGTCAGCAAACCATGGTTTGTGGACCACAGGATAGCGCAGGCTATGATGATATAAATGGATGGATAGTTTGAATCTTAGGGTAAGTAAGTAAGTAATATTTATGCTACGTACGAAATTTTGACATCTGTTTTGGGTAGTTTTGGGTAAGGAATCCTGCTGGCTGTGTGTGCGGAGATCCTCAGTCCTGTTGTGTGCGAACCCCGCTGGCTGTCTGCGCGGGCTGTGACTTGGGTTTATAACTTGGTATTGGATATTAATGAATGTGAAATCTATTGAAGTATATTTATGCTATCTGAATTGGTTTTGTTTATTACTGAAGTACCTCTGTCTTAATTGAATAAGCTATGATTATACCTACGATATATGAATTAGCTGCAATTGTGATGTTCTGTGGTGATAATTGTTGATGCGCACGTGGATGCAAAGGTGTTGATCAGATCTGTTTAATAATAGTGGCTTTGTTTATGTTTACATGCTAATTACACTATTAAGGGCTCGATAATATGCTTTTCCTATGCGAACCTGGTAGAACTTGATGAGATCTACTTTAATTACCTACTCTCTCTGAGGGTGCAGAAACCTAGTTCCAGCACCCACCCATACTACTCTGGGTGAGATTGTGGCCTTCGAAAGTAGATCATTGATGAAAGAGCCAGTAGTATAGGGGTTTGCTGGAAAACCTTAACTCTAAACCTAGGTCAGGACCCCTCACGCCAACAAATGGTTCCTCATATGATTCACCTAAGTGAATCATACAACAAAATAGATAGATATGTATACCATCATCGGTTTCATTGTCTTCAAGATACCATGAAAAATATGTTTTATTTATTTTCTCTACGTTCTTCCATTTGTAAAAAATCTTGATTGTACTTGATGGGTGACTTGCTTATCTTTTATTACGTTTTTCAATTTTTGTGTGTTCAACAATTTTCATAGTGTGTCAATCAATATTCTTAGTGCGTTCATAAATATCCATAGTGTGTCCAACAGTATCCGTAGTGCATCCCACTACAACTTTAGATTTGGCAATTGCTCCTCTTGGTCCAGAAACATTCATAGAAATCTTATTTGATGTCATCTTCATGATATATATATATATATATATATATATTTGTTAATATATGTTGATGAAAAAACCCATATCCTAATTAATTGAGTTTATTTTTCAAGTTTCCTAATATAAATTTAAATAAAATTTAAAAATTAACTATATATTTTTAAAACTATAAAAACATATATATGTTTTTTCATTTAAAATTAAACAATATATATATATATATATATATAAAATTGTTTTTGTTATGTGCATGGTTATTTTTTCTTTTTTTGTTTTGTGGAGGAACCCAACAAGTCAAAAAAAAGAAATTTTTTCTAAATTTTTGTCCTAAAAACCCTACAAATTTGGGTTTTTTAAACCATTTTCTTCGCTATAAAAAATAGGGTTTTTGGAACATAAAAACCATTAAAAAAATAGTTTTGGAACATAATAAGCATTAAAAAAAATAAATTCTCCCCAAATTCATCTTCAAATGGTCAAAATAGAAGGAAAACTAACGTTTCAAATGCAAAAAACTCTCATTCAATGTCGTATCAATGCCAATGCAGCGCCTCCACAAAATTGCTCCAACAAAACCCATAAGGCTTGATGTGATGTGAGGAATAGAAACAATAATTGTTATTATATATCGAAGATTGTGCGATTGCTTTAGCCTTTCACAAATGTGGGATTACAATAAAAATTAAGAAAATAATATGTAGTTCATATTATAGGTTTATATTGACTTGTATTTAATGTCGGCCAAAAACTAAAACATAAATTTAAAAAAATAATTTCGATACGTAGTCAATGTTAAATCATTTAAATAATAACTTTATTTTAGTTTGGAAAGGAATAATTTTGTGGATATTTCAAATAAAAAGTAGGGTGAAATATTTCAAGACTAGCAGATTTGTAAATGTTTTGAAATACATTTTAAACGAATATTTTGGAAGGAAATATTTCAAACGCAAATATTGGAGGGAAATGTTTTAGCGAATTTTTTTGGGGGAAACTTTGGAGGGAAAAGTTTTAGCGATAATTTTTTTTTTTTTTGGGGGGGGGTGTGGTTTAGAGGAAAATTTTAGTCTTTAAGATATATATTTTCATTGGGAGAGAGTGCATTTATATCATTCAACATCTACTTGTTGAAAGTCATGCGTTCTTTTGATAGTGAAGTTTTTCTTTCTGCAGCATCAACATCTTTGCCACGCAACAACTCTTTTAAGATTGATTTATATAACATGAGTTCGTTTACCATGAATAGAGAGTCAAATTTTTGACTTGGTCATAATCCCAAGGATGATGAGAAAAAAAATAATGAAGGGGCGCAAAAGGAAATTTCTATAAATTGATAATCAGTTATTCCACTTAGACTTAATCTTAAGGATTATTAGAGTACCAGTGATGAAGTGCATGATGAATATTTTCCAGAGTCAAAATATCCACTTCATCCTAATCCTAAGGATTATGCGAGCATCACTAATGAAGGGGGTAACAAATAATTTCGAGAGTTAAATTATCCACTTTGTCCTAATACTAAAGATTAAGCAAACACCACTGATGAAGAGGGGAATGAATAATTTCCAGAGTCAAAATAACCATTTCTTCCTAATCCTAAGGATTATGCGAGTACCAGTAATGAAGAGGGGAACGAAGAATTTCCAGAGTCAAATTATCCACTTCATCCTAATCCTAAGGATTATGCGAGCACCACTAATGAAGGGGGGATGAATTTCTAAAGTCAAAATTTCCACTTCATCCTAATGTTAAGGATTATAAGAGGACCATTGATGAAGGGGGGGATGAAGAATTTCGAGAGTCAAATTTTCCACTTCATCTTAATCCTAAGGATTATGAGAGCACCACTGGTGAAGGGGGGGTGAATAATTTCCAATAAATAGAGATTCAAAGCATCCAATTATTCCTAATCCAAAGGATTATGAGAGCACCTGTGAGGAAGGGGAGGGTGGGATGAAGAGTTTATTGCAAATGATAATTTTAGAGGCACAGATCTGAATAATGCATTTTCTCTAAGTGAGTGTTTCAAATTCACTCATGGTGATGTAGAACTAAATCCTCCAAGGGAATATTTCAAAAGCATGGATGAATATGGTGAAGAATTTTGTTCGAGTCAGGGTTTGAAAAGCGCAAATTATTCTTGTGAAATTTTGTCTTCAAGCGAGGGTGGTAATGAACATTTTCCAAATAGTGATATTGATGAATTCCTTAACTATCTTCAGAATGATGATAGGGGGGATAATCCTAAGGGTGATGTAACTGATTCTGCAAAGGATGATGAAATGATGAAGCTGTTGCAAGCAAAGATTGTAACTAAGAGTACCAGTAGACCTTTTCATATGAATCCAAAATATTCCAGTTATACAAGGGTTAGGACAACATATCTCACAAGAAGAAGTTATGTTGTTCATCTGATTTCAAGTGAATTTTGTGGAGATTATTGCTTGAAACATATGGATTTCAGCTATGCTTTGGAGAAAATGAAATGATATTTTTCAATGAATAAAAGCATTAAAAATTCATATTTAGTGGGTTGCATGCAATCCACACTAGCAAGTTATGATTATCATATTGGGAATGTATTTCTCTGTAGAAAGGCTTTCAAAATGTAGCATTCAATTGGTAATTTTCAATTGTCAAGAATCAAAGATAGAGTGGGAAAGGATCCCACATATTATTTAGAAGTACATTATAAACGAGAGGTTGGGCCATTAACAAATAATGATATGTCATGGATGAAAGGCTTCTTTTCAAAGCATGGAGAGTGTATTCCAAATAAAGACACAATACATATTCCAGATAATTTCTCAAGACGAGAAATATACAACTTATACAAATAATATGCATAAGGTGATGAAGCAGTTGGTGATTTTATTACATATTCATATTTTACAAAGGTATGGAAGAACGAATTCAATAATTTTCATATTACTAAGAAGACAAGGATGGGGGTTTGCAGTACATGTGCTTCTCTTAAAGAAAAAACAGATATATGTCAAGGGGTAGAAAGAGGTATTCGTTCAAAACATTATTTTCAAAAATTGGATAGTTATGAACTATGAAAATATATTTATTCATATTTTTCTTTTATTTTATGTGGAAATTACATTTCCAAAGAACTTCAATGGCATTGAAATCAACAAAAAAGTGAAAGAAAAAATTTATATAAACATAAAAAAAAGTTCTATGATAATCCAAATAAATATTTGGGTTTGATAATTGATGATATGGACCAACCGAAAACACTTATGCCACATTTTTTCCACACACCAAAAACATTACAGGAGGAATTTTTCATTCAATTTCACTTGGTTGATTGTATGGTCTTTAATGAGAATATGTTGCCAAGGGTTTACTTCACAACTCCAAATATTCATAATGATGCAAATATGACCACAACTATAATCCATGATGTGGTTACTCATTGGTCTGGTATTCTTCCTGAAGTTCTGTATGTACAATTAGACAACACAAACCGTGAAAATAAAAATCAAGTTCTTTGTGGGTATCTAAACATGCTTGTTGAATTGGGTATCTTTGAAAAGATAAAGGTTGGTTTCCTCCTTGTTGGGAATACTCATGACAATATTTATCAAATATTTTGTCGTTTTTCAGTAACATTGAGGAGGAAAGGTGTTGGGAGCCTGGCATCATTAATTTTATGTATTAAGAAATCATACATTCCAGAGCCTATTTTTCATGTGTTGGAAGAAACTATTGACATGCGAAGGTTTATTCTGGGATCACATGTGTTAGGACTCCACTATGTATCATTTTTTCTATATAATTTGACACCATTTTACTTTTATAACCATGATTAGAAAGGATTCCATTATCACTTTCATCTACTTTATCCCAAGGTATATAAAATCCTCTTCTTTATTATAATTAAATACATTTGTTTACGTTGTAATATATATATTTTTTGATTGAGTAATTATCGTTGTAACATGGGAAGTCCAAAGATACATGGCAGATAATTTGGTATAATTCATAAGGACTAAACCCGATTGTAAAACTGGTGACTAGATTCTTAAGCTGATTAATCAATATAAAATTAAATTAATAAACAATTGCGTTCACAGGAAGAACCTTTGTCGGGAATGATAGCTAACGACGTAGTTTCTGGATTCACTGGATTATCACTGAAGATGTCATTCTTGTTATCTCCGGTTGTAACATTATACGATTTCATTTTTGGAAGAACAGAATAGTCCCGTTTTGAGAAAGAGACACAGATTTGGGATAACGTAGATTCGCTCTCATGTAAATTGTAAAAGATGTCTCCTCTTTAAAAAGAGGAGACATCATCATTAGTAGAGAGTTCATTTTTTGTAAAAGCTACAGGAGAACAGTGTGTGAGAACTGGAGCTAGTCTCCATCTGTAATGTATCATTGACTTTGACAGATGAATAAATTCTTCTTTTGAGCGTTCCAATTTAATTCTTTCCCCCGGGGAATCTTGTGAGAGGGAAAGGGCCCGCCTTCCTCACAAGATTCACCCTTTGGTTCCTGTAATTTGTTTAATTCTTTATGTTGTTTGCACTTCACTTTAATTCTGTTGTTGGACACTAGTTACACAGTTTAGTAATACTCTGTTTCTTTAGCGCTGCATGTATTGAATGCATTCACTCTTGGAAGTTGAGAAATCCATTTCTATTGATTGTATGAATGTATGATGTTGGGAGGCAGGTACTGAAGGTTCCTGCATAAAGGAATAGGGTCCTGCTCTCACTCATTGCTTTCCTTTTTCCTGCAGTGTGATTAGAAACAAGAGAACAAGTGTTGAAGGTTCCTGTTCATAGGAATAGGGTCTTGTCTCTTGAAATTACCTTTCATACAGTGTGATTAAGTGTCAGGCATCAGGTGCTGAAGTTCCTCACCAGGGAATAGGGTCCTGTTCCTGCTGTGGTTGATTGATTTCTTTCCTTGCAGATTGGTTTTCCTTTGTTTGGATTGTAACTGCAACATAGAAATTAATTCTGCTATAACTTAATTGACTTCAGCTTTGATTAAACAGAGTGTGAACCAGTAGACTTGCAATTGTGTGGCTTTTTACTACAACCTTGTTTCTACTTTTGAAATTGAGCATATCCAGTGCGTGATTATCTTTGAAATAAAAAGACTTCCTCGGGTTGACAATTTATGTGGAGCTTGAATTGTGAAAGCAATTAAAGCGACCAACATTTTTGCGCCGTTGCCGGGGAAGGTAATTATAGATTTCAAAAGCATTAATCTTTTCTTTTTAATGTGCAGATTGTATGAGAGGACGCGGAAACCAGAAGAAAACTAACCCCACAGGTGGCAAAGGCAAAGGAAGGGGAGGAAGAAAGACTTTTATTGACGAGATTGTATCAAAGGCTGAATCATCACAAAGATTAAGTTCTCGAAAATCAAAACTTCAGCACTCCCCTCAATCAGATTACAAAACAGAGGAAGTCGTGGGTCCTGAAAATCTAGAAGAACCAGCAGTTAGTGCTGGAGAGTCAGAAGGAAGTGTTAGTAAGTCAGCAGAGTACATTGAGGAAATAATAGAAAGTGTTGGACGTCCAGTAGAGAACATTGAAGAGCCAATAGAAGATCTTGAAGATCGAGCAAGTGCAGTCGGAGAGCCAACAATGGAAGGTAACAATGATGGTTTCTTTGGTGGAGGACATGTAGATCCTGAAGGAGAAAGAAGGGATGAAAATTCCCTCTCTACCTTGGGATTTCCTATCAGTGGTCTCCCTGCAGGGATAACTCCTATGAAAAACATTCCATTGTCTGCTTTACCTAACTTTCATGGTTTATCCTCTGAAGATTCGGATGAATTTCTTTTTGAATTTGATATATTATGCAGAAGTTATGATTATGTTACTAATGCTCAAAAGTTGAAACTGTTTCCAGCCACCTTAAAAGGGAATGCTTTAAGATGGTTCATGAGCCTTGGAAGTCAGGTGATCACAACATGGGAGCAGATGAAACAGAAATTTCTGCTTAAATATCAAGACTACTGCCGGACGAGAGAAAAGAAGGATGAACTATTCAATATGGCACAAAAGCCGGATGAGAGTCCGGAGGACTATATAGAAAGGCTGCAGTACAATATACAGAGATTCGATCATCCGAATATAAGTAAGGAAATTCGCAAAACCATATTACTTAAAGGTTTGAGGGATGATTGTTTAGATATGTTAAACATGCTTGCCAAAGGAGATATATCTAAGGAATCATATGATGAGATTTGTGAACTTGCTAAGAGGTGTTCTAGGGGAGATGCAAGAAACAGAACAAGAGATTCCACCTATTCAAGAGTGCAGAAATCAGCCAGTGGAGGAGCAACAAGAGCTGAAATAGGTAATTTACTTGAAGAATTTAAAACTGAGATGTTAAGTTCTTTTGCTTCACAAATTGACACTTTGCAGGTTAAGAAGAAGCAGGCTGAAGCAGAAGCAACTCTGGCTGTCTTTTGCCCGAAGTGCAGAGACAAACATCCACTAAGGAAATTCCCAATGGATAAAATACCGATTTGTACCCTTTGTGAGAAAGATCATGAGACAAAACAATGTCCATCTCTACCAGGAATAAAGGCAGCATTGCAGCCAACGGAAGAAGAAGCTGAAGCAGTTTACCTGCTAACTCAAAGAAGACAATGGCAACCAAAAGGACAAGGTATGAACCCTAGTATGCCATTTAATCGTTGGAACAATTATTCTGCTTTTGGTCCAACAAATTACCCTCCCTTCAATCAAATGCAATACCCACCCTTCAATCAAATGAATTTCCCACCCATGCAGCAATCAAACCCTCCCTTTGTTGATCCTTCAATGTGGACTCCTTGGCCTCCACAGCAGCCATCTTCTTTTAACGCTTGGAATTCAAATTGGAGAAGCCAACAACTCCCGTATCCAAATCAATTGCCTCAATTCCAACAACCACTTCCTCTACCATCAAATGCTCCGCCAAATAACAAAATGAGACCCCAGCTACCTGTGCAACCAAATCCTAACCCCAATAATAAAGTTGTGCAAGTCATTGATATTCAGAATCAGTCTATATTTCCTACTATGCAATGTAACGATATTCATTTGAGATCTGGAAAAATAGTAGAGCCCATTATTGATGACATAACTTCTTCTGATTCTGATAAAGAGGAAACTGAGAAACATAAAGAAGCACAACCACCTCCTAACAAGAATGTTGAAATAACAGAACCACCATTCCCCGAGCGTTTGGTTTTAACCAGAACAGTTGAAACACCTTCTTTTAATCTTTTAGGGGAATTGCAAAATTTGTATGTTAAAATTCCACTTTTACAAGCATTAAAGGATGTACCAATTTATGCCAGAACATTAAGGGATATTTGTGTTAAGAAACCTGGTAGGAAAACTAAGGACCCCCTTACAGTACATGTGATGGGAGACTTGTCTGCGTTAATGTCCGGAAAAGCCCCTCCTGTGAAATATGGTGATCCCGGCCATCCTACAGTAACAGTTCAGATTGGTAAAACAATGATTCCCCAAGTTCTGGTAGATTTAGGTGCTGCAATTAACATAATGACTCTTGAAACTTCACAATTGTTACAGCTGAATAACACGATCAGAGATACACCCACCATTCTAGAGTTGGCTGATCGTTCTACAATTAAACCTGAAGGAGTTGTTGAGGATCTACTTATTTCAGTTGAATCCTGGAAATACCCAGCTGATTTTGTTGTATTGCAAACTAAAACAAAGCTGGGGGGACATCCCTTAATTCTAGGAAGGCCATGGCTGGCCACAGCCGATGCTTTTATCAGTTGCAGATCTGGTTCAATGACAATTTCTAATGGTTATGAAACAAAACAGCTTACTCTTTATCCTCATGCTACACCAATAATTAATAATGAAGATTCTATATGGATGGATTATGATGATAATGTTGTTCAGCCTATTTTAACTATTGGACAAGCTTTAACTCTTAAAGACAATACAGAGGACGAGATAATTAATAATTTTATTTGTGAACCTTCTTCTGTAATTGCTGAAACACACAATCAATTAACTGCAACTTTTGAAACTGATACACAAGAAAAGATTGAATCTGAAGACTTATCTCAGACTTTAACCACCATCTCATCTAAAAGCATAACAGTTGAAATTGAACCCGGCAAGACACTAAACATAAATCCTGATCTAACAGATGCTGAAACACAGCAATTAATGAAGTTATTGCATGAATATAAAGAGGCATTTGCATGGGATTACACGGATATGAAAGGTATTTCTTCTGAATTATGTACTCATCGAATTTACATTAAAGAGGGATGCCGACCTATTTGTCAACCCCAAAGACGAATGAATCCTAATTTACGAGAAATTGTTAAGGAAGAACTTCAAAAATTGCTTAATGCAGGATTTATATACCCTATATCTGACAGTGAATGGGTTTCCCCATTAGTAATTGTCCCTAAGAAAAACAGGAAATGGAGAGTATGTGTTGACTACAGAGCCCTAAACAAAGCTACTCAAAAGGATCACTTTCCTTTACCCTTCATTGATCAGGTGTTGGATAGTCTGGCAGGGAAGAAATTCTTTTCTTTTCTAGATGGATTCAGTGGGTATAATCAGATAAGAATTGCACCCCAAGACCAAGACAAGACCACTTTCACCAGCCCTTGGGGAACTTTTGCCTATAGAGTTCTTCCATTTTGGTTATGTAATGCTCCAGCAACTTTTCAAAGAGCTGTTATAGGAATCTTTTCTGATATGCTGAATGATTCTATGGAAATATTTATGGATGATTTTACTCCTTATGGTGTGTCTTTTGAAGATGCATTACAAAACCTTGAGAAAGTACTTAAACGATGTATACAAGCTCACCTCTCCCTAAGTACTGAAAAATGCCATATGATGATGAGTGAAGGAATAGTGCTTGGACATTTTATTTCATCTCAAGGTATTCGGGTAGATCCATCTAAAATATTGGTCATTCAGAATCTTTCTGTTCCTAAAACTCAAACTGATGTGAGAAGTTTTCTAGGACATGCTGGATACTACAGAAGATTTATTAAAGATTTCTCTAAGATAGCTTCTCCATTATTTGTGTTGCTTATGAAAAATGCTGAATTTAAGTGGACTAATTCTTGTCAGAAAGCTTTTCAAGAACTCAAGCATCAGTTGTCTACTGCTCCTATTTTGAGGGGGCCTGATTGGGATCTCCCTTTTCACATATCTTCTGATGCTTCAGACACTGCAATTGGAGTTGTCTTGGGACAAGAGGAAAATCATCTTCCTTATGCTATATACTTTATCAGTAAGAATATGACCCCTGCTGAGCTTAATTATACAGTTACCGAGAAGGAGTTTCTTGCAGTAATTTATGCCATTAATAAATTTCGACACTATATCACTGGTTATTCTACTTTTGTGCACACTGATCATTCAGCTATTAAGTATTTAATGAATAAATCTGTCACAAATGCTAGAGTTACCAGATGGCTATTATTATTGCAGGAATTTGATATCACAATTGTAGATCGCCCTGGTAAAGAAAATGTGGTGGCTGATTTCCTTTCACAGTTAAAAACTGACAATGATATTCCAGTAGATGATTCTTTTCCTGACGAGTATTTGTTTGCAGTTTCTGCTTACTCTCCATGGTATGCAGATATTGCTAATTATTTGGTTGCAGGAAAATTACCATCACACCTGTCATACAAATAAAAGAAAAGAATTGTTCAACAAAGTGCCAGGTATAGCTGGATAAGCAGGTGTCTCTTCTACACTGGGCTTGATCAGGAGATCCGAAGATGCATTAGAGAAGATGAAGTGTATGACATATTGAAAGCTTGTCATGATGGCCCTTGTGGAGGGCATTTTGCTGATAAGAGAACAACACACAAAATTCTGAGGATGGGTTACTATTGGCCCTCATTATTCAAGGATGCAAAGAAATATGTAAGGGCTTGTGACAGCTGCCAGAGAATGGGTCAACCCAATCATAGAGACCAAATGCCATTGAACCCCCAGGTAGTTTCTGAACCATTTGAAAGATGGGCCTTGGATTTTATAGGACCCATTAACCCTCCATCTAATCAAAGAACTTATATCTTAGTCTGTACAGACTATATGACCAAATGGGTGGAGGCCAAAGCACTTATTAGAGCCAATGAAGAAGCTGTTCTAGCTTTCTTATTTGAAGACATCTTTACTAGATTTGGAATTCCTAGAGAGCTAGTTACTGATGGAGGACCTCCATTCAATTCTCATGGTTTTAAATCTACCCTTCACAAATTTCATATTCAACAAAGAATGACTACACCATACCACCCCCAGGCCAATGGGCAGGTGGAAAGTACAAATAAAGTTTTAGAAGCCATTCTAACTAAAACAGTGAAGGACAACTGGAAGGATTGGTCCCAAAGGCTCCCTGAGGCATTATGGGCTTACAGAACTACTTGGAGAAACACTACAGGTTTTTCTCCCTATGAATTGGTTTATGGTAAAAATGTTGTTTTTCCTGTGGAATTTGAGATTAAAACTTTAAGAACTGCTTTAGCTGTTAATCTTGATTTGACTGATGTGCAAACAGCTAGGTTGCAGCAGCTTCTGGAGTTGGATGAAAAGAGATTAGATGCCATCCATCAAACAACCATGATACAGCAACAAAGGATGAAGTGGCATGACAAAATTATCAAACACAAGCAGTTCCAAAAAGGTAATTGGGCCTTGTTGTATGACTCTCGGTTTGAAAATTTTCAGGGTAAGCTTCGTACACGCTGGCTTGGACCATATGAAGTAGATGCTGTTTTATCAAATGGAACGGTAAGAATTTTAACAATTGATGATGCTAAAACACCTCTACTAGTCAATGGCCATAGGCTCCGTCTATATCAGCGCCCTGTTTCCAAAGAAGATTTCAAGACTGCTTGCATGACTGATATTCATTATCTTTTTCTAGGGGAGTCTTCTGCTCCTCACAACATTTAATTTTCTGCACTGTATTTTTTAGTATTAGATTAGATTTAGCACTAATAATCCCTGTCAAGGATTGGCATATTACAATGGAATTTTGCAGATTCTGGAAAAGCTCATTAAGGAGGACAGATTCATCATGAGAAGATCTGAAGCTTCAATCACAGAAGCTTGTTCCCATCATTTTACCCCATTTCCTAGTAATATTCCTTCATCCCCATTCCTACATTATTCCCATTTTTCCATTTTTCCCACTCCTACCATCCCTGAAATATCTTCCTTCAGTTAGTATTTCCCATCCCTTAATGCTGAAACTATCCCTTATCAAATACCTTCCCTACTTCTTACAGATCCAAGTCATTTATCCTATTTCTCTGATTTTTCCCGTTGCTGAAACACCAGTTTCAGCAACGTATCGTTCATTTTTCCTGTTGCTGAAACACTAGTTTCAGCAACCTGTTATCTTTAAAGCATCATTTCTCTTCACTGTTATATAAGCTTTTTGGTTCTCCACGTTCATACTTCAGATCCTCTGGGTGAAAAATTATTCAGCACTGACCAGATCCGATTATACTCCTGTTCTAAATTTCAGAGAAATCTACAGATTCTTCCATGTGTACTAAGCCATTTTGAAGCATTCGACACTTCGAATTATTAAACCAAAGGTGAAAATGTAAGGTATGAGGTTTTAATGTAATTCAGTTAAATTATATTAAAGAGAGGATTTCATTCATAATGATTACAGATCTTTACACGACCAATCATCATTACACCATACGTAGGGGGGGGAATTTCAAAAATTGAACAATCATTTCGCATTAACCAAGCCTCTGTCCCTTGTCATATATACTTCCGCCATCATTTAGACCTTGCAGCCTCTGTTGCAACAACTAGCGCGATCAGGGTCTGTGTTTACTGTGTTCTGTGCCTCTGCGTATAACTCAAAGCTACAGCCATGGGAGCGTCGGCCATTAGACATGAGCCCGGCTCCATAAATCTTCTTCAATTGTTTCCCGAAGCCTATCAAATTTTCCAACAAGCGGGATGGACAGTATATTTTGAAAGATTGGGTGAATTTGACCAGGAACAAGTCTTAGAGTTTGCACAAAACCTTCAAGGCGATTTTTCAGTGGTTCAAGGGGTTCGCATTTCAGTAACAGAAGAGGACATAGTTCAGGTATCAGGGTTGCCAGCTATTGGTACTCGCTGGTTCAGCAGAAAGCAGGTTATTCTCAATGCGCAACAAGATTTTCTTCGTCCAGATGAGCCAGTCGAACTCAAGGGCCGCGGGGTTAGTCCGCACTCACTTCCTCAACCATGGCCATCGGTGGCAGAGTTCATCAAGCACTACTTAACGTGTGAAGGGCGTTGCCAGGTAGTGTACAATCACGATTTTGTTTTGATGAATCATTTGAGAAATGGACGACTGATTAATATCCCCTATTATCTACTTGGTTGTATTAGAAACATGTCTTATTATTGTAGACGATCTAAATTCCCAATGTTATCCCTCACCCACCACCGTTTATGCCAGTTGTTGATACAGAGGGGTTTTGCTCAGCAAAATCCCCCTCTGCATGACCCACTCCCTGTTCCCCAGCTGCCTGAAATTCCTCAGCAGGCTCAAACATCCCAACAACCCGAAAGTTCCCATGATACTCCTGAAATTCCTTATGAAGGACAACGGGACGATATTCCATATTCCCCAGTTGACCCAACCCCGAGCTCGTCCCACGTAGCAGAGTCAACTGTCCCCACTATTTCTGTCCCTAGTGACGACTCTCTAACACCCCCATCCCCACCCACTTATAAAAAGAAAAGAACCCCAACAGTCTCAGTCTCCAAACGACGGACAAGGGCTAAATTTCAAATTCTCACTTCTTCTGAAAGCCCTTCCCCCAAAGAAGAATCCTCTCCCTCAAAGAAAAGGAAAGGCAGTGACTTTTCTGCCTTCCTACCAAAAAGAAAAATGAAGATGACTGTTGAGACAGGACTCACCTCCATTTCCCCTGACCCTGCCACTATTATGTTAAAACTCCAATATTAATCCCCATTTCAAACCTCCCAACCCGTCTCGTCCGGTGGCACTGCCACACAAGAACCAGTGCCCCGGGATAATACGACATTGTTTATGGCTCAAGAAGTGACTGTCACACAAGAACCAGTCACTTACCCAGAGGCTGAAACACAAGAACCAGCCATTGTGGTACAAAAATACACCAAGCATGATGATAGTGGGAGATCAGCAATATCTGTCCCACAAGAACCAGCTACGACTGTGCATCAGCAGACTACCCCAACAGAGTCAACCAGCGCACAGGGTTTACATACTATGACATCTTTATTGGAGGAGAATGAATTCTTGAAGTCTGAATTGGAAGCCTACAAGAATGAATTGACCTTGGCACGAGAGGCTTTTGATAAAGAACTGAATCTCTATATGTTAGCACACACAGCCTCAACGCAAAATAAGGAGCCATGCAAGGAATACATGTGCCATGAGTGTGGCAACATTTATTAGGAGGCAGGCTACAAACTAGTTAAAATTCAATTATCTGAGGCATCTACATCAGCTGGAATAAAAGAGGGATGCCCTACTGCTCCACAAGAACCAGTAGGGCTCTCTATAAAGGAAGAAAAAGAAATTAAACCTCAGATACTTCGCCCTGTGCTAGTTAATGCAGCCATTCAGACAGAAGCACCACCACAGATATCTCGTCCTTTGCCAGTTAATGTAGCCACTCAGACAGAAGCATCACCACAGATATCTCGCTCTAAGTTAGTCAGTGTAGCCATTCAAAAAACATCCCAACCCAGTACTTCTGATGCCAAGACACAGACCTTGCCATGGAATCAATTGGAACAGATGAACAAATGGAAGAAACAATATGCTGAGGAACAAGATACAATATTACGCCAGCATAAGTTAGCATGGCAGAACCACGTATATTCCAACTGGGATAGTTGGGAACAAATGATGCAGCAGCTCAAGGACTCCAAAAAGGAAGTCAAGGAATCTAAGGAGAAGATGTCCTTGATGTTTTCATTAGTCCAGAAGTTGATGGCTACACGCAAACCCTCTGTAAACTACTCTCTCTTTCTTTCTGAACGATTAGTTTATTTTCAATTAAAAGCAATAAAAGATGGCAGACCGTATGAGTTAATTACTTCAGAGAAATTTGTTGAGACTTTTAATGAAGCCCCCGAGAGTGACCAGCATTTGCTGTGCGAACTCTACCTTCATAATGAGGCCATTCCCGACAATAGAAGAGTTAATCTTATTCCAATTGCAGGAGATATACAAATAAGGGAATTTGTTTCATTTTTGTCTAACCAGCTCACTTGGCAAACTGCGTTCACTGCAAGCAGTCATAATGAGGAGAATAAACTCCTGTGGATCAGACCAGAACCTTTAAGCACAGCCATGTTCATCGCACAATATCATAAATTCTTACAGAAGCCAGGAATGCATAGGCATATACAACAATTACAGGCTTCAACACTTTTTAAGTGTCAACAGCAAATTAGAGTAAAGGGTACTGCTGCATTGAAAGCCAATATTATGTTTTGGCAGCAGTCATGTAAAGAAAGACAGGATTATCACCCTTTTAACCCTCACAATCTTCAAGCTGCATTATCCAGGGTTCCTAATTACATTGGTTGCATTCAACATTGTGGAGTAAACTGGATTGGATATCATTTTCATTTTCCAATTTTATGGCTGCCTTCAGACAAATATCAGTGTCATTACCAGTTGACCGACAGAGAAGAAGCCTTGGCATGGCAACACTTGCAGAACAACAGTGGATTCAGAGCTCCTACAGATGCCACCTTCTCCAGCTACTGCTTGAGTAATTTGCATGCTCAGTCCCAGTACTCAGACTCTGATTCAGACTAGGGGTTGCCTGAGGACATGCAACATTTTTAGCTGGGGGGGATGTTAGGAATCCACTATGTATCATTTTTGCTATATACTTTGACACCATTTTACTTTTATAACCATGATTAGAAAGGATTCCATTATCACTTTCATCTACTTTATCCCAAGGTATATAAAATCCTCTTCTTTATTATATGTTTAATCTGTTTTACATTTAATTCCATAATACTCGTATATTTTATCATTAATTGAAGTGCATCATTGCTAACATAAGTCCAAAGATCGCAGATAAGTTATATGCGTTGCTAGGAACAAGCGGCCGTTGCTGAAACAACTGACTCAGTTGCTGAAACAGCCGTCAAGCACGCAAATTCCGTCATGCGTAATTTGCGATTCTGGAAGAACCTTTTGTGGAATAGTAGTAACAGCATGAAGACACGGTTACCTGGATTATCCTGAAGATAGCATTCTTGTTATCTCTGTTGTAACAGTATCTGTTTTTGGAAGAACAGAATAGTCCCGTTTTGAGAGAGAGACACAGATTTGGGATAACGTAGATTCGCTCTCATGTAAATTGTAAAAGATGTCTCCTCTTTAAAAAGAGGAGACATCATCATTAGTAGAGAGTTCATTTTTTGTAAAAGCTACAGGAGAACAGTGTGTGAGAACTGGAGCTAGTCTCCATCTGTAATGTATCATTGAATTTGACAGATGAATAAATTCTTCTTTTGAGCGTTCCAATTTAATTCTTTCCCCCGGGGAATCTTGTGAGAGGGAAAGGGCCCGCCTTCCTCGCAAGATTCACCCTTTGGTTCCTGTAATTTGTTTAATTCTTTATGTTTTTTGCACTTCACTTTAATTCTGTTGTTGGACACTAGTTACACAGTTTAGTAATACTCTGTTTCTTTAGCGCTGCATGTATTGAATGCATTCACTCTTGGAAGTTGAGAAATCCATTTATATTGATTGTATGAATGTATGATGTTGGGAAGCAGGTGCTGAAGATTCCTGCATAAAGGAATAGGGTCCTGCTCCCATTAATTGCTTTCCTTTTCCTGCAGTGTGATTAGAAACAAGAGAACAAGTGCTGAAGGTTCCTGTTCATGGGAATAGGGTCTTGATCTCTTGAAGCTATCTTTCCTACAGTGTGATTAAGTGTCAGGCAGCAGGTGCTGAAGTTCCTAACCAAGGAATAGGGTCCTGTTCCTGCTATGGCTGATTGATTTCTTTTCTTGCAAGTTGGTTTTCCTTTGTTTGGATTTTAACTGCAACATAGAAATTATTTCTGCTATAACTTAAGAGACTTCAGCTTTGATTAAACAGAGTGTGAATAAGTAGATTTGTGTGATTGATAATTGTGTGGCTTTTTACTACAACATTGTTTCTGCTTTTGAAATTGAGCATATCCAGTGCGTGATTATCTTTGAAATAAAAAGACTTCCTCGGGTTGACAATTTATGTGGAGCTTGAATTGTGAAAGCAATTAAAGCGACCAACAACATGGTGAGGAGAAATGCATTGAAGAACTTAATGAAATTAGTTTCCAGCATCAATTTTGTATCAAAAAAATTTATGGGATAGCACTTATATGGGGCAAGAAGCATTCAGATGCTGCAGAATGGGGGGCATCATTAGGTTTAACATTTTTTAATTTCATTCCAGAGCATCCAATATTTGCATCAAAGGTATTGTTATTAAAGTCAGTTCTTGAACTCCATAATGAACGAAGGCATAAGAGAGATATAAATTATTTTGAATGCCTAGAGGAAAGTAAAATATGTATTAGAGATGCATATGAGTACTTTGATGTTGTTGATTCAGTTTTGTGGGAGTATTTTTTCAGTAATCAAAGTGATATGATTTCAAGATCAATAAATGAGGATACGCTTTGGAAGACTCCATTTTTTTTGCCAAAAAATATGCAACATGAACATCAGGAAACACAAAATGTTGAACAACAACATCCTCAATGTATTATTAATTCTCCACAAGTAGAGGAAAGAGAAATATATATTAGTTCTAGAAGATCATGTGTACAATGTGAAGCCATGGAAGACCTTTACAGGGGTTCTATGCAGGATGTTAAGGAGAGTTTCATGATAGTAGTGTTAGCAGATGAAGATCCACTTGGCTATCCATTCTGGGTTGCCAAGGTTATAAAGGTCATTAAATAAAATGAAGATATTATAGTTGTTGAAGAACATTGGTATGCCACAAGTACCCACCCATTCAATGGTGTGTACAAGACAAAGATGGTAGTTAAAAAAAGAAATTGACAGAAAGAGAAAAAGAAACGACACAAATATAAATTGTCACCTCACAGATGTCTTGAAATTGGAGGATGTTGACATACTTGTGTATGAATTCAATTTAACAAATACAGGAACTCTTCGCTTGAAGACCATAAATATTTTGACTAAATATCTACCAAAACTAATAGTGTTGAGATGGGACTCTGTTGAACGTAGTCGTAGATCTAGAACACTTTTGAAATATGAAATGGTGGGCATGAATTTTTACTCGGATGGAGCACTAGTTAATGAAAGAGAAGAATATGGATCATCCTCATCTACATGCAGTCATTCATCTAAAGATGTAGGTTCTGATAGTGTTCCACAACCTACGAAATTTTTTGAATAAATGTCTAAGACATTTTTATGTAATTAATGTTTGCATGCTAATTGAAATAAATATTTCATCTTCCATATGATCTTACATGAAGTTATGAATCATTTCTATGTTTGTTGGATTATATGTTTTAATTATGAAGAATTCATCTCTTTAGAATATCCACAGTGAGCAATGAATTACAAAAATAATTTATGTTATATTCAATATACCAAAGTTTATATTTTTATTAAAAGTAAAAAAATTATTAGAAATTAATGTTAATTCTTTATATCATGTAGTGATATTGCCATGATGTTATTTATTGTTAACATTTGGTATAAGATACTTTTAAAACTTTCAAATATTTTATGCCTCATTGAAAGGGGACACTTCGTTTTGATGGTTGATTTTTAGGTTTTGGTTGTAATTAGATAAGTTGTCTTAGGCTAAGATTTGAAAAGAGATATATTTTTATCCTTTAAAATCAAAATTACTCTTGGAATAATAAATCTTTCATATACTTGTTCTTTTTTTAAAAATTATTTTATTCATATGATTTATCCATAATTTCATGGTTCAAATATGTTAAAAACATAAGATTTAAAACTTGTCAAACTATTAACGTTTCTATGCACTATGATATATTATCTTTAATGGTATGGTTTAAAACAATTACAATTTTAGTGTTTTTAGAGTCAAGGTATTTTATCTTTAACAAGATATAATGCCTTCAGATATCAAGAGTCAAAATTGTTGGCAATTATAAGGATTTCAGACATGATATTTTTATCTTTAACATCATGTATCAAATTTTTTAGAATTTATTTATTTTTCAATGTCCTAAAATTTTATCTTTAATTCCATTATTAAATAGTATCAAAATTGTGACACCATTTTTTTTTGTTATTCCACCATCAACACTTTCTGTTTCAATGGTGTTTTTTCAATCCTTTTTCCAAGAAAAAAACTAGTTTTTACATAATTTAAAAAAAAATGTTGAATTTGGACCTTAAAAAAGCAATGCATTCTCGAATACACACTTTTTTTTTTGGGTGTTTTGTCATTTTTTTTTGAGATTTTCTTGGCTCGAGTTCTCATTTTGAGGTAATAGTTCACGTTTGATGGGTAACTGTGTTTTTATCCAACTTAGGATGCACTCAAAGAGGAAGAATTTTTTATGTAGGCTAGCCTCCTATAAATTAGGAAGACCAATAAACAATCTGTACCGTATTTTTGAAACAAATATGTCTCATGAAATAAAGAGGATTTCAAATGAGAGAGAAGGCCCCTCA
Organism: Pinus albicaulis; assembly: GCA_034641835.2. Lineage (NCBI taxonomy): Eukaryota > Viridiplantae > Streptophyta > Pinopsida > Pinales > Pinaceae > Pinus > Pinus albicaulis. The sequence goes on from CM076574.1 coordinate 1,312,753,459, forward strand.
ATGGAGGTGACAATAAGGACAATGGATGGGCTTGCTGAAAGTTCTCACAATTGTAAGGATATGTTAACATTCATTGACAATGGTGGCATGGTTTCCCCCATGTATGCAAAGGAAAGTCTTATTTTTTTCTATGGAGAGTAGTCTACAGAGAAAGAAGATATTGTAGTGGGTTTGGAAGGAGATTAGAGCAAAGGGGAAATAACTTGGCCTCTTCGACAAGGCAGTTTGATTTGCAGATTGTGTGATTAAATCAATGATCCATACTATACAACCTAAGGGGTTTGTGTCACTTGCCGAGAGTTATGTCTTCATCTTGAGAGTGGAGATTGGAAATACCTTATTTAGGGTAACCTTGGATAAAGGTGTTTTGGAGAAAATTATTTTGGTGGTTGTATAAAGCACATGTGACAAGGGACTGTTACTGCATATTAGACTTTATAATTTTGTTGATGATGGGTTCCTTGTTGCACCTTCTTCTTCTGGACTACAGAGGTCTCATTCAACTCGACGTCCTTGTTATTATGTAGTTTTGTTTCTCTAGGTAACTCTAAAAATATTTCAATTTCCCTATGAAGCCTAACGTTTGCATTCAATATGGGTAATGGAGTTGGTACAATAGTTTTCCTATATGTTTCTTTGGTGCTATTTTATTGGTATTATTGTTCAATGGTTTCTAATCTAGTAGGACAGCTTCATCATCTTTCTTCACTCCACTTTTTTATCCATGGGTCTCTTCCCTCGTGTTGAATTAATTGGTGTTGATTGGGTTTCCCACTAAGATTTTTAACTCCTCCCAGGGTCTGTGTCAAGGTGATCCTATCTCTCCTTTCCTTTTCATTCTAGCTGTTGAAGGTCTGGGGAGACACGTCAAGGCAATTCTCCTTTAAGGTTTACTTAAAGGGATTCAAACTTGTTGGTAGGAACTTCCTATTACCCACCAAAAATTCTTTGATGACATATTACTTTTCTTTCAATATTCTTTGTTGGAAGCTAGAGGTTTAAAATCCATCCTTTCTATTTTCATGAAAGCCACATGTACTTTGATAAATGGTGAAAAATCCAACTTTTTTCTTTTTTCAACACAAATCATGTGGTTCAAGGTCATCTAACTTAAACCTTGGCATTCCCAATCAAAATAAGCTTGAAAAAATACTTAGGAGTCCCAATATTCTTTAACACCTTGAGAATTTCTTGCTAGAAAAATGTGTTGCGAAATATTTCTAACAAACTCGAAAGTTGGGATTTTAGATCCCTTAATATGATTGGTCATTTTTTCTTAGTTAAATATGAGCTAAAGTATCCCAATTGATCATATTTATGTGTTGGGAGCTTCTAAAGCTATATATAACTCCATTATTACCTCCTTCCATTTTGTTTTCTATGGAGAGTAGAAATGGTCAAGAAATGGGCACTAGTTTCCTAGGAGCACCTTCGACTTCTTAAGCTGGTGGGGGTCTTGGTCTACGTGACCTAGAGATGTTGAAAAAATACCTTGGAGAAAAGATATGGTGGCAATTCTTCCAAGGGGGAGCATATATTTGGAAACAAATATGGAATAAAAAATATGGACACCTTCATTCTCAATGTTAAAAAAATAAATTTCTATAAATTGAGAATCAATTATTCCACTTAGACTTAATCATAAGGATTATCAGAGTGCTAGTGATGAAGGGGATGATGAATAATTTCCAGAGTCAAAATATTCACTTCATCCTAATCCTAAGGATTATGCGAGAACCACTGATGAAGGGGGGAATGAGTAATTTCTACAGTTAAAATATCCACTTTCTCATAATCCTAAGGATTAAGCAAGAACCTTTGATGAAGAGGGGAATGAATAATTTTCGGAGTCAAAATATTCATTTCTTCCTAATCCTAAGGATTATGTGAGCACCATTGATGAAGAGGGGAACAAAGAATTTCAAGAGTCAAAATATTCACTTCTTCCTAATCCTAAGGATTATGCAAGCACCACTGATGGAGGGGGGGATGAGTTTATAAAGTAAAATTTCCACTTCATCCTAATGATAATGATTATAAGAGAATCACTGATCAGGGGGGGGATGAAGAATTTCTAGAGTCAAATTTTCCACTTCATCTTAATCCTGAAGATTATGAGAGCACCACTTGTGAAGGGGGGGATGAAGAATTTCCAATAAATAGAGTTTCAAAGCATCCAATTATTCCTAATCCAAAGGATTATGAAAGCAGCAATGAGGAATGGGAGAGGTGAGAGGAAGAGTTTCTTGCAAATGATCATTTAGAGACACAGATATGAATAATGCATTTTCTCTTAATGAGTCTTTCAAATGCACTCATGGTGATGTAGAATTGAATCCTCCAAGGGAATATTTCAAAATCATGGATGAAGATGGTGAATAATTTCATTTGAGTCATGGTTTCAAAAGCGCAAATGATTCTTGTGAAATTTTGTCTTCAAGTGATAATGGTAATGAACATTTTCCAAACAATGATGTTGATGAATTTCTTAACTATGTTCAGAATGATGATAGTGGGGGTAATCCTAAGGGTGATGTAACTGCTTCTACAAAGGATAATGGAATGATGAAGGCATTGCAAGGAAATATTTTAAGTAGAGGTAGGAGTATACCTTTTCATATCAATCCAAAATATTCTAGTTATACAATGGTTAGGACAACATATCTGACAAACAGAAGTTTTGTTGTTCATCTGATTTAAAGTGAATGTTGTGGAAATTATTGCTTGAAACATATGGATTTAAGATATTCTTTGGAGAAAAGTAAAATATATTTGTTAATGAATAAAAGCATGCAAAATTCATATTTAGTGGGTTGCATGCATTCCAAACTAGCAAGTCATGATTATCATATTGGGAATGTATTGCTCTGGAGAAAGGCTTTCAAAATGTTGCATTCAATTAATAATTTTTGTCTGTCAGGAATCCAAGATAGACTGGAAAAGGATCCCACATATTATTTAGAAGTACATTATAAAAAGGAGGTTGGGACATTAGCAAATAATGCTATGTCATGGATGAAAGAATTATTTTCAATGCATGGAGGGTGTATTCCAAATAAAGACACAATACATATTCCAGATAATTTTTCGAGAGGATAAATATACAACTTATACAAAGAATATGTAGAAGGTGCTGAAGGGGTTGGTACTTTTATTACATATTCATATTTTACAAGGGTATGGAAGAACAAATTCAACAATGTTTGTATTACTAAGAAGACAAGGATGGGGGTTTTCAGTACATGTGCTTCTCTTAAAGAAAAAATAGATAAATTTCAAGGGGTAGAAAGAGGTATGCGTTCATAACATTATTTTTAAAAACTAGATAGTTATCAACTATGAAAATATATTTATTCATTTTTTTCTTTTATTTTATGTGCAAATTACGTTTTCAAATCACTTCAAGAGAATCACAATCAACAAACAAGTGAAAGAAACAATTTATATAATCATTGAAAGAAGTGTTATGATAATCCAAATAAATATTTGGGTTTGATAATTGATGGTATGGACCAAACGAAAACACTTCTACCACATTTTTTCCGCATACCAAAAACATTATAGGAGGAAAATTTCATTCAGTTTCACTTGGTTGGTTGTATGGTATTTAATGAGAATACGTTTCCAAGGGTTTACTTCACAACCCCAAATATTCATAATGATGCAAATTTGACCATAACTATAATCCATGATGTGATTACTCATTGGTTTGGTAATCTTGCTAAGTTTTATATGTACAATTAGACAACACAAGGCGTGAAAATAAAATCAAGTTCTTTTTGGTATCTAAACGTGCTTGTTAAATTGAGAATCTTTAAAAAGATAAAGGTTGGTTTCAGTAACATTGAGGATGAAAGGTGTTGGAAGCCTTCCATCATTAATTGAATGTATTAAGAAATCATACATTCCAAAGCCTATTTTTCAAGTGTTGGAAGAAACTATTGACATGTGAAGGTTTATTTTGGGATCACATGGTGAGGAGAAATGCATTCAACAACTTAATCACATTAGCTTCTAGCATCAATTTCATATCAAAAAATTTGATGGGATAACACTTATATGGGGCAAGAATTATTCAACTACTTCAAAATGGGGGGCATCGTTAGGTTTAACATTTTTGAATTTCATTCCAGAGCATCCAATATTTGCATCAAAGGTATTGTTATTAAAGTTAGTTCTTGAACTCCATAATGAACAAAGGCATAAGAGAGACATATTTAAAGGTGTTGTTATTATATTCAATGATGGTTGATTTTTAGGTTTTGGTTGTAATTAGATAAGTTGTCTTAGGCTAAGATTTGAAAAGTGATATATTTATATCATTTAAAATAAAAATTACTCTTGGAATAATAAATCTTTCATTTAATTGTTCATTTTTTAAAATTGTTTTAATCATATGATTTGTCCATAATTTTATTGTTCAAATATGCTAAAAACATAATATTTAAAACTTGTCAAACTATTAAGGTTTTTTTGCGCTACGATATTTTATTTTTAATGTTATGGTTGAAAACAATTACCGTTTTTAGGGTTTTTTAGAGTCAAGATATTCTATCTTTAACAAGATATAAGGCTTTCAGATATCAAAAGTGAAAATTGTAGGCAATTATAAGGCTTTAACACATGATATTTTTATCTTTAACATCATGCATCAAAATTTTTAGAATTTTACGATTTTTCAATGTCCTAAAATTTTATCTTTAATTCCATTGTTAAAAAGTGTCAAAATTGTGACACCATTTTTTTTCGTTATTACACCATCAACACTTTCTATTTCAAGGGTGTTTTTTAAATCCTTTTTTCAAGAAAAAAAAATATTTTTTAGCATAATTTAAAAAAATGTTTAATTTTAACCCTAAAGAAAAGCAATGCGTTCTCGAATAAACATTTTTCGTTTTTGCTGTGTTTTTTCATAATTTTTGAGATTTTCTAGGCTAGAGTTCTTGATTTGAGGTAATAGTTCCTGTTCGATCGGTAACTATGTTTTTATCCACCTTTGGATGCACTCAAAGTGGAATAAGTTTTGATGTAGGTAGGCCTCCTATAAATTAGAAATACCGATACAACAATATGTGCCATATTTTTGAAAGATAATTCTCATGCAATAAAGGGGATTGCAAATGAGAGATAAGGCCCCTCAATGGAGGTGACCATAAGGACAATGGATGGGCTTGCGGGTAGTTCTCACAAGCCTAAACAGATGTTAGCATTCATTGACAATGGTGGCATGGTTTCCCCCATGCATTCTTAAGAATGCGAAGTAAAATCTTAATTTCTTCTATGGAGAGCAGTCTACAGAGAAATAAGACATTATGGTGGGTTTGGAAGAAGATTAGAGCCAAGGGGAAATAACTTGGTAGATTATGTTAGTAAATCATTGATCCATACCATAAAACCTAAGGGGTTTGTGTCACCTTCCAAGATTTCTCTCTTCATCTTGAGAATGGAGTTGGGAAATACCTTATTTAGGGTCACCTTGCATAAAGGTGTTTTGGAGAAAATTATTTTGGTGGTTGTATAAAGCATAGGTGACAAGATACTATTACTGCACATTAGAAATTATAATTTTGTTTATTACGGGTTTTTGTTTGCACCTTCTTCTGTTGGACTTCAGAGGCCTCATTCAACTCGACATCCTTGGTATTCTGTAGTTTTGTTTCTCTAGGTAACTATAAAAATATTTCAATTTCCCTATGAAGCTGAATGTTTGCATTCAATCTAGGTCATGGAGTTGGTTCGATAGTTTTCCTATATGTTTATTTGGTGCTATTTTATTGGTAGTATTGTTCAATGATTTCTCATCTAGCAGGACAACTTCATGATTTTTCTTCACTTCACCTTTTTTTCCATGGGTCTCTTCCCCCGTGTTGAATGAATTGGTCTCTTATTTTCATGATATGATTACAAATATTCTTCCAAATAAAAGGGGAACCATAATATAGAGAATTACAACCCACATTATAAATCTAATCAATCAATATCATAACAAGAGAAAAAAATTACTTAGAAGTAGTAGAGATAGTCATGGCTATGCCACAGAACAAAGCTCCAGGGTTGGGCAGATTTACAACAAATTTCTTTTAGGCATGTTAGAAATTTATTGGCCCATAATTCTATTCTTTCGTTGAGGAAGATTGCCAAACTAAAAAGGTGTGGTTGAGTCTCAATGCAACTCTAATCACTTTAATCCCTGAATCTAGAGATTCAGAGGACCTTAGTGACTTCTTCTCTATCGCTCTATGTAATGTTACTTATAAAGTTCTTTCTTCTGTAATAGTCAAGCATATTAAACCATTGTTAAATAGAAGGGTCTCCCTAGAACAAATAGGATTCATTGAGGGTCATAGTATTCTTAATGTCATTATAATGACTCATGAAGTTATTCACTCTCTGAAGAATTTTATAAACCCTAGGATGCTTATTAAACTAGACCTCTCTAAATCCTATGATAGACTTAGTTGGGATTATCTCTTCAATGTGCTTGAAACTTCTAGGTTTGTTTCATCATGGATCTCATGGATTAAATATATGATTTATTTTATTTTCTACTCCATTCTTTCGAATGGGTCATCTATTAAGATTTTAGACCACTTCCATGTTTTGGGTCAAGTGACCCTATCTCTCCCTTGTTGAAGGTCTAGGGAGATACCTCAATGCCACTAGCCATCAAGGTTTACTTAAAGGGATTTGACCTTATGGGGGGGACCTTCTTATTACCCACAAACAATTTTTTGATGCCATATTAATCTTCTATCAAGATTTTGTGGGAAGCTAGAGTGTTAAAATCCATCCTTTATGTTTTCATAAAAGTCTTAGGTAATTTTTGTTTGAATGTTTATCTGGATAGGTTTTGAAGAGCTAGAATTTAGAAATGAATCCACAGTATTCATTTTTAATCGACGTTTCGGGTCACAATGAGGACCCATCATACAGATAATAAGATAATGAGAAGAGAAGAGCTCTAAGAATTCATAAATACAAAAAAAAGAAAAAAAAAGGAAGGATCGGCTGGAAATTTTTAGAAAATAATAAAATAAAAGAAATAAAACATGAGTTGGTGTCCCAAGAAAAGATAAGGGATAAATTAAAATAAATAAAATACAATAGAGTAAGGATGATAAAATTGATTTAAACTAATCATGTGGTTGAAGGTCATATAGCTCACTTCTTGGCATTGCCAATCAACAACCTCTTGAAAAAATACTTAGAAGTCCCAATGGTCTTTAACTTGTTCATAATGCCTTGCTGGAAAAATGTGTTACAAAATATTTCTAACAAGTTGGAAAGTTGGGATTTTAAATCCCTTAAAATGGGTGGTTTTTTAGTCTTGATTGATTTTTTTCTCCAAGGTATCCAAATGTATCATATTTATGCCTTGATGGATCCTAAATCTATATATAACTCCATTATTACCTCCTTCTAGAAATTTATATGGTGTGGAGCAGAAAAGGTCAAGAAATGGGCATTGGCTTTCTGTGAGCACCTTTTCATTCTTAGGTGGATTGTTTTGGCCTCAACATGATGTCGAATCAAATACTATTTTGTATTTATGTGCTTCGTTCGATCATGGAACTTTAGGTTCTTGGCCAAATTTATTGAGAAAGTGTTGTCATTCAAGACAAGAGCTGATCAATGTACTTGTTTCTCTTGAAAATATTCTAGAATTTTCCTTAGCCGCACAATTTCCTTTTTTATTTCAACTCCTACCACATATTCTTCGTCAATTATGTAATATGTTGGAACTAACTATTTTTGTGACCTCTGTTGGAATAGGGCCCCCTAGCTGCATTTTGATATGTTCCAACACTGCGTTATTATATATTTTTGTAGTAATTGGTGTTGTGCGGGGGCTTTGGGGTAGGTCAAAGCCCCCAAAGTATTGTAATGGGTCAAAGGGTAGACCCAGAGTCCGCAAACCATGGTTTGTGGACCACAGGATAGCGCAGGCTATGATGATATAAATAGATGGATAGTTTGAGTCTAAGGGTAAGTAAAAAAGTAAAATTGATGCTACCTATGAACTGTTGAGATCTGTTTTGGGTAGTTTTGGGTAAGGACTCCTGCAGCTTGTGTGCGCGAAGATCCTCAGTCCTGCTGTGTGCGGACCCCGCTGGCTGTCTGTGCGGGCTGTGAATTGGGTTTATAACTAGGTATTGGATGTTAATGAATGTGAAATTTATTGAAGTATCTTACTGCTATCTGAACTGGTTTTGTTTATTACTAAAGTACCCCTATGTTAATTGAGTAAGGTACGATTGTATCTGCGATATATGAATTAGTTGCAATTGTGATGTTCTGTGGTGATAATTTTTGATGCGCATGTGGATGCGAAGGTGTTGATTAGATCCATTTAATAATAGCAGATGTGTTTATGTTTACATGCTGATTATACTATTAAGGGATCAATAATAGGATTTTTCTATGCGAACCTGGTAGAACTTGATGAGATCTGCTTTAATTACCTACTCTCTCTGAGGGTGCGGAAAAATGGTTCCAGCACCCACCCATACTACTTCAGGTGAGACTGTGGCCTGCAAAAGTAGGTCATTGATGAAAGGGCCAGTAGTATAGGGGTTTGTTGGAAAACCTTAACTTTGAACCTGGGTCAGGACACCTCACACCAACAAATGGTTCCATTGCCAGGACCGGGAGACTTTTGACAAAGAGATTGGGTAATGCCACGAGGCCGTTGGAGACCTAAGAAATTGGAGCTCGAAGACTAGTTTGAAAAACAGATTCAGAAATTTTATGTAAAAGAGAATCGCAGCACAAAGCTAATAGCTAATAAGTATAAGAATAAATATATTTTCACAGAAGTATATGAAATTTTCTTTTTGAATTTTGTGCATGAACTCCAGGAGGGGCTAGCAAGGCTGGTAGAATTCCAGATGTGTTGGAAGGATGATCATTTTACGTAGTGGACTCTGGAATTGATTCAACAGTTGGAGAAGGCTAAAAACACAATCACCTGAATTGTAGATCATTGGGTGGATAGTGTGCTAGGAGGATTTGTAATAGAATTCATAGTGGATTAGTTTGTATCCTACTTTGAGGCGAAGCAGAGGTTCTTCAAAGGATTATGAGGTAAGTTGCTGCGAACATTGTCGTTACTAATTAAAATATTACTGTGCGAGAATGGAATCTTGTGCAGCCACACTGAATGAATGACCTTTGATCAGAGTGAGAGTACAACACGGAGTGTTAAGTACTACCGATTTAATCAAGAAGGGGATAGATCCGTCTACAACCCATTAAGAGCGTCGACTGCGCACGCGGGAACTAGTCCTCCGACTACACCTTTGTCGAGTCAGCATAAGGGCAAGAACTCCCCTACACCTCCACCACTATCGGAAGAAGATATGGCCACACACATGAGGCTGCCCACCTTCAAGGGTGTAGGAGACAAAGACATGGACCGATTTTGGTTTGTAGCAGAATCAGTATGGAATGTGCAGAATTTTGCTAGCAATGCTGTAAAAAGGGCGCAGCTATCCCTCACCTTTGAAGGAAAGGCCCTGGATTGGTACATGGGGTACGTAGGCCAACATGTGGATCCATCAATACAATAGATTAAGAATGCTTTAAAACAACAGTTTCAGAAGCCTAAGTCATACGCTCAACTAGTGGTTGACTTGAAAGACTTTATACAAGGACCTACTGAGTCGGTATGGGAGGCTGATCAATAGCTAGAGAAGGTTATCAGAGATGGGGAATTTAAGTATCAGGATAGACAACACAAGGAATGGTTCATCGCCATGCTATTACCTCACTTGCGTGGACCTATGGGTTAGCAAGAGATTGAGACACAAGAGAAAGCCTTGGATATTGCTATGAAGCTAGAAGCTGTGACAAGAGACGATGCCCAATTTGGGGTACAGAAGATCCAAGGACAGTTGGAGGCAATGCACCTTAAAATCCATAATTTGCAGAAATAGTTGAGGAAAAGAAGCTAGCCCAGACGTATGATGCATAAGATGTAGGGTATCAGGCCACACCAAGGATCAGTGCCCTCTACTGGTGGACTACATGTAGGCTGCGGGGGACCAACCCCTTACGCCCTAAAGAAGCCATGGGGCCAAGAGGTCCCACGTTATGGTGCATTGACTGTTGCGTAGCTGGACTGCATCATACCAAACACTGCCCCTGTCTTGGTGCCTATGTTCCAGAGTTGAAGCAACAATGGTACATGAAGAACACAACTGTCAGACATATGACTTAATGATAGACTGAGGAAACCTGTACAAGGTACAAGGTGACCCTACTTCACCACTATCTCCCTCGAGACGTGGAGGCTCGCCCACCAAAGGCTGGGGGGGGAGGAGGTGGAAGCACAGGTCAAGGAAGAGGGAAATTGAGTTGTTATAATTGTGGAGAAGTACGACACTTCACTAGGGACTATTCGAACCTTGCATGAAAATCTTGCAGATTTTGTAGACAATTGGATCATGTGATCGAAGATTGTCAAGTACTAATAGAAAAAATGCAGGAAAAATAGCAGATGCCAACACAAAATGTGCAAAGGGACAGTTGGAGCAAATGCACCTCGAAATCCAAAATTTGCAGAAAGAGTGAGAAAAAGAAGCTAGCCCATACATATGGTGCATAAGATGCAGGGTGTCAGGCCACACCAAGGATCAGTGCCCTCTGCTGGTGGGCTACAAGCATGTTGGGGGACCCAACCCCTTATGCCCTAAAGAATTTGTAGGGCCAAGTGGTCCCACGTTATGGTGCGTTGACTATCACGTAGCTGGACTACATGATACCAACTGATGCAGCATCATCGAGACTTAGCCAACAATGTTATATTTTGTTCACATGTTGTGGCTAATCCAAAAGAAATAAACATTAGTAGTAGTATTTTATTTTATTTTTAATATTATTTATTTATGATAATAGTTAGTTTTTTTGTATTTTTAATCAATTAGGAATAAAATTAGGAATTGGTTTCCTTCCCTGGATGGATATAGAGCCAACATAGGGATAAGCACTTAAAAATAGGGAGGTATTGATTTGTTGAGAAAATTTGAGAAGAAACCTATTCTAAGAGGAACAATTTCATATTTCAAGTATAAATAATAGGGAATAAGGAGGAAAACACTAGGATTGCTAGTGTGTAAATTACAAACACAAAGGGAAATTAATGAAATATTCAATCCATGCGTTAGTAATACAATTTGGGTTTGGTATTATATAATTTTTTTATTTGTTAATTTGCAAATTATATATGTGCATAAATGAATGGGTGAACAGAGGAATAGTGTGTATCTGGAACAATGATAGTGGTAGAAGTAACCTCGGAATGCTTGGAACAGAAATGAATGATGTTGGGCATATGCGTAGGGCTGTAAGAGTATAATTATCTTGTCCGCAACATAGAGAAGCGTTGTCCGGTATTTGGTAGCTTTGGCGACGGCTAATATGGCATTCACGGCAGCACGGTGTTGGCACTCTGGTCAAAGAGTGCATTGGTGATGTGTATCTCTAGCAAGGGTGTAAGAGCAATTACACCAACCATAACGCGGAGCGAGGATATACCATGTTGATTTACGATGGTTTTTGTATACCAAAATATTTCAAGTAATGTAGAGAAATGTCGTATGGCATTTTCTCTCTCTGTCCCAAGGTCTCTCATTGTTGGATATATTGGCATTGCAATGGCATGGTATTTGCATTGAGATCAGTGCAGTAACAAAAGCAATTATGATTTATAAAGTTGAGCTATAGATATCGTTGTTTTATGTTTTAAATTGGTTGGAACTAAGTATAATATAGTTTTTGTGTGGACATTCATAATGGGATGACATTTGTAATAGTGAAGTTTTACATGCAACTATGACTCGTCAAGCTTGATAAATGTTAACCCTTGCCTCTATGATTTCTGATTGTTAAAAAAATGGATGTTGCACTTGAATCGCATATGGAGAGATAAATTTGTTTGGACTTAAATATAATATAAGTTATTACTACATTCAATACTAAAGTGTGTGTTTGTTCTTTTCAACATTTTTTGGTATCAGAGCCTCTCAAGTCCCTATATTACTAGTATAGTCCCTTATTGTTGTTAGTGTAACCCCCTTATTGTTATTATTGTACCCTTGTAACCCCCATATTGTTATTATTGTGCCCTTAAATTATTATTTTTAGGTCGGCTAGGATTACATTGTGGCCCCACTAGTATTACATTCTAGCCCCATGGACTCCTATATATAGAAAAGAGGTTTTGCAATTTGAATCATCCAAGAATTTTTCGTTCATGTAATGTATTAGAGGTTGCCTCCTCGAAGTGGCTTATTTCTAAGGAGTTGATATCTCTTTTATTCTCTTTTTGGAGCTGGTTTCACAACATTTGGTATCAGAGCTTTGAGATTTTAGGGTTTCGCTGCTCCAAACAGGTCATCGTGGAATTTTCGCTATAAAGTTTTTTATACGAAGGTTCAGAATCTGAAATTATTAGAGTGCAAAGCCAAGATCCTAAGGAACATCATCAAAAAATTTCATAGTTTGGTTTGCAATATTTTTGGAGATATGATCTGTGAAATTTAGGTCATTTTGCAAGCTCCTGAATTTAACCTAAACAGGTCATCGTGGTATTTTCGTAATAATTTTTTTTCTACGAAGGTTTAGAGGCTGAAATGTTTGGAGTGCGAATATGCAATCCTGAGTAACATCATCAAAAAATTTCAGATATTGGTTCACAATATTTTGGGAGATATGATCTGTGGAAGTTAGGGCTTTTTGAGGCTTCTGAATTTCATATCAAATAGGTGTTTGTGGGAAAATATTCATATCTCTCTCTCTGAGCATCAGATTGGAATGATGTAAAAAGTGGCCACAATCACACAGAATTTAGCTTTGGTCCTATCAATTTCAGAGCCAAAGGAGGAAACAGTGACACGTGGAAAGTCGTACAAGTTCACTCTACTGAACCAGTCCAAAATTTGGTCATTGTGGGAGATTGGACATAACTTTGCCTTGAAGAATCAAAATCAGATCAGACCTGTGGAATTTGAAAGAAGCTTTAGAGGGCTACTGTAGGGATGAATTTCAAATATTTAGGATCTATAATTATAGAGATAATTCAATTTCAATATCGAGCTCCTCAAAAGAAAGTAAAAGGTGTGTATTGTTTTTCCCGAATTTCATAAGTCTTGTTTGAATAATCAAGTTGAATTGATTCCAAGGGCATATTTTAGAATAGATATCAGTATTGGATTCTAAAATGGCCCTTAAAAATAATTCAACACCCATTAAGCCTTTATAAAGCTCTACTATGACTCATGAAGACGAAGAATGGCAACATGACATATCAAAATTACAAGAGCAAGTGCAACAAATTTTGCTCTCGTAAAGAGCATCAAAAAATGACATGGAAGTTTTGAAGAAAGGCATGGAAACTAATATGGATGGTTTGAAGAAAGGCATGGAATATAAGATGGATGGTTTGAATAATGGCATGGAATCTAAGATGGATGGTTTAAAGAATGGCATGGAATCTAAGATAGATGGCATGGAAGCTGGCATGGAATCGAAGATGGATGACATGGAAGCTAAGATCGATGAGAAAATGGAAAACGTGAAGAATGATCTAAAAGCAGACATGGAAGGTTTGACAAAGTTGATACAAGAAATGTTTCTTAATGGTGAAAAGATAGTAGAGGAAGCTCATGATGAGATCAAAATAAATGTTAATTGTGATCTCATAAAATATAATGTTGGTGGGAAGAACAACCATATTCCAAAAATGGATATGAGGAAGTTTGATGGAAAGGATCCTGTAACATGGAAACTATAGATGGAGCAATATTTTGATCTCCATAATGTGAAAAACACACAAAAGGTACACATTGCAAATTTACATTTAGAACAAAATACATTTGTATGGTATCGATGGCTTTGCTCCCGTAAGAAAATTGTCACTAGGTCAATTTTTACAGAGGAAATGATAGCACATTATGAGGATACAAAGAGAAACACCTTCTTTAGCGAATTGATAAATCTCAAACAAAAGGGTTTAGTGGGGGTGCACATTGAGGAATTCCAAAAATTGAATATAAGGGTAACTGATATTCCAGAGGAACAAAGGATTGATCTCTTCATAGGTACTTTAAAGGATAAAATCCAACATGAAGTTCATGTTTTGGAACCTGATTCATTGGAGAAGGCATTCAGGTTGGCAGGAAAAATTGAATGTAAAATTATGGCGACAAGGAAGCCTACCACTCACTCCTATAAAGAGGGAAGTGTTGCTGCTCCTAGATTTCCACAACCTACAAGGTTGACACCACAAAAATTGGAAGAAAAAAGATCAAAAGGGCTTTGCTATAGTTGTGATAGAAAATACACAAAATTTCATAAGTGTGCTGAGAAGAAATTATTTTACATAGATTGTGAAGAGGAAGAAGAAAATGAACAAGAAGAGGATATACACCAAGAACCAACCCAAGAAGTGCAAGAAATGAGTCTGACCATATCGTATAATGCATTGGCAGGAATTACCACTCCTCAAACTCTCAAGATAGAAGGACATATTAAGAAGAAAAATGTAATAGTGTTAATTGATTCAGGTAGTACCCATAATTTTATTCATTGTAACGTAGCCAAGGAATTGAATTGTTTCTTATACCGAGCACCAGAATGTCAAGTGATGGTTGCAAATGGAGGAACTATAAATTTATCTGGAAAATGCCATAATATCAAACTAACCATGGGGGAATTTGTATTGAATAGTCCAATGCTTTCCATTCCTATGGGAGGTGTTGATGTTGTACTAGGAGTACAATGGTTACAATATTTGGGGACAGTAGCTTTTAATTTTCAAGAACTTTTCTTGAAATATTGTTCAGAAGGAAAGGAAGTCGAATTACGGGGTATTGCAGGGAAGTCGGGAAAGATAATAAGCTCTAATGTCATGAAAAAGCTTCTAAAGAAAGAACAACGAGGCATAATTGCACAATTATGCTCACTAGAAGTTCCAACATCAAAATCATCTATTTTTGCAGATCTCCAAAATGTCTTGGACAATCATTCCAAGGTTTTTGAAACTCCAAAAGGACTCCCACCTATTCGTGATCATGATCATGCTATTCATTTGGTTCTAGGAAGTGTTCCTCCAAACATCAGGCCTTATAGATATCCTTATGTCCAAAAGAGAGAAATTGAACGTATTATTGCAGAAATGTTAGAGGTGGGTATAATTCAACCTAGTCAAAGTTATTTCTCTGCTCCTGTAATATTGGTACACAAGAAGGATGGATCATGGCGCATGTGTATAGATTATAGGGAGCTCAATAAGCTCACCATTAAAGATAAATTTCACATTCCTGTGATTGATGAATTATTGGAAGAATTACATGAAGCAATTATTTATTTTATTTATAAATATAAATAAAATAATACATTAATCAAATTACTATTATTAAGAGCTGGTCATCTGTTTTAGTTTTCATTTTTTCTTTTCACCTATATTTATTAACCTTGATCTTCTCTCTTCTTAGCAAGCTGTCCTGATGATGGGTCTAGATCCAGACTCGAAACATAGACTAAAAATGACAATTGTGGTTATTCCGAGTCTTACACCTGAAAAAATACACCACAGAAACCTACAATCTACATGGAGAAATTTATTTTACGAGATTGGATCTTCGTTCAGGGTATCATCAAATTAGAATGAAGACTGAAGATATCCTGAAAATAGCATTTCGAACTCATGAGGGTCATTATGAATTTTTGGTCATGCATTTTGGCCTTACCAATGCACCTTCTACATTTCAAGGGTTGATGAATTCCATTTTCAAACCATTCCTTAGAAAATTTGTGCTAGTATTTTTTGATGATATACTAATCTATAGCAGGTCTTGGAAGGATCATGTTCAACATGTTGACAGGGTCAAACTATTACAGGAGAAACAATTATATGCAAAAACATCCAAATTTTTCTTTCAAGTACAAGAGGTGGAATATCTGGGTCATATTGTATCTCACGAGGGTGTTAAGGTAGACCCTAACAAAATTAAAGCCATTAAGGAATGGAAAGTCCCCACAACCATAAAGTAGTTGCAAGGATTTCTCGGGTTAACAGGGTATTATCGCAAGTTTGTTAAGAATTATGGGAGAATAGCAGCACCTCTAACAACATTATTGAAGAAAGATGCATTTTCATGGACTCCTGAAGCAACTAAGGCCTTTGAACATCTTAAAGAGGCAATGTGCCTAGCACCGGTCTTAGCTACACCAGACTTCACAAAAACCTTTATTGTGGAATATGATGCCTCAGGAAATGGAATTGGTGTTGTTTTAATGCAGGAAGGAAGACCCATTGCTTTTGAAAGTCGTCCAATCAAAGGAAAGTATTTACAGAAACCTATTTATGAGAAGGAAATGTTAGCAATACTGCATGCACTAAAGAAATGGCGAACTTACCTAATGGGAAGACACTTCAAGGTAAAAACTGGTCATGATAGTCTTAAACACTTTTTGGAACAAAGACTATCTTTAGAAGAGCAGCAAAAATGGGTCACAAAGATGTTGGGTTATGACTTTGAAATAATATACAAAAAAGGGAAGCTAAATGTTGTTGCTGATGCACTCTCAAGAAAGAATGAAGAAGTGGAAGCATTGCTTTGTGCCATTTCTATTATCCAACTAGATTGGATAACCGAAGCAAGAGATGAATGGAAGAAGGAGGAAGACGTATGGACACTCATTCAAAATTTGCAGCAGGATCCTAGTACATCTGATAGATTTAGTTGGAAAAATGATTCCTTATGGTACAAATATCGCTTATATCTTTGTAGGAATTCCCAAATAAAACAAAATATTCTTTTGGAATTGCACATGTCTCCTTTAAAAGGATACTCAGGATTTTTAAAAACTTACCACAGGGTGAAGAAAGAGTTTTTTTGGGATGGCCTTAAATCTGATATTCAAAAGTTTGTGGCGGAATGTTCAGTTTTCCTGCAAAATAATGTTGAGACAATTAAGACCCTAGGTCTTATGCAAGCTTTATCCATTCCAAGTCAACGTTGGGAGGAGATTTCAATGGATTTTATCACAGGTTTACCTAAGTCTGAAGGAAAGAGTGTGATCATGGTGGTAGTTGATAGACTTACCAAGTATGAACACTTTTGTGCATTATCTCATCCATTTCAAGAAAGTACAGTTGCTATTACATTTATGGACACAATTCAAAAGCTACATGGAAACACAAGGGTTATGGTGAGTGACAAAGATGTCATTTTTACTGGAAATTTTTGGACGAAGTTATTTTCTTGTTTGGGTACTCAATTATCTCATAGCTCATCTTATCATCCTCAATCCGATGGTAAAACTGAGATAGTAAATAAATGTTTGGAAGGATATATTCGTTGTTTTGTATCTGATAAAAAAACACAATGGGTCAAGTGGTTACCTCTAGCTAAATGGTGGTATAACACTTCCTTCCATACTGTAGCAAAAATGACCCCATTTATGGCACTTTATGGATATCATCCACCATCCATCACATCATCTTTAAGAGAAAATTCAAAGGTTCAAGTAGTGGAAGATCAAATTGAGCATCAACAAGAATTTCTCCAACTCTTAAAGGACAACTTGAATTTGGCACAAAATCGAATGAAACAATAGGCAGATCAACATCGCAGCAAGAGAAGTTTTGATGTAGGAGACTGGGAATTTTTATGGCTCCAACCATATAAAAAAATGTCCCTCAAGCAAGCTAAGAAGGATAAAAAATTATCGCCAAAGTACTATGGTCCTTACAAGGTGTTGCAAAAGATTGGTACTATGGCATACAAATTGGAGCTTCCTTCTTCTTCACGAGTGCATCCAATTTTCCATGTTTCATGCTTAAAGAAAGTTATAGGTGAAAATATTACAGTTCAAACAATATTGCCAGAACTTGATGAGGAAGGAAAAATCATATTGGAACCTGAAGTGGTCATGGAAACAAGAAATCGACAGCTACGGAATCGATCAATTTCAGAGTATCTCATAAAGTGGAAGAACTTACCCACTGAAGTTTCCACATGGGAGGATGAGAATTTTATACAGAAGCACCCAGAGCTACTCAAGCGTTGAGGACAACACTTGTTTGAAGGAGAGGGGCATATTAGGTCCCTATATTACTAATATATTCCCTTAGTGTTTTTAGCGTAACCCCCTTATTGTTATTATTGTACCCTTGTAACCCCCATATTGTTATTATTGTGACCTTAAATTATTATTGTCGGCTAGGATTACATTCTGGCCCCATGGACTTCTATATATATAAAGGAGGTTTCGTAATTTGAATCATCCAAGAATTGTTCATTCATGTAATGTATTGGAGGTTTCCCCCTCGAAGTGACTTATTTCTAAGGCATTGATATCTCTTTTATTCTCCATATGGAGTTGGTTTCACAACAGAGCCATTGAGTTGTTCTTGAAGCATTGTAGAAAATGCGGCCCAGAAGAGGAGCTAGGATAGGTCGAGGGAGACCTATAGAAAATGCAGTTCTGCTAGACAAAATCCGACAGTTTCATACAAGGATGGCCAGAATGGAAACTATTCAAAGGAGGGTGATAGATGATGGAATTTCTAGTGCTGATGAAGAAGACACCACTGAAGAAGAAATAGAGGAGGAAAGCAAGCAGCTAAAGTTATTAAGATGCTAGCAAAAGCCAGTAGCATACCAAAGGTAGATGTATCTTTATACGATGGAAATATTAGTCTGAAGTACTAATGTACTCGATCAGTTCATTACACAAATATTTCAACTATGAAGAATTTGATGACAAGAAGAAAGTGAAGTTTGTAGCCACAAGATCGAAAGTTCATGCAACCCTATGGTGGGATGAATTGCAGTTGTCCAGGGAACGAAAAGGGAAACCAAAAATCAAGCAATGGGATAAGATGGTGAGTAAATTGAAAGGTAAGTTCATGTTGAAATATTATCAATTAAATCTTTTTAGACAATTGCAAAACTTAAAGGAAAAAGGGATGACTATCAAAGAATATACTGAAGAATTTTATAAGCTGAGTATTAGAGCGGGTCATATTGAAGATGACATAGAAAAGGTAGCTAGATATATAAATGGGTTGAGATATGAAATACAAGATGAAATCAGCTTATTAAATATGACGACGATTGAAGATTCCTATCAATCATATTTGAAGGTTTTAGTCATCTCTAATTTTCATACCTCAAGATGACTAAGCATTGTTTCCAGATTTCTAGAAACAAAGTTCATGAGCATTGTGAATTCTAGAAATCTCACAGCCTTCATTACCCTTAGGATAATTTTTTCCTATTTTTTCCATCTTCCTATCTAGTCATCAATAGCCCACCACTCCTGGAAGACCCATCCTTGGTTCAAGCCATTTATTTTTACCCCAAATATCACTCGTTTTTCACCATGTCTTGCCTTTTGGGCCAAATCCTCTGTTTTGCTTATCTACAGGATTCTTTACTATTGTTCAAACCTACTAATCCAATAATCTTGATGACTCTTCCATAATATTCTTAGACACTGATTGCCTCTACAGACCCTCTAGGTAATCAGAAATGCTAGATCCTAGGTCTTCAAAACACACTAAGCTTATCACAGGTCCTATCTTATACTTGGTAATCCCTAAGTCTAAATCCCTATCCAAAATCAAAATCCAAAGGCCCCCATTAGGTCACCAAAGGTTTCAATGAGTCATAAGATGGATTTGGTGCCTAGAAATTTATGCCTTCCTGCATAAAAAGGATTGCACTCAAAAGGGCCTCCTTGGCTCAGAGTACAAACATTACAAGGGACAACTGCCCTTGTTCACATTTTTTAAAAGAGTAGCCAAGATGACCACCAACAAAAAGAGGAGGCAAGGTAATAGGGTATAATTATCACCAAGAGGCAAACCCAAACAAGACAAAAACAACAGGCCTATAGGTGAAAGAGTATCAGGGTTTTTTTTGGTGGATTGATAAAACATTGATGACAAGCAAAGAACCATCTTAGAGATTTCAAGGAAAAAAGCCTCCTCCTTAAGGTTTCTTGCAAAAAATAGCACTGCTTCACTTGCAATAAGAGAATAAAGACAAAGGGTATCAGGTTAAAGAAGACCATTTTTCCAAAGGGTAGAAAAACAAAGTTTTTTAAACTAAAAATTTGGGTTATGAGTTATTGTCAAAACAGGCCTAAAAAGGCAAAGTGTGACCTCGATTTCTGCATCTCAACGATAGACTCCCAAAAAAGGGCCTCCATGCCAAAAATATTGTTCTACAAAAATATTGGCAAAGGTAGAAATAGATGTGTTTTCAAAAAAAATGTTAAAGGTTGTTCACAGCAAACATTAGTGAAAATTGCACATTGAAAGATAGGAGACCCCAAATTTACAAAAGTGGGTTTGGTATTTTTAATTTACTTTTCAAAATCAAGTTTAAAATACAAATTGAACCTTCCCCATCCATCATTTTCCCGTTTTCAAGGAGACGAAGCTCTGAGAAAAAATTGGTTTGGTTTTTTTCAGGCAAACAGTGGAAACTATCAGGCACTGCGTGCTGAACACGGCGCTACGCCCCTGGCCTCCATCGCTATGCACAGAGGGGGGGCTAGCAATGTAATATTGCACTACGCTACACACTCATGGGTTGGCACTGCACGCCTAGGTGGGCATTGCGCGCAGGCTTAGGGAAGATCACCGGCGCCCGAGAGACTACCTTTTTCCGCCTGGCACTACGCCCTGATAGCCCAACTGGCCCAGCGCAATGCACTGGCGCTACACCCCTGGTAGCACTTCAGAAAATTGTGCCAAAGGATTTAAAAATTAGGTTTTGGCCTCTTTGAAGCTTCTACAAGTTAAAACAAGGTTGGTCAACCTTTTTTTTTCTTTCTCCCAAATATTTTTTATCAGAGAGGTCATCCATGATCAGAAATTGACCAAAACCCTACACTATGCAGAAAAAAATTGTCATGTATTTGAACTAGGGTTATAAGAAGGATTGGTTTTTATAAAAAGATAAGACTGAGTGACTATAAACCTGATCTCTACCACCAAGCCCAAGCTTTGAAAGCTTTACTCACCCTAGCTTTCCTCTTTGGAAAAGTTTGACCTACACCACTTATTTTGCTCCAAAAACACTAAAGAAAACTCAAGGTTCCTTCTGTTGTTTGGACTAGCCATCATGTCAGAGAGAGATAGTCACACCAGTAGTGATGAGGGTCATACTCCCACCAAGCCAAAACATCATGGAGGAAAAGCTAAAAATTTTGAGCCCCTAGATACCACTCCAATCACTTCCTCTCCCATGATATTTTCATACTTCCAAGATGTAGGGTGCTACCATTTTTGTGAGAAGGTCAAGCAAGTTGAATACCATCCAGACTTAACCAGGTTGTTTTCTTCTAGCCTAAAAAACCACCAAGTTAATCTAGTAGGGGTCCAATTTGAGCTTTCATCTGAAATCATTTCCAAAGAAACCAATATACCAGATGTTGGTGAGCTTTGGTTCAAACAAAAAAAATTGGATTTGGGTTATTATGGGCCCTATTTGAAATCCACCTGTCAGCAAAACTGCAAGGATAATTTTCCTTTTTCTTATTTTCTAGAGAGGTATGCGGCATTAATGAGGCAGATTATCAGTTTTTTCACATCGTAGGGAAGGTACTCCTGGCTCTATTCATATCATATCAGATTGCTGATGCATTTTACCAAAGTCAAAATGATGAACCTACCTTATTACCTTTTCCGGAGTATTGATAAAAGGGCCTCTAATGTCAAGAGAAAAAGCTATGACCACCAAATTCCTAGCCTTTTTCATCACTCCCTAATCAAGATGATTGTCCTATATCAGCTAGAGAGACAAGGTATAACTTGGGAAACCTTCATCTCAAATGATGTGTTTGCAGACCCCGGGGCCTTCATCTAGCAGAGCTTGCTTTCCACTTCACAACCATCTACCTCCACCTAGCCATCATCTTCCCATCTGCCTTCTCCACAAATAATTTCACCTATTACCTCCTCCCCTAATTTATCAAGTGAAGGGGATGATAGCAGCCCTAGTAAAGGGCCAAAAGAAGGCAACAATGGGGAAGAAGATGAGACAGATAATGATGAACAAGGAGAGGATACTGAAGAAGAAGTTGATGAAGAAAAGGAAGAGAATGAAAATGAAGAAGATGATGAATTAAGCAGCCATGATCATTAGGAAAGCATTGAAAAGGAAGATGATATAGAGGAAGAAGAAAATGAGGAAGATAAAAGTGGCCAAGAAGAAAGCAATAATGGCCAAAGACAGCCAGATGAGGAAGAATAAAACAAAGATGAAACCATAACATGATGATGAAGAGGAAGATGACAATGATGATGAAGAGGAAGATGAAAATGAGGAATAAGAGGAAAACAATGAAGAAGGAGAACAACCAGATGAGGAAGGAAGCTATCTAAGTGCCCAAAATAGTCCAAGAAAGAGTCATGATAGTCATGACAGCTGTCATGATTGTCTTGAAAAAAATCAGTCCATAGAAGACATAGAAAAATCAGAGCAGAGTGAAGGAAAAAATAATGACAACATTGCCTTTGAGACTCCCATGATTTCCCCTCTCTCATGCACTTATCATAGAGGGAAAATGAGTGTGTTTTCTACCTCTAAAATGCAAAGGGCCACCTCCTCACAAAATACCAAAGCATCGGACAAAGGCAAAGAAAAAATGAAGAGTGTTGAGCCAAAGGCACCAGTCAGGAGGAGAAAAAGGATTAAAAATGTTTCTCACGGCCCTCTCTTTATTGATCTAGATAAAAATAAGGAAGACCAAGGGATAAATGCAAAAATACTCCTCCTAAAAAAAGATGCCCAGTTTCATGAATGGGAAAAGGATTTTGAAAAAGCACAAAGGGTCATATACTATTACAAACAAGAGCACAAAAATTTCAAAGAGGTGAAGAGGGGTCTTTCCTTGCATAAGAAAATGGTCAAACACTATGCAAGGAAGAGCATGATTGCCAATGCTAAATCGAGGCAAGCCCTCCTAGAGCTAGAAGAGCTAAAAAAGCCCAAAGTTCATGACAGCCTTAGGATCTTGGCTGATGCTTCTCAGAAGGTGTCTAAAACCCCTTGAGGGGTCTACCCACCAATTTTTAAGAAAATCCGGACACTTTTTTTTTTTCCAAATTTTGGCACCTAGGAGCACAGCACCCTAGTCGCTATGCTCTTTTTTGGGGCATCCTTAGCTGCTAAATTTTACATTTATAGGTTTTTCATGTCTCCAGAAGTCTCCCCAAAACATTTCAGATCATTTGGAGCATTTTTTCCCCCTCAAAAGGTCAACAAACACCTCAAAAATGACCTTTCTGCCTCCTTTTCAGGCATGGCGCTGTGTGTTGAGAATTCATGGGAGATTGGATTTTTGAGTCGGTAAATAGCACCCATTCAACATAAATCAAGTTTTTATGCAAAATTATACTCTCTAATATTTCCAACGAGACATCACAAGCCCAAATATGATGCCAGGAAGGGGTCCAAAACTCAGTTACAACAGACCCAAATTTTTGCTGATATGGAGCTACGCACAGAGACAACTTTTTGCCAAAAAGTCAACAAAAGGAAATAATGAATGGAAAATTAGTTTTTTAATATTTTCTTGGATAAATCACTCCTGATTTGATTGGGGAGTTATGTTTAGGTGTGTTCCATTTATTTTCTTATCTCTTATGTGTCTTGGGCCTTGCATGGTCATTAAGAACATTTATGACATTTATAACTGAATTAGGGTTTTTGGAAGCCTCTTAGGGTTTCCACCTCCTCATTTTCTCCATAAATAGAGCATGAGACTCTTGTATATTTTGTTGGCTGTTGATGACTTATGATGAAGTAATACAGTCCCTTGAAGCCTTTGATGAGAAATTGATGTCTTGGAGCTTATGCATTATCTAATTTAATTGTTGATGGAGAAGGACTATTTCTAGGATCCATAGGCTTGGTTGATGGTGAATTTTTCTCTTGTTAATGTTTTATAAATTTCTCATATGTTTTACATCCATCTATGCTGCGGTAGGACAAAAAAATTTAGACTAAGATATGCTTGTTGATGGCACCTTAGATATGTTTGTTTCCTTCACTGCCTAAATGTTTCCTTCTATTTAAGACATGTTAGGGAATTCATCTCTTGCTGTCTAATAATTTTTTTTCTTGTCTATTTTAATGAATGGTTTAGTTCAGTTAGTATCAATTATGATTTATGGCTAGCCCTGCATATTGTTTCCTTTGAAGTACTCTGTTCTTGAAATCATGTTTTGAAGCAGCTTTGCCTATAGTTTGTCAAAGAAGTCTGTCTTAACCATGCTCTTTGCCTTTAATTAGCTAAAATTTTCTCAAGGAACTTTCATAGTTGTTACTGTGGATGCTAGGGTTTTTCTCTCCTTCCATGGTCATAGTTACTTGTGCAAATTAAATGTTTTTCTTGCTCTTGATGATAAAATCCATGAAAGATTAAACAAGTTTTTCCTTTCTATGTTTTATCTGAATGTTTTCTTGGTTGATTATCTACTTTCAGTCTGAAATCAAATGGATTAGGTGTTTCTTAACCCTTTGACTCTCTTTCTAAGCTTATAAATATTCTAACTCCCTCAGTTTAGAAGTATATAAAGGATTCTATTTCTGCCCTTTATTAGCTTGTTTTTCTCAAGTTTAATGTCCATCTCATGATCCTTCACAACCTTAAAGATCAACCAACCAATTTAAATTGTCCTGCAAATGCTCTTGAAACCATTGATGAACTCATTCATGACCTTGTTTGACTCCATTGCCTAATGAGTTAACAATATTCCTTGTTTTCTATCTAAACCCATCTGAGCATCATACCCAAACAAAAAAAATCAAAATACCCTGCACTTAACATCTAGCCTAAAATCAACCCTAATCAGCAAACAAGTTCACATCTTTGCACCTACTAGAGAGATCCCTCTCCGAATCCAGGAAGGCTAGGTCCTAGGATTCCAAAGCTTGGTTTAATGTTACCCCTATCCATTTGTATCTCAGTCAATCTAGAAAATTATGTGGAGCTAACATAATGGCGATCACGGTGCGACTCTGAGTGATAAACAAACTTATACTTCCCTAAACCTTTCAAAAAACCCTTAAGAGTACTATCTTGTGGATTTATCCCACCGCTCACACCAACATAATGGAGATCACGGTGGGACGGAGTTCATAGTAGCTTGAAAAACTCTTGTAGACTCATATCCATCCCTACTTTGACTTAAAAACCAACCCATAGCTAGAGTAGATACTAATTACTTCACCATCCTAGCAATATGATGACTTAACTAAGGGATACTCATTTACCTTAAGGCTGCATAAAGAAACTAAAAACCCAAAAAGTACTCCCTAGATTGATTTTTTATCAAGAATTTTGTGGTGGACCATTGCCTACATATCTTCAAAATTTCAAAAAAAAAATCCACCTGGCGACTCCACTAGCTTCCAGTAGGCCTTCCTCATCCCACTAGTCCCATAGGTTATTCTAGGATTGTGTCAAATCAGTCCAAAATAGTTTTTAAAGGCCTAGTTGTACCTTGTGTGAATAAATAGATCTGTCTTCATGAAGGATCTATACCGGATCACAACCAGACCCAAATCCTCCTACCGTAGTTGATAACCTAGAAAAGATTTTGTGGCAAAATCCTAAAGCTGGAAACTCACCCACTGTTAGGACTATCCATAGAGCAAGTTCTACTCTGGAACACCTTACAATTTCACAAGATCCGTAATTTGATTTGCACCATACCAAGAACCTATTCAGGACCAAGTCACAAAGTGGAGTTGCCCAAGCTGACTTTGAGCCCATAGATTTGCAGCAAAGCTCCAGTAGAGAAGTTTCTCCTTCCACTCCACCTGATTTTCAGCTTCTCAATCACTTTATCCCTCTTCATCTTGAATCTACTCAGAATCAATATTCCAGTCCAAGTACCTTAGCTACGCCCATCCATACCACCAATGTGAAAACCACCTCACTCCATCCTCCTCCACCTCTCACAAATCCTCCCCTTGTAAATCAGCCCTTGCTTCCTTTCCCTCCCATCATGGCAGCCTGGTATGCTCCACTGGCTCTACAACAACCACTATTACCTTTGCCAAATGATTGCCAGTCCAAAATCCCTCACTTCTTAGGGACTAAATCCATCATTGCTCAAAAACATGTAGATATAATTAATGATGTTTTTGACTATATGGAGATAGAAGAAGAAACCATAAAAATGAGGATTTTTGCTCAGAGCCTAGGGGGGAGAACCTAAGAAATGGTTTAAATACTTACCTCCCAATAGCATTCATGATCTCCCTACTCTATACCAAACCTTTGTGAACAAATGGGAAATCAAGAAGAATCCCTCCAAATTCTGTCATAGTATAACAATCTTAAGAGAAATCTAGGAGAAAGTGTATGACTACTCCACTAGGTTTAACATTGTTTACAATGCTCTCCCACCTCACATAAAACCTCCACAAGGCTTGGCCTTGGTGAAATATCATGAAGGCTTTGATGCTGATATGGCCTATCAACTAAGGGAGAGAGATTACCTAACTGTAGAAGACATGAAAAATGGGGTTGTGAGTGTAGAGGCCAATTTGATTGAGACAAGGGATAGGGTAAGATCAGAAAAAAGGGTGACTTATAGAGATGACACAACACCTGCACCCTCCTCTTCCGACACCAAACATGAATCCATAGTTAGGACAATGGAGAGGATGATGGAAAAAATCAGTTTGAATGAGAGAACACCTCCTAGGGAAAATCAAGCCAATCCTCAAAATAGGAATAGAAATCAAAATTTTAGAAGAGACCCTCCTCCAGTGAGGAAAAGAGAAAGTGACTAGAAAATCAGACCCCCTTTCCAAGACAACTATTTAGATGAAGAAGAAAGAGAGCCTGAGTAGTTGGAAGAAGACCATGTAAATGTCATAGGCTCGGATGATGAGGATAACACATTCTTTACTAAAGAAGAACAAAGGATGTTTTCCTCAAAACCACATGAGAAATCATATGAAGATTCCGAAGACTATAGATTAGGATTTGAGAATGCCATAATGGAATTCCATAGGCAGTATGACCTTAGGAGCAAAAAGAGTCAAGATATTCCCAAAACCAATCAGCCAAACACTGTTGTTAGAACAACCTCTGAGCCTATCCCTAAAAAGACAGTAGAAAGCACAAATACTATGGCTAATAAAACTGAACTAAACAAACCAAAGACTAGTCAACCTAACAAATATTCAAGTTGCCCTAGTACTTCAGCTAGTGGCCCTGAAAAAATCTTGCTTTCCAAACCATTAAATCATAATCAGAAAATTAAAAATGTAGAAAAGTTCATGGCTGATAAAACTGATGTAAATGCAATAAAGACACCTACACCTTTCAGTTTTGAGGGGAATATTTCCAAGATCAAGATAACCATAACCCTCACTGAGCTAGTAACCCAAGAGGTATATAGATCCCAGATTTTCAAATTTTTAAATATAGGGAGTGATACTGATACTTTAAACTTAATTGATGATAAACCGGAATTGTTGTTTGGTCCTGAAGTGGAGGGAAAATATCAAGAAGGATCTGTCCCTCCTTTCTATGTAAGTTTGAACATACATGATAAAATTCTTCATAATGCTATGTTAGACTCCGGTGCCTCACACAACCTCATGCCAAAGGTTGTAATGGAGAGATTGGGCTTAGAGATCAAAAAACCCTACAAATATTTGTACTCTTTTGATTTCAGTAGGGTCAAGTGTCTAGGCCTAATCAAGGATCTGTGTGTCAATCTAGCACAAATCCCTGCTACAAGTCTAGTCATGGATATAGTTGTGGCTAACATCCCCCCAAAGTATGGCATGCTTTTATCTAGATCAAAGGGGGCTAAACTCCAAGGAAGCCTTCAAATGGACATGACTTATGCCGCCATCCCAGTGTTCAATCAAACAAGGAGATTATACTGGGAATCCCACATGAAATACATGCTGAGTAACATAGATATGCCAAATAACACACCAGTTTATTCCATTCACTCAAACCTTGACTCCTTCATCCTATACAATTAAAATTACATAGATGAAAAAATAGATGACAAGGAAAAAGGACTAAGCCCCTCAGAACAACCAAGCCCGTCCTCTGACCAAGAAAATGACACTCCAAATCTTAGCAGCCCCAAAGCGCAGAATATTGACAAAACTGAAATTGACACCCTTTGGCATATAAGCTTTGATGTCTCCTGTGGTAAGGATGGTTTAGGAGCAGGGGTTTGGTTCCACAACACAAATAAAGGCCATTCCTATAGGCTAGATTTCCAATGCACCAACAACGTTGCAGAATATGAGGCTCTCCTTATTGGTTTACACCTACTCAAAGACCTCAAAGCTAAGAAAATCTTGGTTGAAGGAGATTCAGAACTGATCATAAATCAAATTAAGGGAGAATATTCAGCCAAGAACCCTAGGTTAAGGGAATATAGAAATGCTGCCCTAGATCTTCTCAAAACCTTTGAGAAATATGAGCTCACTTTCATCCCTAGGCCCAAAACTGCCTTGCTAAAGAGCTTGCCTTTGTTGCCAGCAATTCCTCTTTACCTTATGAAGAGAATCAATGCCTCATCAAGATAAATAACAGGCCTACTATACTAGACAACCTAAACCATTGGTAAGTGTTTGAAAATGATGACCAAATAGACGATTTTCTACAATCTAGAAATGACTTTGCAAGTACAAAATAGAGTTTGAGATTTGAAAGAAATACTTCTGCTCAAAAGGAAACTCCCAAAATAGACCTACCCTTTTATGATGATACAAACCACATTAAAAACTCTTGTGTTGCAGAATTATTTGATAAATCTGATCAAAGAGAATTTGAAATTTTGCAGTAAAAAAATGACACCCTGCCAAGAGGCCTTACACCACTAGAAGAGTTGTTTGATTTTAATGATGTAGCGAAAAAACCCAAGATGGAATCTATTGAAAAAAATGTAGAAGAGTGTAACATTGGAGGGATGAAAGAGCCCAAAATGATCAAGCTATCTAAAAAATCTCCCATATCACACAAAACATAAATACGTTGAGCTTTTTAGAGAATTTAAAGATGTGTTTTCTTGGGGGTATGAAGACTGGAAATCCTATGACACAAAAATCATTCAACATAAAATTCCTCTCAAAGAAAATAAAAAACCATTTAAATTTTTTTGAGAAGAATAAACCCCCTCTTGTTAGCCTCAGTTGAGAAAGAAATAAAAAAGATGTATGATGTCGGGATCATAGTCCCGGTCCGATACTAGGAATGGGTGTCCAACCTTATGTCAGTTAGGAAGAAGACTGGTGAAATTAGGCTTTGTATTGACTTCAGAAATTTGAGCAAAGCCTCCTTGAAAGACAATTACCCCTTGCCTAAAATGGATCACATACTCCAAAAGGTAGTTGGCTCACAAAGAATCTCATTACTAGATGGCTTCTCAGGTTATAACTAAGTTCTAGTCTTTCCAAGTGACCAACTTAAAAAGGCTTTCACTACACCTTGGGGTACATTCATGTATGTAAAAATTCCATTTGGTTTAATGAATGCAGGGGCTACTTTCCAAAGGGCAATGGACATAGCTTTTTCAGAAGACATAGGTTACCTCTTAGTCATATACCTTGATAACATCACTATCTACTCTAAGACTGATGAGGAGCACTTAGTCCACTTGAGAAAATTCTTTGAAAAATGTAGAAAGTATGGCCTATCCCTCAATCCTAAGAAAACTTTGTTTGGCCTTCAGGAAGGAAAACTCTTAGGTCACATCATGTCTAAGGAGGGAATCAAGATAGAACCCAAAAGAATAGAAGGCATCTTACAAATCAGCCATCCTAGAAACATTAAAGAGCTACAATCTTTCATTGGAAAGATTAACTTCCTAAGAAGATTCATCCCTAACCTTGCTGAGATCCTAAGAAATATCACAAATATGTTGAAAAAGGAAGTAGGAGTGAAGTGGAATATGGAAGCAAAACAATCTTTTGAGCTGGTAAAATAAGCACTCACGCAAACACTAGTCTTAATAAGCTCTAACTTCACCAAGGACTTTTACATTTTCTCCTTTGCCTCTGAACATACTATGGTAGAAGTATTGTTGCAAAAGAACATCATGGGGCAAGAGTAGCCCATAGCTTTCTTCAGAAAAGCCTTAAGGGATGCTCCTCTAAAGTATAACATTATGGAGAAACAAGCCTTTGCCTTAATCAAAGCTTTGAAGGATTTTAGAGTTTATATTTTGCATTCACATATCATAGCCTTTGTACCAAACATGGTTGTCAAATATATACTTAATCAAAACCCTGATGGTAAAAGGGGCAAGTGGATTGCTACCATTTTAGAATATGATTTGGAAATCAAACCCACTAAATTGATTAAAGGACAAGGAATTGCAAAACTTATGGTTGACTCAAATTTCCAAGCTCTAGACATGAATATGGTTGGCATGTTAGAAGAAACTGAAGAAAGTACAACACCATACATTGAAGAAATGTTTCTAAATTCACCTTGGTATGCTGATATTATTTATGTGCTTCTTTATCTCAATGCTCCCCCTTCTTTGTCAAAAACTAAAGAAAGATTCTTAAAATAGAAAACATTAAATTTTTGCATTTTAGATGGAGTATTATACTGGAAGAGTTTTGTTGGTTTGCTGCTTAAATTTTTTCTTGAAGATGATGAGGAGAAAATCATGCATGAACTACCTGAAGGAGAATGTGGGGGTCACCTCTATTGGAAGACCATAGCCAAAAATATCCTTAGAGCTGGCTACTATCGGCCCACCTTATTTTCTGATACTCACAAACTGGTCATAACTTGCCATAAATTCCAAATCTTTGATGGAAAAAGAAAGCTCCTATATTTACCCTTGTACCCCATCAGTGTTGAAGCCCCTTTTCAGCAGTGGGGTTTGGACTTCATAGGAGAGATCCATCCTACTTCATCTGCCCAACATAAGTGAATTCTCAATGCCACTTACTATTTCACCAAGTGGATAGAAGCCATCCCTTCTAGAAACACCACTGACTTAGTTATCATCAAATTCCTTGAAACCAACCTCCTATCCAGGTTTGGTTGTCCTAAGAAGATCATCACCGATAACGCTGCTGCCTTTACATCTAAGAAAATGGTGGAATTTTGCTATAAATATCACATCACCCTCAGTCACTCCACTTCTTATTACTGACAAGGGAATGGACTAGCTAAGTCCTCTAACAAGAGCTTGGTAAACATCATTAAGAAGCTCTTAGAACAAAATCAAAAAACGTGGCATAGCAAACTAGTGCATGCACTATGGGCTGATAGACTAACCACCAAGAAATATATTGGTATGTCTCCTTATCAACTAGTGTATGGCATGGATGTATTTTTTCCCACCTTTTTAGGAGTCCCAGTCATGAAGCTTCTTCAAGAAGTTCAATCAGAAGAAAATGACATGCAAAGGAGGCTGAACCAAACCATTCATTTGCAGCAATCAAGAGAAGAAGTTTACAAAAGGACCCAAGCTATCCAGGATAATATCAAGAAAATATTTGATAGAAGAACCAAAGAAAATGATTTCCAAATTGGAGACAAGGTTCTGAAATGGGATTCAAGAAGGGAGGACAAAGGCAAACATGGTAACTTTGAAAATCTGTGGAAAGGTCCCTATATCATTGATTCAGTGAGAGGCAACAATGCTTTCTTTTTGAAGGAACTTGATGGAACTGAAATTTTTGGAGGTCATGTAAATGGGAGGATGCTTAAACATTACTTTTGTCAAGAACCTTAGTTTAAACTTTCTCATTCCTTGTACATACCATTGTTTGATGAAAGGATATAAAGACAAAAAACCCTAAAAAATAGAAAAATGAAAAAGAGGGCAGGAATTGAAAGACAGGTACAGCCCCATACCATGTTGCTGAAAGTGAGCAAGTCTAAATGCCACTACTAGTCCTTGAAAAGTGAGTCTTTTTCAGTCATCTAGCCTAATCATGGCTGAACATGTTTTCAATTTATTTGCTGATAAGTTAGTGAAAGAGAGCTTATTAAATCATTCAAACTTGACTTGTAAAAAGGCATAGATTAGGGAATGAAAGGATACTGGATCCACATGCTCAAAACAGAACCAAAGAGGAAGATGAGGATGCATAACAAATGATAGATCATAACCCTTATTTTTCTATTTTACTTTTATGCAAAATAATGTTTGTGTGCGGCTTGTTCTTATGCCACAACTCATGGTAATTCAGATTGCCTAATCCTGATTTAAACCATATTTTCAATTTCATGTTTATAGCTTAGAGAATGAAGTTTTTCAAACATCTTAATCTTGACAAATGATTAGACACGGTAGAGAATAAAAGAGTTCATTAGCCTAATCTGAACTCTAGGAAGAAATAAGGGTACAATTAGATAGTTTGATTTCTGTTTTCAAAAAATAAAAATGTCAAGGGTTTTCTAGTTCAAATGCACCCAAGGAAGGAAAAACATTAGACAAGTAGGTTGGGTAGGTAGAGATGATGTTGATGTTAATCATGTTTTTCTAAAGATCGCAGCTTCAAGCAAGCATCGGCAAATGAAAGAGGTAAAAATCCGCCCAATGGAGGAGGCAATAGTCTTCATAAACCAAGAGATCTAAAAGTTCTGGACACCTTTTGAAAAGGAGTTGCCCTTCCCAAGTGGAGCCACTGTTAGTCATCCCTAATTTTCATACCTCAAGATAACTAAGCATTGTTTCTAGATTTCTAGAAAAAAAGTTCATGAGTATTGTCAGTTCTAGAAATCTCACAGCCTTCATTACCCTTAGGATCATTTTTTCCTATTTTTTCCATCTTCCTGTCTAGTCATCACTAGCCCACCACACCTGGAAGACCCATCCTGGGTTCAAGCCATTTATTTTTACCCCAACTATCACTCATTTTTCACCATGTCTTGCCTTTTGGCCCAAATCCTCTGTTTTTCTTATCTACAAGATTCCCTACAACTTTTCAAACCTACTAATCCAATAATATTGATGACTCTTCCATAATATTCTCAGACACTGATTGTCTCTACAAACCCTCTAGGTAATTAGAAATGCTAGATCCTAGGTCTTCAAAACACACTAAGCTTATCACAGGTCCTATCTTATACTTGGTAATCCCTAAGTCTAAATCCCTATCCAAAATCCAAATCCAAAGGTCCCCATTAGGTCACCAAAGGTTTCACTGAGTCATAGGATGGATTTGGTGCCCAACAAGTTATGCCTTCCTGCATAAAGAGGATTGCACTCAAATGAGCCTCCTTGGCTCAGAGTACAAACATTGCAAGGGGCAGCTACCCTTGTTCACATTTTTTAAAGAGTAGCCAAGATGACCACCAAAAATAAGAGGAGGCAAGGTAATAGGGTATAATTATCACCAAGAGGCAGACCCAAACAAGATAAAAATAACAGGCCTATAGGTGAAAGAGTATCAGGGTTTGTTTTGGTTGATTGACAAAACATTGATGAGAAGCAAAGAACCATCTCAGAGATTTGAAGGACAGAAGCCTCCTACTTAAGGTTTCTTGCCAAAATAGCTCCGCTTCACCTACACTAAGAGAAGAAAGACAAAGGGTATTAGGTTAAAGAAGAC
This sequence comes from Pinus albicaulis, assembly GCA_034641835.2. Taxonomy (NCBI): domain Eukaryota; kingdom Viridiplantae; phylum Streptophyta; class Pinopsida; order Pinales; family Pinaceae; genus Pinus; species Pinus albicaulis. The sequence continues at coordinate 1,312,787,055 of CM076574.1, forward strand.
CATTTTTACAAAGGGTAGAAAAACAGATTTTTTTAAAGTAAAAAGTTGGGTTATGAGTTATTGTCAAAACAGGCCTAAAAAGGCAAAGTGTGACCTCGATTTTTGCATCTCAATGATAGACTCCCAACAAAGGGCCTCCACGCAAAAAATAATTTTCTACAAAAATATTGGCAAACGCAGAAATAGATGTGTTTTCCAAAAAAATTTTAAAGGGTGTTCACATCAAATAGTAGTGAAAATTGCACATTGAAAGATAGGAGACCCCAACTTTACAAAAGTGGGTTTGGTATTTTTAATTTACTTTTAGAAATCAAGTTTAAAAGACAAATTGAACCTTCCACATGCATCATTTTCCCGTTTTCAAGGAGAAGAAGTTGTGAGAAGAAATTTGTTTCGTTTTTTCAGGAAAACAGTGGAAATTATCAGGCACTGCACGTTGAACGCAACAGTACGCCCCTGGCCTCCAGCGCTATTGATAGAGGCGAGGCAGGTAATGTAATTGTTAGTATGAATTCTTCGTCGAAGTGTACGAAAAAGAACCACTTTAGCTACGCATAACTAATAGCCCTAACAACAATAGAGGCTGCCAAACATATTCAGATCTGCAATTAGTAGTTAAAATGCTGCAACAAACAGATCTATAAATGGAAAGACATTAAGCAGTAAAGTAAAGAGTTTGCTCCATGCATCCAACAGACAAGACAAGAACACGATTTTTGAATGAATTTTTATATTACAGGGCACCTGGGAGGAAACAAGAAGGTGTATCCGGATCTCCTCAATGGGATGGGTTCTTTGTAGTCCTCAGCACTTCAGATCTAAGCTTTCTCTCTCTTGTAGATGTAGAAAACCCAATGTAGAAGGTAGAGCTCAATGGGAGCAAAATGGTAGAAAATGAGACCAAGTGTATAGATCCAGAGTGATCTAATAGGCAACAAAAGGTGAAGAATGATGGGGGAAACCCTCCTATTTATAACAAAATATTGGGTCATTCTAGATCTTGGTGCATGATTAAAATAATGTTAACCAAATCTAGATCCACCTCTATGGAATATTGTATTATTATTTGTTGGAGGGAAAGGGACTTTGACTTGGGTCAAAATCCCTTGATTAGTGAAGAATAAATAAATAAATGATTTATTTATCTTTTTAAGGAAGTGGTTGGGATATAATCAAATAAATAATGATTTATTTAATTAATGGTGGTTGATTTGGTCATATTTAACAAGGAATATTATTTAAATAAGATTTAAATAATTATTCCTAGAAAATAATAAGATAACTATGGGTTTATCTCATTAATTTCTTTGTTTTTGGGTTAAACATGACTGGGAATAATAATTAAATTATGGTTTAGTTAATTATTCCTTTTGGGGTTTCCTAATTAACATAGTGAAAGCAGTTTTACTTGGGGTAAAACTGGTCTTACATGGTGTACTTGGGTCCATCTAATGATGAAAGGTTAGATGACCAAAAAATGGTGTAACAGATTGCCCCCCAGCGTGCGAGTGTCGGGAGCAAATCGTATGACCGAAGTACGTTGTAAGAACACAATCACTAGACAGCAAAAAGGGATGTCAGAGAGAGAAATGTGAGGTAGATAGTGTGCTGAAGGACGAGACCCTGAGGAGACGAGACTCGCAGGTGCAACAAGTCTCTTTTATGAGAGGGTACCTGTGCTGAAGGCGGCGGGGGAGGCATACCTATGCCCGCCGAGACAAAGTACAAAAGAATAGTGTGTCCAGTAAACAAGGGACCGAACCATAGAGTACAGCTGGCATAATCAAGGGCCAGATAAAAAATACAATGAAGAGTCTCACATACATGCTGTGCCTGGGATAACAGCCAGGACTAGTACAATAATATCTGAGTACATGAGATAAATACAACCCAAATGCCCCCTGTAAATGGGGAAGGGCTCACAAAATCTGACTGATACATGCAAATCAGAGAGGTGCTGCAAGTGGCTAAGGCCAACATCATCAAAATCTGGAGCGGCATCAGGGGCTGCAATGAAGAGGTCATCCGGGCATGTGGGGGGCTACCTGCAGGGCCACCCCCTCATGAGGGTTGAGACATCTCACAAACGCCCGGGAATCATCAAGAGCTGCTGCTGGGTCACTGGACTGTCCAGTATACGAATCTCGATCATGCTGAAAGGAGCTGGAGAAGCAATCAAGTCAAAGGGAAGTGAGAGATCCCCCTGCCTGATCCGAGGCACCGAACAAGAGTGGAAGCTAGAACCAAGATACACTGCCCTCTAGACCTTGCTTCTGGAATAAATGTGCTGATGTCGACAGAAGGAGGTCCGCCGTAGGTGAGGCAATGAGAGACCCTCAACTAAGGCACGAGAGAAGAACAATAGAGCGACGAACAGACTGACACTAATGATGATGGTGGAAAAGGGAATGATGGAGTGGCGAATGGACGACTTCCCTTGTTAGAGCATAAAGGGCATGAATGACATGGCAGTGACTGACACAACATCGGAAGGGACAGGGGACAGTGGGGCTGAAGGTCATAATGTGCGACGCAAGAGAGGGACCAAGCAATGAAGGATGGAGAGCTATGATGGGGTAATAAAGGGATATGGTGTAGACTCCATGGATGCAAGGATGACTCAACTTGGATGCTCTAAACAAGGGCGACTCGCTGGTGCTGCCACACAGTAAAGGCCCCAATGGGGGACCATGAAAGCATGAGTTGCAGGTGGGAACTCATGACGAAAGTCGACACGAACATGGACGAGTAAGGGGGCAGTATGGTGCCCCCAGTACAAGTGTTGTAGGTGAGGAAATTCGATTTTGAATGGAGGTGAGGTAACTGCGTGTGGACGAAAATGGGTCCTGGTGCAGTGGGAAAAAAATGAAACAACAGATGCTGGCTATCTAAAAGAAAATAAAACATGCCTTTCCGAGGGGAAATGCTAAGGGTAATATTTCTTAAGATAGAGTGCATTGCGAGGGTTAGGAAGGGGATGACCTTCAAAATCCTCTAAGAGGTATGCCCCTTTGCCAAGATCCTTACTAATGATGTAAGGGCCTAGCCATAATGAGTCAAACTTCCCATGACCCAGGACATCATGGGCCTGGTCATAGACTAGAACAAGGTCGCCTTCGTGAAAAGTGCGAGGTTGGACTTTTCGGTCATACTGAGCTTTGGTGCGTTTTTTGGCCGCTTCCATGGTTTGTAAGGCAATACGGCGGTCTTCGGAGGCACGCTCAAGCATGATAAGTCGTTGTTCTAGCGGTTGGGTGTCAGGGAGAAGTTCAACGGCTAGTTGCAGAGAGGGAATTTCACACTCGATCGGTAAAACTGCCTCCTCTCCAAAGACGAGGTGGAAAGGGGTGAACCCGGTGGCGGTTTTGACGGAGGTTCGATAGGCCCATAAGGCAGGAAAGAGCATGAGATGCCAGTTGGTTTTGTGCTTATTCACTGTTCGTTGAAGCATAGTCTTGAGGGTTTTGTTGACTGCTTCAACTTGGCCATTACCTTGGGGGTAATAGGAAGAGGAATATTGGTGCTCAAAACCCAACAGTGAGGATAGCTCACGCCATATCTCATCTTCAAAATGTCTGCCATGATCAGAGACCAGTTGCTTGGGAACCCCGAAGCGAGCTATAACAGGGTTAAAGAAAAAGAGGGCCGCGGTAGCTGCCGTGTTGTTGAACGTTGGCATGGCCTCGGCCCATTTGGTGAAATAGTCGACTGCCACGATGATATACTTGTGGCTACCAGAGGATGGCGGGCGACACTCCATAAAGTCGATGGCCCATTTACAAAAGGGACCAGTGGAAACGACCGGATGGAGGGGAGCTGGTGGAGCTCTCGCCTTAGGGGTGAAATGTTGGCAACTGGGACAGTGTTTGACTGCCTCGATGCAATCACTGAAGAGGGAAGGCCAAAAATACCCGCCGCGCATTATTTTTTGGGCAGTAGCAAGACCGGAGAGGTGGCCACCGCAAGCGCCGCTATGGCAGGCATTAAGGACCTGTTCAGCTTCAGCGTGTGTGAGGCAACGACGAAGGACCGTGTCAACCCCGCGACGATAGAGGTCGTCACCGATAAGAAGGTATCGGGGGGCTTGGTGTCAGATACGTCGACGAGCCTCACGGTCAAGGTGGAGGGCGAACTTTTGGGTTCGCAAATAAGTAAGAATATCGCCATACCACGGGTCATCGGAAGTAATGGCAAACAGGTGTTCATCAGGGAAATCGTCATTAACGGGAGGGTCTCGCGATCCGGTAGGTAATTCAGAAATGAGCTCAGCGAGGGCTAAGCCTTTCTTACTTTTTGGGGTGACAAATTCAAGGTCGAATTACTGAAGAATAACGACCCAACGGGCGTACTTCCCAGTAAGTATACGACGACTCAATAGGAAGGCCATAGGGTTGGAATTTGTCACAACCTTGGTGGAGCGCAGGAGGATATAATGACGAAGTTTTTGGACTGAGAACACGACGGCCAGCGCTAATTTCTCGTCATAGGAGTATGAGACAGGGGGTCCCACAAGGTTCTTACTGACATAGTAGATCACATGCTCGATGCCATGGTCATCCTCTTGGATAAGGACTCCAGCGACCGAATAGGTGGAAGCGGAGATATAGAGGATGAAGTCCCGATTAAAGTCGGGAGGGCGAATTAAGGGAGCAGATGTGAGAGCCTGCTTGAGGGCATCGAAAGACTCATGAGCATGGGTATCCCAAACAAATGGGATGTGAGAGCGTAGGAGTCTAAGGAACCCGTGTGCGGTGGTGGCATAGTCAGGGACGAATCGACGAAGAAAATTAGCTTTGCCTTGGAGGCTTTGGAGCTGGCAGAGGGTACGCGGGATGGGGAGTTCAAGAATGGCTTGAACTTTCAAAGGGTCAAGAGTGATACCGTCCTTAGACACGATGAAGCCTAGGAGACGGCTGGCAGGAACGCAAAAGACGCATTTCAACGGGTTAAGTCGGATATTATACTTGCGACATCGGAGAAAAATGGTGCGCAGATCGTGTATGTGTTGCGCCCGATGCTTAGAACGTGCCATGAGGTCGTCTAAATAGGCAAGGATAATATGAGCTAAGTCGTGGAAGCAATAAGACATGGCCTGTTGAAAGGTGGCGCCGACGTTTTTTAGGCCGAAAGGCATGACCCGGTAAGCAAAAGTTCCCCACGGACTAATGAACGCGGGTTTTAGTTGATCAGCAGGACGGATAGCAATTTGGTTGTATCCTGAGAAACCATCCATGAAGGATAGGACCTCATGCCCCGCACACTCGTCAATGATTTGGTCGATGAACGGTGTGGGGAAGTTGTCTTTGGGACAAGCTTTGTTCAAGTCACGAAAGTCCGTGCAGACACGAATGGTGCCTTGTTTCTTGAGAACAGGAACGGGGTTAGAAACCCAAGTGGTGTATTCGATGGGGTAAATAAAACCAGCCTGCTTGAGCTTATCGATTTCGGCTTTAATAGCGTCACGTCGGGAAGGATGAATGGGTCTCATCTTTTGTCGGACTGGTTTGGCGTCAGGCCAGGTGTCGATATGATGCTCGACAATGGCGGGATCGAGTCCGGGCATTTCAGAATAGGACCAGGCGAAGACATCGCGGAATTCTTTGAAAAGCTTGGTGTAAGTTTCAATTTCTTCCGGGGTGCATTGGGCACCCAAGGTGATGTATTCTTCGATTCCTGGTTTGACCGAAATGTCAATTTTGATGGTAGACGAGATATTGGCCATGTTTCCTTCTTCGAAAGCATCGGGTGCAGGGATGGGGTTTTTGAACCAATCGACTGCATGAGGAATGAAGTCTTTGGTTTCCACAGTGTATTGGTCATGGGACTGCTGTGGGAGGAAATATGCGCGATGGTGCATATCATCCCAGGGAAAGTCGGGGTTGGTCATGGCTTCCATGATGTCTTCATCAGATTGGAAGATGGGAAGACTGGAGGAAGATGGGACACCCGAGGAAGTAGTGGTGGGAGACGGTTCGTCATGAGGAGAAGGGCTCAGATGGGCGATATCAACAAATCCAAGGTCAGCTGAAAAGCTGAGGGGATCGGTAGGTTGAGTGGCTGGTGAATTATCTCTCAAGGATGATGACAGGTACAAAATGGTGGCTGAGGGCTCCGTTGGCTGAAAAGCGGGAGGCGGAATGTGAATGTCCTCTGGTCCGATCGAAGCGGCCTTGAATTGGCGGTACATGTCTAAGGAGGCACGGTACTCGTCAAGGCGGGGACAGAGGTGGGTGTAATGGCCGTGAAAATCGCACAAGGCACAAGGGTGGTTTGTGCGCAAGTGTTTGAGTTTTGGGAGGGAGTCGGGGATAGTGACATGGACTTCTGGGATATCAGAGTCGGGGAATGTCTCGTTGACCAGAAGCTTGAGGTGTGGCAATTCAGGACACATGTGAGTGGCGTGACCGACGACATCACACAAAGCGCATCGAATGGCGGGCTTCGGTGGTCGTGGGGGGGTAAGGGTTGTCGGAGCGGCCTGATCTTGATGGGTTGCCCCCTTTTGGGCTTTGCCTTTCTTCCCGGGAGCCGTCGCAACAGGAGAAGGGTCCTGTGGAGGTGCTGGGGGCACAGTGGCTATGGAGGAAGCGAGGGGGACCGGTTGAACCGGTGTCAAAGCCATATAAGGTTTAGGGTGACCAGGGGGGGTGGCGGCTGGGGGGTCAAGGTACCAAACCGGAACGCCCAAGGTCAAGTTAGGGAGGGAGAGGGTGGCCATGACGGGGACAGAAAATACTCCGGGAGGGGGAGCCAGGAAGGGGATCTGTCCAGCAGGGTAATGACCAGGAGGTACGGCTCCGAGATGGTTAAGGCCAGGGGGAACCGAGCCGGGAGGATAAAGAGGTTCGGGGATACCAGCTGTAGGGGGAGGGCTAGAAGGAGGAGGTCCGGCTGGCGGAGGTGAATGGCTAGGAGCGGGCTGCGGAGGAGGTTGCTGACTAGCCGAGGCAGGCCGTTTGTGGGCAGCCTGAGACAATTGCATCATGCAAACATTCGATAAGCTGGGATCAGGAACAGGAGGGGGGAGAAGATGAGGGAAAGTGCCAAGCAGGGTGGAATCTTTATAGACGCCGAGGGAGACACTGGTCAAAGAATCGACGGTTTGCTTGTTGGCTACGGAAGAGATGGTCGTCTCGGAGGAGGTCTGAGACGGCGGCTCATGATAAGATAGCTGGTCGATGGTGAATATCTTCCCATTATGTGGAAAAGACATCTTGCGGAAAACCGCGGATGGGACAGCAGACATGGCATAGGTGTAGCTTCGCCCCAATAGAATGTTGTAGTCTAGAGGGGCATCAATGACTTCGACATCAACGCAAACAGTCTTACCGGCGAGGGTGATGGGGCAGTTACGAAACAGGCCAATAGGCTGGGAGGTATGACCGTCCCACGCTCGAAGGGTGATCGTGGAAGGGGCCAGCTCAGGGGATCCGAGTTGCTTCCAAACCGAAGCGGACATCACACAGGTGGATGCCCCCTCATCAATTATACACCAGGATACAGTGGCATTCCGGATTTTGACAGGGAGTTGGAAAGCAACGGAAGGAGGAAGAGGGGGATGGTCCGATTGGGTGGCGTCAAAAACAATCATTTGGTTGTCAGCAGGATCGACGGAAGGGGAAGGATCGGAGCGCATCATAAGGATCTGGTAATCAGAGGAACCAGAAATGGACGAGGGGGTGACTACATGGCTGTCGGGGGGTTGAGTAGCCACGAATCCCTGTTGAGGGAAAGGATCAGTGAACACAGCTGGCTGGGTAGTGGCCACATTAGGAGGAGCATGAGGGGAGGCGTGTTGTCCGCGCAATGTGGCTTGAGACTCCCACATCTGTCGCATCTGGGGTAAGAGAGGACAATCATGAGTGTAGTGACCGTAAACGCCGCAACACGAACAGGGCTTGTTTGTGCGAAGTGGCCTGTCCGGCCTGGGCGGAATGCCCTGTGGTTGGTTGCTAGTGTTAGGGTGCACACCAGAATTGGGTCCTCGGTTACCGGAGGCAGACGGGTTCTGGTTGCCTCTCCGCCTTCTTGGAGAAGAAGGGGGATTAATCGCATCCTGTTGTGCAAATACTTGCCCTGGAGGGGGTTGTAAGTGCTGTTGCGGGGTGGGAGGAGGCAAGGGAGGCAGAAGCGCATATGCTGGAGGAGCTGGCGCACCAGGCTGTGGATAAAAGTAAGGGTTGGGTTGGGCGACATTGAGGTAAGCAGGAGGTTGGGCAAAAGGAGGAGGCATGCCGTATCCTGGATACATGTTGCCGGGAGGGGGAAGAGTGCTTGAGGTGCTGGCCCCTCCCTGAGGGAGACCATAGCCCATAGGAGGGTGAGCAGGTGGATGGGAAAGAGATCCAACGATACCGTCGGCGGAATGAGATGCCCCCGGGGCGTTAGCGCCACCGGGCCTGGGGATGTCAGGAAGGACGGTATAAACATAACCAGATTGAGCATAGATCAGGTCATATTTTAAGGCTATTTGGAGGGCGGCTTCTTCAGTCTGAGGAAAGTGAGAGGCGACATCTTTGCCGATGGGAGACGGAAGGGTGCGAAGGAACCAGTCCATGTAAACCCGATCTTGAAAGGGAGGGGCTCGACATAAGCTCCGTCTTCGTCGCCATTCCTGAACATGGGCAGAAAGGCGTGTGGAAGAGGATTGCTTAAAGGAAGTCAAGAGCTCCGTGCCAGTGTCGTATCAGAGAGGGAGCTGGAAGTATGACAAAAAGGCTTGGGCAAGAGTCTCGAACGTGGTATGGGAAGAAGTGGCTTGTTCGACATACCATTTAGAAGCTTCGCCGGTAAGCATGCGTTGGAACAAACGAAGACGGATGGATTCGTTGGTAATGGAGTTGGAGGAACACCACATGTGGAAAGACCGGACGTGATTGGTTGGATCTTCTCCATTAAGGCCCTCAAACTTAGGGATATTTGAGGGTAGCTTGGTGGGCATAGCGGGCCAGGTAGCATTGTGGTGAATGGGGTCGTTAATCAACTGATGGAAATCGGGGAGGCTGAGGCCTGCAATGTACGGCAGCACAGGGGTGGCCGGGGTAGTGGTTGTGGCGGTTCCGCTAGAAGTAGGGCCGACATTGGGGCCGGGAGAACCGCTAGCGTTAGGCCCTGGACCAGACATAGTGAAGGTAACAGGGGGAGAACCAGAAGGAGAAGGGGGACCCGATGAATCAGGAGAGGAGTCGGAGTGCGGACTCGAAGGTGGACTGGCTCGACGACGACGGTGCGGAGCAGGTCGATCAACCGGAAACTGAGGGTGAAGGCCAAGAAGTCTCCGGGAACGGCGCCTTGGGGGCGCAATGATGACAGGAAGAAGGAAACCGACAAGGGCAGAAAGGGACAGAATCAAGAAAGGTCAAGGGCAGATAAGGTGCAGTGACAATTGATTTTAGAGTCTTTGCCAGGTGGTGTTAACCAGGCGCTTCTTCACTTAGGGTCGGTGTGTGGCGTGCGTTAATTTTAATTTTTAAACCCTTTCCATTGTTGAGAGCAAGAAAAAGTGTGCTGTGTAGCTGAAAATAAACCTACAGAGAACAGAAAATAATGCTGAAACAACAGAAAAATAACAGCTACGTACGCATCTATCTAACCCAAGAAGGTGGGTCTCTCACAACTACGCTGAAAAGAAAGGGAAAAACTATGTAAAACACACATAAAGGGAGCTCAACAGATCTAGGGTCAAAAGGGACAGAGATCTGGAGGATAAAGCTGCAGGCAAGAGGTGCAGATCACAGCCAAGAGACAGAGGCAAGGTGGCTGGAAAAAGGGAAGGAAATCAGCAAAAAACCGGAGGGGCAAGGCGGAGGCCTTCAGAGGAGGTCCAAACAAAATGACAAGAGGTGATTTGAAAGGAAAAGAGGCTGATTTCAATGGATCTGAAAAGGAGGTAACAGATCTGGAAAAGAGGGGGCTGAAGCTCTGAAACCGACGGCTGAAACAGCTAAAACTCTTCCACAAAAAGTGGAGGGTACTAAAGCCCTAAGGGGCTGGGTTCCCACTTAGATGAGTAAAAACAGATCAGATCTTGGTCAAGGCGAGCTGAGACAGAGGCTGGAAAACCCTGGCAGAAGCTGCAGCAGAACCCAGAAAAATTGCAGAAAAAATGCTGGAAAAAAGGCAGGTCGCAGTTTCTGACCTGATCTGAGTTCAGGTCGCAGAAAATAGGCTGAAAAGTGCGACTTGGAGGTCCAGGTCACAGGTTTAGGGCCAAAAAGTGCGACCCCCCTGTTCCGGTTGTCTCGGCGGCAGATTTTCAGAAAAGTTGCCGTCTCAGTTGCGGCTGGTGTCGCTTACCTGCGCAATAGGGCCAGAAACACACGAAAGTTAGAAATTTTAAGTTTTTAGGGTTTTATGTGAGAAAAATGACATGAAAAGAGAAAAACTAAGCAGCTGAAAAAGAAGCCCTAGGGCCTGAAGTAGCTGGATATGCAGGAATATGAAAAACGACAGCGGTCGTAATTTAAAACCCGTGTGGAGTCGCCATTTGTTAGTATGAATTCTTCGTCGAAGTGTACGAAAAGAACCACTTTAGCTACGCATAACTAATAGCCCTAACAACAATAATGGCTGCAAAACATCTTCAGATCTGCAATTAGTAGTTAAAGTGCTGCAACAAACAGATCTATAAATGGAAAGATATTAAGCAGTAAAGTAAAGAGTTTGCTCCATGCATCCAACAGAGAAGACAAGAACACGATTTTTGAATGAATTTTTATATTACAGGGCACCTGGGAGGAAACAAGAAGGTGTATCCAGATCTCCTCAATGGGATGGGTTCTTTGTAGTCCTCGGCACTTCAGATCTAAGCTTTCTCTCTCTTGTAGATGTAGAAAACCCAATGTAGAAGATAGAGCTCAATGGGAGCAAAATGGTAGAAAATGAGACCAAGTGTATAGATCCAGAGTGATCTAATAGGCAACAAAAGGTGAAGAATGATGGGGGAAAACCCTCCTATTTATAACAAAATATTGGGTCATTCTAGATCTTGGTGCATGATTAAAATAATGTTAACCAAATCTAGATCCACCTCTATGGAATATTTTATTATTATTTGTTGGAGGGAAAGGGACTTTGACTTGGGTCAAAATCCCTTGATTAGTGAAGAATAAATAAATAAATGATTTATTTATTCTTTTAAGGAAGTGGTTGAGATATAATCAAATAAATAATGATTTATTTAATTAATGGTGGTTGATTTGGTCATATTTAACAAGGAATATTATTTAAATAATTATTCCTAGAAAATAATAAGATAACTATGGGTGTATCTCATTAATTTCTTTGTTTTTGGGTTAAACATGATTGGGAATAATAATTAAATTATGGTTTAATTAATTATTCCTTTTGGGGTTTCCTAATTAACATAGTGAAAGCAGTTTTACTTGGGGTAAAACTGGTCTTACATGGTGTACTTGGGTCCATCTAATGATGAAAGGTTAGATGACCAAAAAATGGTGTAACAGTAATATTGCACTGTACTACGCGCTCACGGGTTGGTGTTGCGCGCCTGGGTGGGCATTGCATGTAGGCTCAGGACAGACCACCAGAACCCAGGAGACTACCTTTTTCCACCCAGCGCTACACCTTGATAGCCCGACCGGCTCGACGCTACGCACTAGCGATGTGCCCCTGGTAGCACTTCAGAAAATTATACCAAAGCCTTTCAAAATCGGGTTTTTTCCTCTACGAAGCTTCTGCAAGTTAAAACAAGGTTGGTCAACCTTTTTTTTCATTCTCCCAAATATTTTTTTATCAGAGAGGTCATCCATGATTAGAAATTAACCAAAACCCTAGACTATGCAAAAGCAAATTGTCATGTCTTTGAACTAGAGTTATAAGAAGGATTGGTTTTTATACAAAGAGAAGACTAAGTGGCTATAAAGTTGACCTCTACCACCAAGTCCAAGCTTTGAAAGTTTTCCTCACCCTAGCTTTCCTCTTTGCAAAAGTTTGACCTACACCACTTATTTTGCTCCAAAAACCCTAAAGAAAACTCAAGGTTCCTTCTACTATTTGGACTAGCCATCATGTCAGAGAGAGATAGTCACACCAGTAGTGATGAGAGTCATACTCCCACCAAGCCAAAACATCATGGAGGAAAAGCTAAAAGGTTTGATGCCCTAGACACCACTCCAATCACTTCCTCTCCCATAATCTTTTAATACTTCCAAGATGTAGGGTGCTACCATTTTTGTGAGAAGTTCAAGCAAGTTGAATACCATCCAGACTTAACCAGGTTGTTTTCTTGTAGCCTACAAAACCACCAAGTTAATCTAGCAGGGGTCGAATTTGAGCTTTCATCTAAAATCATTCCCAAAGCAACCGGTATACCATATGTTGGTGAGCTTTGGTTCAAACAAAAGAAATTGGATTTAAGTTATTATGGGCCTTATTTGAAACCCACCTGTCAGCAAAACTGCAAGGCTATTTTTCCTTTTTCTTATTTGCTAGAGAGGTATTAGCATTAATGAGGCAGATTATCAGTTTTTTTACATGTGAGGGAAGGTACTCCCAACTCCATTCATATCATATCAGATTACTAATGCATTTTACCAAAGTCAAAATGACGAACCTACCTTATTACCTTTTCTGGAGTATTGATAAAATGGCCTTTGTTGTCAAGAGAGAAATCTATGACCATCAAATGCCTAGCCTCTTTCATCACTCCCTAATCAAGATGATTATCTTATATCAACTAGAGAGACAAGATATATCTTGGGAAACCTTCATCTCACATGATGTGTTTGCAGACCCCCAGGCCTTCATCCAGCAGAGCTTGCTTTCCACTTCACAACCATTTACCTCCACCCATCCATCATCTTCCCATGTGCCTTCTCCACAAATAATTTCACCTATTACCTCCTCCCCTAATTTATCAAGTGAAGGGGCTGATAGTAGCCCTAGTGAAGGGCCAAAAGAAGGCAAAAATGAGGAAGAAGATGAGATAGACAATGATGAACAAGGAGATGACAGTGAAGAATAAGTTGAGGAAGAAAAGGTGTTTGGTCAATTTAGTGTGTCCTAAATTGCTACATTAATTTATCAATCTGGGATTCGTAAGCTGATGAAGTGTGGCGCACTATATGTGCAAGATAACCTATTTCTTATCTTTTTGTCGTTTTTGGTTTTTTTATGAAATTCTGAAAAACAAGTATGGAGACAAATATTCAAGACAACAATGTCTTTCTAATGATTTTCCAAACTTCAAAATAATTTTAAAAACACACAATGACAAAATTAATTCTTCAAAGAAAATGAAATTGCATCACTACTCTAATCAAACAAACAATGAACTACTGATCATGAAACTCATTATCCTTGCTGCTGTTCAAACACAAAAGAAACTATGCTTAAAGAAATCCAAGAGTTGCAACAAAGTAAATCTAAATCAAATTACATCAACTTATATTCTGATCCCTCACCATTAGTCCAGCTATGGCTTTCAGAGGTAACCATAAACAACTTGAGCAACCTGATATCTAATTTGCAGAAAAAGAAACTAATATCAAACTACACACTCATACTTCAATCCCTCACCATCAGTCCAGCTGTGGCTTTCGGAGGTAACTGAAAATGACATGAGCAATTTAATATATCTAACTTGGAGAAAGTAAACTAATATCAAACTACACACTCATACTTCAATCCCTCACCATCAGTCCAGCTGTGGCTTTCGGAGGTAACTGAAAATGACATGAGCAATTTAATATATCTAACTTGCAGAAAGTAAACTAATATCAAAATACACATTCATACTTCAATCCCTCACCATCAGTCCAGCTGTGGCTTTCAGAGGTAACTGAAAATGACATGAAAAATTTGATATATCTAAATCTAACTACTGAAACAAATGTGCAAGATTGAAATAAACAAAGCAGTACTGAAATTAAACAGAAACTAAGAAAAGAAAATTAGCAGCAGAACAATATTAATTCCATGTCATTAGTCAAAAAGTTATGCAAATGCCCGGGCTACCTATTTATAACCTGAAACAAGAACACTGATCAGTTAACAATAACATAAAACATGAAAGACATAAGTAAAAGGTAAAGCATGAAAGATTATAAACAGAAATGAAGCATATATACCATGAAAGATGCAATGTATAAACATGTGAATGAATTATGGCACAATGAGCTTAAAGAAATAAAACAAGAACTATACAATAATGCACAAAACCTCAGTGTGTGCAGGGGCCCTCTGCACCAACCTCGGCAACAAACTTCAAGTAAGAATTACGCTTGGAAACAGAGTCTTCTTATATATTAAAATGCAGTCATAACAGAAAGGTGATATTACGGCACAGTGGCAACGTAATTACATTACAGAGCAGACTAATAAAAACTAACAGAGACTAATCTAATATGCGTATGCAAACGCGTTATTTATAACAAAGGTAATATAACTAATTCCCTGAAGTTTATGCTGATGGAGAACACGTAAACCATTACGTCCAAAGATCTAGGATCATGGCCGCGTTGAAGAGTAAATCTATGAGGAGTGGATGTTTGAATTCGGCTTATGGAGCCATGTACAGGTGTTGATTTGCCTTCCGCAATTCAGAAACGGCCATATCCATCTCCACGTGACGAGAAACAGAGTCCTGTCATCGTGGGACTCTACGGTTGACTTCCACTTGGCCACCTTTGACTGTAGCCTCCTTAGATGAATTTACTCAAGCCAATAGGACACGATCCATGTCCACATCATTTCTGACTTGCCCATGTGGCTCGTTTTACCTGAGGACACATGTAACATAGAGTTTCACAAAATGGCTGCGGAAAGTTGCAGCAGCTGCGGAAAGTGGCAAGATTCCGCAGCTAAATGAGAAAAATCTAAATCAAACAGCAGACACAAAAATATAGTTAAAAACCATGTTAGATGCTCTTTTGCAATTAATATACAATGATATTGACAACTTGGAAGGTTCAGGTGGATGAAAAAGGTCTAGAAAGATGTATGGAAAAGATGTAGATTTGAGACTCAACATACCCCCATTGTGAAGGTGTTGCATGTCCTCATGCAACCAAAATTTTGATAATCCTTCTTCAGTTCATATGCCTTGACACTTCAGCCAGTACATCCAATCCTCTCCTCTTCTTCCTTGGTGCTGCTAACATTCTGGGCTTCTTCATTAAGCATGTAAATTTGATATTAACCAGTGCTCTGCTTAACTTCTGGCACTTCCTTTTCAATTTCTTGTTCTTCTTTTGCCATATTCCCAGATGTAGCATGGTATTATCATGAATGATTTTGTCCAATTTGCTTTGTTCCTTCAATGTCTCATTTTCATTTTTGATGTGTCTATTTAAAAGCTCTAGCTCAAAGACTTCTTGTTTTAGTGATTAGACTAAATCATCTTGTACTGTGTGAGGCTGAATGGACGAAGTACTGGGACCTGTAGCTGCTTTTTCTAAAGATTCTATATAATCATATACTTCTTGCTGCTTAGGGTCTATATCAGGTGTCATTTTTATTGGGTTGTCCCCAAAATGCCGTGAAGGAGAGTTGTCTTCAAAATCTGGCTGAGAAGGGCTCACATCAACATCTGGCTGTGAATGGGATGGACTATGTTCAATGTCTGACTGAGAATGAAATGAACCAGGTTCAATGTATGACTGAGAATGAGATGGACTATGGTCAGCTGGGGATTGTTCAGATGTTTCTTCTCCCAAATCAATGAAATGGGGTCCTTTCATATGCATTTTCCTCAATTTCCCCTTAAGTATGGAACTTCTTCTCACACGCTGTGGTCCACTGTATTTTTGCTTTTGTTTTCCTTTCTCTTTCTTCTTAGCTATAGATGACTGTTTTTTTGAAGGTGAATCAGTCTTTCAGATAACACTTGATGATCTTCTTCGGAAGAAGGGGTTTGATGTATAGCCTCAATACTTTTTCTCTCTTTTGATGTTATTGGCTTTTTACCCTTGGTTTCTTTCTTCTTCCTCTTTGACAGTCTCTCTTCCCTATCAGTTCTTTCAATTGTAGTAGTAGGAGTACTTTGAATTTCATCATTTTTTCTTTTTCTCCTACTCCTTCTTGATGTGCTACCTTCAGGAATTTCTTGAGTAGGAGTAATTTGAGTTTCATCATTTATTCTTTTTCTCCTGCTCCTTCTTATTGTGCTACCTTCAGGAATTTCCTGAGGTTCCTCAAAGAAATTTCTAATCAAAAATTGTTCCCATGTGTCCTTCTTCTCCTTTAACTCTTTTTCAATCAAAATTTTTACAAGACCGTGGTGATATAGATGTGGTTCTACATCCCCTAAATGTTTCTGAATAGTCACAAACATCTTCTTCAAACTATTTAATAGAAAATATGGGAGATTGAGAGTTTGATTATCTAGAAAATTCATCAGCAATCTGGTATAGTACATATACATGGACCCAAAACGGCCTTCATAGGTAATGAATTTTTGAACAACTAGCAGCAAAGTAGCCCATTCCTTTTTCAAAGCATGAACGGGAATTCCTCTTTTAAAAATAGTTATGTCCATACCTTGGTTTCGTAAGATTATTCTCCAGGCTTCATCACTAATGCTTTTATTCTTAAACCAACGCTCACCCTCTTGAGGAAGTTCCGTGGCATATGCTATAGATGCCTCATTCACCGCAAACTTAAGGTTTCCAATCTCTACTTCCAGGCCATTGAACGACCTTGCAAATGCTTTTGTCACTTCTTTATGGTAGCCTCTAAATTTTTGGATAAACCGCAACCACTTTGCTTTCTTCAATATATCCCTTACTTGCGGATATCCTTCCATGAATTTAGGTCCTTCTGGTTCTTCTCTTAGCAATTTACCCATCCTTCTTTCTGCTCTTCAAAAATTTGCCTGCGTGAGGGTTCAATGGAAGTAGAACGGCTGAATGCACGGAAATGAGAACAATGATTGTGGGTAGATATCAGAGAGTGGGTATATAGACTGTAGCGTAACAGAGAATGAAATGGAGTGAAGTGGAGTAGAGAAGGGTTTCATGAGCACGGCAGAGATACGGCTGTGAGATTAACAGAACAATAGGAGGAGTATAACACATCCAGCAGTGTTTTGAAATTTGGTGGCTGCAAAATAAATGTGAGCACGTTTAAACAACGGCTATGGATTTATGCAGCTGTAAGAAGCCGTAGTCAAATCAACTACATCTCATTGTCACAGGTGGAGTATTAGAGTTTGAGTGAAGATCAGACGTTTAATTGTGGGGACCGTTTGAAAATGAATGCGAAAGGATCATATGGAGATCGTGAAAGGGTTACGGAATTTGTCAATATAATCATTGCACATAATGGATGGAGCTTATGGTTCATAACTATATAAAAATGTGTTTTCAATGCTATTTGAAATAAATTTTACTCATACCTTGGAATCTTTGCCTTTTTCCTTGGTCTTCAATTAGTTGCTCTTCATTGGTATCTTGAATGCTCCATGTCTTCATAATTGGTCCTCTCACCTGCATTTAATTTCATGATTATGGAAATAACATCTGGCTGTGGAAACTGGAGTCGATTGCAGAAACAGATGTCAGCTGCGGAAACTGACACAGCTATTATTTGGATGAATGGAAATGAACGGATGACAAATGACCAGATGGAAATGGTCATGAAAAATAATTTTATTGATGAAATGGAATAAAATGAAATGAAATGGAATGAAGTGGAGTGAAATGAAATGGGATGAAGTGGGATGGAATGGAGTGGATGGTCACAAAACTTGTGAAATGAAAGAGATATTTTTTTTTTTTTGGAAAATATAGAGTTTCAGGTGTTCCTGATTTTCACCCTATATTTTCTATATAAGACTGCCAATCAATGATTGGTTTTCAGGCTTATACAATTTTATTTTTTTTATTTTTTTTAACTGAAAAGAACAGAAAGCTAGGCTGGTGGAGAAGAAGAATTCTTCTGTACCAGCCTGATTGCAGAATTCTCTTGGAACATTTTGACAAATTCCTCCTTTGAGAGTGGTTTATGATAAACTTTCAATTTGTGGCCATTCACAATAAGAGGAGTTTGAAACTCATCAATGGTCTTGATTCTTACCGCTCCATTTCTAAATATCTTGTCAATCTCATATGGCCCAAGCCAGTGAGTCTGAAATTTTCCTTGAAAATCTTTAAACTTGGAATCAAATAACAATGCCCAATCTCCTTCTTGAAACTTCTTCTCTTTGATGTACTTGTCATTCCATTTAGCTCTTTGATATTGAACTAGATCAGTTCTTAGAATTGCCTCTTGTATGATCTCATCTAGCTCATTCAACTGCTCCATTCTATGCTTTTGGGCTTCTGATAAGTCCATCCCCAACTGAACTGCTATCTTGAAGGTCTTGACTTGGAACTCAATGGGGAGCAAGACTTATTTCCCATAAAAAATTTCATACGGAGAATGTCCTGTTGTATTTCTCCATGTAGTTCTATAGGCCCATAAGGCTTCAGGAAGCCTTTCTGCCCAATCTCTTCTATGTAGATGAATAGTTTTGGTGATGATACTTTCAAGAACTTTGTTTGTAGACTCCACTTGACCATTTGCTTGCGGATGGTAAGGAGTAGATTTTCTATGCTTGATTTTATATTCTTCCATCAGCTTCTCCACCAAGTTGGATGTGAATTGGCTTCCCTGATCTGTCACAATTTCTCTTGGAACACCAAAGCGAGTAAAAATATCCTCATAAAGAAAATGAACAACTGAATTTTCAGTAGCAGATACTAATTCTTTGGCTTCTACCCATTTAGTAACATAATCAGTACAAACCAATATATACTTCTTTTGTTTAGATGGTGGATTAATAGGTCCAATGAAATCTAAAGCCCATTTTTCAAAGGGTTCAATGAGTACCTGTGTTTGCAATGGCATTTCATTTGAAAGGGTAGGTTTCCCTACTCTTTGGCGGCTGTCACACCTTTTGACATATTGTTTTGCATCTTTGAAGAGGGAAGGCCAATAATATCCTAAAGAGAGGATTTTATAGGCCGTCCTTTTGTCTGCAAAGTGTCCGCCGCATGGTTCATCATGACATGCCTTAAGAATATCGGGCATTTCATCTTCCCTGACACATCTTCTGATCACAAGATCTGGCCCTGTTTTAAACAATTCGTTAGAAATCCATGAATATTTTGAACTCTCCTGAATAATTTTTCGTTTTTCACTTGGAAATAAATGTGAAGGTAGTTTCC
The DNA here is from genome assembly GCA_034641835.2 of Pinus albicaulis. Taxonomy (NCBI): domain Eukaryota; kingdom Viridiplantae; phylum Streptophyta; class Pinopsida; order Pinales; family Pinaceae; genus Pinus; species Pinus albicaulis. The sequence continues at coordinate 1,312,806,224 of CM076574.1, forward strand.
CTGTAACCAAATAGTTAGCAATATCTTCATACCCAAGGAGTTTTAATAGTTACTGCAAACAAGTATTCATCAGGAAACTTATCCTCTACAAGAGAATCTTCTTTAGTATTCTGAATCCTAGACAAGAAATCAGCTACTGTATTTTGTTTTCCTGGTCTATCCAACACAGTAATATTGAATTCTTTCAAAAGTAAGAGCCATATTGTCACTCTGCCATTAGTAACAGGTTTTTTCATTAAATATCTAATTGCAGAATGGTCAGTATGAATAAAAGTTTCATAGCCTGTTATGTAATGTCTAAACTTATTAATTGCATGAACAACAGCTAAAAACTCTTTTTTCAGTCACAGTATAGTTCAACTCTGTGGGAGTCAAATTTTTACTGGTATAATAAATGGCATAAGGAACTAAATCTTTTTGACCCAACACAACTCCTAGAGCTGTATCTGAAGCATCCGTAGAAATATGGAAAGGGAGTTTCCAATTTGGTCCTCTCAAGATAGGTGCTTTAGATATTCTTGTTCTCAAAGTTTCAAAGGCTGATTGACAATCGGGATCCCATTTAAATTCACAGTCTTTTGTAAGCAATTTGAAGAGTGGAGATGCTATTTTAGTGAAGTTTTCTATAAATCTTCTATAGTAACCAGTAAATTCTAGAAAACTTCTAACATCTCTTTGACAATTTGGAATAGGCAACTTGGAGATGACTTCAACTTTTGATCTATCAACCTTAATCCCATCTCTTGAAATATGATGTCCTAAAACAATCCCTTCAGTAAACATCATAAAGCATTTTTCATGGCTTAATGAAAGGTTTGTTTCTTTACATCTTATAAGAACTTTTTTCAAATTTTCTAATGCCTCTTCAAATGAATTACCATAAACTGTAAAATCATCCATATAAACCTCTACACAATCATGGATTAGATCAGAAAAAATTCCTAGTACTGCTCTTTGGAATGTTGCAGGTGCATTACATAACCCAAAAGGAAGTACTTGATAGGAAAAAGTTCCCCATGGACAAGTAAATGTGGTCTTATCTTGATCTTCAGGTGCCACCTGAATTTGATTATAGCCACTAAAACCATCCAAAAATGAAAAGTACTTTTTACCTGCTAATGTGTCTAATACATGATCGATAAAAGGAAAAGGAAAGTGATCCTTCAAAGTTGCTTTGTTCAATTCCCTGTAATCAGTGCATACCCTCCATTTACCAATCTTTTTAGGTACTATAACCAAAGGAGAAACCCATCGGCTATCTGAAATTGGATAAATGAAGTTTACATTGAGTAGTTTTTGGAGCTCTTCTTTCACTATCTCCCTAAGGTTTGGATTCATCCTTCTTTGAGGTTGTCTGATTGGTCTACTGTTTTCCTCAATATAGATATGATGGATGCAAGTCTTAGGATCAATACCCTTCATGTCAGTATACTTCCATGCAAATGCAGTAGAATGCTTTTGCAAGATTTTGGTTAATTCTTCTTGTTGTGACTTTTCCAAATGTTTGTTGATATTCAATGTTTTTCCTGGAAAAATCTCAATGGTAGAACTACCAAACTCTTCCATAGAGTAAAGAGACATTTGTCTTGATGATAAATATTCTATGTCAGATTCCAACTGAAATTGTGTGGGGTCATATTCTGAAAATGTCTCAAAATTTTCTAATGTGTTCAGAATTTGACTATCCTCACTGATTTCAGAAATGGTAAAGACAAGTTGTATAATGTCCTCATCATCGACCCATTCATTGTCTCCTACTTCTGTGATTGCTTTTGCTGGAGGATACAAATTGAATTTCTTTGTCGAATTACCATTAGAAATGTACATGTCCCCGGATCTACAACTAATAAAAGCATCAGCTGTGGCTAGCCAAGGTCTTCCTAAGATAAGTGGGTGCCCTCCTAGATTACTCTTGGGAGTCAAAATCATAAAATCTACTGGATATTCCCAAGAATCTAAGGAGACTGAAATATCTTCTAATACACCATCTTGTTTAATAATTGATCGATCTGCAAGTTGCAGTAAAGTAGGTGTAAAAAGAAGGTTAGGAAGTTTTAGCTGGTCCATTCTGTCTACTCATAATGTTGATAGCAGCCCCTAAGTCAATCAATGTGTTTGGAATTTCTATCCCATTTATATGTGTCTTGGCAATTGGACTTCCTGGATCTACATACTTCTGCATGGTAATTTTCCCCATCATGATATCTGCAATTTTTCCTACCAGGTGGATTCTTCTTGTATCTTTTAGTTTCCTTCCTGGTCTTTTGAAACTCAACTCCTTTATTGTTTTTGCTAGAATAGGAATCTCTCGAATGGCTTGTAGCAAGGGAATCTTGATACAAACATTCTTTAATTCATCTATAAAATCATAGTTAGGCAACAAGATTTGTTTTTCCACCCCCTTGTCAATTTGTAGTCTTTCAGGAAAAGGAGGTGTAGATGAAGATGCAGGTTGCTCAACTATAGGAGTTGTGGGGGTTAACTTTTCTTTTTCTTTTTGAATGCTTGAATTTTGAAGAGATGCTTCCTCAGAACCCTTATTGATTTGAAGAGAATCCTCCTCAGAGGTATCTTGCTCTTGAATATCTATAGAAGGTTTTTCTAAAACTCTACCAGATCTGAGTTGTACATCATTGAGAGGAACAATCATATGGGTAGGAAATTGTTGTCCTTCTATCATGTAAGTATTCTGAGGATTTTTATTGTTAGGATTTGGCAATGGCTGAGCTGGAAGTTGATTTGTATTTTGTTGGAATGGAAGCATGAGTTGAGGATTTGGATTTTGTTGAGAAGGTTTTTGTTGTGGAAATGGCAATGAAAGTTGTGGATTTGGGTTTGGAAGTTGTGGAGCTTTTTGATTTTGAAAAGATGGAGGATATTGATAAAATTGAGAAAATCTCCCATAAGGATTTTGCATCCCTTGTACCCATGGCTGATATGAATTTTGATGTTGGGGCCAAGGTTGTTGCCAAGGATTCCAATTTGGTGGGGTTTGAAGATTCATAGGGTTGTTAAACCCTTGATTTTGTTGTCCCTTCCAAGGTCTTCTTGCAACAAAATAGAGAGATTCTACTGAATTTGGGTCTTCTTGAAAAACAGCTTTGAGTCCAGGAATTGAAGGACAATCCTTGATCTCATGAGTCTCAAATCTGCATCTTTTCCATACATCTTTCTAGACCTTTTTCATCCACCTGAACCTTCCAAGTTGTCAATATCATTGTATATTAATTGCAATAGAGCATCTAACATGGTTTTTAATTATATTTTTGTGTCTGTTGTTTGATTTAGATTTTTCTCATTTAGCTGTGGAATCTTGCCACTTTCCGCAGCTGCTGCAACTTTTCGCAGCCATTTTGTGAAACTCTATGTTACAGGTGTCTTCAGGTAAGGGAGCCATGGGCAAGTCCATCGATGTGGACATGCATCATGTCTAATAAGCTTGAAAAAATTCATCTAAAGGAGGCTCTGTGAGTCATGAAGAAAGGTGGCCAAGTGGAGATTGTAAGTAGTGTCCACGGTGAAACGGGACTGTTTACAAATCACGTGGAGATGGATGTGACGTTTAGATGCAGAAAAAAAATCAACACCTATACACGACTCTATAGCCGAATTCAAACATCCACTCCTCATAGATTTACTCTTCAATACGGCCATGATCCTAGATCCTTAGATGTAATGTTTTACGTGTTCTCCATCAGCATAAACTTTAGGAAATCAATTATATTACCTTTGTTATAAATAACGCGTTTGCATACGCACATTAGATTAGTCTCCATTAGTCTCCAGATAGCTCTGTAATGTAATTACGTTGCCACTGTGCCGTAATATCACCTTTCTGTTATGACCACATTTTAATATATAAAAAGACTCTGTTTCCAAGCGTAATTTGTACTTGAAGGTTGTTTCCAAGGCTGGTGTAGAGGTCCCCTGCACATGCCAAGGTTTTGTGCATTATTGTATAGTTCTTGTTTTATTTCTTTAAACAGAGAGATTCTACTGAATTTGGGTCTTCTTGAAAAACAACTTTGAGTCCAGGAATTGAAGGACAATCCTTGATCTCATGATTCTCTGAGAAAATCATACATGTTTCTACAACTTTTGCATCCAAGGGACATTCCCTTAAAGCATGTGTCTTCCTACATTTCGGACAAAAGATGGCTAAAGCATCTGTTTCTGCTTTCTGCTTGTTTTGGATTTTAAGGGTGTCTAGTTGTTCACTAAGGCTCCCTAAGATATCAGTTTTGAATTCATCAAGCATATTACCAATCTTTGCCCTACTTACTGATCCAGTTGCAGATTTGTTAGCCCTAATAAGAGAAGGATCCCTAGGCCCTTTTCCTGTTTTAGATTTTCCTCTTGAGAGATGGACACATAGTTCTGTTATGTCACGAAGTGGAAGTTGAGAAATGTCTCCTTTCCACATCATGTTTAAAATATCTATCCATTCATCTCTAATGGCTTTTAATATGAGGGCTTTCAAGGTTTCATCATCTAAGTTGCTCATCTTTGCTCTTTTCAAGTTGTATTGAAATCTTTCAAGTAAGTCTTCCAAATTTTCATCTTCTTTTTGTATCATTTTGAATACCTCATCCTTGTGATTGGTGGGCATACAATAGTCCAAGTATCTATCCAAAAAATTTTGTTTCATATCATTCCAAGTCCTAATAGATTGAGTGGCTAATCCCATGAACCATTTCAAAGCAGCTCCCTTCAATGTTGAAGGAAACAGTTTGAGTTTTTGAGAGTCTTCTATATAGTCATAAGTTCGGCACACAACTTCAAACTCAAACAGAAATGTTTCAGGATCCTCACTTCGCAATCCATAAAAGTTAGGGAGGACAGATGGTGAGATATTTTTCATTGTTTTATGAGTTTCCTCATCAACTATAGGGAATCCAAACAAGTTGTCTCCTTCCCTATTTCTTCCATTATTTCCTTCACCATTGTTGTCTCCATTGTTTCCTCCCCCTCTACCTCTACCTCTAAATCCATCTATTATTTCCTCTGCCATGATAGTTTCTTTAGAGTCCTTCAATTCCTTTGATTCTTCTATCAAGGGAGGATGAGAGGGAATCTCTTCCTTTTCTAAATGAGATTTGGTAGGTGGTATAGGAGAATCCTCTAATTCAGCTGCTCCTTGAATTCCAAAAATCTTAAGGCTAGGGGTAGATGGTGGTGAATCTGGTCTATGCCTTGAAGAAGATGGAGTTGTGAAAATCGAACTCTTGGCTTTAGCTATAAACCTTCCCCTAGAATCTCTTGCTCTATGCATGTCATTTTTTTTATTTTTTAAAAAAAATTGGGCTAATAATTCTCTTTCTGATCTTCCAGGTCACTCTAGGTGCAAGAAGAGAGCATACTTAAGAAATTACTGAACCAATAACTCTCTTTTCTGATCCTCCAGATCACACTAGGTGCAAGAGGAGAGCATACTTCAAGAAATTATCAAGTTTTCCCTTCTTTTATTATTTTGTTTTTTTTTTTTAAGAAATTGGCTACCTAGTTACACTTCCCCAGCAACGGCGCCAAAATGTTTGGTCAATTTAGTGTGTCCTAAATTTCTACATTAATTTATCAATCCGGGATTCGTAAGTTGATGAAGTGTGGCGCACTATATGTGCAAGATAACCTATTTCTTATCTTTTTGTCGTTTTTGGTTTTTTTATGAAATTCTGAAAAATAAGTATGGAGACAAATATTCAAGACAACAATGTCTTTCTAATGATTTTCCAAACTTCAAAATAATTTTAAAAACACACAATGAAAAAATTAATTCTTCAAAGAAAATTAAATTGCATCACTACTCTAATCAAACAAACAATGAACTACTGATCATGAAACTCATTATTCTTGCTGCTATTCAAACATAAAAGAAACTATGCTGAAAGAAATCCAAAAGTTGCAACAAAGTAAATCTAAATCAAATTACATCAACTTATCTTCTGATCCCTCATCATTAGTCCAGCTATGATTTTCGGAGGTAACCATAAACAACTTGAGTAACTTGATATCTAACTTGCAGAAAGTAAACTAATATCAAACTATACATTCATAATTCAATCCCTCACCATCAGTCCAACTGTGGCTTTCGGAGGTAACTGAAGATGTCATGAGCAATTTAATATATCTAACTTGTAGAAAGTAAACTAATATCAAACTACACATTCATAATTCAATCCCTCATCATCAGTCCAGCTGTGGCTTTCGGAGGTAACTGAAGATGTCATGAGCAATTTAATATATCTAACTTGCAGAAAGTAAACTAATATCAAACTACACATTCATAATTTAATCCCTCACCATCAGTCCAGTTTTGGCTTTCAGAGGTAACTGAAGATGTCATGAGCAATTTAATATATCTAAATCTAACTACTGAAGCAAATGAGAAAAACTGAAATAAACAAAGCAGTACTGAAATTAAACAGAAACTAAGAAAAGCAAATTAGCAGCAGAACAATATTAATTCCATGTCATTAGTCAAAAATTTATGCAAATGACCAGGCTACCTATTTATAACCTGAAACAAGAACACTGATCAGTTAACAATAACATCAAACATGAAAGACAGAAGTAAAATGTAAAGAATAAAAGATTATAAACAAAAATGAAGCATATATACCATGGAAGATGCAATGTATAAACATGTAAATGAATTATGGCACAATGAGCTTAAAGAAATAAAACAAGAACTATACAATAATGCACAAAACCTCAGCGTGTGCAGGGGCCCTCTACACCAGCCTTGGCAACAGCCTTCAAGTACGAAATATGCTTGGAAACAGAGTCTTTTTATATATTAAAATGCGGTCATAACAGAAAGGTGATATTACGACACAGTGGCAACGTAATTACATTACAGAGCTATCTGGAGACTAATGGAGACTAATCTAATGTGTGTATGCAAATGCGTTATTTATAACAAAGGTAATATAACTGATTTCCTAAAGTTTATGCTGATGGAGAACACGTAAACCATTACATCCAAGGATCTAGGATCATGGCCGTATTGAAGAGTAAATCTATGAGGAGTGGATGTTTGAATTCAGCTATGGAGCTGTGTACAGGTGTTGATTTGTCTTCCGCAATTCAGAAACGACCATATCCATCTCCACGTGACGAGAAACAGAGTCCTGTCACCGTGGGACTCTACGGTTGACTTCCACTTGGCCACCTTTGACCGTAGCCTCCTTAGATGAATTTTCTCGAGCCAATAGAACATGATCCATGTCCACATCATTTTTGACTTGCCCATGTGGCTCGTTTTACCTGAAGACACCTGTAACATAGAGTTTCACAAAATGGCTGCGGAAAGTGGCAAGATTCCGCAGCTAAATGAGAAAAATCTAAATCAAACAGCAGACACAAAAATATAATTAAAAACCATGTTAGATGCTCTATTGCAACTAATATACAATGATATTGACAACTTGGAAGGTTCAGGTGGATGAAAAAGGTCTAGAAAGATGTATGGAAAAGATGCAGATTTGAGACTCAACAAAAGGAAGAGAATGAAAATGAAGAAGAAGATGAAGTAAGTAGCCATGATCATGAGGAAATAATTGAAAAAGAATATGATATAGAGGAATAGGAAAATGAGGAAGAGAAAATTGGCCAAGAAGAAAGCAGCAATGGCCAAGGGCAGCCATATGAGGAAGAAGAAAACAAAGATGAAACCCGTGATAGCAACCACAAAGATAAAAATAGTGAACATGATGATGAAGAGGAAGATGACAATGAGGAAGAAGAGGAAAACAGTGAAGAAGGAGAACAGCCAGATGAGGAAGGCAACTATCTAAGTGCCCAAAACCGTCCAAGAAAGAGTCGTGATAGTCATGAAAACTGTCATGACTATCTTGAAAAAAATCAGTCCATATAAGACATAGAAAAATCAAAGCAGAGTGAAGGAAAAAATAATGACAACATTGCCTTTGAGACTCCCATGATTTCCCCTCTCTCATGCACTTATCATAGAGGGAAAAGGAGTGTGTCTGCTACCTCTGAAAGGCAAAGGGCCACATCCTCACAAAATACCAAAGCATCGGACAAAGGCAAAGAAAAAATGAAGAGTGTTGAGCCAAAGGCACTGGTCAGGAGGAGAAAAAGGATTAAAAAGGTTTCTCAAGGCCCTCTCTTTGTTGATCTAGACAGTGATAAGGAAGACCAAGGGATAAATGAAAAATTACTCCTCCTAGAAAAAGATGCCTAGCTTCAAGGATGGGAAAAGGATTATGAAAGAGCATAAAGGGTCATCTAATATTACAAATAGGAGCACAAACATTTCAAACAGGTGAAGAGGGGTCTTGCCTTGCAGAAGAAAATGTTCAAAAACTATGCAAGGAAGAGTATGATTGCCAATGCTAAGTTGAGGCAAGCCCCCCTAGAGCTAGAAGAACTAAAAAGGCCCAAGGTTCATGACAGCCTTGGAATCTTGGTTGATGCTTCTCAACAGGCGTCTAAAACCCCTTGAGGGGTCTACCCGCCAATTTCGAGAAAAATCCGGACACTTCTTGTTTTTCCAAATTTTGGCCCCTAGGAGCACAACACCTTAGGCGCTATGCTCAGTTGCTAAAGTTTACATTTCTAGGTTTTTCATGTCTCCAACAGTCTCCCCAAAAAATTTCAGATCATTTGGAGCATTTTTTCCCCCTCAAAAGGTCAAAAAACACCTCAACAATGACCTTTCTGCCTCCTTTTCAGGCCTGGCGCTGCGCGTTCAGAAGTCATGGGAGATTGGATTTTTTAGCAGGTAAATGGCATCCATTCAGCACAAATCAAGTATTCTTGAAAATTAGACTCTCTAATATTTCCAACAATCCATCACGAGCCTGAATCCAATGCCGGGAAGGGGTTCAAAACTCAGTTGCAACAGACCCCAATTTTTGCTGATATGGAGCTACGCACAGAGACAACTTTTTGCCAAAAGGTCAACAAAAGACACTAATTAATGGAAAATTAGTTTTTTAATATTTTCTTGGACAAAAAACTCCTTATTTGATTGGGGAGTTATTTTTTGGTGTTTTCCATTTATTGTCTTATCTCTTATGTGTCTTGCACCTTGCATGTTCATTAAGCACATCTATGACATTTATGGCTTAATTAGGGTTTCTAGAAGCCTCTTAGGGTTTCCACCTCCTCATTTGCTCCATAATTAGAGCATGAGGCTCTTGTATATTTTTTTGGATGTTGATGACTTATGCTGAACTAATAAATAGTCCCTTGAAGCCTTTGATGAGAAATTGATGGCTTGGAGCTTATGCATGATCTGATTTGCTTGTTGATGGAGAAGGACTGTTTGCAGGATCCATAGGCTTGGTTGATGGTGAATTTTTCTCTTGTTAATGTTTTCTAATTTTCTCATATGTTTTCCATCCATCTATGCTGCAGTAGGACAAAAAAATTTAGACTAAGATATGCTTGTTGATGGCACCTTAGATCTGTTTGTTCCCTTCACTGCCTAAATGTTTTCTTCTGCTTAAGACATGTTAGGGAATTCATCTCTTGCTCTCTAATAAGTTTTTGTCTTGTCTATTTTGTTGAATGATTTATATCAGTTAGTATAAATTATGATTTATGGCTAGCCCTGCATATTGTTACCTCTGAAGTACTATGTTCTTCAAATAATCTTTTGAAGCAGCTTTGCCTATAGTTTGTCAAAGAAGTCTATCTTAACCATGCTCTTTGCCTTTACTTAGCTAAAATTGTCTCAAGGAAATTTCATAGCTATTACTGTGGATGCTAGGGTTTTTCTCTCCTTCCATGGTTATAGTTACTTGTGCAAATTAAATTTTTTCCTGCTCTTGATGATAAAATCCATGAAAGATTAAACAAGTTTTTCCTTTCTATGTTTTATCTGAATGTTGTCTTGGTTGATTATCTGCTTTCAGTCTAAAATCGAATGGATTAGGTGTTGCTTAACCCTTTGAATCTCTTTATATGCTTATAAATCTTCTAAGTCCCTCAGTTTACAAGTATATAAAGGATTCTGTTTCAACCCTTTATTAGCTTGATGTTTTCAAGTTTAATGTCTATCTCATGATCCTTCACATCCTTAAAGATCCACCAACCAAGTTACATTGCCCTGCAAATGCTCTTGAAACCATTGATGAACTCATTCATGACCTTGTTTGACTCCATTTCCCAATGACTTAACAATATTCCTTGTTTTCTATCTAAACCCATATGAGCATCATACCCAACCAAAAAAAATAAAAATACCCTTCACCTAACATCTAGCCTAAAATCAACCCTAATCAGCAAACAAGTTCACATCTTTACACCTACTAGAGAGATCCCTCTCAGAATCCAAGAAGGCTAGGTCCTAGAATTCCAAAGCTTGGTTTGATGTTACCCCTATCCATTTGTATCTCAATCAATCTAGCAAATTATGGGGAGATAACAGAGGGTGGAAGAAAAGATGTTGCGCAAACAAAATCAAAGAAACAGAGGCAAGAGTCTGACAAAAGGAAGGGGAACATTTAAATCCAGATTTCAACACTCCGAGAATGAGACAGGGAGTTTGAGTAATAGATCACCACAAAGAGGAGACTCTAGTTGCGGAAGGTTTGTGCCCAGAAGTAGAGGCCAAGGAAGAGATATTTGGTGCTTTACATGTCATGAGTGGGGACATATGAAATGGAATTGTCCTCACAATAGACCAGCAACCTAGTGAAATGTGAATGTTGCTAAAACGAAGGAAGAAATTCTCGAGACTGCAGCCAAAGAGGAACCACCTGAAGCTGGAGAATCCTTATTGTTGAAAAGGATATTGCTTAAAGCAACTAAGGAAGCCAGAGAACTAGATCAGAGAAAGAATCTGTTCAGAACTACATGTAAGTCAAAAGGTAAGTGTTGCAAATTGGTAATTGATAGTGGTAGTACTAATAACCTTGTTTCTACAGAAATGGTGGACAAATTGAAGTTGGAGAAAACAGTACACCCCACTCCTTATAAAGTATCGTGGCTCCAAAAATGCCATCAAATTATTGTAACTGAACAAAATAAAGTTGAAATCCTGATTGGTACTTATAAGGATGTTATTTTATGTGATGTAATTCCGATGGATGTATGTCACATATTGCTAGGAAGGCCCTGGCAGTTTGACTGGAAATCCATACATGATGGCAGAAGAAACACTTATACTCTTGAGAAATATGGGAAAAAGCATACACTGCTTCCATTGAAAGATGAAGCTAACGAGGAAGCACCTGGAAACAACATTATGTTGATGAGTGGGAAAACCTTGTTGCAAGAAGTCGAGAAGGGCGAGGAGATGAATTTTGCTATTGTTGGGAGACCCAAGGTGATTTTAACTTCTACAAATTTAGAAGATTTACCTGAAGAGATTCGAATTTTGTTGAATGATTTTGCTGATATTAATGTGGATGAGTTGCCAAATGAGTTACCGCCCATCAGTAGTATTAGTCACCACATTGATCTAATCCTTGGAGCTATTTTACCAAAAAAAGCAGTCTGCAAGTTAACGCCGCAGGAAAATGCCGAATTGGAATAAAAGTGCAAGTGTTAATGGATAAAGGATTGATCAGAGAAAGCCTCAGTCCGTGTGTTGTACCAACAGTACTCAGTCCAAAGAAAGGAGGTGAATGGCGCATTTGCACAGATTCTTGAGCCATAAATAAAATCACCATCAGGTATCGTTTTCCTTTACCACAAATGGATGATTTAATGGATTTTTTGAGTGGATGGAATTATTTTTCTAAGATATATTTGAAGAGTGGGTATCATCAGATAAGGATTTGAGAAGGAGATGAATGGAATACCGCATTCAAAATAAACATTGGTTTGTATTAATGGTTAGTAATTCCTTTTGGGCTTAGTAATGCACCTAGTACCTTCATGAGGTTAATGAATGAATTTTTCAAGGAATATGTAGGCAAGTTTGTAATTGTTTATCTTGATGATATTCTCATTTTCAGTTAAAGTAAAGAGGAGCATCTAGAACACCTTGAAATAGTTCTAAAAACTTTGAAAAAAGAGAAAATACTAATAAATTTGAAGAAGTGTAGCTTTATGAAAGAGAAACTCATTTATTTGGGGTCTGTAGTCTCTAAGGAAGGGTTGAAAATGGATCCGAAGAAAATCCAAGGAATTGTGAATTGGCCAACTCCTAGAAGCATATTTGAGGTAAGAAGCTTTCATGGTCTTGCAAATTTCTACCGAAAATTTATCCGAATGTTTAGTCAGATTTGTGCACACATTATAAAAACAATCACATAAACTAATCAACCATTCAAATGGACAAAAGCAACAACTCAAAACTTTAAATTGCTAAAGAAAAATTTTACTGAAAAACTAGTCTTGCCTTTACCAAATTTTGAGAAATTTTTCCAGGTTGAAACTGATGCTAGTGGAATTACGATTGGAGCAGTTTTGAGTCAAGATCAGAAAACCAATAGCATACTTCAGTGAAAAACTAAATGAATCAAAGAAGAAATATTCATCTTGTGACAAGGAATTTTATGCTGTTGTACAGGCTTTAAAAAAATGGAGACACTATTTGTTTCCAAAAGAGTTTGTTCTATATTTTGATAATCATGCATTACAGTTTATAAAAAAACAACCAAAGTTAAATCAGAGACATGCCAAATGGGTAGAATATTTGCAGAGTTTCACTTTTGTAATCAAACATGTGAGTGGTAAATTGAACAAAGTTGTTGATTCTTTGAGCAGGATGAACTTAATTATGCAGGAATTACAAGTTCGTATTGTAGGGCTCAAGGAGATGGTTGACATGTATAAAGATGATGCATAATTTAAATAAATTTATGCAACTGTAGAAAATATAGCAGTCCATAACAGAAGTCGGTGGTTGGATTATATTATCCAAAGGGGATTACTATTCAAAAGTAATAAATTATGCATTCCTAAATGTTCTATGAGGGGAAACATAATCAAGGAGAATCATAGTGGAGGCCTATCTAGACAATTTGGACAAGACAGAACCTTTTCTCAGATAAATACATTTTATTACTGGCCAAAGATGTGAACTGATGTTAAACAGTTTGTGGAAAAATGCAGGATTTTTCAGCATGCCAAGGGGAAAGTCAGAATACAGGATTGTATCAGCCATTACCAATACCTGACCGACCGTGGGATGCAGTTCGTATGGATTTTGTTTTGGGTTTGCAAAAAAATCAAAGATGAAATGATTCCATTTATGTTGTTGTGGATAGATTTTCTAAATTTTGTGGGACATTTCTGGAGAAAATTGTGGAAGAAACTAGGTACCAACCTTAGTTTCAGTTTGGCATATCATCCTCAAATGGATGGACAGACCGAGGTAGTGAATAGAAGTCTGGGAAACATATTGAGAAGCTTGGTGTATAAAAATCCTAAATAGTAGGATTTAGCCCTTGCTCAGGCTGAGTTTTCTTACAACGATACTCCAAATCGAAGTACTGGTATGAGTCCATTCCAGATTGTTTTTGGAATGCTTCCAAGAGTTTTGTATGAACTCAAATATCTAGGAAAATAGGAGGTAAGGAGCGCAAAGGTTGAAGAATTTTCAGAACAGATGCAGGAACTACAGGAAGATGTCAAAAGAAGATTGCAGGAAATTAGTAGAAAATGAAAGAAAAGAGAAGATATGAGGAGGCGAGAAAAAGAATTACAAGTGGGTGATTTGGTTATGGTATATTTAAGAAAAGAAATATTTCCTGTTAAAACTTATAACAAATTAAAACTGAAGAAGATAGGGCCATGTAAAATTGTAAGGAATTTTTCTTCAAATGCATATGAAATTAAATTGCTAATAGGAATTGGAATATCACCAATATTCAATGTTGCAGATTTATATCTATACCGAGAACCAGAAGAAGAACCAAAAGCGGACTCCATAGCAGAAGAAAACCCAACAGTAAATTGGGAAGAGCAGATGCCCAAAATAGGAAAGAAGGAAGTCGAAGCCATTTTGGAGAAGAGAGTGTCAAAGAAAACCAGGATCCAACCCTATTATCAGTATTCAGTCAAATGGAAAGGAAAACCAATGGAAGACGCCAGTTGGATGATTGCAAGAAATCTACAGAAGTTGGGAGTAGATTCCAAAGCATTACAAGATCAGTTTTCTTCCTCGGGAGTCTGATGCAGGAGCATCGGGACTTAACCAGCAATGTTATATTTTGTTCACATGTTGTGGCTAATCCAAAATAAATAAGCATTAGTAGTAGTATTTTATTTTATTTTATTTTTAATATTATTTATTTATGAGAGTAGTTAGTTTGTTTTTTTATTTTTAATCAATTAGGAATTGCTTTCTTTCCTTGCGTGGATATAGAGCCAACAAAGGGATAAGCACTTAAAAATAGGGAGGTATTGATTTTTTGAGAAAATTCGAGAAGAAACCTATTCTAAGAGGAACGGTTTCATATTTTAAGTATAAACAATAGGGAATAAGGAGGAAAACACTAGGAGTGCCAGTGTGTAAATTGAAAATGCAAAGGACAATTAATGAAATATTCAGTCCATGCGTTAGTAATACAAGTTTGGTATTATATGTTTTTTTATATGTTAATATGCAAATTATATATGTGCATATATGAATGGGTGAACGCAGAAATAGTGTGTATCTGGAACAACGATAGTGGTAGAAGTAACCTCAGATTTCTTGGAACGCAAATGAATGAAGTTGGGCATATGCGTAGGGCTGTAAGAGTATAATTATCTTGGCCGCAACACAGAGAAGTGCTATCTAGAATTTGGTATCTTGGGTGACAGCTCATATGGCATTCATGGCAGCACGGTGTTGGCACTCTGGTCGAAGAGTGCATTGGTTATGTGTATCTCTAGTAGTGGTGTAAGAGCAACTACACCAATTGTAATGCAGAGGGAGGTTATACCATGTCGATTTATGATGGTTTTTGTATACCAAAATATTTAAAGTAATGCAAAGAAATGTCGTATGACATTTTCTCTCTCTATCTTGACGTCTCTCATTACTGGATATATTGGCATTGCAATGGCATGGTATTTGCGTTGAGATCAGTGCAGCCACAAATGAAATTACGATTTAGAGAGCTGAGCTATAGATATCGTTGTTTTATGTTTCAAATTGGTTGGAACTAAGTATAATATAATTGCTATGTTAACACTCATAATGGTATAGCATTTTTAGTAGTGAAGTTGCAGATGCAACTGTGACTCGACAAGCTTGATAAATTTTAACCCTTGCCTCTATGATTTGCGATTGTTAAAAAATGGATGTTGCACTTGAATCACATATGGAGAGATCAATTTGTTTGGACTTAAATATAGTATAAGTTCTTACTACATTCAATACTAAAGTGTGTGTTTGTTCTTTTCATCACCAACCACTGCCCCCATCTTGGTGGCTATGTTCCAGAATTGAAGCAACAATGTTGTCAATTCTTCTCATTGGTGGGACATGACGAACACAACTGCCAGACATATGATTTAATGATAGAATGAGGAAACATGTACAGGGTACAAGATGACCCTTATTCACCACTATCTCCCTCGGGACGTGGAGGCTCCCCTACCAAAGGCCGGGGGGGAGAGGTGGAAGCGCAGGTCAGGGAAGAGGGAAATTGATCTGTTATACTTTTGGAAAAGTATGATAGTTCGCCAGGGACTGTCTGAACCCTACACGATAATATTGCTGATATTCTAGACAATTGGATCATGTGATCGAAGATTGTCCAGTACTAATAGCAAAACTGCAGGAAAAACAACGGACGCCAACGAACCGCGTGATGAGGGACCTAGTGTTAATGTCATAACGCACAGCGGCATGGCTACTGGAGGAGCTGAGGAAAGATTTGTGGATGAACCCCTTATCCAAAAAGCTGCTATCAAAAATGAAAGCTTGGACCTACAGAAGGAGAAAGAAACCTTCATAGAAGCTCACAGAGAATTTACCAAGCACGAAACATCTACTTCCAAGGCCCCAGCAAACCTAAAAGTGGATGATGAATTTAAGCCATTCCTACAAGCATGTATGAAGTTACTAGGCAACCAGAAGGTAGTCAAAAATATTCAAGCTCTAATATACAGCTGGGAAGAAAAAATTGACCCTCCAACAAAAGTTAAATATGGTCACAAAATTTACAAACATAAGAAACACATTGGTCGAGAAATGTGGCTAACAAAATAGATTGGCGATTATGAAATGGATCAGGTCATCCTAGATCTAGGATCTGATGTGAATGTCCTACCGAAACAGACGTGGAAAAGGATGGGAGAACCTAAGCTGGAATGGTCTACTATACAGTTGTGCATGGCTAATGAACAGAATATCGTACCATTGGGGAGGCTATCAAAAATTATGGTAGATATCGCAGGGGTCAAGGTATACGCGGATTTTTAGGTAATTCAAATTGTAGAAGATTCGAGCCCTTATCCTGTGCTTCTGGGACTGGATTAGACTATAGACATGGGAGACATTATCAAATTGAAGAAAAGGAGCATGGTTTTTTAGAATGAGGTTATGAGAGTAATAGTCCCTCTAAACCCAGCGAAAGGAGAACGGTATACAGAACCCGTGCGCGAAGGAGATGACGTGGATGATATCTATAGAATAACTTCTTGGGACAAGGATTGGATTAATCCTATGGCTGATGGTGTGCTTTGCTGGGAGAAAGACAGTGAATTCCTCTCAGACTCCGATGGGGAGATTAAGAATTGGCATAATCAGTTACATGATGTATCTGCGCTACAATGTCTTAGGATCACGAAGAGCTTCCGGTGTATCTCCTCCAAGGTAAGAGAGATGCCTTACTTTGATGGTTCTGGTAGTATTAGGGATTTTATTAGAACATTCAAAGTAGAAGTCCCAAGGGAGTGAAGAATGTGGGCACTTAACCTAGCCATGTGTGTGACTCTTGCACGGTGGTGGGAGACTCATAAGGGGACATTTCAGGATTGGGAGGAATGTTGCAAGATGATGATCCTATGGTTTGAACCTTCGGTTCACCTAGACGTGGAGACTTTCCTTGGCCAAGGGGACCTGCGCAAGTACTTGACCGCATGGATGGAGGTGTGGTGCAAAAATACCGGGGATGAATGGGTCCACCTGTTCATCCATGCCTTGGGGCCAATCCCTATCGCATGGTATCTGGATGTAGAGCTACATCAGCGTACCCACCACTGGGAGACCATGAAGGACAATTTTGTGGGGAAATTTGGATTGATAGGTGGAACTGAGGCATTAGACAAAGCCTTGAAGGACATATATGCCCTAGTATTTGATGAATCATGCCCTCGTGTGGAGTGTTGGGTGCCGGCTTGGGGTATGTAGATGTAGGATATTGCTAACTACCACAATCTATCAATGGATGAATGTGATGAAGACCTGTGAAATATCATTATCCCAGAATTAGAGGGTGAATGCACAGTTGCTGGACCCCCACTGCAGATCGTCGATGTGACCAAACCTCTTAAGCTGAGGGAAGTCAACATTGGAATAGAAGAACAACCTAAGATAGCTAAGTTTGGGGACTACTGGATGATGATACTGTTGGAAAAGTTGTGGAACTTCTCACGGAGTACCAGGACCTATTTCCTACGAAATTCTCAGAACTCAAGGGTATTACAGGGGACCTGGGGGTCATGCGAATCACGTTAAAACAAGATGCGCACCCTGTCAAGTAGCATCCTTACCGATTAAACCCCAAGTATAAGTATAAATTCAGGGAAGAAATTGACAAAATTCTAGCTGCAGGTATCATCGAACCAGTAGAACAATCAGATTGGGTAAGCCCTATGGTGGTCCAAGAGAAAAAGACTAAAGGTGAAATAAGAATCTGCGTCGACCTGCATAAGTTGAATGATGCTTGCGTGCATGATCCCTTCCATATGCCATTTTCTGATGAAATCATTGATAGTGTGGGAGGGCAGGAAGTATACTTGTTCACTGATGGGTTTTCGGGCTACCATCCGATCAGGATCGCACCGGAAGATTGCAGCAAAACTACGTTCCCCACCAATGGGGATCCTTTCAGTACACCGTCATGTCATTTGGGCTCAAAAATTCCCTGCCATCTTTTCACAGGTAGTGGTCGCAGTATTCAAGGAGTTCATTCACAAGTTCTTGGAGGTATACTTTGATGATTGGACAATATTTGGATTGGTAAAGAACCATGTCTCGAACCTACACATGATGTTGGACACCTAAAGAAAGCACCAGATCTCGCTAAATATTAAGAAGTGCATATTTTGCGTACCTTTCGGGATTTTGTTAGGCCACATAGTCTATCAGTAGGGACTGATGGTTAACCCCACCAAGGTAGTAGTTATCATCAAATTAGCAGTCCCTACAACTGATAAAAAATTTCACTCCATCCACGGACACACAGAATACTACAGGAAATTCACTCAAGGGTATGCACTGATCACGACACCCATGGAGAAGTTGCTAAAGAAGGACGTTTCATTTTTTTGGGACACAGAGTGTCAAAAGAGTTTTGAGCTACTCAAGGAAAATATGGTCTCTGCACCTATCCTCATATTTCCTGTCTGGAAAAAGGTTTTTCATGTCCATGTGGATGCTTTATGGATCACCCTAGTAGCTATCCATACGCAGCTCAGGGAGGGGTACATTGACCACCCAATTGCATTTTCTAGTATAAAACTCTCTAGTATGGAGCACAAATAATCCAATAATGAATGTGAAGGGATCGATATGGTGTATGCCCTGCATAAATACCAACATTATCTACTGGGATGGCACTTCAAGATGTTCACAGATCACTCAGCCTTGAAGTACCTAGTTAATAAGCCTGTGTTGGGGGGGGGTGGAATAGTTGCCGATGGCTACTGCTATTTGAAGAATATGATTTTGAGATCATCGTGAAGCTGGGGAATATAAATTCTAGACCAGACCACTTGTCCCGAATCAAGAGTCGTGAAGAATTGACTAACCAAAAGGAAGGATTGCTGATGCGCAACTATTTTCTATTAAGGTGGTCGATGTGCACTTTTCTGATATTATTCAATTCTTAACTACGAGGATGGCAACTGAATAATATTTGGTACAACAGAAAAAAGAGCTGGTAACCCACACCACAGACTTTAACATCCTAGCGAGCCACTTGTATAAGATGGGAGTTGATGCGGTACTGTGAAGATACGTTCTAGAGCATGAAAGTCAAGCCATTTCAGGAGAAGCCCACAGAGGTATAGCAGGAGGTCACTACGCAGGAAAAGCAATGACGCAGAAAATATTAATAGTTGGGCTTTGGTGGCCCATGCTGCATAGTGACTCTCATGACTATAGGAAAGCCTGCGACACATGCCAAAGGACAGGACCATCGTCGTGCAAGGATGAAATTACCTTACAACCGCAGATGGCCCTGCAGGCATTCGATAAATGGGCAATCGACTTTGTTGGGCCCATCAACCCACCAGGTAAGAAGATAGATGCTTTCTACATCATCACTGTGACTGATTATGTAACCTGTAATATTCCTAAAATTTAGCTTTTAGCTAAATGGAATTTTATAGATTATTTTGTCACTAGGAAGGTGAATAAATGGGTAGGGAGGCCCATAAATCTCCTTACCAACAATAAAAACACTTCATGTGTGAAAGGAGACCTTATAAGCAGCTAAATAAAGCACCTTTGAGTATGAGGAGGGGTTGGACCATGTTGAATAGGTCAACTTTGACTAAATCAACAACGTTGTTATGGAGGAGTGGACATTAAATGAGGAATAACGCAGTTTTGGAGGGAGATTGATTGCATGGAGGTAGTGACCTAATTGAGTGGGTCCAAGGGTAAGAAAGCTCATAGCTTATATAAGGAAGAAGATTGAAGCCATATTGGTTATGTTTCTTGCTTATTATTTTGTATATGGTCTGTTTAGACATTTGACATTCTTCAGCTATTTAGTTGATTTTGTAGTGATATTTAGCACAGGGTATTCCCGAGAGGGAATCCCATCTCTTTCCTTTGAGAGGCCTCTTGGAGGAGTATTACACTTCATTTCCACACTCAGGCTTAGGGCCAAGCTTCATCTTTCTTCATCGGCATAGTTTCTGCAAAATATTGTGCTATGTTGCAGGGTGCAGCAGTGGAGGGTCATTTTGGGTGTCTTCAGAGCTAGTTTGGTACTGGAGGAAGGTTTCCATCAACTAGAAGGTCTGTAAAGGAGCCCCTTGAGCTTTATTGACACATTTAGTAGTAGGATAAGGAGTATTTATCCCCTACAGTGTAGTTTCTGTCCATATCTATGTTATTTTAGGGAGGATTTGCAGGGGTAGTTGCAGTGGTTGTTTTGGAAAGTGATTTCTTCAGTGGAGGAGCCATTCTTTAATACGGAGGACATATTGGAGAATATTTTTAGTTTCCAAATTAGCTTCAGCCATATATTCTCATTTATTTTTTTGCATCTCACCTTCAGCCCTAGGGCTGCAGCTTACATTGGCACATTGTGTGCATTTTCTGAAAACCCTCTTGGGTTTTCTTGGAAAGCTGATCTAATGCCCAGATTTGTATGTCTAGACTCTATTGGGGCATATATCAATATTATTCTATCATTTTATCATCCTCAGCTATATTTATTCTTAATATAAATGTGTTGTAATTTCTCTTTTCATTTTGTATTGTAACATCAGCTGATATTTGGGAGTGATTTCTTATGGGAGGCTTGTTTCCTCGTTGTATATGATTTATGCCTCACTATTTTGTATTGATTTGTTGCTATAGTAAATAATGTCATGAATCCATTTTGGTCTCATGGTTTCATGTGTTAAATATTTGCTGCTGCTTTCATTTTATGAGCTATATTGTTGCTTTCCCCATTTCGGAATATTACAGTGGTATCGGAGCATAATCTTGGCTCAGCCTGTGCATTTAGCCAATATGTTAACATAAGGAGAATATTCTCACAGGAAGAGGATATGTATAGAGGAAACAAAGACATGAATCCATTATTTGGAGGAAAGGAGGAAGAGGGGCTCTCAAAGCTTCTTTTTCAAACTATGCAGATCATCAAGGGAGATATTAGGAAGATGAGAAGGGAGATGTGTAGTGAATCTCCAAGGAGGTTTGAATATGAAGAAACTCCTAGATTTTTACATGATGGGTGTGAGCATGCAGCCACCCATTATGATCCATAGCGTATTTTTATGCCAAGATTCACAACAAGAGAGATGGAGGAATAAGATGCACCAAAGGAGGAGACTTTGAGTGACTATCTTCAGGAGTATGAATCTCAATCTTGGAGATTCAAGGAGCACTTGGACTTCCAAGGGTTTTTCAAACTCAATGAGGAAAGAAGACCCATCAATCAACATATAAGCATAAGAGTTAGATTCTTTCTACCAAATTTTGATGGGTCCTCCACATGCACAACCAAGGATTGGATAGATCAGCTACACTCATATTTGCATCTACATCAAGTTTTAGAAAGGGAGGCCCGTAGGGTAGCAGCACTGCATCTTGAAGGTAAGGCTCATACTTGGTGGTTTTATGAATCTTCTTCATTTAATCATTCAAATATAGCTACATATGCAGGATTCACTAAGATATTAGTAAAGAGATTTGATAGAAAACAATTTGAAACATCTTTGATGGACCTAGCCAAACCAAAACACTCAAAACCTTTTCATGAGTTGGAAAGATATATTACACAAACTCCACTCCAAACTTCTATTGAGGGGGATAAAAAATTGTATGATACTGTGCTAAGGGCAAGATCCCTATTGCATGAAGAGCTCTCTTCTCAAAAGGAAGACATGGAGATTCCTCCTTCAAAGGAAGACCAAAATCTAGGGTTTCTCATTTTTGATAAGGTATTTTCAAAAATTGATGAGGAGAAAGAGCAAAGAGGAAGTAACAGCTCTGTCACTTCAGAAGAGGAACCATCACCACATGGGGATGGGCACAAAGCTATCTCTTCAAGTGGAGGGGATTTTTCATCTTTGCAAAATATTCCCAAGGAGCATAATGTGACAGTGGTGATGGGCAGTAACACCTTGATCAAAGGAGGACAAGAAAAGGTGGATGAACATCAAAGGATGGGGAGAATAAACCCTTATTTATTTCAAGGGGTTTATATATAGAAGAAGAAGACTGATTTATGTAGTGAAGGGAGGGACAAATTAGTCCAATCACCTATACAATCTACTTCAGATTTTGATGTCTATTTACATGGAGGCATTTCACCAGGGAGACCCCTTGATTGGAAGATGAATAAAGAGTTCTCTCAACATGATGCAAAAATAATACATTTGGCTAGGGAAGGAGCCTTGGGAGGAACTAGCACAACGCAGAGAACCTTTGATGGGTTCAAAGGAGAGGTGAGAAATTTTCTGATATGGACATTGCTATCTCCCACTCAGCTATTTGCGCAGAAAGATGATGATTCAGAAATCTATGATTGCATGAGCATGGTGCCAAAGGGCTACTCCATAACCTTGGGGTAGCAAATTATACTCCCACACATGAGGAATATTTCTGAATATGACAAGAGGTTAATGAAACTCTTGTATGCATTGGCCAAACTATGGAAGTTTTGGAGGAGAGATACCTTTCAAGAGGAGGCTGACTTCCATGTAATCCAATCTTATCTTGGGCAAGATCGGCTGCAAGAGAGGCAGAAAAACTGGGGTAAATTTATTCCAACATGTGGCTTTGGCATTGAGCATGTCAAAGAGGAGAGTTATTATGTGACAGATACTTCATTTCATATTTCTATAGAATTGTCATTATTGGGAAGCCTAGATCCATATTGGGAGTCCCAATTATTGGTGGAATATTCTAAGAACCTATTCACATGTAAGGTTATTTATGGGAAAGTGATAGATGGGAGGTATAGAGTGGTTGATGGAGTCATTTATTTCCATGATCAAATCTACGTCACTAGAGACTCAAAGCTTAAGGATAAACTACCACATGCATCCTATGAGATATTGCTTTCCAATCCCACTAGTTTCATTAGAACATACCATACTACCTTGGAGGGGTTCATGTGGGAAGACTTCAAAGAGGATATGCACTATCATATGAGGAAGTGCATAGATTGTTTGAAGGGTGAGGAGAAACATAACTCTTGGGAAGAGTTATCACCACCACCTCCTTACTCATTGGGTGTGAGAGGGAGCCCATCCATGAGCTACCTCACTGATTTAAGCCAAGTGTATGGTAAGGATTGTATCTATGAGAATCATGATATACTCACTATGTAATTTCATTTTCTTACCACTCATGTGTAGGGAATTTCTCCAAGAGGGGGCACATTTTCTTATTGGCTTCATGGGTTACTTGGGGCCATGAGCAATGATGATGTTGACCATTCCCTAGAAGATTTTTGGGAGATGATGTATTCTTCATGGTGTGCTTCATTAACACCAACCATCATACACCTTCTCCAAGCATGCAAGAAGAATGGGGTAGGAAATAAGTGGTGGGAGAAACACTTTTTATATCTTCTATGGTAGTTAGGAAAAAAACTCGGCTGGTTGCACATGAGGGACCATTTTCCTTATCCTTTGATACACATGGCAGCTAGCATGACTTTGATTATGATCCCATATGATAATGATGTGCTTATATTTGTCAGGAACATGATTGGTGGGAAGGCACATTGGTTGGATGAGTCCATGGGGAATGAAATTTCCCAAACCTTTTATGCTTCATGCTTCAAGGGGATCATGGGAGATGATATGACTGCTACAATAGATCACTTGTTTCTCAATGAAGTAAGCCATATTGTTATAGGTCAATTTGGGAACTATTCTGAATGACCTGGTTAACTGGACATCATCTCTAGGACCAATGATCAAGGGTCTATCATTCCCTATAATTTCAGTTGGTACATGCCCTAAGACAAGAAAGGAGACAAATCAAGAAACACTTTCATCAAGCAAAGTTTTCCAAGGTTTGAAGCTTATTATATATCATATGAGAGCTCACCAACACAGGCTCTAAGGGGCCTAAGTGAATTGCATATGAAGGTATACCCACGCAAGGCTACTCTGAAAAGCACTTCCTAACATTCACAAGTACATTGGTCACATTGGGAGCGAAATTATAATTGTTCCGGAATATCCACTTGGCTAGTGCCTTCTAGAAGAGTTCACATGTGTCAAGCTTCAGATCCAAGTGTCCATTTGACATCTACATGACTAGAAACATGTCTTGCCAATTATTGGAAAATAATTGATTTGAAAACAACCTACATTTCATCTAGAAATTGAGCACAAATCTAAGTGCTTGAGAAAGAAGAATTTTAGTAGAGAAATGTTGAAAAATTTTCAATTGAGAGCTAGATTTGTATAGCTTCTGCTGGAGAGGTTTATACTGTGATGAGGCTTGTGGACATTTCTAGAAGGGTCACTTCAAATTACTCATTTGGTTGTAACCTCTCTTTCTATCATCAATAAAGAATACTGCTTATTTTTCCCTATGTGCATCTGTATTGGCTTTGATTTTCCATATTGCAAGATCTTAGTTGATGTGTATGGTTTAAGGTTTACTAATTTAGCAAACTAACTTGAACAGATATCTATATTATTTCATCTTCTGTTGTTTTAGTGTTATTTCTTGCAGGAAGTATTCTGCACAAACCTCTTGAATTTGAAGCTGCAACAGAAGTAATAGAAGGAGCCATTTGGAAGCAATTGATCAAGTAAGTCTCCAATCTTCTCTGTGTATCTATTCTGAGTTAGGAAAAATAGTTGTTCTGTGTATATATTGTGAGTTAGGAAAAATAGTAGTATAGTCTTTCACCTATTGTTCTAGACTAGAATTTTTCTAGGGAAGCATGATTTATCCGTAATTAACAATTATGGCCCAACACATATGATTGTTTGGAGCACTTGGGATATGCCACTCATGAAAATTTGGGAGGAACTCTTCTATGAATTACCATGCTGGAAGATGATTCATTTCATTTGGATGATAGCATGGAGATGGGAGTCTCTCATTGGGAATGAGATGCCCTATTCTTGTCATTACTCCTACCTTGAAGAAGCCATTGGATAGCAAGAAGGTTCCCATATGGACCTTCCATTTTCTCATGAAGAGAGCCATTTGGTTTATCCACCAAAGGCCAACTTACACATATGGAAGGAACCATTGGGAGACAGAATTGTTGTAGAATATCTAAAGCAATGGTGGAGACTATTTGATGAGGAGGCCGCAAGAGGAGGAGGGGAGAATTTTTCTCAAGCCTTACAGTTTCTTGAGGAAAAGCGAGATTTTGGAGTGGAGGACTGTAATATTCCTAAAATTAGCTTTTAGCTAAATGGTATATTATAAATTATTTTGTCACTAGGAAGGTGAATAAATGGGTAGGGAGGCCCATAAATCTCCTTAGCAGAAATAAAAACACTTCAAGTGTGAAATGAGACCTTCTAAGCACTTGAATAAAGCACCTTTGAGTATGAACAGGGGTTGGATAATGTTGAATAGGTCAACTTTGACCAAATCAACAATGTTTCTATGGAGGAGTGGACATTAAATGAGGAATAACGAAGTTTTAGAAGGAGATTGATTGCATGGAGGTAGTGACCTAATTTAGTGGGTACAAGGGTAAGAAAGCTCATAACTTATATAAGGAAGAGGATGGAAGCCATATTGGTTATGTTTTTGGATTATTATGTTGTATATGGTCTGTTTAGACTTTTGGAATTCTTCAGCTGTTTAGTTGAGTTTGCAATGTTGTTTAGCATAGGGTATTCCCGAGCGGGAATCCCATCTCTTTCCTTGAGAGGACTCTTGGAGGAGTATTTCACTTCATTTCCACACTCAGGCTTAGGGTCAAGCTTCATCTTTCTTCATCAGCACATTTTCTGCAGAATATTGTGTTGTGTTGCAAGCTGCAGTAGTGGAGGATCATTTGGGTGTCTTCAGAGCTATTTTGGCAGTGGAGGAAGGTTTCCATCAATTGGAAGGCATGTAAAGGAGCCCCTTGAGCTTTATTTACATAGATAGCAGTAGGCTAAGGATTATTTATCCCATACAGTGCAATTTCTTTCCAGATCTGCATTATTTTAGGGAGGAGTTATAGGGGTAGTTACAGTGGTTGTTTTGGAAGGTGATTTCTTCGGTGGAGGAGCCATTCTTTCATTTGAAGGATCTATTGGAGAAGATATGTAGTTTCTACATCAGCTTTAGCCATATCTTATCATTTTTGTTGTTGCATCTTACCTTCATCCCTAGGGCTGCAGCTTACATTAGCACATTGTGTGCATTTTCCGGAAACCCTCTCGGGTTGACTTAGAAAGATGATCTAGTGCCCAGATCTATATGTCTAGACTCTATTGGGGCCTATATCAGTATTATTATATCATTGTATCATCCATAGCTCTATTTATGCTTAATATAACTACGTTGTAGTTTCTCTCTGACATTTTCTATTGTAACAGCAGCTCATATTTGGGAGTGATTGCTTATGGGAGGCTTGTTTCCTCATTTTATATGATTTATGCCTCACTATTTTGTATTGATTTGCTACTCTAATACACAATGTTATGACTCCATATTGGTCTCATGGTTTCATGCATTAAATATTTTCTGTTGCTTTCATTTTATGAGCTATATTGTTGCTTTCTCCATTTGGGAATATTACATAACCAGATGGGTAAAGTCAAGCTATGAAGGATTGTACTGCAGATAATGTTGCACACTTCATTTTTGAGCACATCCTAACCAGGTTTGTTTGTTCGAAGATCTTGATGAGAGATAGAGGTACACACTTCTTTAATGAAACAATACAGGCCTTGACTGACGAATTTCGAATCCACCATCCAAAAAGTGCCCCATATCACCCGTAGGAAAATGGAATGGTAGAATATTTTAATAGAATTCTAGAATAGGCCCTGACCACGATTTTTAATGTCGATCGAAGCGATTGGGACGTCCACATCCTGTCAATCCTTTGGGCCTATCAGACCACGTGCAATAACTTGACTGGGAAAACACCGTTTCATATGGTTTATGGCAAGGAGGCCATTATGCCCATGGAATATATCATTCCTAGGTTGCGCATCGCAGCTTTTACGAAATCTATGGAGCCTGATATCATGGAGGAATGCTTAGCGTAGCTAGTTGCCTTGGAGGAAGAACTATTTATTGCTAACTTTCATCAGCAAGTTTAGAAGGCTCAGGAAAAAGCATGGCATGATAGACATATTTGGCACAAGTTTTTTTTAGAAGGAGAATTGGTCCTCCTATATGATAGCCAGTTTTTGAAACACCCAGGGAAGTTCCATTAGCACTAGCTAGGCCCCAATATGGTACAAGAAATCACTGACGAAGGAGATGTCTGATTAGCTACATTGCGTGGTCATCTCATACCAGGATATGTTGATGGAAGTCAGTTGAAGCCCTATCGGGACTCCTCCGTGCCGATTAAATGACTATATGGAAAGAGTAGCTGTATTGGAAGGAATATGTGTAGGCACGAGGAAAAGCGCAGGAAGGACTATTATATGCGTAGGGTCGGCCGTAGGTCGAGAAGCTCGGGGAGGTGCACTGGGAGCGTAGGGGTCGACCACAGGTCAGGAAGCTCAGGGAGGTGTGCTGGGAGCATAGGGGCAATACATAGCTGCGAACTAGCCATTGGAACAGTACTGTGAGGTAAAAAGCCAACTTTACCGTTGGAAGGAGCCTGAAGTAGGAAATTAATGTGGCGATTTCCGAATATTTTTTACCGTTTCCTTGATGGTAAGTTTAAGCCAAGTTTCATCTGACCATTTTTCACTCTTCAATGTTGTAAATGGAGGTGGTTAGATCTGAATTGGGTTCCACATGTCCTGAAAATATTGTGCCTTGTGAATTTTCGTAACTATTGCGCTCTATTCATGTCTGGGCGTGATACCCCCTCTGATAGTAGTAACCCTGAGTTCATCTTCTGAGCGAGAATGACTGTGACCAATCCTCTTGAATCATCGCAAACTGTGTCCACTACTAAGCAAGCATCCGATGAAGTATTGGAGGTCACCCCTGAAGTTGAAGAAGTCGTGTCCACACCAACCAAGGGGAAGTAGGTGGAGAAAAAGAAGAGTCAAGGGAAAGGCCAAGAGCAAGGGTAGGAAAGGGCCACAAAATGGGCTGGGGGGAAGCTGTGCACCTCCCCCCAGAATGTGTAATCTCCCCGAATGGTGCCTAAGCCACGCTCACCTAACCTAGCAAAGCGACCTCTGTCTGTGCAGGAAGAAGCTCGGCTAGCTACCCCAATCACTTGGCTACCACCCTATGTTTGTCCTCGAAGGCCCTCAGTGCTCACACCTAAGAATCTTGAGGGTCTGTGTTCCTATATGAAAATGCCCCTAATTCTAGGTTACGTACCCATAATTGGAGAAGCATACAACACGCTGTCCTTAGTTAAGTTTGACGATCATGACCTTGGCAACCTTGAGGCCTTCCCAAAATTGGCACCTGAGTTGTACCTTGAAAGAGTACTAGAGGATGTCATGCTAAGCATCGTACCAATGTCATGGGCATGTGGGTTAGAAAAGTCTGGATTACTAAACTTGTTACAGATACCTCACTTTGGTTGATACAATGTAACTGATAAAGTTATTTGACAGCTGCTAGCCCTGATCCATGATGGTAGCTTATGGATCTAGGACCGCATTCCCCTTGATGCTGCCCTAATTCACCACATTAATAGTCTCCTTATGGAGCAGCCGAATCCCATGGAGCACGTCGGTAAGAAGTACGAGCAAGAGATCACCGATAAGGTGCAAGAAAACTACCATGTCGAGCACATGAACACCAGAGGGTTCATAATTAACACCATTGTTGACCTTGGGTTGCACATGAGTACCTTGCTGCTAGCTTGAAAAATGATGCACAAGTGCTAGGCCATGACTATCCCTGCCTATGTGATTCATCTTTCTGGATGCTATGAAAAAAGGGTCCGCCTTAACTGGTCGCAGTTCCTCTGCAATGAGTTTCTGGAAAACATGCGAGAGGCCCAGGATCATAGGAGGGCATTCTGCTACTCTTGGTTGCTGCTCTTAATTTCATTGTTTACATGGGAAGCCCCTAAAGGATCGGTCCTCCCTGAGATTGAACCAAAAATGTGTGAAGGGGCGCAATATGCAAACTTATGGGACTAAAAATATGAGTAGTGTATTAAGGAAAACAAAGAATTTTTGGTTTTATTTCAGAGCACACTCACAGCAGAAATTCACTCCTGGCCATGCTTGTTTCCGATGGTCTACGAAAAATATAAGAGCATCGTAGCATTCCAGGTCACAATGCACAACATGTAGATTCGGGGCCATAAGGATCCAACTTGGATGTCGCTGCCTTACATGGTTTCCAATGAGGAAATAAACCGTCTCATCGCCACTTGACCACCGCACTGGAGATTGGGATTCAAATCGGCTGTGACTGACACTGCTGGTACAAGCGCAGTCCCAAAGACCCCCACCCCACTTGATACTGCAAAGAATTTGGAAGACCATGGCTCAGAAGGCTCCACCAGATCGAAGGTTCCCCCAGACACAGCGTAGGGCATAGAGCAGGACTCACAGCAAGACATGAAAACCAAGGGTCGAGAAAACGGACAACCAAATATCTCAAGGGCCAGAGAATGAAATGATGTGCTACGAGGCCCGGTAGGGAAACTGAGGTTACCTTAACTGAGGAATATTTGGAACAAATCACAGATGTGGTCACCCTCGCTTCAGAAGACAGATGGCTTGCCTTAGAAGAGTAGAAGAAGGCCGTAGTCACCACATTACAGTCTAAGCTACAAGCTCTGCAACTCAAGGTTGATACCCTATAGACGAGCGTGGTTCAAGCAAGGCTTCCCCCAGCAACCAGCACTGAGTTGATCTTTATGACTGAGAGTCGCCTCTACCCCCTGCTAAGCACAACAGTCACTCTTAGTCCACCTACCTTATGCACACAAGTCCAGGCTTGCGCAGAAGTACATCTACACTTGGCCCGGCTTCTGCATGAGCCACTCCAGGTTATTCACACATCCCTCTTTGAGGAAATCCAGCATAGAGACTGCCGAGTGTAGCAGTAGATAAGTAAAACTGAGCAAACAATCTTAGAAAATACTACTAAGGCGTCCCAGGCACAGGTTGCATGCATCCTTGCCGCCACGTAGCAAACCAAGTTGGAGTGTCTGATCAACAGACTATGCGCAGATGTGACTGAAGACATCTCGGCCTCTGCCACACCCGAGGCTAAGATAGAGGGCCTCATCACAGCCCTGCAAGCTTCTCAGACCAAGATCTAGAATGTCAAGACCGAGATGGTGCAGCAAATTGCTGCGTTGCAGGCTAAGTTGCAACCAAAAACTCCTCATGAGGTATGCACCCAGAGAGTAGCACTAGTCATAGAAGCCACGAACACCATTATAGCTCAGATCACTCAGGGCACCAAGTTGCTTGAGAGAGCCATGCAACTATGGTCTATGGTGCAGCGTGACCCTCTCTTGCATGAATTTAGCCAATAACAGCACTAGAAGGAAGAAGAATTCGAGTAATTGGAGGCTACAATGCTGACTCTGATCCTCGCTTAATGCCTGGACCATCTTCACGTGAGCCATGCACTTAGAGATGAACTTGAAGAGCTTTGAAAAAATAAGAGGGTTTTTAGTGACCACCTCAATACCATGGGCCGATGAAGCCCTCAAGATATCTCAGGAATTGGATGTTGTAGTCAAACAACTAAATCAGACCTTGGAAAGTGTCACTGCTGCTATTGGAGGCCCAACTTCGCAGAAGTTGGTGGAAATTGCACAGAACGCTGCCACGTAGAGAGAAGGAGTGTTTCCCCCTTTGTTCAATGCCATTAAGAATCTCTAGGCAAATATGCAAACCCCACGGCCGCTGTGACTTGGGATGAGTCACAAGATTGTGTTGGGGGCCTGTTGGAATAGGGTCCCCTAGCTGCATTTTGATATGTTCCAATGCTGTGTTTTTGATATATTTTTGTAGTAATTGGTCTTGCATGGGGGCTTTGGAGTGGTTCAAAGCCCCCAATGTATTGTAATGGGTCAAAGGGTAGACCTAGATTCTAAAAACCACGGTTTACGAACCACAGGATAGCACATGCTATGATGATATAAATAGATGGATAGTTTGAGTTCAAGGGTAAGTAAGTAATTAAGATTGATGCTACCTACGAAATGTTGAGTTTTTTTTTGGGTAGTTTTGGGTAAGGACTCCTACTGGCTATGTGCATGGAGATTCTCAGTCCTGCTATGTGTGGACCACGTTGGCTGTGTGTGTGGGCTTTGACTTGGTTTTGTAACTTGGTTTTAGATGTTAATGAATGCAGAATCTATTGAATTATATTTATGCTATCTGAACTAGTTGTGTTTATTACTGAATTACCTCTTTGTTAATTGAATAAGATGTGATTGTATCTGTGATATATGAATTAGCTGCGATTGTGATGTTTTGTGGTGATTATTGATGATGCACACGTAGATGCGAAGGTGTTAATCACATCCATTTAATAATAGTAGATTTTTTTATGTTTACATGCTGATTATACTGTTAAGGGCTCGATAATAGGCTTTTCTGTGTGAACCTGGTAGAACTCAACGAGATCTTCTTTAATTACCTACTCTCTTCGAGGGCATGGAAACCTGGTTCCAACACCCACCCATACTACTTCGGGTGAGACCTTGGCCTTTGAAAGTAGGTCATTTACGAAAGGTCTAGTAGTATAGGGGTTTGTTGGCAAACCTTAACTCCGAACCTGGGCCAAGACCCCTCACGCCAACAACCTCCAAGAGACAACTCCTAATCCAAGACTCATAACATGACCTAGAGTAGATACTTTAGTTTCTTTATTTCCACCAAAATTTGAATCAAAGTATCCAATCAAGCTGAAGTCACCCACCTATTTTACTTGAGTCCAAAGTCTTTATTTCACTTGAAGTACTTTATAACTCTTTTTGCAACAAACCAATGATCCTCACAAGGCTTTTGCATAAACCTAGAGAGGATTCCAACAACAAATGAAATTTTCGGTCTAGTATTAGTCAGGTAGTTGAGACTTCCTAGGATCTATCTATACTTTTTTGTATCCCCATATTCTTTTCCTTCAATGGATGTGAGCTTTAAGTTCTGTTCCATTATAATAGTCAAAGGATTGCACTCAACCATGCCACAATTGTTCAATAGATCTCCATTGTACTTTTTCAATAGATCTCCAATATATTTTTAATATGAAAACTCAAACATGCACAAAATGACATGTCAACCGTAAAAAAATATTAGGCACTTGCTATAAATATAATTCAAGAGAACCTAATTTGGACATCATCAAAGCATCTTCTTCTTCTCTCTTCTTTTCTCAAGAAAACATAACTCACAATACTATCAAGATAACAGGTAAAACGGGTAATGATATTTGAATATTGCCCTTAATTTCTTATCAAAATTTTTCATTTCGTAACACACTTTTTCATATGATATAGTTTTTAATCAATCAATTTAATTAAAATCTAAGAAAAAATATAGCTAATTTTTAGATAAATACCTACGATCTAGCAACATGTTTAGGTTTACTAGATTCACCCACCTTATTGAGTCTTTGTTGATCCCCTCTTTGCACTATTGCAGTGTCATGACCTATTGGTATTTTCCTCATTCTCATTTCTTCTTCTATTTCTGTGTGGAAATTCTTGATCACATTCATAACATTTGGCTCCATTTAATAAATACCCTCAATCATGTTTGAAATAGGTTCAACAAAATCCTGTGAAACAAAATAAAATATGTCAATGATCAATAATTTATACAAAATTGAATGATCCTTACAATAATGCATAACACAAATATAAATAAGCATACTTACAATGTTATTTTCATTGTTGCTTGCGATTTCCGCACACACTTTGTAGATGTTTAATTTGTGTCATACTTGACCTTTGATAGATGATATCTAACCCTTTCACGTTTATTAGCCATTCTTGCAAGAACATAAATAGTGTTTGTATTCGGCACCAAACATATGCCTCGTACTCTGCCCATCGCCTCATATGATTCACCTAAGTAAATCATACAACAAAATAGATAGATATGTATACCATCATTAGTTTCATTGTCTTCAAGATACCATGAAAAATATGTTTTATTTATTTCCTCTACGTTCTTCAATTCGTAAAAAATCTTGACTGTATTTGATGGGCCAGTTGCTTAGATTTTACTACGTTTTTCAATTTTTATGTGTTCAAAAATTTTCATAGTGTGTCAATAAATATTCTTAGTGCATTCATCAATATCCATAGTGTGTCCAACAGTATCCATAGTGCATCCAACTGCAACTTTAGATTTGGCAATTGCTCCTCTTGGTTCAAAAACTTTCATAGAAATCTTACTTGATGCCATCTTCATGATATATATATATCTGTTAATGAAGAAACACATATCCTAATTAATCGATTTTATTTTCCAAGTTTCCCAATATAAATTTAAATAAAATTAAAAAATTAACTATATAACTAACTTTTCATAATATAGCTATATATTTTTTTTCATTTAAAAACAAACAATTCTAAAAGTTATATATATATATATCTATATATATATATATATATATATATATATATATATATATATATATATATATATATATATATATATATATAATCCTTTAAAAAGTAATAATAATAATTAAGAAAATAATATTTAAACATTTTTTTAATATTGGGTTTTTTAAAAACAATTTAAAAAATAAAATCAAAAAATCAAAATTTATTTGTAACAATTTTAAATATTTTGGTTTTTTAAACAATTTAAAAAAAATTAAAATAAAAAATTTAGTTTTAAAAATTATTGATTATTAATTTTCTTAAAAAAAAAATTAAAAATTATTTTATTTTAACTTAAAAAAAACAAAAACTTTGACGCCCGCCGGGGGCAGGAGGCCGACAAGACGGCACTGTGGAGCACTACCTGGCCAGCCTCTGATCTAGCCAGGGGCCAGAGACCAGTCGGGCAGTACTCAATCAGGGGCTAGAGGCCGACCAGGCGACGCTGTGGAGCATTGTCCGACCGGCCTCCGACCCCCGGCTGGGTGGAGGTCGATTATGGGAATTGACCTCCAGCCAGCCAGGGGTCGCCACAGCTTTTCCCAGTTGGCCTCTGGCCCCCAGTTGGGTGGAGGTTGATTATGGGAATTAACCTCCGCCCAGCCGGTGGTCGCCACCACATCCCCCAGCCAACCTCCAACTGGCAAAAAAAAAACTATACGAAATTTGGAAAACAAACATGCATATATATATGTTGTTTAAATAAAAAAGTAATAAATTAAAATATATAATGCGATTTAAAAAAAATTAGAATTTTGTTTGTTTGCAATTTTAAGAAAAACTAAGATATATATATCTATATATATATATATATATATATATATATATATATATATATATATATATATATATATATAGCTGTTTTTGTTATGTGCATGGTTATTTTTTATTTTATTTTTTGTGGAGGAACCCAACAAGTAAAAAAAAGAAAAAATTTCTAAATTTTTGTCCTAAAAAGCCTACAAATTTGAGTTTTTTTTTCTATTTTCTTTGCTATAAAGAAATAGGGTTTTTGGAACATAAAAACCATTAAAAAAATAGATTCTCCTCAAATTCATCTTTTAATGGTAAAAATAGAAGGAAAACTAACCTTTCAAATACGAAAAACTCTCATTCAATGTGGTATCAATGCCAATGCAGCGCCTCCACAAAATTGCTCCAACAAAACCAAGAAGGCTTGATCTGATGTGAGGTATATAAACAATAATTGTTATTATATAATGAAGATTTTGTGATTACTTTAGCGTTTCAGAAATGTGGGATTACAATAAAAATTAAGAAAGTAATATGTAGTTCATATTATAGGTTTATATTGACTTGTATTCAATTTCGGCCAGAAACTAAAACATAAATTTTAAAAAATAATTTCGATACGTAGTCAATGTTAAATCATTTAAATAAAAAATTTATTTTAGTTTGGAAGGAATGCGTGAAAGGAATATTTTTGTGGATATTTTGAATAGAAATTAGGGTGAAATATTTCAAGACTAGCAGGTTAGTAAAAGTTTTGAAATGCATTTTAAACGAATATTTTGGAAAGAAATATTTCAAATGAAAATATTAGAGGGAATTTTTTTAGCGAATTTTTTTGGGGGAAACTTTGGGGGAAACTTTGGAGGGAAACGTTTTAGCGATATATATATATATATATATATTTGTGGGGGGGGGGTGTGGGGGTTTTAGAGGGAAAATTTCAGTCTTTAACATATATATTGTCATTGGGAGGGAGTGCATTTCTATCATTCAACATCTACTTGTTGAAAGTCATGGGTTCTTCTGATAGTGAAGCTTTTCTTTCTACAGCATCAACATCTTTGTCACGCAACAATTATATTAATATTGATTGATATAACATGAGTTTGTTTACCATGAATAGAGAGTCAAATTTTCGAATTGGTCATAATCTTAAGGATAATGAGAAAAAAATTAATGAAGGGGCACAAAAAGAATTTTTTGTAAATCGAGAGTCAGTTATTCCACTTAGACTTAATCTTAAGGATTATCACAGTACCAATGATGAAGTGCATGATGAAGATTTTCTAGAGTCAAAATTTCCACTTCATCCTAATCCTTATAAGGATTATGCGAGCACCACTGATGAAGGGGGGAATGAATAATTTTGAGAGTTAAAATATCCACCTTTTCCTAATACTAAGGATTAATCAAGCACCATTGATGAAGAGGGGAATGAAGAATTTCTAGAGTCGAAATATCCATTTCTTCCTAATCCTAATGATTATGCAAATACCACTAATGAAGAGGGGAATGCAGAATTTCCAGAGTCAAATTATCCACTTCATCCTAATCATAAGGATTATGTGAGCACCACTGATGAAGGGGGGGGCTAAATTTCTAGAGTCAAAATTTCCACTTCATCCTAATGTTAAGGATTATAACAGCACCATTGATGAAGGGGGGGATGAATTTCGAGAGTCAAATTTTCCACTTCATCTTAATCGTAAGGATTATGGGAGTACCACTGGTGAAGGGGAGATGAATAATGTCCAATAAATAGAGATCCAAAGCATCCAATTATTCCTAATCCAAAGGATTATGAGAGCACCAGTGAGGAAGGGGAGGGGTGGGATGAAGAGTTTCTTACAAATGATAATTTTAGAGGCACAGATCTGAATAATGAATTTTCTCTAAGTGAGTGTTTCAAATACACTCATGGTGATGTAGAATCGAATCCTCCAAGGGAATATTTCAAAAGTATGGATGAATATGGTGAATAATTTTGTTCGAGTAGGGTTTCAAAACCGAAAATTATTCTTTTGAAATTTTATCTTCAAGCGAGGATGGTAATGAACATTTTCTAAACAATGATATTGATGAATTTCTTAACTATGTTCAGAATGATGATAGTGGGATTAATCCTAAGGGTGATGTCACTGATTCTGCAAAGGATAATAGAATGATGACGCCATTGCAAGAAAATATTGTAACTAGAGGTAGGAGTATACATTTTCATATCAATCTAAAATATTCCACTTATACAATGGTTAGGATAGCATATCTCACAAGAAGAAGTTATGTTGTTCATCTTATTTTAAGTAAATTTTGTGGAGAATATTGCTTGAAACATATGGATTTCAGCTCTTCTTTGGAGAAAAGGAAAATATATTTGTCAATGAATAAAAGCATGAAAAATTCATATTTAGTGGATTGCATGCAATCCACACTAGCAAGTTATGATTATCATATTGGGAATTTATTTCTCTGTAGAAAGGCTTTCAAAATGTTGCATTCAATTGGTAATTTTCAATTGTCAAAATCCAATATAGACTGGAAAAGGATCCCACATATTATTTAGAGGTACATTATAAACAGGAGGTTGGGCCATTAGCAAATAATGTTATGTCATGGATGAAAGTGGCTTCTTTTCAAAGCACGAAGAGTGTGTTCCAAATAAAGACACAATACAGATTCCAGATAATTTCTTGAGACAAGAACTATAGAACTTATACAAAGAATATGCAGAAGGTTCTGAAGTAGTTGGTAATTTTAGTACATATTCATATTTTACAAGGGTATGGAAGAACAAATTCAACAATTTTCGTGTTACTAAAAAGACAAGGATGGGGGTTTGCAGTACATGTGCTTATTTTAAAGAAAAAATAGATAAATGTCAAGGGGTAGAAAAAGGTATTCGTTCAAAACATTATTTTTAAAAATTGGATAGTTATCAACTATGAAAATATATTTATTCATATGTTTCTTTTATTTTATGTGCAAATTACATTGTCAAAGCACTTCAAGGGCATCGCAATCAAAAAACAAGTGAAAGAAAAAAATTATATAAACATCGAAATAAGTGCTATAATAATACAAATAAATGTTTGGGTTTGATAATTGATGATATGGACCAAACGAAAACACTTCTGCCACATTTTTTCTGCACACCAAAAACATTACAGGATGAATTTTTCATTGAGTTTCACTTCGTTGGTTGTATGGCCTTTAATGAGAATATGTTGCAAAGGGTTTACTTCACAACTCCAAATATTCATAATGATGCAAATATGACCATAACTATAATCCATGATGTGGTTACTCATTGGTATGGTATTCTTTCCGAAGTTTTGTATGTACAATTAGACAACACAAGTCATGAAAATAATAATCAAGTTATTTTTGGGTATCTAAACGTATTTGTTAAATTGGGAATCTTTAAAAAGATAAAGGTTGGTTTCCTTCCTATTGGGCATACTCATGACAATATTTATCAAATTTTTAGTCATTTTTCCATAACATTGAGGAGGAAAGGTGTTGGGAGCATGCCATCATTAATTGAATGTATTAAGAAATCATCCATTCCAGAGCTTATTTTTCATGTGTTGGAAGAAAATATTGACATGCAAAGGTTTATTCTGGGATCACATGGTGAGGAGAAATGCATTGAACAACTTAATGACATTAGCTTCCAGCATCGATTTTGTATCAAAAAAATCTATGGGATAACACTTATATCGGGCAAGAAGCATACAACTATTGCAGAATGGGGGGAATCATCACGTTTAACATTTTTGAATTTCATTCTAGAGCGTCCAATATTCGTATCAAAGGTATTGTTATTACAGTCAGTTGTTGAACTCTATCATGAATGAAGACATAAGAGAGATATTAATTATTTTGAATTCCTAGAGGAAATTAAAATATGTATTAGAGATGCATATGAGTACTTTGATGTTGTTGATTCAGTTTGGTGGGATTCTTTTTTCAGTAATCAAAGTGATATGATTTCAAGATCAATAAATGAGGATACGCTTTGGAAGACTCCATTTTTTTCCATAAAATATGAAAAATTAACACCAGGAAACACACAATGTTGAACAACAACATCCTCAATGTATTATTAATTCTACACAGGTAGAGGAAAGAGAAATATATATTGGTTCTAGAAGATCACCTGTAAAACGTGTTACACTAAAAATTGTCACCATGACGTTTTACTGTCTGTATGAGTTCATCATTACTCATACAACACTCCCTTAGAAGTCTACAAACATCAAGTTCCTAAAACGAAGCCTTGAAATTGAGAGAAAAGCTTATAAAAGTCATAAAAATACTTGTACCGCACTTTCTCTTAGTATTACCTGTGGTGCCGCATCTGTTTGTTCTAGAGCATGCGGAACCAACAACACTTTTTCTTCATTAAGGGTGCGGATTCCTGTAAAAGGTAAAGTGAAGGCAGAAGTAAAATTTGGAAGCCCAGCTGGTTGAATCTAGAAGCTTCTCGAAGAAATTATTTGGTCAAAAGTTTGTTCCTTTCATGAACATTCATCCCTCGATTAAAGGAGTCTACCCCTTGGTATGTGGAACTTAATCCCTTGAAAGAGGACTATATCCCCTCTTATTTGGAGCTGCAACCTCTTCTCTTTTGCTATAAATTGAGGCCATAGTTCAACCTCAAGGGGGGTTAGGCTTTGAGATTTTTTTAGGAGAATTGTTGGATAAAATCAGACTCTCTTGACTGATTACCATATGGAAATTATTACACACTCATGCATATGTTTGTCGATAGAGTGCAAAGGCTTTTCAAAGTAGAGGAAACCCTTGTTCCGGACCCTGGAAGGACCTGTATGACATCAAGGCGAACACGGTTGTAAGGCCCCTTTTTTCATAAAAGATAATACAAATGGATCTTGTTTTCTCAATGAGTTGTTTATTTAAATGGCTTATTTCTTGAATTCCTTGATCATCAAGATATATTTATGGTTTATGAATTAGTCTATATTATGCAGGTGCTTCTGATTCTTTCATGTTTTTTATTGCAGATCCCAAAAGGAGGCGTATTCAAAGGAACATCAAAGAAGACTACGAACAGCGCTGGACTACAAGTAAGTCCTAAATCCTTCATTATAGATAATTCTAGATCAAATATAATCTAGAGAAAGTAGTTCACATATGTCCGTTTGTTGCTAGTTATCGTAGGATACTAGGGAGATTTGTCTTGTCCGCAAGAACGATTTATCCATCCAACAAAATGGTGACTCCACTGGGGATACGATTGATACTGATAGCATCCAACATGTCAGCAAATTGACTATCCCTTATAAAGATGTCAGAGTAGGTTTGCCTAAAGATTCTACTTTACTGGGAACTTTTTCCTGCCTGCTCCTAATGTACAACCTCCTATTGCTAGTATCAATATGATTACATCAAGTACTTTTCAAAGGACTCTCATTGGTCTAGCTGCCAAATGGTACATTGAGTTACCACGTGGCTCATTTAATAATTTTAATGCACTAGCTACTGCTTTCTTAACCCATATTCAGTTACCTGTCAGATACGACAATGGTACAAAATTTTTGACCTCATTAAAACAATCTATGTCTACATACATATCTGATCACATTCATGAATGGAGACGTAGGAGACATTTAGTGAAAGTCTTTATTTTGGATCAAATTTTGGTTGAATGGTTTATCAAATCATTATTGCCCAAAATTACTGAAGATGTGGCCAAAGGAGGCATTGTTACAGAAGATCAAGTCATTGCTCAAGCTCAGTACCTTGAACTTGTATATACACAGTCAGGTACTCTGTATGAAAAAATCCCCGATTTACCAAGACCCGGTCAATTAACTAGAACTCCTTTAGGCTCTCATGCCACTGATGGTGTAAATAGTTCTGTTAACACTGGAAAGGGTAAGAAGAAATCTTCCAAGATGACTTCTCCTATTATAACTTTACTTGATTCACTGAAAGGAGATTCTTCCATTGAAAATTCCGCCAATATTCATGTTGTAGAATCATCTATAGCCAAACGTAAAACTGGTGGTAAGAAGAAAGGTAAGAATAAAAACAAAAAATCATCTTCAAAAGATAAAAATGATAAAACAGAACCAACTAACGATAAACGAAAACCTCGTTATCCTTGTCTAATCTGTGATGAGGATCATTTTACAAAAAAGTGCCCGCATAGAGCCGAGGTATCAAAATTTGTTAATGGTTTACCCATACCTGCTGTCTTGAAGGATCCCTTTCTTGCTCAAGATAGTAACATGATTAGATCTTCCTCAAATAAGCTAGAAGATATCTTGATGGTTGCGACGCAATCGAATATTATGGTAGTAAAAATCCTATTGGTGGT
This sequence comes from Pinus albicaulis, assembly GCA_034641835.2. Lineage (NCBI taxonomy): Eukaryota > Viridiplantae > Streptophyta > Pinopsida > Pinales > Pinaceae > Pinus > Pinus albicaulis. Next base: position 1,312,846,811 of record CM076574.1, read on the forward strand.
AAAGAAGAAGAAAATTCTAATTCAACATCAACTACATCTCCCTCAGTTTATGATCCGCTACAAATCGAGAAAACAAATCCTGACTTAGTAATCAAATCGCCTGCTAAAGGTTTACTTCATAGATAAGCTTTCAATCCACATGCGAAAGCTGCTCAGAATTACAATATTGTTGAAGACTTGGCAATTCCCTTCAGCAATGTCAGCTTTCGAAGTACTGCAATCATGTACAACCCAGAGAAAATTATTGTTTTCAACCATAGGAGCCGTAGACCTCCAGAATTCGAACCTAATGATCTTCGATTTAGAGAATTTTACACCCCGCCTACCCCATCAAATGGATTTTTAGATTCTGGTAATTGTCAAAAATAGATGTTTCTTTCATACTGTTGTTGATGAAGGGGCTTCTACGTGTATTATGTCGTTAAAATGTGGGAAAGCACTTGGTTCTCTAAAAATTAACCAATCGCCGACTATCCTCAAAGCTTTTGATGGAAGAGGTTTCCATCCGTATGGCATTTTACAGGATCTACCAATAGAGGTCAAAGGAAAAAACGTTAATCTAGATGTGGAAGTGGTCGATGCCCCTCTGGATTACAACCTTCTCTTGGGTCGCAGTTGGTATTACGCCATGATTGCTGTTGTATCATCAGTCTTTTTTCTCATCATGTTTCCTCATAAAGGAAACATCATTAAAATATATCAGCTCTCATATTATTCATCTAACCCAGTCACTACTTATAGCATCCAACATGTCAACAAATCGACTATCCCTTATAAAGATGTCGGAGTAGGTTTGCTTAAATATTATTCTTTATTGGGAACTTTTTCCCTACCTGCTCCCAATGTATTGCCTTCTATTGCTAATATCAATATGATTACATCAAGCACTTTTTCCTTTGATGATCCTTGGATAGTACCTTCAGACTCAGAACTAGATTCTTTCGATGGCACAATGCCTTCGAGTCCTTTTGAATTAGCATATCAGGAAGTACAGTCTTTTTCTGATACTCCTTTAACTAAACCTGATCTAGTGAATGTGATCAATGAGGAATCACTTTCCATATCGATCTCAGCTTCGCCATCAATTCTTGATCCTGTTCAACAAGTATTCCACACTGATGAGCATATTCATGAATTTTTGTCTATAGAAGAATTACCATGGGTAGATCTGCATCATCGATATTCGGTTTTACCTGATCTCGATCATTTTGAAACTAATTTTTCCTCCATTTTTACTGCTGATTATGTCAATGAACCCCATAACCCTGCCACAAATTCCCATTTTGAATTGAACTTCGCAAAAATTTCTATGACATTTCCTTTTGACATCTCAGTGAAACCTGGAATTGTTGAAAACATTCGTATAGGTGCTTCCTGTATGAGAGATGAAATCCGAACATATAAAGCCCTATTTCAAGAATTCCGTGACATTTTTTCCTGGTCATATTAAGAAATGCCAGGAATCGATCCATCAATTGTTGTTCATGAAATTAAAACATACCTAGATGCTAAACCTGTCTGACAAAGATTATGTCAGATACATCTGTGAAAAGTTGCCGCTATTAAAGCAGAAGTTGAGAAATTACTTCGTGCGGGTTTTATTTATCCAATTTTGTTAACATATTGGGTATCTAATATTGTTCCTGTTAATAAAAAACAAGGGACAATACGAGTATGTATCAATTATAGGGATATAAATCAAGCTTGTCCAAAAGACAATTATCCAACCCCTTATATCGATCAAATTATTGACGATTGTGCTGGAAGTGAAATGTTTTCGTTTATGGATGGATTTTCGGGCTACAATCAAATCAACGTACTCCTTACTGATCAACCTAAAATAAATTTCATTTGCCTGTCGGGAACTTTTTCTTACTGAAAATTACCTTTTGGACTTGTTAGCCCCCCTATGAAATTCTTGACAAGCAAGATGTGGGATGAATTGTTTTGGAGCCTTCAAGGAATGTCTTTCCCTTGAAAATCCATTCTCCTTGAAGCCTCTAAGTGCTTTGCCTTATATAAATTCTATCTGCTGCCCCATTCCTCAAGAAGGGCCTTTTTACCCCTGTATCCTGCAAACTTCCCATCTCAACCTCTATTTTCCCTTTGTCAAAATCCCCCCTTCCTTATGCTTAAATGCCTCGAAACCCCCTTGAAATCCTTTTCCTGCCCCTGTTCTGGCCTCTCCAACCCCTCATTTCCCTATCGTTACCCTGGATGGCCTCAAATTGCATTAAAAAATGAATAAAACCCATGTATTTCATTATAAAAGGCCTAGCACCTTTGGCTAGAGCCCCGCACCCTTCCGCCTTCCATAGGACCTAGCGCCAGAACCAACGCTAAACCCATCAGGCGGTTAGCCCCCCAAACCTGTCCCCGCACGAAAAAATCATTTAAAACCTTTTAAATGCACATATATATGGGTCCGATATATAAATTCAAACCGGCAAATCTCAACTGTCTGGTAAAGATCAGATCCAATGGCACGGATCGCGCCCGAAATGGTGGTCCCCACTCCACACGTTGTTTTCCAAAACCCGCCGATAAATTCCGCACCACCCATCTGCAACAGGCGATTTTCCCCGGAAGCGCAACGATTCCATTCAGCAACAACCACCTGTCCCCTGTACGGTGGCAAAACCACCATCTTCCCGTGCGTTAACCTTCGGCCCCGCTCTCGCAGCGAAATCCGCTACCACCGTTAGATCTTGAGATCCTCATCCAACAGCCTCCCTTGGTCCAAGCTGCTCGCTCATTAATCTGCTTCCGCCATGCTCGATGACCCACCGTCTATTACCCTCGCCGTTGATCTCCTACGTGATCAACGACGCAGATCTGTTCATCTTTCGCTGACCAAGTCCACCCTCCGTGTTGTAAATCCACGTGTCACACCATACAGTCTTCTATTTCATCGCATAAATCGTTCATTTTTTGTTTTTTTTGTATTTTTTCCAGTCGAACTCCCTCTGAAAACCATCACCATTCACCAGGGCATTTCCTCCCTTAGACGCCTACCTTTTTCGCCATGTCACCACCTGCACGTCCATTTCGTCCATCCACATCACCCGCCACCCTCGCCCGTGGATTTCTTCACAGTCTTCGTGTTTTGCAGGGATATTTAAAATAAGTGGTCATCATGATATACATTTACGCTACCAGGAAAAATGAATCCCAAGGAGATCTATTTCAGGAGAAAAATTTATTATGAATGACCAAGGAAGGTGAATACAGGGCCCGCATTAAAGAAACCAACTTTAAACCCTGCAGGAATACCTCCCGGCACCATTTAGAACGCAGTATGGAAAGATCAGAGAAGAGAGAATGTTTCGGAGCAAGGACAAGGGATCAGAGCACAAAAATGAAGGTTTCGGGCCTAAAATCAAAGGTTTAAGAGACAAAGCACCAGTTGAAGACCCCGAGGGACGATTCAAAGGATCCTGTGCACAAGCAGAAGGTAACATCAGGGTTATTTTCCAGCAGAATGTTTTATTGATCAGGTACAGGGTGCCCATATAACTTTTATTATGCAGAATGTCCCTGAAATGATTTCTGCCCTAACTACAGTTCAAAAACAGTCAGACATTTATGAGACAGACCATTCAAGCAGCGTATTTCATTTGTTTGTTCAAATCACCTGGAGTACAACAAGCCAAAAGGTCAAGATCATATCCAAAGCAGATAATTCTTTCACAAGGAAGGTGACAGAGATTAAATACATAGCAGGTCAAGCAGAATGGGTTTCGGCCCTGCGTTCATTGTTATGTTTAATGATACATTTAATTTTCACATACTCCTTCAGTCGATCTTAGGTTCATCCTTTGCTATAAAGCACAGAAGGGAACTTTAAAGTGGTTGTTGACGAGATATCAGTGAAATGCAAGTATTCTCCTCTTGAGACAAGTTCTCTGTGTATATTGTAAGATAGGCTGAGATTTGATGTATTCAGACTGAATGTTCAAGCTGTGGGCAATGTTGCACCTGATTGGTTTTGTTTTTAATATGACAAGCACATTTCTTTGGATCCTGATCTAAAGCACCTGGTGATGTTTCCTCTTTCTCTGTATTTGTGATTGACTTTCTCTTATTTGATGTGTCATTTCATTTCATTTCTAATTGCTTGCATCAGAAGTTTGGCATAGGATTCACCCTTGTTAGGGGCCCTATGTTGCTGCTCTCCCAGCCCTCAATGTTTTCTTCTTATATGTGTATCTGAATGTTGATTTCAATTGATTTAACTAGTGTAGTGGATGATATTGCCTGCTCTCTGATTTATGAATTGATGAAGTCCATGTTTAGATGTTCTTGGTAGGATTTAGTTGGAAGGTTTGGGAACACTGGGGATTAGTGTTAGCCCTGTCCACTAGGATCTTTGCACGACCAGCTAGCCTCTCTAAGATCCCTTGTAATTGCCTCTGATTTTTTCCAAGAAGGCCTGGAGTTAAATGACCTCTGACCTGATCTATAGATAGAATTAGATGGTTCTCCTCCTTTCATTTTCAGTCCTTGATGTTCCATTCCATCTTCTATCTTTTAAGATCCAGATGATTTAGATGACTTGCCCAACTGAAAGCTTGCACATTGAACACAAATAAATCCTTTCTTGACTCCACTGCCCAATGGCTTTGATTTTATTTGAGTTATCTGTCTCTGCCTAGCTTCCCCTTTGCTCATCCTTGTCTTCTATTGGACCTTCTTTCCCTGATTCGCTCCAACCAGACACAAACAACCATGAGCCTACAACTAGCCTAAAATCATAACTTAGAGCTTCAAAGACATAAACCTTTGACTATCATAGAGAGATCCCTCTCTGAACCCAGGAGGGCTAGATCTCGAGGTTCCAAAGTGATTCTATGTTGTCTCATATTTTGGTCTTGCCAACCTGGCCAAAACATGGGAACCCCAACATAATGGCGACTCCGCTAGGGATTTCTGAGTACTTTCATCTTGATACATCTCCAAACCTTAGAAAACCTAGAATCTCTGGTTAGGTTGGTAGTAAAACACTTATCCTTCCCATTCCATTTACCTCTTGTGTGTTTTACCCCATACTCTTAGACAGAGCTTGGAAAGGGCCAGGTAGCCTTCGGATCTCATCCTCTTCTTTGAGGTGACATATCTGGTAAATGCCCTCCCATTCAATCTCTGGTTAGAGTTTGTTGTGTTTAGCGGGATATCCTTGAAAGGGGATATTTCATCAGCACTATGGTGGACAGTGTATCCCCTAAAATACCTTAAACCTTTCCACCTGGCGACTCCATAGCTCCTAAACGTTAAAAGACTCCACTGGTGATCAGTAGGCCTGCTGATTATCTTGGTTTCACAATCAGACTCCACTGGGAGGCCAGTCCCCGAGACAACATTAACCATAGTAGAAGAGACAGGTAGGGTTAAGCTCTGGCTTTCAGAACCATCCACACAAGAGCTTACTCCAACCCTAACCCACCGGAAATAGTTGAAAATCCAGAGAGTATCCTCGAAGGATCTCCTACACCTAAAAGACCAACCATTTCCAGCCACATTCTTAGAGCTAATTCTGCACCAAAAAACCTAACAGCTCTAGCACATTTCCTCCCTGACCTAGACACACTCAATAGACTATCGAGAACTAGGTCATTCAATCATCTAGACCAGCAAGACCTCGAAGTTTACAATACACCATCTAACAGTGGTCAAAACACTAGGGACAGCGAAACCCCTCCTTCTACACCACCTGATTTTCACTTCCTTCAAAACTTGGGGCTCTCGCACCCTAGATCTACTCAACAGACTTTCGCTGGTCCAAACATCACTGTCATCCAAATACCAGTTCCTCAAGCTAACCCTATACCCCATCAACACATTATCATGGCAGCATGGTATGCACCTCTACTGTTACCTCAACCTCTGTTACCCTTACCAAATGATTATCAGTCAAAAATCCCACACTTCACGGCTATGTTAGCCCCCCCCTATAATTTTTTTGGCAAGCAAACGGGGGATAAATTGTTTTTAAGCCTTCAAGGAATGCATTTCCTCTGAAAACACAGTCTCCTTGAAGCCTCCATGTGTCTTTTATCCTTTGTTAAATTCCCCTCTGCTGATTCCTATTATAAAGCCTCTCTGTTTGTGAAGAAATGCCCAAAGGCCCCCTTTTTCCCTCTTATTTCAACCCCCACTTAGCTTCTACTTGTTTTCCCTTCTATTTCCCTTCTTTCCTTTTCAAATTCCCTTTAATTTCTTCCCTTACACTTTGTTAACCATCATTCCCCTTTATTCCTCTATCGTACCCCTTCTTGCCTTTAAATCTGTTGAAATGGGCTTAAAACCCACTTTTAACTTTACCATAGGCCTAAACCACTTCCCCTTTTAACCCTCGCCATACATTACAATAGAACTTTATTATAAAGTTTCATATGTTATATAACCCACTGCTTATGTCGCATAGTCGCAAATCGTGTGTTCGTTGTACGATCGATCCATCACAAATATTTGCGATGCGATTTGATCGCGTCGTAAATATTTGCGATGCGATCCCCCGATCTCATTTTCCCTCCATCGCAAGTTCTTGCATCGCAACTCTGCCCAATCGCATCCATCGCAGATCGCATTTTCGTGTGTTATGCTTGTTAGATCCATCACAAATATTTGTGATGCAATCTGATCGCGTCGCAAATATTTGCGATGCGATCGTCTGATCGCGCCATCGCATTTTTCCACCCATCGCAACCCCGCCCGATCACATATTTATTCGTCGCATATTCTCCCGTCGCACTTCCGCTCGTCGCAATTTCACGCGTTGCGTAATCTACCCCATTGCATTATCGCAAGCGCAAGATTTCTGTTTGGCGCCACTCTCCGCCATCGCACTTTTCGCTTTTGCGATTTTGCGATCAGACCCCTGAGTCCCACATCCACGGCTCCCCTCATTGCATTTTTTTCATTTCCTTTGTATCTCCTCCATTAGTTGAACCTTTGCATTTTTACATTAAAGTTTAATGAATCTCCCTCTACCATGGCCGGGTACCGCCATTTCGAATGCATTTCATGTGTTTGACCTTTCCCCTTTGTAGCTCGGCCAACGGTTAAACCTTAGTGTTTAACACTAAAGGCATTCTCCGCCATTGTTCCATGTTTTCGCCATTTCCACAGTCACCACAGCCTTTCCACCACGGGCCTCCAACGCATTTATCCACCACCACTGCCCAAGTTTTTAATAGTTTTATTTGACTGTTCAGTCAGCACAGAGAGGCCAGTTCAGCGGCCAAACGAAACAGTAGAGACAGATTCGAGGGATTCAAGCCGGTTAATTGAAGATTAACAATTATAATCCTGCATTCAAAGGGAAAGGCGCAGTTTGAAGATCAAAGAAAATTTTTAAAGTCTTATTTTTTCTTAATATCAGCAGGGTAATCCTCTCCAAACGTACACCTTCCTACAAGAAATCTCCATGCCTCCTTGAGCCCTGAAACGATTAATTACACCAACTGAAGCTCATTTAAGACAGTCAGGCAGCAGTTATTGAGGTATGGAGTGGCCTTGCAGACTTTCATCTAGTTCATTTATTCCAGAATGGTAGCACAGAGCTCCAGACGCCGAAAGGACTCCAAATAAATATCTGAGGTCAAATCCGACCCGACAGAGATCTCCAAACCGATCTATAGAATACACACAGCGCTGCATATAGCCATTAAGCATAATGGGCTCGGCTTCCTCCACCATTCTGTATTAATGAGACTCATTTAATTTTTCACCTACTTATGTTTCTTCCTCTTCTCCTATAAGAACCCTCGGGAACATATTGTAAAGGTTGTTGTTAAGTTGTTCGGCTGTTGCTATTAGAGGGATTCATTCTTGACTGTTAGAACAGTCTTGGGAGGGAGTAGCAGAGTAGTTGTATGTAATAGGCTGGGAGGAGAAAGTCTAGACTGTATTAGCCATTGAGATTAGTGTACATGAATGGTTTTGCATCAATCAATCAAAGCACATTTCACAGGATCCTGGTCTATTACTATTGGTGATGTTTTTCTAACTCTGTATATCACATTTTCATACTATTTCATGTTCTTCTAGTAGGCAACAGAAGTATAACATAAGATTCACCCTTGCTAGGTGCCCTATGTTTCTTACTCTCCCTACCTTTATTGTTTTCTGCTTTATGTGGTATCTAAGAGTGAATCCTTGTGGCTTAACCAGCGCAGTGGATGTTATTGCTTGCTGGCTGATGTATGAACTCGGGGGTTTACTGCTTGGATGTTTCTTTGTTATCTCTATTTTCCCTTGGATTTGCTAAAGCAGACTTGGAGTTAAATGACCTCTGGTCTGATCTATAAGCTGCCCCATTTGTCCTCCTTCGAGAGCTGCCTTCGAGTATGTCCAAGAAGGTCTGGAGTTAAATGACCTCTGACCTTATCTATAGGCAGAAAATTGGTTGTCTTTCCTTCTTCCACTTTCTCTCCTTAATGTTCTATTCCACCATCTGCCTAAAAGATCCTTTAGTGTAGATGACTTGCCCTTTGAAATCCTTGGCTAGTGGATGCAATTAATTTCCTTTCATGACTCCATAGCCCAATGGATGGCACTTTCTCGGCCTATCCCCTATGTTGAAACATCCTGCTGCTTTGTTCCTTCTCTCCCATCACTTTCTCAGCCTCTGATCTCATGACTCAACCTAGCAACCTAGCAACCAAATAATTTTAAACCCCCTTTTGTGCTTCATAACTAGCCTAATACCTTATTTGAGCTTCAAAGATATATCATTCTTAGCTCTATTTGGAGAGATCCCTCTCCGGGTCCAGGAGGGCTATATCCTAGGGCCCCAAAGTGGTTCTGATGTTGTCTCATCTTTTGGTCTTGCCAATCTAGCCAAAACATGGGAACCCCAACATAATGACGACTCCACTGGGGAAGAGACCACTTTTCCTTTAAATTGGCATTCAATTACTGATGGTGGACATTAGCCTGCTCCAAACAGTCAAATTCATCCACCTGGCAACTCCACACTCCACACTCCACAATCCTCGAAGACTCTACTGGAGGAAGAACCTGAAAGATGGCCAGACCCCATAGAAGGGTAGAACATACGGGTTGGATTTGGTTTAAAGAATTCATTTTTTTGGTCTATCACTATGTTCTGTCGTACTTTAAGCCTAATAAAGTGTACAAAGATGAAACCCACACTGAATGTGGGAAAGACCTTAAGCCTCAGTCTGCAGACCGTGAGAAGACCTATACTCCTGTGAAGAAACTGGTGGAACAAGAAGCTCATGTTGTATCTCCCACCCTTCAAGAAGCTTCAAGAAGCCATGAGCCCATTGTTACACCACCCACACCTACAAAGGTCATAGAAAGATATAAGCCTATGGTTTTACCTCTTTTCTTCCAACCCCTGCCTGCAGAACTTATTAACCAGCTACCACATTTTGACGGAGAAAATAAAAGGGCCACTGCCGAGGAACATGTTCAAAACCTTGAGGATTTACTTGAGCTGTATGAAATAGAAGAAGATGATGTGTGCATTAGAATGTTTTCCTTTTCATTGCAAGGAAGTGTTAAGAGTTGGTTCAAATGCCTTCCAGTGGCAAGCATTTTCAGCTTTCATCAATTTTCTCGAGTTTTCCTTGATAGATGGGCAGCCCCGAAAAATGCTCTCCTCATCCTAAAAGAATATCAGAATGTGAGAAGGCAGCCAGGAGAGACAGTGCCAAATTTTTTAGCCAGGTTAAATAAGGTATATGATGCAATGCCTTCTGATATAAAACCACCTTTGGGATGGGCGCTACTACACTATCCAAGCTCTTTTGACCCCGAGGTGGAATTCTATATAAGAGAAAGGGAACCTTCGAGCCTGGAGGAAATGAAGAATATAGCAATCACTGTTTAATACAACATAAAGTGCAGGGAGGAAAGATTAGGAGCAGCAAGGAAGGACCGAATAGAGCAAATGGCACAGATCTCTTTAGAGAACAAGCTGGAAAGACTGATAGAGACTGCCAGCTCCTTGCTAAATATAAAAGAGCAAGAATATGAGGCCGAAACCAGAAATGATGATTGGAGAAGACCTACTCCTTGTCCTCAAAAGAGACAAATCAGATCACTGCAAGAAAGAGGTTACATGCAAAGAATGTATGATGAACACAATTTTGAATCAGAAGATGAACTTGCAGATCATTTTGAAGAAAGACCCGCTGAGAGTCCCGAAGACCTGATGGGTGACAATGCTTGTAATTATGATTTCTCTGATGATGATATGTCTGATGATAATTTTTTCCAAGGGGAAACTGAGCTTGCAGGGCCATCATCAGTAGATTCATGGGAGGAAGACTACGACCATCAACTTCAAGAAAACGACAAGCTAAGGCAGGCTGTCTATGATACTGATGGATAAAGCGCAGAAAGCATGATAGCAGACGAAGATTGATTGAATATTCTATCTGATTTATATCTGAACATCAGTTATATCTGCCAAGAAGACGGAATCCAACGGCTTTTCAGCGCAGAGGACGAGGAAGAAATAATTGAACAAGATCTTGAGCGGAACGAATATCCGGAGCCTTCTCCCAAAGGGGTTGAGGTAATCAAAGAAGCTCTCGCCTAGGAATATGTTAATATTTTCACAGAGTTCCAGCAGAACCAGCCTGCGTTGCTAGAGGATAGCATTGTTGAATATGATGAGCCCTCTAGCTCAGGCTGCAGTGAAGATGAGGTAGATCTTCTTTCCCACAGACATCTTTGTCTTGATCCAAAGGAAGAGGAGGTATTCCGGGTTGATGCCCATATGCCAAATACTCCCAATCAGGAAGAGGAGGAGTGTAATTACAAATGCCTCACTGCAGATGCAGTGATTGAAGTTTCTTGGGATGCAGACAGCCTATCAGTCATGGTAGGCTTTGAAGAAAAAAGTTTACATCATGATTTTGTTCATCCTGTGGCAGAATACATGGAGGCCCTCATTGGCTCAGTTCCTCAAGCATTGATCTTCTGCAAGAGCCAAACACAAAAAAGTTGGTCACCACTACTGGTGGCCTTAGTTTTGAAGAACCACACGCAGAGCACCCTGTGGTTATCTCTGACAGGAAGCCAGTGCTCATATACTTTTTTGTTATTTCTTGACTGGCTACATTGGCATTATTGTATTACCTAGTACATTAAAGATTTCCAATTAGAGTAGGGTAGGTAGGAAGTTTGAAATAAAGCTCAGTTGTGAGCATGTAGTTAGTTGTTTTTATTTTCTGCAAAGTCCAACAAGTCAGATAGTCTAATCCTGGCTTGACTGTTTCCAATTTTTGTCTTAGAATGTAGTGAAGAAACTTGCTAGAAAATTTAATCCTAGCAGGTAGTAGTGTAGGTAGAGAAACATATGAGGCCAACAGTTTAACCTGGTCTCATGGAGCAATAAGGTTAGATTTCGAGTAGGTTTGTTTTTGTTTTGAAAATAAAATGTAAAGGGTCTGCAAGCCAAAATGCACCCAAAAGAAAAATGTTAGGACTATAGTGTGGGTAGGTAGTTGTTTGGGAGAATTCTACTGTTGATATGTTGTCTTCATAGCTTGTGGTAGCTGATCAAAGAAAGAAATGGATGGTTCAAGTAGCAGGCACCTGGCCTACACCAAGAGATCATTTTCTGAATTCTTGACTCCTTCAAGAAGAAGCCATCCCCATGTGGAGCCACTGTTAGCCCCCCCCTATAGATTTTTTGGCAAGAAAATGGGGGCTAAATTGTTTTTGAGCCTTCAAGGAATGCATTTCCTCTGAAAACACAGTCTCCTTGAAGCCTCCATGTGTCTTTTATCCTTTGATAAATTCCCCTCTCCTGATTCCTATTATAAAGCCTCTCTGTTTGTGAAGAAATGCCCAAAGGCCCCCTTTTTCCCTCTTATTTCAACCCCCACTTAGCTTCTACTTGTTTTCCCTTCTATTTCCCTTCTTACCTTTTCGAATTCCCTTTAATTTCTTCCCTTACCCTTTGTTGGCCATAATTCCCCTTTATTCCTCTATCATACCCCTTCTTGCCTTTAAATCCATTGAAATGGGCTTAAAACCCACTTTTAACTTTACCATAGGCCTAAACCACTTCCCCTTTTAACCCCCGCCATACATTATAATAGAACTTTATTATAAAGCTTCATATGTTATATAACCCACTGCTTATGTCGCATAGTCGCAAATCGCATTTTCGTTGTGCGATCGATCCATCGCAAATCTTTGCGATGCGATTTGATCGCGTCACAAATATTTGTGATGCGATCCCCCGATCGCATTTTCCCTCCATCACAAGTTCTCGCATCGCAACTCCGCCCGATCGCATCCATCGCAGATCACATTTTCATGTGTTATGCTTGTTAGATCCATCGAAAATATTTGCGATGCGATCTGATCGCGTTGCAAATATTTGCGATGTGATTGTCTGATCGCGCCATCGCATTTTTCCGCCCATCGCAACCCCGCCTGATCGCATATTTCTCTGTCGCATATTCTCCCATCGCACTTCCACTCGTCGCGTAATCCACCCCATCACATTATCGCAAGCACAAGATTTCTGTTTGGCGCCACTCTCCGCCATCGCACTTTCCGCTTTTGCGATTTTGCGATCACACCCCCGTGTCCCACATCCACGGCTCCCCTCATTGCATTTTGTTCATTTCCTTTGTATCTCCTCCGTTAGTTGAAACTTTGCATTTTTACATTAAAGTTTAATGAATCACCCTCCGCCATGGCCAGGTCTCGCCATTTCGAATGCATTTCATGTGTTTGACCTTTCCCCTTTGTAGCTCGGCCAACGGTTAAACCTTAGTGTTTAGCACTAAAGGCATTCTCCGCCATTGTTTCATGTGTTCGCCATTTCCACAGTCACCACCGCCTTTCCACCACGGGCCTCCAACGCATTTCTCCACCACCACTGCCTGAGTTTTTAACAGATTTATTTGACTGTTCAGTTAGCACAGAGAGGCCAGTTCAGCGACCAAACGAAACAGAAGAGACGGATTCGAGGGATTCAAGCCGGTTAATTGAAGATTAACAATTATAATCCTACATTCAAAGGGAAAGGCGTAGTTTGAAGATCCAAGCACATTGTTAAAGTCTTATCTATGCTTAATATCAGCAGGGTACTCCTCTCCAAACGTACACCTTCCTACAAGAAATCTCCATGCCTCCTCGAGCCCTAAAACGATTAATTACACCGACTGAAGCTCATTTAAGACAGTCAGGGAGCAGTTATTGAGGTATGGAGTGGCCTTGCAGAATTTCATCTAGTTCATTTATTCCAGAATGGTAGCACAGAGCTCCAGACGCTGAAAGGACTCCAAATAAATATCTGAGGTCAAATTCGACCCGACAGAGATCTCCAAACCGATCTACAAAATACACACAGCGCTGCATATAGCCATTAAGCAGAATGGGCTCGGCTTCCTCCACCATTCTGTATTAATGAGACTCATTTAATTGTTCACCTACTTCTGTTTCTTCCTCTTCTCCTATAAGAACCCCCGGGAACATATTGTAAAAGTTGTTGTTAAGTTGTTCGGTTGTTGCTGTTAGAGGGATTCATTCTTGACTGTTAGAACCGTCTTGGGAGGGAGTAGCAGAGTAGTTGTATGTAATAGGCTGGGACGAGAAATTCTGAACTGTATTAGCCATTGAGCTCAGTGTACATGAACGGTTTTGCATCAATCAATCAAAGCACATTTCACAGGATCCTGGTCTATTACTATTGGTGATGTTTTTCTAACTCTGTATATCACATTTTCATACTGTTTCGTGTTCTTCTGGTAGGCAACAAAAGTATAACATAAGATTCACCCTTGCTAGGTGCCCTATGTTTCTTTCTCTCCCTACCTTTAATGTTTTCTGCTTTATGTGGTATCTAAGAGTGAATTATTGTGGCTTAACCAGCGCAGTGGATGTTATTGCCTGTTGGCTGATGTATGAACTCGAGGGTTTACTGCTTCGATGTTTCTTTGTTATCTCTGTTTTCCCTTGGAGTTGCTAAAGCATACCTGGAGTTAAATGACCTCTGGTATAATCTATAAGCTACCCCATTTGTCCACCTTCGAGAGCTGACTTCGGGTATGTCCAAGCAGGTCTGGAGTTAAATGACCTCTGACCTGATCTATAGACAGAAAATTGGTTGTCTTTCCTTCTTCCACTTTCTCTCCTTAATGTTATATTCCACCATCTACCTAAAAGATCCTTTAGTGTAGATGAATTTCCCTTTGAAAGTATTGGCTAGTGGATGCAAGTAATTTCCTTTCATGACTCCATAGCCCAATGGATGGCACTTTCTCGGCCTATCCCCTATGTTAAAACATCCTGCTGCTTTTTTCCTTCTCTCCCGTTACTTTCTCAGCCTCTGATCTCATGACTCAACCTAGCAACCCAGCAACCAAATCATTTTAAACCCCCTTTTTTGCTTCATAACTAGCCTAATACCTTATTTGAGCTTCAAAGATATATCATTATTTGCTCTATTTGGAGAGATCCCTCTCCGGGTCCAGGAGGGCTATATCCTATGGCCCCAAAGTGGTTCTGATGTTGTCTCATCTTTTGGTCTTGCCAATCTGGCCAAAACATGGGAACCCCAACAGGCTAAAGAGTCCATAACAGCCTAGCAACATGTAGATAAGATGGAGGACTCTTTTGATTATATGGAGATTGATGATGAAACAATCAAAATGAGGATCTTTGCCCAAAGCTTAGGGGGCAAGGTGAAGAAATGGTTTAAGAATTTACCTCCTAGAAGTATTGAAGATATCCCTGCACTATACCAGACCTTCATAAACAAATGGGATGTTAGAGAAAACCCTCGTCAGCTCCTAGCAGAATACATGTCTCTTAAGAGGAACGTAGGAGAGAGTGTTCACGATTACACCACTAGATTCAATAGCATCTACAATTCCCTCCCTCCACACATGAAACCTCCACAAGGAATGGCCCTGGCTAAATATCCCGATGGATTTGATGCTGACATGGCCTATGAGCTTAGAGATAAAGAATACACCACACTGGAGGACATGCAGAAAGGAGCCATAACCATAGAAGTGAACTTAATGGAAAAAAGGGCAAGACTAAAGGCTGAAAAGAGGGTAACATATAGGGATGACAACTTAGCTTCCACGTCTAATCCCAAATATGACAGACTTTCAAAAAACGTGGAAGAACTTAAACAAATGATAAAGACGATGGTTGTCCAAAACAACAACCAAAACAGAAACCATAACCAAAATATCAGAAGAAACAATGCTGCTCCCAACAGATAAAGAGAATCGGATCAACAGATCATTCCCCCATTTCAAGAAAACTTTTTAGATGAGGACGAGGGGATCATTGAAGAGTCTGAAGGGAATACCATAAACATGTTCGAAGCAGAGGACTCAGTCTTTAACTGTGATTTAGAAGAAGATCAGCCCTCACCTTCATATTGGGATGAGGAATGGTCAGAAACTGAGGATTACAGATTAGGATTTGAAAATGCCATGATACAGGTCAAGGAACAATATAAAATTAGGAGCAAAAAGGACCAAGAAAATACCAAAACAAAGACTCCTGAGGTAACCATCAAGAAAAGACCTAATAAATCCTCTAAAGCATCTGCTGCAAATAACAAAACAGCAGCTGAAAGTTCTGGGAAAAACGAAGAAAAAGACAACCAAAACACTGAAAAACAAGGTCAACCAACTAGCAGTACTAGCACCACAGTTAGTGCTCCTGATACAACAGTTCCCAACACTATACATAGTGAAAAATCACAAACCGATTCAGCTACTAAGGTAGTAACAAATAAAACAGAATTGAGCGTTACAAAGGTCTAGCCCACTTTCAATCTAGAGAGTGAGATTGCAAAAATCAAAATCTCTGTACCATTATCTGAACTGGCCTCTCAGGATGTATATAAAGGCCAAATTTTGAAAGCATTAAATCTGGGAGAAATAAATGATTCTGTAAATTTGAATGATGATCAACTTGCCCTCCTATTTGGTCCAAAGATTGAAGGAAAATTTCAGGAAGGGGTAGTTCCACCATTCTATATCGGTCTTAACATTCATGACAAGATACTCCACAATGCCATGCATGATTCTGGTGCATCACATAATTTAATTCCTAAGGTAGTGACGGAGAGGCTAGGCCTAGAGATAACCCGACCTTACAAAGATCTGTATTCATTCGACTCTAGCAAAGTAGAATGCCTAGGACTGATCAAGGATTTATGTGTGAGTTTAACCCAGATCCCTGCTAAATGTATGGTCATGGATGTTGTGGTGGCAGATGTACCACCTAAGTATGGCATGCTATTGTCAAGATCATGGGGAGCCAAACTGCAGGGAACAATGCAGATGGATGGCTCATATGCCACTATCCCTATATTTGGCCAACTTAGAAGACTGTATAGAGAGTCTCAGATGAAATTTTTAGTCAGTAGCCCCGAGAAACCTGAAAACTCACCATTATACTCTATACATATAGACCTAGACTCTTTCATTCTCTACAATGACCAATCCTCAGAAGAGCCGAGATCAGATAATGGAGATACAAATGTAGAGCCCATGGATTTAAACATAATGGCTACTCTAGAAGAATACGATGAAGAATACCATGGGAAAACTGCTGAAAATATAACTCTGAATGAAACAGAAACAGAACAAAAATAGCAAGCTAGCCACCTCCCTGATCTCCATGCCATAATGAACCAAAAAATTACCCCCCTCCTAGCACAAACCTCACAACTCAACATAATGGCAAATCCATCTGTAGGGGAGGGGATGAAGACGAAGTAAACAACGAACCCCTGTGGGAAATGAACTTTGATGGGTCCTGTACTAGGCAGAGTGCTGGAGCGGGAGTGTGGCTACATAACACAGGAGATGATCATGCAGAAAGCCACGCTGTGAATATGCATTTCAAATGCACAAATAACATTGCAGAATATGAGGCTCTCATTTTGGGCTTGAATCTGTTGAAGAAATTAGGAGCCCGTAGGATAGCCGTACAAGGAGACTCAGAGTTAGTGATCAAACAGGTGAATGGTGAGTATTCAGCAAAACACCCCAGGCTTAGGGCATACAGGAATGATACTCTAGATTTGCTGAAAACGTTTGTTGAATATGAGTTAGTATTCATTCCTAAGGGGAAAAACAAAATAGAAAATGGATTAGCTTGCCTAGCTAGCTCATATCCTAAAGCCCTAGTTGACCAAAAAATTATCATTCAGACCAAATTCAGGCCTGCAGTGCCAGACAATGAAAAATATTGGCAGGTCTTTGAAGGAGACAAACAGATCGAAGACTTCCTGGTGGGCAGGAATGAGTTTGAATTTTCTGATTTAGACTCGATTTCTGATGATAGCTTCTGCCTAGATGAAGATTCCTCAGATGAGGAAGAAACACCCTGTAACGTCGAAACTCCCTGTAACATAGCAATAAATCTTTTTTCTGATAAAACTGGAAATTTTAACGAAAATAGCGAAAACGCAGAAAATGAAGAGGTCGAAGTGTTGCAGGCCAAAGACAAGAATATACCCAGAGGCTTGGCACCCTTAGAGGACCTCTTTTATTTCGATGATGTAGCAAAGAAGCCCACCATAGAACATGCAGAATCAGATATAGAAGAATGCAACATAGGCACTAAAGACAGACCAAAAATGATAAAACTAGCTATGTCTATACCTGCAGACATGAAAAGGAAATACACAGACCTGTTTAAGGAATTCATTGACGTGTTTGCATGGAGCTATGAAGACTTAAAGGCCTATGACACCAACATTATACAACATAAGATACCACTAAAGGAAAATTAGAAGCCTTTCAGACAAAAACTTCGAAGAATAAATCCAAAACAATTTCCTGCAGTAGAAAAAGAGATTAAGAAAATGTATGAAACATGCATAATAGTCCCTGTAAGGTTTTCTGATTGGGTGTCAAACTTAGTGGCTGTAAGGAAGAAGACATGGAATATAAGACTATGCATAGACTTCAGAAACCTCAACAGAGCCTCCCTGAAAGACAACTACCCTTTGCCTAGAATGGAGCATATCCTACAGAAGGTAGTAGGCTCTAAGAGAATCTCCCTACTTGATGGTTTTTCAGGATACAACCAAGTGCTGGTACTCCCAGAAGATCAACTCAAGACAGCTTTTACCACTCCATGGGGCACCTTCATGTATGTGAAAATTCCCTTTGGATTGATGAATGCTGGAGCTACCTTCCAGAGAGCAATGGACATAGCTTTCTCAGAGGAGATAGGGCACTTCATAGTTATCTACTTGGATGACTTGACTGTCTTTTCTAAAACTGAAGAAGAACACCTGAAGCATCTGAGAAAAGTTTTTGAAAAATGTAGAAGGTACAGTCTATCCCTAAATCCTAAGAAGACTGTTTTTGGGTTGCAAGAAGGTAAACTTTTCGGCCACATTATATCTGAGAAAGGGATTAGGATAGACCCACAGAGAGTTGAGGGAATACTTCAAATTACACATCCACAAAACATCAAGGAATTACAGTCCTTCATAGGGAAGATAAATTTCCTTAGAAGATTTATCCCCAATCTTGCTGAACATCTTAGGAAAATGAATGAAATGCTAAAGAAAGATGTAGGAATTAAGTGGACCATTGAAGCCAAGAAATATTTTGAGTCAGTAAAACTTGCACTCACTCAGGCCCCTGTACTTATCATCCTTGACTTCTCAAAAGATTTTCTGATCTTTTCATTTGCTTCTCAACACACAATAACTGCAGTTTTGCTGCAGAAAAATTCAGAAGGTAATGAACAGCCTATAGCCTTCTTCAGTAAAGCCTTGAGAGATGAACCCTTGAAGTACAACATCATGGAAAATCAAGCCTATCCCTTGGTTAAGGCCTTAAAATACTTTAGGGTGTACATTCTGCATTCTCACACCATTGCTTTCATGCCAAATATAGCGGTCAGAGATATCTTGTCCCAAGACCCAGATGGGAAAAGGGGCAAATGGATTTCTACCATCTTAGAGTACGACCTTGAAATAAAACCCACCAAACTGATCAAAGGTCAAGGCTTGGCCTAGTTAATGGCTGAATCTAATCTACAGGCCCTTGACATTAACATGATAAATGCCTTAGATGAGCAGGAAGGATTTCCCCATCCAACTGTTGAGGAGCAGTTTCAGAACTCTCCTTGGTATGCTAATATCCTTTACGTGCTCACTAACCTCAATGCCCCTCCAGAACTGTCCAAAACAAAGGCCAGATTCATAAAACTCAAAGCTAGAAATTACTGCATTATGAATGAGAGTCTATATTGGAAAAATCCAAATGGCCTTCTTCTGAAATGTTTGTCTGAAACCGAAGCTGAAAGAATCAAACAGGAATTCCATGCTGGAGAATGTGGAGGCCACCTGAGTTGGAAAGCCACTGCAAACAAGATACTTAGGGCTGGTTACTACTGGCCTACCCTCTTCAGTGATGTTCATAAAATGGTAACCACTTGCCACAAATTCCAAATCTTTGAGGGAAAAATAAAGCTCCTTCCCCTCCCTTTACAACCTATCACCATAGAAGGTCCCTTCATGCAATGGGGCCTAGACTTTATAGGAGAGATTCATCCTGCCTCCTCTAGACAGGATAAATGGATCCTGACCGCCACAGATTACTTCACTAAATGGATAGAAGCTATACCCACTAGGAATGCCACTGACTCTGTCATCATTAGGTTCCTAGAAGACTTCATCCTATCTCGTTTTCGCTGTCCAAGGAAAATAATCACTGACAATGCTGCTGCTTTCGGATCCAAAAGAATGGTTGATTTCTGTCACAGGTACGGAATAGCACTTGGACATTCAACTACCTATTACCCCCAGGGTAATGGCCTAGCTGAATCATCAAATAAAAGCCTGGTTACAATCATTAAGAAGCTGCTGGAAGAGAACAAAAGGTCATGGCATAAAAATTTGACACATGCCTTGTGGGCAGACAGGCTCACTACAAATAAATCTATTGGCATGTCACCCTTTCAGCTAGTTTATGGGACAGAAGAAGTTTTTCCTACTAGTCTTGGAGTTCCAGTGATCAAACTTTTCCAAGAGATCCAATCAGAGGAGGACAGCATGATAAAGAGAATTAATGAAACAATCCATCTTCAGCAAACAAGGGAGTAGGTTTATAACAGAGCTATCAGAGTCTAATAAAACATAAAAAGGCAGTTTGACAAAAGAACCAAAGCTTCAAATTTCAAAATTGGCGACAAGGTTCTAAAATGGGATTCGAGAAGAGAGGACAAAGGCAAACATGGTAATTTTGAAAGTTTGTGGCAAGGTCCATTTGTCATCCAGGCCACTGTGGGTCCTAATGCATTTTTCTTACAAGAACTTGATGGTACAGAGTTGTTTGGGGGTCCTGTCAATGGCAGGATGCTCAAACACTATTTCTGCTAGTTTTTTGTTTCCAGTTTCATTTCCATTGTACATACCATTGCAGTTTTACTTTCAAGAAAATAGAAAAAAATTCCAAAAACAGATTGAAAGGACAGGTCCAGAAATGCTCAAAACATGGACCTTTAAAGCGCAAAGAACAGATCCAGATAAGCCCATGCATTTTCCAAAGTGAGTGCATACTCCAGACCAGGTGAATAAGCAGGGCGTGTTTAACATTCTTGGTCTGGAGTTTGCTCTTGCTCAAAAAAATTCTCAAAATGAGGCTCACAAAGACATCCTGCCTCAAGATTACTCCATAAAGGAAGCAGAATAGCTGGTCCTAATAAGCTCAAAATCTGGATCAGCAGTGAAAGAAGAACCAGCTCTAATATGCCCAAAACTAACGCTGAAGCAAAGAAAAGAGGTGACTCAAATATGCTCAAAACCTGAGTCACAAGAAAGAAAGAAGAATGTTTCAAAGTTGCGGGATTCCATGCCTTCACAGTTTTGTCTTCTACAAGTTTCTGTCCAGCAAGTCAGACAATCTAATCCTGGCTTGGCTGTGTTTAAATTTCCTGTCTTAGAATGTAGGTGAAGAAACCTGTTGGACAGTTTAATCCCAACAGGTAGTAGATTAGGTAGAGAATTGTATGAGGCCAACAGTCTAATCTGGCCTCATGGAGCAATAAGGGTAGATTTATAATAGGTTTGTTTTTGTTTTGCAAAATAAAATGTAAAGGGTCTGCAAGCTCAAATGCACCCAAAGGGAATAGTTAGGACTGCAGTTGGGTAGGTATTTTGGTTGGGAAAATGTTTCTGCTGATATATCATGTTTTGTGGCAGCTGAAAAACAAAGAAGAGAGATGGCTCATGATAGCAGGCATCTGGCCTACTCCAAATATCATATTTGGTTTCTTGACTCCTCTAAGGAGAAGCCATCCCCATGTGGAGCCACTGTTAGCCCCCCTATGAAATTCTTGACAAGCAAGATGTGGGCTGAATTGTTTTGGAGCCTTCAAGGAATGTCTTTCCCTTGAAAATCCATTCTCCTTGAAGCCTCTAAGTGCTTTGCCTTATATAAATTCTATCTGCTGCCCCATTCCTCAAGAAGGGCCTTTTTACCCCTGTATCCTGCAAACTTCCCATCTCAACCTCTATTTTCCCTTTGTCAAAATCCCCCTTTCTTATGCTTAAATGCCTCGAAACCCCCTTGAAATCCTTTTCCTACTCCTGTTCTGGCCTCTCCTACCCCTCATTGCCCTATCGTTACCCTGGCTGGCCTCAAATTGCATTAAAAAATGAATAAAACCCATGTATTTCATTATAAAAGGCCTAGCACCTTTGGCCAGAGCCCCGCGCCCTTCCGCCTTCCACAGGACCTAGCGCCAGAACCAACGCTAAATCCATCAAGCGCTTAGCCCCCCGAACCTGTCTCCGCGCGACAAAATCATTTAAAACCTTTTAAATGTGCATATATATGGGTCCGATATATAAATTCAAACCGGAAAATCTCAACCTTTCGGTAAAGATCAGATCTAACGGCACGGAGCGTGCCCGAAATGGTGGTCCCCACTCCACACGCTGTTTTCCAAAACCTGCCGGTAAATTCCACACCACCCATCTGCAATAGGCGATTTTCCCCGGAAGCACAACGATTCCATTTAGCAGCAGCCACCTGTCCCCTGTACAGTGGCAAAACCACCATCTTCCCACGTGTTAACCTTCGGCCCCGGTCTCGCAGCGAAATCCGCTAGCACTGTTAGATCTTGAGATCCTCATCCGACGGCCTCCCTTGGTCCAAGCTGCTCACTTGTTAATCTGCTTCCGCCATGCTCGATGACCCACCATCTATTACCCTCGCCGTTGATCTCCTACGCGATCAACGACCCAGATTTGTTCATCCTTCGCTGACCAAGTCCACCCTCCGTGTTGTAAATCCATGTGTCACACCGTACAGTCTTCTATTTCATCGCATAAATCGTTCATTTTTTGTGTTTTTTGTATTTTTTCCAGTCGAAATCCCTCTGCAAACCGTCACCATTCACCAGGGCATTTCCTCCCTTGGACGCCTTCCTTTTTCGCCATGTCACCACCTGCACGTCCATTTCGTCCATCCACATCACCCGCCACCCTCGCCCGTGGATTTCTTCACAGTCTTCGTGTTTTGAAGGGATATTTAAAAGAAGTGGCCGTCGTGATATACGTTTACGCTACCAGGACAAATGAATCCAAAGGAGATTTGTTTCAGGAGCAGAATGTATTAGCAATTACCAAGGAAGGTGAATACAGGGCCCCCATTAAAGAAACCGTCTTTAAACCCTGTAGGAATACCTCCCGACACCATTTAGAACGCAGTATGGCAAGATCAGAGAAGAGAGAATGTTTCAGAGCAAGGACAAGGGATCAGAGCACAAAAATTAAGGTTTCGGGCCTAAAATCAGAGGTTTAAGAGAGAAAGCACCAGTTGAAGACCCCAAGGGACGATTCAAAGGATCCTGTGCACAAGCAGAAGGTACCATCAGGGTTATTTGCCAGTAGAATGTTTTCTTGATCAGGTACAGGGCGCCCATATAACTTTTATTATGCAGAATGTCCCTGAAATGATTTCCTCCCTAACTACAGTTCAAAAACAGTCAAACATTTATGAGACAGACCATTCAAGCAGCGTATTCCATTTATTTGTTCAAATCACCTGGAGTACAACAAGCCAAAAGGTCAAGATCATATCCAAAGCAGATCATTCTTTCACAAGGAAGGTGACAGAGATTAAATACATAGCAGGTCAAGTAGAATGGGTTTCGACCCTGCGTTCATTGTTATGTTGAATGATACATTTAATTTTCACCTACTCCTTCAGTCGATCTTAGGTTCATCCTTTGCTATAAAGCATAGAAGGGAACTTTAAAGTGGTTGTTGACGACATATCAGTGAAATGCAAGTATTCTCCTCTTGAGACAAGTTCTCTATGTATATTGTAAGATAGGTTGAGATTTGATGTATTCAGACTGAATGTTCAAGCTGTGGGAAATGTTGCACCTGATTGGTTTTGTTTTTAGTATGACAAGCACATTTATTTGGATCCTGATCTAAAGCAGCTGGTGATGTTTCCTCTTTCTCTGTATTTGTGATTGACTTGCTCTTATTTCATGTGTCATTTCATTTCATTTCTACTGGCTTGCATCAGAAGTTTGGCATAGGATTCACCCTTGTTAGGTGCCCTATGTTGCTGCTCTCCCAGCCCTTAATTTTTTCTTCTTATATTTGTATCTGAATGTTGATTTCAATTGATTTAACCAGTGTAGTGGATGATGCTGCCTGCTCTCTGATGTATGAATTGATGAAGTCCATGTTTAGATGTTCTTGGTAGGATTTAGTTAGAAGGTTTGGGAACACTGGGGATTAGTGTTAGCCCTGTCCACTAGGATCTTTGCATGACCAGCTAGCCTCTCTAAGATCCCTTGTAATTGCCTCTGATTTTGTCCAAGCAGGCCTAGAGTTAAATGACCTCTAACCTGATCTATAGACAGAATTAGATGGTTCTCCTCCTTTCATTTTCAGTCCTTGATGTTCCATTCCATCTTCTATCTTTTAATATCCAAATGATTTAGATGACTTGCCCAACTGAAAGCTTGCACATTGAACACAAATAAATCCTTTCTTGACTCCACTACCCAATGGCTTTGATGTTCTTTGAGTTATTTGTCTCTGCCTAGCTTCCCCTTTGCTCATCCTTGTCTTCTATTGGACCTTCTTTCCATGTTTCCCTCCAACCAAACACAAACAATCAAACAAACAACCATGAGCCTACAACTAGCCTAAAATCATAACTTAGAGCTTCAAAGACATAAACCTTTGACTATCATAGAGAGATCCCTCTCTGAACCCAGGAGGGCTAGATCCTGAGGTTCCAAAGTGGTTCTATGCTGTCTCATCTTTTGGTCTTGCCAACCTGGCCAAAACATGGGAACCCCAACAGGACTTAAGAACACTGGCACAACTTTTTAGAGGGATATGTCTTATGCATTTCATGACATTAAACACATTGTACAACCCCATCTCGATGATTTACCTGCTCATTCATCTTGTAGAGAAGATCATATTACTCATCTATGAGCTATCTTTATGAGATGTAGGCATTATAGGATTCGTTTGATTCCTCACAAATGTATATTTTATGTTTAATTTGGATGATTGTTGGGATTTGTTGTCTCAAAGCAAGGCATTCGTGTTGATCCATCGAAGGTTGAGGCTATCATCAATCTACCTCATCCTTCTACTCTTTTCCAACTCGAAAGTTTGCAAGGAAAAGTGAAATTTTCATGTTGGTTCATTCCTAACTATGCTGAGTTAACCAAAGGTTTTACCAGGTTGTTAAAGAAAAATATTCCTTTATTTTGGGACGAGATCGCTGATCGATATTTTGATGCTCTTAAGCACACCTTGACCGATGCACCATTATTTCATCATCCCAATTACAACCAAGATTACTTTTTTACTTAGCAGCCTCCAATTCTACGATTGGCATGTTCTTAGTTCAGGAAGATGAATTCCAAAATGAACATGTGATTTATTATCTCATTCGCAATCTACATCTGACCGAAATAAATTACTCACATGTGGAGAAATTGGCCTTGGCAGCAGTTCAAGCGGTCCAATGATTTCGTCATTACATTCTGTTACGCAAAAAAACAATGATTTCTGATTGTAACCCTATGATGTATATTTTTACCAAACAACTGTTATGGGGCAAATAATTGAAATGGATTGTTATCCTACAAGAGTTTGATTTGGAATTTGAAAAATCCAAATCAAAGAAATCATTGGTATTCACTGAACTTATGTGTGACTTCCGAAGTACTGACACAGAAACAGTGTCAGAACATCTGATCACGGATGAATCTTTTTTTCTTATCAGTACCATCAATCCTTGGTATGGAGATATCATCATTTATCTCCAAACCCAAACTTTTCAGCCCGAGCTCTCATAGTCACAACGACAAAAAATCCGTTTCCAGTCCCAAGAATATCATATTGTTGGTGACACACTATACCATCGTGGTGTGGACTCTGTTTTTTGACGTTGTCTCACTCTTAATGAAGTTGAAAAGGTTTTAAATGACTGTCACTCTATAGCATGTGGTGGTCATATGTATGGGTATGCCACAACCCAAAAGATATTGCGCGCTAGCTATTTTTGGCCATCCTTATTTAAAGATTGTATTTTTGCTATTGGAAAATGCCACAACTGTCAAATATTTGATCGCAAGATGCGTGCACCACCAGCTCCTCTTCACCCTATAATTTATGTCGGTCCTTTTGAAAAATGGTGCGTTGACATCATTACATGTAACCCTCACTCAGTCGGGGGGCATGGGTATATTATTCTTGCCGTAGATTATTTTACCAAATGGGCCGAAGCAATATCTACATTTGCGGTAGGTGGAAAAACTGTAGCTACTTTCATGTTCAATCATGTGATTACTTGTTTTGGTGTACCCCAAGTGATAATTACTGACCATGGGAGTCATTTTTGAAACGTCATGATGACCAAGCTAACTGATCAACTTGGTCTGCGCCATGACAGTTCTACACCATATTACACGCAGGCTAATGGTCTGGTTGAAGTGATCAATAATGTTTTAGACACCATGATCAAATGAATCATCAGAATTCATAAATTGAATTCGCATATCATGCTTTTTCATCCCTTTGGGCATATCGAACTGCAGCAAAAACAACAACAGGTTTTACTCCTTTTCAACTAGTCTACGGTTTAGAAGCGGTATTACTGATTGAATGCGAGATACCATCACTCCAACTAGCCATAGAGATACTACCAGCCACTTCTGAAGAGGAGAAATTATTTTTTTACTTAGCTAAATTAGACGAGAATCGGTGCACCGCTGCATTAGCTACCAAAGCTCATGCGAAACGAATGAAAGATCAGTATGATAGAAGTGTTACACCTCGTATTTTTTTCAGAAGGAGACCTAGTCTTGGTTTATGATCAAGCTAATGACAAGCTACGGGCTGGAAAATTTGAACCCATGTGGCATGGTCCTTATATTGTCAAGCGATAGCTTGCAAAAGGGGCCTATGAACTGATTGACTTTGACGGGGTCTCTTTAGGTAAACCTAGAAATGGTCTTTATCTGAAGAGATATTATGCTTGATTTTTGTGTGGAGATCTTCCCTGTATATTAGTTATTTTCATTAAGCTGGCATGTTGTAGATTAGAGAGTGTGCCTATTTTAAGTGTGCTTTTACCACTATCCCTGCTTATTTGGATCTCTCTTGATTTTGTAGATGTCTGTAATGTTCCTTTTTTCAGGAATTTCCACAGTATGGTCCTTTAGGACGTTGTATAAGGAAGGAAGTGTATAAATAATCTGAAAGGGGTCTTGGATCCCTTTTTGAGTACATTAAACACTTCTCTTCCAGAATTTTAGCCCAAATAAATGACTCTAGATGGGTTATTCAGATCTCCCCAAACTAGATCCCTTAAAGAATTCTCAAAGAGAGAGCTTACAGTAATACATGAACACAATCATTAAAATATGCAAATATAAATGCAAAATAATATGAAATATATTACAACCATCATGTACATTAATATATCAAAAAAAATATACAGAAATATCATGAGGAATAAACCCCTCATGCAATGGGAATCAACCTCCAAATATTAACACATGAAATACAAGAGATGCAACAACTGTACAAAATTTCGGAAAGCAGTGACTACGCCATCTCTAGGAAATTTACTACTGCTGCAGATTTCAATACATGAAATATGGATGATACATACAAATAAATGCCCAAGAATAGAAGAATGGGCTCCAATACAAGATTTCTAGCCAATCTAGGAGAGATTGCTAGAAATGCCGGAAAATGTATAATGTGACAAATAACATGTCACTGCAACTGAATCAAAATAATAATGAGGCTATGGCAGATTTGAAATACTCATGCCCTCCTCTGATAATGTTCTCAAGAAAAAGGCTGATCCCTCTTACTCAAAAACACTCCTCCTGACAAGCTCCAATGGCCCTCCCAGCAACTGCCTACATAAATAATGCAGTTTCTACCCTAGACTGCACTGTGAGAGATGGTGAATGATTTGCCTACTGCAAAATATCTGAAATAAATCTTGGAAGTCTCCTCTGCTGCTCTTCCAAATAATATACAAGAATCCCACTGAAGAACAAGCCAAGAATGACTCTGAGAGTTCCTCTGTTGCTGCTCCCAGCAACACAATGTTCTCTGCCCAACAGAATAATGTTGTAGCTAAAGGGGTAAGCTTGGCCAAATTCCTGAATGAGGAAATGTAGCTCAAACCCTCTCCTTCCTTGAGGATGAGGTAGGTATTCCTGACTACGAACACCCTTGGGTTCAAGAACACTACAACCCTGCTATACAGCCAAGGGATGCAAGTCTTTGAAAACCCAATGAAAATAATAAGCTAATGCATAATGAAAATGGGCTGCCATCTCCTCCTTATAAATAAAATGAACTCCTCTCACCATGGGTCCCATTCACACTCTCCTCCTAGCTCATGCAAGTGGAGCCTCCACTAAAACTGCATTGTCCAAGAAGGTTCAATGTATCTAAACAATTTTAGTTGACTTGGTCAAAATGACTAGATCAAGCATGATCCAATCCTGTTCAAACCATGTGGTGCTTAATTCAGCTGCTTTATTATTCCTCCTTTCACACAAGGGGTGTTATTTCTCCATCTAAAGGGGTTAAGGTGTCTCCTTACCCATTTTATTCAACAAAATGAAAACATGCAAACTATAATGTTCCTTTTAGCTTGAGGCTAAAAATTGGGAACATTACAATGTTGACGTCCCTTCAAACATACATTGGTTTTTCTGATGGTGCTTGTCGTAGTACACAGAACATCTCTTCCGCAGCTTGGGTTATTTATTCACCCACTGATGAGTTAGTATCTACGCATGGGGTAAGCCTCGGTCAAACGACGAACAATATTGCAGAGTATAGCGTAGTTATTGAGTTATTGTCTGAATCCATTTCATTTGGAATTCGAGTTTGATTGTTAGGTTAGATTTTGAACTCGTTGTATTACAATTGAATAGAGTATATGCAGTTAAAAACCCAGTGTTTCTAAGATTATTTTTTAGAGTTCGTCTCTTGGAATGAGAATTTGATTATATTGAGTATCGACACATTCCGTGAAATTTAAACACCTTAGCTGATGGAGTAGCTTCTAGTGTGATAAACAGACATTTGCGATAATTAAAGCAGTAGATCAAAATAACATTCGATAACATGTTAAAATAGATAACTGGAAATAGTAGTGATATCATAGCATAAGAGTAGTGTTTTCAAAAATGTTATATCGTCCTCGATCATAGGTTCAAAATGCCTTATGATCAGGAAAAAGTGATACAAAAAATGATATAAGTCTACAATATCAATCATCCACTATCCATGGTGATGATCACAATAAAACACTACAGCCCATGCCACCTTTCTTAGAAATCTCCTGAACGGTCCTGGAACCCCAATAACATATCTTTGTAAGTGTAGCGGAATGTCATCTATGGTAGTCTCTGGAATATCTAAATTCAACCGCTCCAGATGGCTTTCCAGGTTGGTAAGGACCTCTGTTGTCTCATCCTATGGTGGTGGTGGTGTTGTAGCTAGCTTCATTTCAAAAGGACAGAGAGTGGCTAGTCGACGTGGACCCACATCTGCATTTGAAATTTTTTGTCATCAGTTTTGGACAATTTTAAAAACAAAATAGAAATTATAATTTAGAACATATCAAAATTAAATTTTACCTAACTCATCCCACTGTGTCCATGGAGGAGGAGACATCTCTTGATCACTGCAGAAATCTATCCCATCATAAGGGAATCTTCTATCACAAATATTTGATTCTCCAACCAATGAAAATAGGATGGAGTAAATCGAACAACCTCGTCGCCTTCACTGTGACGGGCCATCAATGCAACCCATCAAACCATTCGAAGCTCTTTGATTCTACCATGATCAACTGAAATAAGTTGTGGGGCCAGTAAAGGAATCCTCTCTAGAGTAAATGTGACCACGATCGCTCCATATCCGAATTTTTTCAACTTCGCATTTTTTTCTCTAGTTAGTTGGCCTTTGACATTGGCCAACACTGCCTCACACCAATTGAAAATGGTGCTTCTAAAGCAGTCAACAACAGTTTGCATTTGGGATCTTGTAGTGACATGTGGAGTTGTGCTCCTACACAACCTGGTTACTATAAATGCAACCACTTTAAGCTCGAGACGAATAATGGTTTTTATGTTAATGTGTTTATCCTTGGGGTCTGCTTCTTCATTGCAAAATTCTTCCTGAAGGCTAGCGACAGACTGGCCACCTGCCCTAGCCCCAAATAAAGAGAGTGGCTCTCTCCTCTTTGATAAACCAGTGAGGAAGTATATGTCTTCCAACTCAATCTCGAGCTGGTGACCTCTAGTGATAAAGAATTACTCCTGAACTTCCCATTTGTTGACTAACCAGGTAAGCAAATCCACTTGAGCCCTCATACCTTGAATGGCCCAAAATTTGTACAAACCA